>CM041637.1:10704427-10767283 GCA_023333625.1 Bothriochloa decipiens
GTCGCGTTGTAGATGCACTTGCTGGTTTTATCACATGTTAACATTGCCGCATGACAGAGCATGGGTGACCGTGAGTGGATGTACTCGGGCTTCGTAAGTAAGAGCAATGAATGGATTAGGGGGACGAATGAGTTCCTGGAGCAAGCATTAGGCCCAGCTGCAAAAGGGTCGATTCGGATGTTGTGTCCCTGCAGCCAGTGCAAGAACAAGAAAAGGAAAGTAAAGGTTGCGGTGGGAAAAGATCTGTTCAAGAACGGATTCGTTCCAAACTATACCCATTGGCGCCACCATGGTGAACACCATCCTATTAGGGACGAGGTGGTGGGACCCGTCCTCGAGGAGTATGATGCCGATGCCGGGATGGCAGACATGATGGCAGACTTCCACGAAGCACGGTTCGACGAAGGAATGGATGTGGAGGAAGATCCGGAGGAAACCGCGAAGGCGTTCTACGACATGATGGAGGCGGCACAGAAACCCCTTCACGAGAAGACAAGGGTTACGCAACTAGATGCCGTCTCACGCCTAATAGGGTTGAAGTCGCAACTGGGCATTAGTCGAGACGGCTTCGATCTTGTGTTGAGCATTGTTGGCACACTGCTTCTGGCAGATCATGTCCTGCCGAAGAACACCTACGCTACACAGAAGCTCCTTCGTGCACTTAAGATGCCGTATGAGGGGATCCAAGCTTGTCCGAAGGGGTGCGTCCTGTTCAGGGGAGACCTCGAGGAAGCAAAAATCTGTCCAAAGTGCAAAGCCTCTAGGTTCGTGTTGGTAGAAGGCTCTGATGGCAGCATGAAACAGTCTAAGGTCCCCGAGATGGTCGTACGGCACCTTCCTTTCCAACTGAGGCTTCAACGGCTGTACATGACAGAGGAGTCCATGAAACAAATGACGTGGCACAAGAATGGCAAAAGATACCATCCTGACAAGATGATACACCCGGCGGATGGTGATGCATGGAAGCACTTCGATAACATGAATCCTGTCAAGGCTATGGAGGCTCGGAATGTACACATAGCGCTGGTAACAGATGGGTTCAACCCATTTGGAATGATGGCGGCCCCGTACACTTGTTGGCCCGTGTTTGTGATCCCCCTCAATCTCCCCCCGGCGTCATGTTTGAACCTAGGAACGTGATCTTGACGTTGATAATACCTGGACACTCGGGCGACAATATGGGTGTGTTCATGCAGCCGGTGTGGGATGAATTGCAACTTGCTTAGGAAGAGGGGGTACTCACGTACGACCGAGCTACAAAGAGGAACTTCAGGATGCATGTGTGGTACCAGTATTCAATGCATGACTTCCTAACGTATGGCTTATTTAGCGGGTGGTGTGTTCACGGGAAGTTCCCTTGCCGACATGCAAGGCAGATGTGATGTTCACCTGGCTGGCCAAGGGTGGGAAGTATTCTTCTTTCGACAAACATCACCAATTCCTGCCTGAGAACCATGAATTCAGGCTTGATGTAAAGCACTTCACGAAAGGTGTTCAAGTCACTAGCCCCATTCCGCAGGTTAAGAGCCCTGCCGCCGTCCTTGCCGACATACAGGCTCTTGAAGTTGAGGAAACAGGTGGTTTTAAGGGATATGCTCGGGACCACATGTGGACTCATATATCGGGCTTGACTAGGCTCCCCTACTTCAAGGACCTTCTTCTTCCACACAACATCGATGTAATGCACACAGAAAAGAATGTGGCCGAGGCACTCTGGGCAACACTCATGGACGTTGGTAAAAAGTCAAAGGACAACATCAAGGCTAGACTGGACCTGGAGATGATTTGTGATAGACCAAACCTGGTGATGAAGACCCCTGCGTCCGGCAAGAAATGGAAAAGGGGTCCGGCCGATTACATCCTGAAAAGGGCCGATAGGAAGGAAGTACTGCAGTGGATCAAGACGTTAAAGTTCCCTGATGGGTATGCGGCAAATCTGAGCAGGGGCGTGAACTTGTAGACTATGAAAGTTTTAGGGATGAAGAGTCATGACTTCCACATATGGATTGAGCGGATCCTTCCTGCGATGACCCGGGGATACCTCCCAGAGCCAGTGTGGCGCATCCTGGTAGAGTTGAGCTTTTTCTTCCACCAGCTTTGTGCCAAGGAGTTGTCTCGGGATGTTTGTGTTGAACTGGAGAAGGCTGCACCTTTGTTGCTCTGCAAGTTGGAGATGATATTTCTACCCGGCTTCTTCCTGTCGATGCAGCATCTGATTTTGCACCTACCGCGCGAGGCACAGTTGGGGGGTCCCGTGCAGGCCCGTTGGTGCTATCCAATCGAGAGGTGTCTAAAGCTTCTTCAGAAAAAGTGTAGAAATAAAGCAAAGATTGAGGCATCCGTGAGAGAGGCCTCCATTCTGGAGGAGGTGTCGACCTTCACACAGGCGTACTATACTGAGAATCTTCCCAGCGTGCACAATCCAACCCCTCGTTACAACGCCGACGAGAACTCATCGACCCTCAGCCTTTTCCAAGGGGATCTCGGAAGTGGAAGCGCAGGTACCAACAAGCAGTTGACCCATCAAGAGTGGCACACTATCATATTCACATTGTTGCTCAACCTTGATGATGTGATTCCTTATCAGAAGTAAGTTCTCAATGAGCTTGTTACCTACGCCGTCACTATCCTCCACCTATCATGATCCGACCCTCTAGTCTCTTGCTTCTTTCAGGGAATTTATTAGTCAATACTGGACAGGCAATAGGGCTCCTACCAAGCAAGAAGAAGACAATCTTCTTAGACACGGTGTGTCCGATTTCATCTCCTGGTTCTGTACAAAGGTACCAACCAACTAACCTCTTTCCGACTTTGTGATTCCACTTTGCTCCCCGGAGCAAGTAATGTAACGATCTACCTGTCCTCACCCTTGTAGGCCCAAACGGATACAGAAAGGAGTGATGAATTGAAACAGGTGGGCCGTGGCTTCTCCCGTAGGGTGAAGTCATTCACCATTTATGATGTGAATGGCTATCGCTTTCGCACGAGAAGCCACGAGGAGAGTCGACCCAACCTAAAAACCATGTGCAGCGGAGTTCGTACGCCCGGCACGGATCAGAAGGACTACTACAGCATAGTCAAAGAGATATACGAGCTCAACTTTAACGGTGCTGAGACTTTCAAGCCGGTGGTATTCAAATGCCATTGGTTCGATCCCGATGTCACGAGGCAAGACCTTACGATAGGGCAAGTCGAGATTCGACAGGACTCCAGCTATAAAGGAGACGATGTCTACATTGTGGCCAACCGAGATGCCACGCAAGTTTATTACCTCCCATGGGCGTGCCAAAAAGACGAGAAGCTTGTGGGTTGGAGCCTTGTGCATTTGGTGTCGCCGCGCGGCAAAGCGCCTCTCCCAAACGACGATGATTACGACTTTGACCCAAACCAAGATGAGTTCTATCAACCTGAGGTGCTAGAAGGTACTTTGGAGATAGACATTGCTTCGCTCATGGGCATGGAAGTAGACAACGAAATCGATGAGGACGAGGGTGAGGAGGTGCAGGATGCCAAGGACTTAAGAATGCTTGAGCGATGGCAGATGCAGCGCGATGGAGTTGTCCAGGAGGATGTACATGATGATGACTATGGAGATGATGAGGATGATGATGATAGTGATGACTTAAGAGAGCTTGACAATATCGATAGCGATGACGACGATAGTGATAGTGATGACGACTCCACGCCCGTCATATTGCCGTTCGCGGAGATAATTACGAGGCCATGTAATACTATATTGTTATTATTATGTTCCTTTACAAGTACTTGTCATTTATTTATGCTAACACTTTTGTTCTTTGTCATTGCAGGCACTCGGCAAAATGCCAGGCGGACGGCGGCAGCGGCAGCATCGAGCCGTACGCTCGGCGTAATAGGTCCCCCCGCAGGAGACCGCCGATGACGACGAGGAGGAGGAGGAGGTGTTCGCGGGCGGGTCGTCCAGTAGGGGGTCCCAGCCCAGCAGCAGACGTCACCAGGCGACGAGGAGGCTGTCGTTCTCGTCCTCGCAAGGGGAGACGACGACGGGTGACGAGGACCGCGGCGGCGATGACGACGACAACGACGCCGTGCCTACACTAGGCCAGACGGCTTCGACTTCGTCAGGCGTGGCCAAGGTGTACTCGCGTGGGCCCATGCAGCTTCCTAGGGTGCGGCCGCAATTCAACAGACGCCCGGTGATTACACCCGTGGGCCAGACGTAAGTAACCATTATTGATTTCACTACTTGTTCATATGACATGTTGAAAATCGAACTGCAGACTAACAATTGTTCTTAATGACTCGTGCAGTACCTAGGCGTTTGTGAGCGGTGAAGGTAAATCACGCCATATCAATGGCATCCAGGGCCTCCTGATTAAGGAGTACTACCCTGGCCTTGTCGACGTGGACGGCGAGTTGAAGGTGCCCACGAGGTGGGCTCACTTCTACCTCGTCGACGTGGGTGGCGAGACCCTCGCGATAAAGATAAAGAGGGAGTTTTGGTTGAGTCTTTCATCGCACCGCATTGCTAAATAGTACGCATTCGTCGGACTTCTTGAAACAATGCAATGCTACATGTTGTGTCTGTGTGCAGGACTTCTTCACGTGCGAGGAGGGTAAAGCGGACCAGGCGGCGCAAGTGCAGGAGGCGGTCTGCAAAGATCGTCTCAAGGACCTATACCATGAGGTGCGCATACAGGCCATCCGCGACTACTACGCCGACGTGCATGGAGAGTCCATCAAGAAGCCCCAAATCCGCCAGATCATGAACTCGAGGGAGACCGACCTCACCTTCGCTCAATACGTGCAGGTAATTAAGTAGGAAAAATTCTTTCAGATTCCTTTAGTGAAACATTACACTAATCTTCTCGCATGTCAAATACTTGATGTCATGCAGTTCTGTCTGGGGTGGTGCGACAACCACAGGGACTGCTGGGAGGAGATTGTGCGCATGTGGCAAACGGACGAGGCGTACGCGAGGCGCAACGACCGTCAGGGCCACCGCCTGCAGATGCGAGGGGTGCCACACCACCAAGGGAGCCAGCCCCTCCCAACGTACATGAGAAGATGGGTATGCGTCTGTTCATGTCTTTTTTCTAGCCCTCAATTGTTATTACTTGTAACCATATTTCTATTTTCAATGCAGACGCAGGCGCACGGTGGGCAGGAAATCAACTAGTTCATCGGGTACCTCCTCTCCCACAAGGGAAAGGCGACAGCGCCGGACAACGTCTACAACCCGGAGGACGGGCCTGAGGCGTACAGCAACCCCACCGCCTACGAGAAGGCGACCGAGTACACCGCCGCGGCTCGCCAGCGCTACGGGGAGACGTTCGACCCCACCGCCGAGCCCCTGGACATAGACCTCCTGTAGAGGTTGGGACCAGGGAAGCAGCACGGCCGATACTACATGGCCCACAGCGCCGTCGACCCGTCCGATGCTCCCACGCTGAGCCAGGTTCGATCCAGGCCCACGAGCTCCACCGACATCCCCATAGCATCTCAGGAGCCGAGCATGTCGCAGTTTCAGGTAAGTGTGGTTTCGTTCGTCGTTCACTCATTTCACACCTATACTTACAATCAACACTGCGGATGTAATATTGCAGGCCCAGGTGTAGGAGCAGATGGCGCAGATGCAGGCGCAACAGATGGCTCACCAGCAGCACCTGACAGTCGTGCAGCAGCACTACAATAGGTAGATGCAGGGCTTTGCTGGCTACTTCCAATCCCTACAGATCCCCGGGCCGCCTCCACCGCCTGAATTACTCGCTCCACTGCCTCCTCCACTGTCTTTTCCTGTGCCTGCTCCTGTCGCTCCTACAGGGACCCCGGTGAGTACATTGACTCTTGCTTTAGCTTGTGCGTCCATCCTGCAGATACTAATGACATCACTTGGCCTTTAACTTGTGCAGGTACAGTCGGTGGGTTAGAACCCGTCTCCTAGAGATGCCGGCCCTCAGATGATGCCGTATCCACCTCCGGGTGGCCCTTCTCCACCGTATCGACCTCCGCGTGGCCCTCCTATACCTTACTCGTGGCCGGTGGGCGAAGGGTGGCCGTACTTGTGGGTGCCGCGTGATCCAGGGTGGGTTCCATGGGAAAACCCTGGGGGCTCTGGGGACGGACAACCTAACGGCTCCGGGGACGGCGCGACGAGCTAGGTACTTGTCGCTTGTGTTATGCTCCTGGACTTGAGTATCATCGAAGTCTCTGCCATGTATTTCTTCTCTTCGTGATAGACCTAGACTTATTGTGTTGAACTTCATGTGATGGACCTCAACTTGTGGTGTTCGACTCGTTGCGTTGAACTTTATGGTTGTAATGGACTTGTGGTGGTGATAAGAGATGCTATTGTGTGATATATGTGTTATTGTGATATATATGGTGACGGTGGTGATAAATGTGATGAAATTGTGATATAAATGGTGCTACTTGTGGCCCTGGTGAAATTGTGATATAAATTGTGATTTTGCAATGTTTGGATGCAAGAAAACAGAAAAAAAAGGGAAAAAAATTTTCCAGCTTTGCCGAGTGCTGACACTCGGCAAAGCTGGGGAATTTGGTCAGAAATCCCCAGCTTTGCCGAGTGCCAGCGTGGCACTCGGCAAAGGGGTCATGCCTTTGCCGAGTGTCAGCACTCGGCAAAGAATTTTCGAAAAAACAATTTCTTTGCCGAGTGCCGAGCTGGCACTCGGCAAAGAAATTTTCATAAAAAATAATTTTTTTCTTTGCCGAGTGCCGCCCCGTCAGCACTCGGCAAAGCCAGCCGTCAGGCTGACGGCGCCACATGGCTTTGCCGAGTGCTGACGTGGCACTCGGCAAAGGCTTTGCCGACTGCATGCCACGTGGCACTCGGCAAAGCCGCCTTCGCCGACGGTTTCTTTGCCGACAGCCCTTTGCCGACTGTCACGTAGTACGGCAGCCCTTTGCCCTTTGCCCTTTGCCCTTTGGTCGGACTTGAGCGCCTTACCCAAGTACGGCGTGGGCGGGCCCAGCCTAGCTACAACTGTGTGTGGCGGCGCTGCATGGCTCCAACGCCATCGGAGGTCAGCCTGCCGACGCCAATCAGCCTGCCGACGCCAACCTAGTGTTTGATGGATTTGCCAATGAAACAAGCAAAGGAGAGATGTGTGGTAATGCTAGTTTTCAATGCAAGGTAACTCTGTCAAATTATACAGGTTACTAATCAAACTCTGAATTGAGCTAGCCTCTGATAAAACATGACAACTAATGACCTGCCCCATTTAGTCCTGGCCTATGCTAGCCACCTTCATGCAGGCAAACGATGAGAAAATGGGTTGATGGCCCAGGAGCATGTGTTCCCAGACGTAGCCACGTCATCGCTCTCCAGAATTAGACATCAGCCTTGCTCCTACCAGCGCCTACGAAACCGGCAGCAAAATGCGCCCGAGGCGGTTCCATTTCTGCCACGCCATTTCGATCGTGCTCCCAGACACAGGGCGAGGTTGTTGGGATCTCATCCGTGAAGGTGAGAACACAGATTTTGGAATTCATGCTCTCTGTGATTCAGTATGTTCATTTTTTTCTCCGATCTGAAGTGAAATTCAGCGTGTTATTCTCTTTGGCTGTTTCGTGATTATGTTGCATTTTGGAGATTAGCTGGTTTCAGATTGATATGTGTAGCTAACAGATGATGCTCTAGGGAATCTTGTTCATTTTTGTCTGGTTTGCCAATGCATTGATTTTTCAAGCATGTACATGTACACCAGTAGATTCAGACATTTTAGATTTCCTAAAAACTGTATTTTTATGTTCTGTTCGAATCATGTCATGGACTATGCTTTAGGTTATATATATACAGCTATACTACTGCTCAAGCGTGCAACATTTCATCAGCGACTCATTTATTGTAGACTGTAGTTGGATGCCTACTAGCTATTTCTGAAAATAAACATTTGTACTTTCTTTATTAAATTTAAATATGGCTTATATTCTTATAGAAATTCCTTGTGTATTCATCCCACTTACTAGGCATGGTCAAACTGCCAATTAATTTTTTTTTGTCCCACTTTTTTTAAGGCAACCATGACAGGCACGATAAAACTACACAACGTCTCACTTAAAACATCAGAGCAAGATATTAGTGAGTTCTTTTCATTTTCTGGTGAGATAGTACATGTAGAATTGCAAAGGTTAGTGCCATATCATCTCCATGATATCATATAAACACCTGCAATGCATAATTTGACCTGGAATGCTTTTGCAGTTGTGATGAGCGCTCACAATTTGCATACATCACGTTCAGAGATAATCAAGGATCAGAGAGGGCTATGCTTCTTACGGTATTGGTTTTTGCATTAGTTTCCAGTCTTTGCTACGAATTATTTTTGTCTGGTTTGCCTATGAAATAACCAAATAAGTGCCTGCAAATTTAATATTGTATCCACTGTCGGTTACCTGGGAAAGGGGTACCCTAAGCCCTCGTTTAACTGGGCGGATCCCCGAAGTCAGCAACGCAAGCCCTCCAACGACATCCCTCATTACCGCTCGGAAATCCACAAACTAAAGCATGCTGGACCGGCCCATGAACACATCCCCCGAAGAGGTACACGGGCTCCGGCTCCATAACAAGCCTCGAGGGAGCGAAGGCTAACCCTCGACCAGGGTTCGACAGCCGCCCTCGAGCACCCGAGTCAGGGATGACCAAGGGGGAGCCAACACGAGGCCCCGCTCGAGAACGAACCCTCGAGACCCCCTTGGACACATCCAAGGTGAAATACTAGGACTTTTATGGAATCCCCCTGAAGGGAGGCATCGAGCCGCCGAGACCTATCGAATGGAATCAGTATCCGTAGGTCCATTGCGTTTTGCTTTAATGAGACCGCCTCCGGGCCTCCTGCCGACCTCTATCGAACGAGGATCGGGCTCTCACTTGGATTCTCCTGTTACCAGCTCACTGAGAACTTCGAGGCTCGCCCTATCGAGGGTAGTCCAATGCTTCTCGCCTCACGTCCGATCGAAAGGACTCGTGAGATGAACACCGAGGCCGGCAACGTCCCAGCCGCACGAGGCTCGGAGGCTCAACCGTGCCCGGCACCCCTCGACGAAAGAGGGTCAAAAATCCCCTGGGGGCTCGACGTTCCTACGTACCCCTCGACAAAGCGCCACGACTCCAGTTCAGGTCCGCACCCGACTGGACGAGCACCCCTCGACCGAAGACAAATAAAGCCCTCGAAGGAGTCCTCCGACTCCTCCGAGGCCTCGGGGGCTACCCCCGTGGGGAACGCTCGCGCGCCCCCCACAGAAAAATCCGAGCCACACTTCACTCTCGGTTCCTGACCCCCTGCCCGAGTGCCAGCACTCGCGCAGAGGCTCGGGGGCTACTGTCGGTTACCTGGGAAAGGGGTACCCGAAGCCCTCATTTAATAGGGCGGATCCTCGAAGTCAGCAACGCAAGCCCTCCAACGACATCCCTCATTATCGCTCGAAAATTCACAAACTAAAGCATGCTGGACCGGCCCACGAACGGGCATCGATAGCCCAAAGCCACAACCTGCTCGACGGACCACCGCACGGACCGAGACTGTACTCTCGAGGGTGCGACTCGGGCGACCCCCCGAGGACGGAACTCCACCCGGGCGAACAGGCCGACCTCGAGGACGGAACTTCGTCCGTGCAAATGGGAGCCCTCGAGCGTGGTAAAACCCTCGGCTACCTACTCCCAGTACAGATCCAAGCGCATTTAATGCATTTTACCTGCTCCCGCCTAACCGTATGGCCACAGTTACCGAAACAGCTACGGGTATGACAGTCAAATCCTGCTTTTACCACCCATACCCTAGAATCCCGTGGATCGTACCTCACTGCCGCACCATACCGAGCACTGTGCCCCATCCGGCACCCCCTCGAAACGCATATTCCCCGCATATCCTGAGATTCGACCTTATCCAATGAGCCTCGACCCAAGGCCTCTACCGTCGCCCCTCGACACCGTCACGCTGACCCTCAAGCGGGATTTCAACAACTTCGGTCAACACTTCAACAACTACCGACGCGACGGCCGCAGGGCTTCCCATACCGACGTACACCTCTACAGCGGCACCGACATGATCGGCATCAACGTCATACATCATCAACCACTTGAGCCCCAAAAACATATACTCCTGTGCCCCTCCTTCGTCTATAAAAGGAGGAGCCAGGACTTTAGCTAGAGGGGAGATCCTAGAGCTTCATACGATAAGGCTTAGATCACAGAACAACACCGTGAGACAGTGTAGAGAGCTAAGCGCCTGAAACGCTCGAGCTCAAGCCCACACTTCTCACACCCGCTTGTATTCACCCCTGTACTAGCGCTTTGGTGCAAGATAACACGAACTATCCTCCCCCCGCTGGACGTAGGGCCTTCTTTGCCTGAACCAGGATAAATCGTTGTGTCCTTCTTGCATCACCCACCGGATTAAGGGAGCACGCAATTACGAATTTACTCGTTGGTGTTGACCCCCCGGGTCGAAACACCGACACACTTATTTTGTTGAGTGAAAGCAAGGATTACTACTAGTGCTTCTCTATTTCTAGATTTGAGTCTTGAACTGAATATAAATAAACAGTTTGCGTATATGGTTTCTTCCATGAAACTGTCGTGTATGATGTGTTCTTGTTATCGGTCTATAAGTATTATATTTCCATCTTATATATGATTTTCTTGTCTTTTACCTAACATAATATATTGTCCTTTGTACTAAAGGTAACCTTTCTACACTTATGAACTCTATTATGCAAATCCATGCTTGAATGCAGGGAGCGACTATAGAAGATATGGCTGTCATCATCACACCAGCCATCGACTACAAGCTACCAGCATCCGTTTTGGCTGATCTCGAGGTAGAACCATGTCATATTTCAAAACTCCCATTAGCAAACTTGATTTTAACAAGCTCAAGACTTCTAATACCACCAACTGCATTACCAGTCAAAAAATACTGGTGGCATGGAATCCGCTCTTCAGAAGGCTGAGGATATTGTAGGTTCTATGCTAGCCAAAGGGTTTGTTCTTGGCATGGATGCCGTTGAAAAAGCAAAGGCTTTTGATGCAAAGCATCAGTTCACATCAACTGCAACTGCCAAGGTCGCTTCCCTTGACAGGACGATGGGCTTAAGCCAGAAGATCAGCACTGGGACCACAGTGGTGAATGAGAAAATGAAGGAAATGGATGAGAAATACCAGGTTGCAGAGAAGACCAAATCAGCATTAGCCGCGGCTGAACAGACTGTCTCTACTGCTAGTTCTGCCATCATGAGTAACAGATATATCCTTACAGGTGCAGCATGGGTAACCGATGCCTACAACAAGGTCGCAACCACTACAACAGATGTTAGCACCAAGACAAAGGAAAGGGTGATGGCTGAGTGGGAAGGAGCCAATCAGAGTAGTGAAACCACAAAGGTTGATCTGCTTGAAAGCTCTGAAGCGGATGAGCAAGAGTGCAAGCGTCATGAAGATGATTCTATGAACTTCATTCTAGATAATCCTGAAATGACTTGTCAGGAGAGTGAGCATCAAGCGGGTGACCGTCAAATGACTAATGTAGAAGTTAACTCTAAAATTGTTATAGAGGAGCAGAAAAATCACGAGGGTGAAATTGCAATAGCCCCCATGCAAGAAAACACTAAGACAGCTGAGAAGAATCCTAGCTGCCATGAGAGTGAAGCATCCAAGGCCAATGTTCATGATAGCGTTCTAATGACTGAGCAAAGTGAACGAGAGCATAAGCAACCCGAAGGTGAATTTGCAAAGACCCATGACCCAGGAAGCCCTGTCACTATTCCGGTCACCATGTCCACTATTGACGGGAACTCTAGCAACAGTCCCAAGAAGCCTGATTCTGCTGCGGGTTTTCTATGATATGTTATTGTAAATATAGATTGGGGTGATGATGATATATAGTTTGTTTTAGCTCTTTCTATCGAATTTGCCGTCCTTCCTGCTTAATTGTTCACAGGCAATGATAGTTTTGTTCAGCTCTTGCAGCTAGTTTTTCCACCCTTTAGTGTTGTTTCCAGGCAATGATAGTTTCATTCAGCTCTTGCTGTTGAATTTGACATCCTTCAATGTCGCTTTCGAGCATAATAGAGTTTATAAAATTATACATTTTACTGTCCTTTGAATATTAAAATTGTACATTTTACTGTCCTTTGAATATTACTTCCATGAAGCTGCAACTTGAGTTGCCTTCTATATTTCTTTTCTTTTGTGATGAATTGCTTTACCATCAGTGCTGGGAGTATAATGTTAGTCGCCCTCGCTCCTATTAGTCCCCGAGACAAATCAAGACTGAAAGGGTTTTCCAGTTGGGACTGTAGGGCCTTTCTATACTAGTGTCCGCATGTGTTTTTTCTTTTTGATTCAGTATAAAACAAGTCATAATGGACGATTCGTTAATAGTATCAACATTGAACTCCTATGAAATCAACACACAAAGGAATGAAATGTTACAGTACAATGATAGTGGTGCTTCATACCAGCCACAACCAGACTATATGATAGGATATTTTTCTTTGGCAATATTATTTCTCCAAAAATCCTTCAAAAAACGTTGCAATCCAAAGCAGCCCTAAAATGGCTTATAAAAACGAAATCGTTCTATTTCACCTCATCTTCAAAACAAAAGCCATATTTGTTTCGCAAAAAAAAAAACAAAAGCCATACATTTTTTTAAAATTTTATTAACATTGAAGATCGAGATAGTATTATATCCGAAGCAAAGGTGCCACACCCCTCTCTGTCAAAAAAAGCTTCTGAAACAACAAAGACAGATCTGCCTTTGGAGGCCCGTGGTGGGCCACGGCCTCGCACGTGTGAGGCGTGACGACAAGCGCACCGCGCACAGTCCTAGCGTCCCGTCCCGTTCCCGTCCTAGCGGCCGCGCGCCAGAACCAGGAACTGGCGGACGATTTCGCACAAAACTTTTCTTTTTTTGATACAATAAAAATTCTATAGCTTTTCTTTTTTGGTAAGTTTTTCATTTATAGCAAAAAAAAAGTTAAAGTTGCAAGTAGTTTCTATTATCTAACTTATATATTTAACTTAAAACACATAATTTACATGATCTAACATGTTACAAAAATAAAAATCTAACTCAGAACGTATAACTTACTTGAGCTAACACTTTACCAAGTTAGAAATCTAAATTAGAACGCATAACTACGTGATCTAACACGTTTCAAAGTTAAAAACCTAACTTAGAACGTATAACTTACATAATCTAACACGTTGTAAAGTTAAAAATCTAACTTAAAACGCATAATTTATATGATCTAACTGGTTATAAAGTTACAGATCTAACTTACAACGCATAACTTAGTGATATAACACGTTGATAAGCTAAAAATTACTCAGAACATATAACTTATACACGTAATGACTGCAGTATTTAGAAAAAAATGAAAAAAAAACCTTCGAAGTATATCTAAGTGAGATCTAGTTTTATTCGTCTCGTCGCGTAGAACACATCAATGCAAACGAAATTAAAAACGAATACAAGATTCAAAAGTTATAGCAAATTAAAATAAGAAGATTCAAAAGTTATAGCAAGTTAAGATAAATGTTTTCGTTTTTTTTCTGACGTCATCATCATCGTACACACATGTGCAGGTGGCTCTGCGGGTGTCAGACTTGAGCGTTCGCTCGGTAGGGAAACGAGCGCTCGCGCGCAGAAATGGATTTGCGGTTCCCGTCCTGTCCGCCGAGACCCAGTTTCGTCAGTACCTACGATCGTCTGACAGCAGCAAAGGCAAAGGTGATGACATCCCCTGTCTGTGCAAACGAAAACTGAGAGCCACCCTACCAAATTCCTCAACAACGACTGGTGATGCTTTGGACTTAACCGAGTCCAGATCCCAGCTTTACCTACTTCCGACGATACTAACTGCGGTGGTTGATCTTATAGTAGAAACGGGCAGGGCTGTGTTCAAACGCGTCACGAGCTAGATGTGTAGTGCTAGTATTGTAGTCTGCATCTTGTCGGACCTGCTTTTTAAAATCAAGTTTGTTGTGGTGTGCATATGCATTTGCAGGTTTGGCTTCCCTCGTGGTATTTCATTTTGCCATGGATGGGATGCACCTAGCTGGACAGTTGGATATTTTTTACCAGGTACACGATGAGGTTATTGCTCACCCTCTTCGTTACTGTTTGATTGGAGGCTTTCTCCTTTTTTGCGTTCAAGAATCCAACTTCTCAGAAAAGCCCCAGTTCTAAACTTTCGGAGTTTCAGTGACCTTCAGCTTTTGGGTGCAAATTAAACAAACTAAACAAAAGGCGTATATACTATAGCAGGCGCCTTCTGCAAAGGCAAATGCCAAGAATTGCATATACTACGGCATGGCTATTTGTGGGTTTCTTTGCCTTGCACGGCTTACCATATCAGCGCTATAAAAAAATTTTAAAATTAAGCCTTCTTTCTACAAAAAAGAAAGAAAGTCAAGACACCAAGCTTTGGGCTTTTCACAAAGTCAATAATCAGATTGAAAGCTGGGTCAACAATTCAACGTCAACGGGCTAGACTTTTGGTATTTCACGTATAGAAGAAAAAGGAGCTAGCTTAAGCTGTTCTTTTGGTTTGATCATTCTCATTTGAAGAAGCCATCTTCAACAGCAAAGTAGAACTGTAGTACGGGTCAACTATTTGCTGTCACTCAACAGTGCCCTCAGTACGACATAGGAATTTTCATGTGAAATAATCTAATCGATGTTTACATGAGTTTGCAATCATCACCATATTATTGTACATTTGTACGTATAAACCATCAATTTTGACGCTTCCGGGATCTTTTTATCATCCTGAGTCCTAGGAAATATATAGTAGGCCCATGTTAAATACATTCATACCAGTGGTCGTTAGTTTTACTGGCAAATGGAATTGTTCTATATAAAGAGTCAACATCCACGCAAAACTTGGCATGATCGTTCACACTTGTTGGCTTATCTTTGGGTTTTTTAGGCTACAAAATAGTACCGGCTATTCAACTTAATCTCTCTATATTATGTACTATATAATATGATTTATTAGTTCAAAGAAAATTAATTAGTTTTCCTAATATATATTTAAAAACAGATGGAGTATGGAAGCCTGTGCCCACATTATAGCATCTCCAAGAGCTTTCTTAAACTCGCACTCTAAATCATTATTTGAAGAGCCATATGAATAAAAATCGCTCTTTGTATCTTTGCATCCTCCAATAATTACTTCTTTGTATCTTATGAGTAAACACACCCATAGCAGACTAAATTAAACTTTTTTTGTGAGTACATGACAGCCCAAATATTTGACATTAAGCTTTATACTTGTTATATCTTGTACTCTGTCATGTATATTTCTTTATTTTGAATTGGCTGATTTTTTCCAAACGTACTGTTGCAGATGTTGACATGGTTTTTTGACTCGCATGGAAATTAATATCCAGAAAAATCGTCGCCATCGAACATGGGAGGTGGTTCATCCCCACTAAACATGAGTGAATTGACCTAATCTAAAATTTTCACAATATTATAAACTATCGTTTAATCTATTTCACCCTAGTGCCTAAACAAGTGTTTCTACTCTACCGCATAAAGTTTTACAAACTATAGTTCCAACCCTAATCTATCATGACAATCTAGGAATGTAAATTTCATGAAAGTAAATACTCAAAGTAAAAAAGAGAATTAGGAACAATTTGAGTATGAAATTAGTTGCGCAACAAGAAAGGATGCCAATTTGAGTATGAAATTAGTTGCCTAAAACAACTCATTTTACGTTGAGAATTTACAATCGAGTAAACAGTAAAGCAAGCATTGCCACCAATTCAAACTTCAAACATCTCATTTTCAATGCTAAAACAGTTGGGCGGCCAAATGTTCAGAATTCCTTTGGAGTAGGATATCTATCCTTGAAAACTTAGTCATACGAAACCGGTCAAAGAAATAAATGGATCCCTGATAGCTACTCCTACCTCCGTGAAAAGATGCAATTTAAGCTTAGTTGGTCTTTTTAAATTTTGGCAAAGATTATAAAAAAGTTTGAACATTTTGTAAAAAAAGTATTATATTTTATATTACTACACAAAATATGTATGCTACAAAAATACATTTCATGAGAAAGCTACTAACAGTTATCTATTAGTATCATAAATATTAACAACTGTATATAAAAAAACAACTAAACTTAAGATTGTTTGACTCGTTATTATGCTGAAATTGTATTGTGCGCTTACAATAATGCAAGCAAGTACTTACTCAAAAAAATAATAATGCAAGCAAGTGATATAGTATCTTTCTTTCTTTATTAGACGGTATAAATCTAGCTTTTATAGAAAGCTCAAAGATCCTGCAGTGTAGCAGTTTTAGAAAATTTTGGTATACAGAATGTTCACAGTACATCATGCATGGTTTGGCAGCTTGGCTCATTGGCCGCTGCCTCCAGAATCTCGAGATGCACTGAACCAAGATGCTTGACCTCTGAGCAGTTGGACAGTTGGACTATGACTATCCTGCTGAAAACAGACATCCTTCGTCCGGCGGCCATTGACGCCTGAAAGCGAACGAAACGAGGCAAAGCGGATCGCCGGATCGGTCTCATCAGCACGCATGCGTGGGCGACGACGAAACGACGTGGTTTGCTGCCCGTGTTCCCGTCACAACTCGCAAGTTCGGACGTCCCGCGGCTCGACCGTCCCGTGCTCGCGGTTCCTGACGGCGTGAAGCCTGCGGACCTGCGCTGCGGGCTCCGCGTCCTGGCCGCGGCGCCAAGCCGGAGCCGGGGGTGCCGTTCGCGCGTTTTCCCCGTGCGCACCCGCGCGGCCGCGCCGTTTCACCGTGCGGACTTGCGGACAGCTTGCTGCCTGAATGGAATGCCGCCGGTACTGCGACTGAAAATCCAACCATCTTCAATTCGTGCAAGAAAGAAAAGGCAAAGGAAGGTAATAAATCTATGATTCTAGTGGACAAAGCCTAGTGCTATATTATCTGGTATATATCTGGGTACAGTGCACATCGGTCGACACGCATGATTCGAGTTAGTTCGGCATCGTATATCTCCGCCTGTCACATGAACCGGTGAACCTACTCAGGTCTTTTCGGATCTTTATTTGCACGACGATCATCTGTCGTCGTTCCAACTTTCTAAGGACGTCTTGGAAACAAAAGGCAGTGTGTATAGGTTATAGACGAATAGACTTTACGTTGTACTGCAAATTAAAGGCGCATCGTATCTTTGTGCAATAGTCAGTGCAGTAGAACATACAAAGTTGCGTTGTGTAGCGATGCAAAAATGTCTCATGTCCTCCTTGTCCGTTCACATGTATATATATGGCGACTAATACTCCCTCCAACTCGAATAGCTGCTTCACGCTTGCAAACAGCAACAGCTTAATTGATCTGCAATCACATCATTTTGGCTTTGGAAGATAACTGATCTGCAATCACATCATTTTGGCTTTGGAGGATGGTTCAATTTCCATATGTATGATTAGAGCAAGGTTGATAATACAACCGGTTGTCGGCTGTATGAAAATATACAGACGTCTTATAGTTCACTTGTTTGTCTCGCAAAAGTTTATGGTGGTTCTTGTGCGTAGCTTACATCCCGCTAGCTTGTCTTCTACCACACATTAGACATACCGTATTTTAGTTACTTCTACTATTCAAATCATTTGACCAATCTCTATCAGACAGGTTATGTCGTTACCTGCATATCTTTGATATGCACACTCCAGAAGTACTAATACTCCGTACCAAGGCTGACAGGCAACCAGTTCTGTTGCGTGTGTGTATATGCATGTCTTCTTCCTTTGCCTCCCAAAATACTGAATCAGTAAAACTGAGAATTAATTTCATTATTTGGAATGTAGATACCGACGCATACACTAATTCTGTGCCAGGGACGACGTCTCTTTCGTTGCTACAATCAGAGTTCACCAATCGCAACCAGGCCAGGCCTGTTCAGATCGTCAGGCCTACAATGTGTTAGCTAGAACGTCAATCAGGTGGTATAGGTAGGGGGACCTGAACCAAACTTACCAAGGATACTTCAGTTAAAGCCAGCTTCTGATTAGTGCCCCTGACCTCTGCAACCATGCAAAGTTTATGAGCGCACAGTGGCCTACGGCAGCTATGGCATCCCCTAATTCGGCGCATGACAAATTTCTATAGGTGCCAAATCCAGTTGGAAACATGTCAAGGGTTAGGTGGTAAAACAGCTAGCAACAGGTACTGCTAGTCGAGTATTGGTCACCCTAACTTAAAGACTCGAGAGCTTCTGCAGTTGTGGTTGTGGCTTCGAAAGGGACAGGTGGTTCAGACCACATATACTATACTGAATCAGAGCACACCATGAGTATATGCAGCGAAGTCCATACGTGTGAAAGGATAGTGTGTATCGCGATGGCTACTGAGAACGGGCATGTCATCACTACTTATAATTAAATTACATTGACGGTAAATGTGAGACTTTTACTTGATGGCCGTTGTTGATTCACTGGTGCTCTTGGTCTTTACCGCTGTTGTCAGATTTGCTATAGGAATCACCGGGTCCAATTGGTACGTCTTTTTCTTCCTTTCTTTTTTTTTTTGCAACTTGTCTTCTTATTTTGAATTGTGACTTTAAAATGTGGAGCTTTTGATCTGAAGTTTTGGAATAGAGCTTAACAATCAACTGGACTGGAGTAATAAATTAGGTGTATTCTCGCCAAAACAGTGGTATTCAAATATTTGTCATGCCATGCCAAACAACGTAGTTATCGACCATTGAAGAAGCAGGTAAATATTTGATTAGTTATTAGTTGCTTATGTTGACTTAATAACACGATTAGTGCTTTGTTTTCTTCCACTTGTTTAATTTGCTTACATTGACTTAATACTGATCACTAGCTATTACTTGGAAGTAGGTTAACAACATAGAAACGAGATACGATCAGAGCTTGCGGTGGATACCTAGGCACCTAGAGACGAGGAAGGGCAAGCAAGCGATGAAATGTTTCGGGGAGTCAAAAATAAGCATAGATTCGGAGATTTCCAAATAGGTCAACCTTTTGAACTGCCTGCTGAATCTATGAGCAAGCAAGAGATAACCTGGCAAACTGAAACATCTTAGTAGCCAGAGGAAAAGAAAGCAAAAAAGATTCCCATTGTAGTAGTGAGCGAAATGGGAGCAGCCTAAAACGTGAAATGGGGTTGCGGGAGAGCAAAATGGACGGGGTTGTGGGAGAGAAATACAAGTGTTGTGCTGCGAGGTGAAGTGGTTGAGTGCCGCACCCTAGATGGCTAAAGTCCAATAGTCGAAAGCATCACTAGCACGCTCTAACCCGAGCAGCATGGTGCGCATGGAATCTCGTGGGAATCAACAAGGACCATCTTGCAAGGCTAAATACTCCTGGGTGACCGATAGCGAAGTAGTACCGTGAGGAAAAGTGAAAAGAACCCCAGGTGGGTAGTGAAATAGAATGTGAAATCATGTTGACCTCCCAAGTAGTGGGAGGGGAAAGTGATCTCTAGCCGCGTGTCTATTGAAGAATGAGTCGACGACTCATAGGTAGTAGTTTGGTTAAGGGAATGGAACCCAGCGGAGCTATAGTGAAAGCGAGTTTTCATATATATAGGGCAATTGTCACTGCTTATGGACCCAAACCTGGGGGGGCCTTCGATACGGCTCCTCGTATACTTGCTTTAGCTCGGTCTGTGCATTGTCCTATATGGTACTAGCTAGCGAAAGCTCTACAATTTTTTTGTGTGGGAAACAGATGGAGTCCTCTGTGATTATGGGTTGTGTCACGCATATCAGATCCAAAGGATACCACACGTGACAGAAATTTATACTGGTTTAGGTGGGGTGTTCTACGTCTACTATAGAATATAATTTGTATCGCTTGTGTGATGTATGGTGAGTGCTAGTGTTGCTTAGGTTCTAGGGGATGAAATAAGGTACACCATATATAGTCCAAGGGGTAGGATTTTAGAGAGGTCATATCTTTGGTTGGCTTATAGATATGTTTTCTAGCATGTTATAGGAGTCCCGATTTAATCGGTTTATAGGCAAGGCCTGGTAGGGGGGATGTTTTTGTCCTCAGTATGACATCCATGGATTGTGACTCATTAGTAGCCCATGAGTTCTTCATGAGCAAGCCTACAACAACCCTGATGACATGTTGACCTCAGCCGTGTGCTTTTATATTAGCCTATTGATGCATAAGTTCTGTTCTAAACAAATGACATTAAGTGAAGGCCAACCATGTAAAATCTCATAAGAAGCAACTCAAGTAATTATGATTTAAGATGGTGTGCCCTTATTTTCATCAAATGTGCACATCACCGCACAATATATGTTTGAAAAAGGTTTAAAAAGTTCACATTTATGTACTAGAGTTTTTGGGCAGCTACAATATCTCCTAAATGCTCCAACTGATAAGAATGATTATCTACATAAAGAAAAAGAACTCGCAACTACCGTTGTAAGCTTTCAAGGATCTCAAAGGGGGAGGCTCGGTGAGCTATGAACAGATTGAGGAGCACCCTAAGTCTTGTGCAAGATTGTGCTACAAAAGCCAATTGTCGGGTATCTGGATTAGGGATACCCAAAGCCATCGCTTAAAGAAAACCAATCTTCAAATAAGCCCCCGAGAAATCCACGGCCTAAGAGCCCACAAGCACCATGAAACCGATACGATGCCCCTTGACGGGGCCCCTCGAGTGACGAAAGTTGGCTTAGGCAAACGACCCCGGGTCGATCAACTCGACCCCCTCGACTCACCTACCCCGGTACGAGAAACGCAGAGCATTTAATGCAACAACCACTTCCGCCTAACGCCATGGCTACAGCTGTGTGCACAGGAGCAAGGTACTAAGGTCAAGCCCCCCTTTTACTGCCCATCCCCAGATATGCGGTGATTTAACTAGCACTGTTACACCATACTGGCCACTGTACACCGCTCAACATCCCCTCGAGGATAATACGACAGGATCCGTCCCCGGGTTTTCTAGGGCCCGATCTTACCTACTCGGTCTCGACCCCCCACGTCAACCCCTCGACTTGTCTTCTGGCGCTTCCAGTCAACGCTCCAACAACTCTCGCATGTCTCCATAGGGATCTGCACGCCCACAACAGGGACGCGGGTCTTTCACTGACCAACAACTCTCGCATGTCTCCATAGGGATCTACACGCCCACAACAGGGACGCGGGTCTTTCACCGACCATCACCGACGTCGCCATGACATTCCCGAAGGACGAAGGCCATGCCCCGGTGCACGCCTCTACAGTAACCATGACAAGACCGGCGTCATCATCTCAACGTCATCGGCTCCATCAGCCCTACTAAGGACCGAGTCCCTAGGGCTTCTCTGTACACCTGGGCCTCCCCTTGGCCTATAAAAGGGGACGCCAGGGGTAATTCTAGGAGAGAAAAAAACATCAGATTACACATTCAGGCATCCGGGCACCCAAGTTACAAGGCATAGGGCTAGCAACTCTAGACTTTGGCCTTCTACTTTATCTCTTCACTTACTCGCCCGCTTGTAACCCCCCTGTACAAGCACTTTGGTGCAGAGCAATACAAACAACTCCTCTCCCCGCTGGACGTAGGGCCTTCTCTTGCCCGAACCAGGATAAATTTTGTGTCTCACTTTGCATCACCATCCCGATTAGTGAACATGCAGCACATTTACTCGTCGGCTTAGGGCCCCCGGGTCAGAACACCGACACCAATGATTGAGATTTTCTTCCAAAAAAGTTGTGTAGAGAACATGGATGTATCACGTATGACTACAATTATTCCATGTTTTTCCATCCTAGAAGCTCTCAAGTGCTTAGCCTATCCTTGAGTAATAACCAAAAGAACATCTTGTGTTTGTGCTAGCACGAAAAATTTTAAAGCAATTTACAAGCACGAGGAACCTAAACCTTGGCCAATCTATGATATAGTCTTCTAAAGGAAGAACAATAGTGCTTGTTCACAATAAGGAGAAGAAAAACACCCAATAGATACATTTTTTCAAGTAAATTTATAAGACATCGCTTCTTAACTAATGTTCCGGAGAAACGGTTCTCTTTAAAATTATTTCCTTTGTATGCTTTTAAATGAGAAATATATCTAAATTTGATGTGATTATTAAAATCACATTGCAAGTAAAATAAAGCTTCATATTCTAAAGGAAGCCTTGAAGAAAATCCTGTGGCACCTAGACATGGTATGGCGCATTAAAGGTTCTACTTTTTTTTTCGAAACCGTGCTCTTGCATGTTTTTCATTAAGAGAAGTTAGACTCTTACAGTCCGACCACCCCAAGTCGAGGTGCCCTAAGGTGAACGGCAACACATACACAAGGCACCGGCTAACACGGTGGAGCTTCGGAGGTCGTAACTTTCTAAAGAAACTACTTTGCGACTAGGAAGCTAGAAAAGCAAACGAAGACTACGCCAAGAACAATGGCGCTAAGAATGCTCCTGAAGCCTGCCGCGATCCAGGAACACCGGCTAACGCGGTCGAAGGTGCGGCGGTTTCGCTCCTTCCAAAGCATCCAGGAGATCAACATGACCGTGGAGTCGAATCCTTGCCTGAATTGGCCGGCACCGCGATTCTGGCCGCGAGCCACCAGTCAGCGAGC
Source organism: Bothriochloa decipiens (assembly GCA_023333625.1). NCBI lineage: Eukaryota > Viridiplantae > Streptophyta > Magnoliopsida > Poales > Poaceae > Bothriochloa > Bothriochloa decipiens. The sequence continues at coordinate 10,726,996 of CM041637.1, forward strand.
ATAGCATCGCCGGATGGGCAAAGGTCCGATCGTCCAGCACGGAGGAGCATGTGGTGCCAAACCTCTGTCGTCAGGACGCAGCAGCGAGCAGGTGATCTGAGGTTTCAGGAAGCTGATCGCAGAACACGCAGTCATTGTGCTGCTGAATCCCGTGCCAACATCGTCGCTCCACCTTCCACAACCGACTGTGCATGGCCAGCCAAAAGAAGAATTTTACCTTAGGCGGCGTGGAAGCCTTCCACAGCTCAACCGCCCCAGGCATAAAGGTTCTACTCGAATGCACATTAGAGATTTAGAGACCCAACTGTTTGGAAAACAAAACAGAAAAAGATTGGTTGATTCTACTCGTTACTCTGTTCATGTTAAATTATAAAATGTTTTAACTTTCTTTTAAACATAGTGTGGATATAATAAGTGCATAGCAAGCGATGTATCTAGAATGAAGAAAGTAGTTATCACAGACATCACCATTCCATGGACTAACCATTCTATTTTTCTTATATAAGCTTGATTACAGCGAGCCCTTCCGCTCAAAAAAATCGATTCCACCAAAGAAGATTATCAGCTCAGGTTCACGTTTACCTGGTACAGAAAAAAAAAGTTATCGGATTACAAACACACATTATTCTTTGATAGAATTCCAAATACAATAGCAGAGGATATGCTTGAATATACACGCTGCAATCGAGAATACTGAAGAAAGGCTAGCTTTTAAAATTTTTTCTCAACCACTCCAAAAAGTTCTCACGCTAATTTGTTTACAAGCATATTAGCAGCTTAAGACTATCCTTAGCTCGTACACGTGTAAGATCACCAGGCCTACTAACTCCAAAATGAGGGCATGGCCTGATTAACAACAGTCCCTGTAGGCCCTCGCTGAGTAATCTGAGCCACGAACGCCTTCATTTTCCCTCAAAGCTCCTGGGCCACACTCCGTAGGGCGGTTGCTTTCCTGAGACAGGGGTTTGGTAAGCGCAATAGTCTCAAAGGTAAGAGAGGTAGGGGATGGACATGGAGGGCAACTGCAGGGCTTGTCACACTTCATCTGTCGTCTCCGTCTCAGCGCTTGCACATATATACCCCCCCCCCCCCCTGCTGCCCCTCCCCAAGCCGTGCTCTGCATCTCATTCAACAAGAACCCGGGAGCCGTGACAGGGAGGGAGAACCAAGAACAACACGCAGCAGGGACAGGGAGGGAGAGGCATGGGGCGAGGGCGAGCGCCGTGCTGCGCCAAGGTGGGGCTCAACAGGGGCTCCTGGACGCCGCAGGAGGACATGCGCCTCATCGCCTACATCCAGAAGCACGGCCACGCCAACTGGCGCGCTCTGCCCAAGCAAGCAGGTAGGTTAGTTAGGCTTTGGCATGGCAAATCAAATGTGCATGGCGAGCTGCTGGAAGCAGAGGAGAGATGTGCAGTCACTTTGTGGCGTTTGCTGATCCTGTCGTCGGTGTCTTTTTTTTTTTTTTTGTCTCGATGATAGGTTTGCTGCGGTGTGGGAAGAGCTGCAGGCTGCGGTGGATCAACTACCTGCGGCCGGACCTCAAGCGCGGCAACTTCACCGACGACGAGGAGGAAACCATCATAAGGCTACACGGCTTGCTCGGGAACAAGTAAGCGTTGAGCCGTCGATCGTTCTTTTAGCAAGTTAAGCCGTCGATCGTTGCGACAGAGAATTTCGGCATAAGAGACTGATGTTTGGAACAAATATGATCTTTTTCAGATGGTCCAAGATCGCTGCCTGCTTGCCGGGGAGGACAGACAACGAGATCAAGAACGTGTGGAACACGCACCTGAAGAAGAAGGTGGCGCAGCGGGAGAAGCGGAAGGCCGGCGCGGCGGACAAGAACGACAGCGCAGCGAGCGGCGACGCCGTAACGCCCCCCACTGCTGCCTCCTCGTCCTCGGCGTCCTCCTCGACGACGACGACCCACAACAGTTCCGGGGGCAGCGACAACTCCGGCGACCAGTGCGGCACGAGCAGGGAGCCCAACGACGCGATCGAACTATCCCTCCTCCGACTAGAAGACATCGACGTCTCGGACATGCTGCTGGATGCGCCCCCGGACCCGGCGGCGCAGCCATGGCAGCCAATGCTGCTGTCGCCGTGCTCCTCATCCTCCCTGACGACGACGTGCGTCGGCGGCGTGGAGCAGGAATTGATCGAGCTGCCGGTGATCGAGATCGAGCCGGAGATCTGGAGTCTTATCGACGGCGAGAGCGAGAGCGCTGACGCGCCGGGCGCCTCAGGAGGCGAAGGCGATGCAACAGCGCCATGTAGGGGCACCGCCGTCGTCAGCACTAGCGAAGCAGAGGAAGCGGCGGCGAACGATTGGTGGTTGGAGAATTTGGAGAAGGAGCTGGGCCTGTGGGGCCCAACGGAGGATACTCAGGCCCACCCAGACCTACTGGACCCAGTGTCCACCTACTTCCAGATTGGGCCCGCCGCCGTGGAACCTGAACTATGAATTTTTTTATTAATAAATTTATTTTTTAAAAAAATTACAAAATTAGTCTCCGTTTTAAAAAATTGCAGAAATAGGCTACCAGTCGCCCGTTGGAAGGGCGAAGATGGGCCTTGTCGCCCGACTGGCGGGCTACCTGGGCCATGTCGCCCGACCAACAGGCGACGTGAAGCTCGTCGCCCGGCCGATGGGCGACATGGCCCATGTCGCCCGACCAGGGGGCGACTTGGCCGCCACGTCGCCCGGCCGATGGGCGACGTGGCCCATGTCGCCCGACCAGGGGGCGACGTTCTCTTCGCTAATGACTGTGCACCAGCCACGCCCCGTACTGCACGTAACGTTCGCGTAATCGTCTTGCGTTGTGCCGTAGAAAATAAAGACGCGCGCGGGTAAAAGTGAGAGGCGGTGGCCGGTGGGCTCGGCTGCATGCTATGGTCGGCCGGCGGCTGGCTTGCCTGTCTTTTCTGCCGGTCGTTTCTGAAGAAAATTGTGGAGGGGCACCGGCTATTGCTATTTGGACATTTGGCCTTCTGCAAATGATAGTCCTGCTTAATAAAAAAATCCTGCGTCTTGAATCCTCGGCCACTCCCGTCGACGCGTCTTGAATCCTGCGTCTTGAATCCTCTGCCGCTCATCTGGCCCAGGCTTTTGCCTGTCTTTTCTCAATCAGCCGTTTGAAATTTAAAAAATCCTGCTTTCAAATGTTCGCAGAGACGCTGGAGCCTGACGTGAAGATAATGAGCCCGGCCGATGGGCGACGTGGGCCTGGTCGCCCTTTGGCCGGGCGACTTGGTCCTGGTCGCCCTTTGGTCGGGCGACATGGGCCTGGTCGCCCTTTGGCCGGGCGACGTGGGCCTGGTCGCCCTTTGAACGGGCGATTCTCTGACGTCGCCTTTCCAACGGCCGATTGGTGGTCTATTCCTGTAATTTTTTTAGAAACAGAGACTAATTTTGTAATTTTTTTAAAAAATAAGTTTATTAATAAAAAAATTCCCTGAACTATGACTATGATGACTCTTCCTCTCAAAAAAATGACTACGATGACTCTATGAGCAGCAGGACCAGGACGTACTCTTGGAGATATTCCATGCATCAGATATAAGTAGTTTCTTTGATGCAGCCACGAGTTCATATGTCTAGGTCAATCAGAATATACACACACAGACCCGTCCAAGAGGGCCATGTAGACTGAAAAGTGAAAACACTAATGCAGTACAGTATGTACTCTTTTTAACAGTGTTTAACGCAGATGCACTCCCTCCATCGAGAACGTTGCTCGGGAAATGTGACTGAGAGGAGGCTACAGATTTCCAACAACAAAATCCATGGAACGAAGGGATTAGCTAGCTAGCTGCTGCAGTAACCCATCCAGTCTGAAGATGGAGGCGACGAGGGAGTGTCGTCCGCCGTCGTGTTGCTTGGTTTGTTGTGGCTCTGTGCAGTGTGCATATATAGAACATGACGTCAACGCGATGTAAGCGCTTGCTCATCTGAGAGTCCTACCACTACCGACCATGTATGATGTCCTTTGTGAATCGTCACCGGGCTCTGATTATGCTTTGGAACCCTTTTGCTTTTGCTAATGCGATGTAACCTTCTTTTCTACTCTCTTTCCATTTGCCATTCTTTCTTCATCTCCTTTTCGTACTTTGTTTGTTTTCTCTTCTTTATGTAAATTTGCCCTGTCTTCTTTTTCCTTGGTTCCTTTGCAGTGCTATTACGTCAGCTTGGGCCCGTGAAAAGAAACCACATGTTACTCGATGATAGTGAAGTGCCGAAGTAATAAGTTACCTAATCAAGAACTGCAAGCATATGGTTTCGTAATATTTTCATCAGACTAACTGAAAACTAAGTGGTGTGCTAAGCCCCACGTCAGTCAGTGATGACCTAGTGTTCACTGTCACTCAGATATGTTACATGATGCCTGCACAAAGACACGACATGATATATACTACATCAACCACAGTAGAAAAAATCAGTAAGTTCGTTCTAACCCTTAACCTGAGCCCACCCAGGCTGACATTTCTGTTCTTCATTCAGGGTGCGTCAGGAAATCACGAGCTCAGGTGACTGGACAGGCTTTTGTGGGCCTAATATTAGATAAGTTTAGAAGGACATTCTGGGCCTTATTTGCAAAATTTGTTGGGCCGAACGTCCTCTAAATGGATTGCTCCCTGGGGGCCTGCTTGCCAGTAAATAATAAAGAAACTAAACGATTAAATTCGGCTCAAAAAAAAACTAAACGATTAAATGAAAAGTGGGAAGAAATAGGAGCAGTACAAAAATCAGGAGGCTGGGACATTCAGTAAGACCAATTTGGCAATTACTCCCTCCATTCTAAATTATAATTTATTTGATTTTTTATCCCAACTTTAACCACTTATTTTATTTAAAAAAATTATGTAGATATAGTCAAATTTAAGTCATTTTTAAAGACCTTTTATTAATAAAGTATATCACAATAAAAAAATATGCATAAATGTTTAAATAAAATGAGTGGTCAAACTTGGATTCAAATGAACTATAATTTAGAACGGACGGAGTAGCCTTTTTTATATCATTTTTCAAAGAAGTAATTTTTTAATCTTTTATTTGAGATACTTATCAAACATTGTTGCTAGTAATAACCAAAACTTAAACGGTAATGCTTGTATTCATACGTCCGACGCATCGGACAAGGTGTCGAACGCCCACTGGGCCGTCTGGGCGGTGGCCCACCTGTACCCCTCCTCCCCCCCAAACCCGTCCCCCCGGCTTCCTCGTCATTTTCACCGAATCCTCCCCACTTCCTCCTCCACACTCTCTCTCTCCTGTGTTCGCTCCGCCTCAGCGCAGCCGTTGTTCCGCGCCGACGTCGTTGCCACACCGCCGCCGCTCCCTCCCGCGCGCTGCTCGGGGGGTCCTCCTCACGCGCGCCTGCTCCTTCCTCCGCCCCCTCTCCCTCCTTGACGCGCCTCCACGGTTTCTCGAGCAGCCATAGAAATGGCACCGGAGGCCATGGATCCACGGGAGCCATCGGCAACGACCGCGGATCCGACGGCGGCGGTCGCAGATCCGGTGGATCCGGGGAGATGTTACTCTCTCTTTCCTCCTCCTCCCCTCCGTGCGCCCCCTCCTCTGTCCTTCTCTAGCCGGAGCTGAGGACAGGAGGGCGATGGCGGAGGCCTTCGGCGATCACGCGCCTCCTCCCTCAGATTTTTCCTCGCTCATCGGAGCCATGGCCGGGGGCCATCCCCTGTGACGGCGGATCCGCCTCGCGCTCCTCTGGATCCAGCTACGGCGGCGGTTGATCCATCAGATCCGGCGTAGGCGGCCGTGGATCTGGGGGGCGACGGCCGATCCCGGCTGCACCCAAGCCTCCATCTCCTCTGACGGCAGCGACTTCCGGCGCTGGGAGTTGGGGGTAGTCCAGGTAGGCCTCTTCTCACTTCTCCACCTCTCCCTGTTTCACTTCCCCAACTCCGGTGAGGGCCTAGGCTTCCATTGAGCGGGAGCTCCCTCTCCCCCCGTCATTGTTTCCGGAGTGTTTCAACGGGCGGGTTTGTTTTGGTTCAGCACAGACCCCATGGTGTTTCATCAGGGTTTTGTCAAATGTTCCTCACAGCTTCTACTCCCCTCGAGATGTTTTATTGTTTCTCGCAGCTTCTACTCCCCTCGGGATGTTTTATTGATTGTTTTGGTTTTGATTCACTACAACCCTGTCGGTGTTTAATCTGGGTTTTACCGAATATTTCTCGCAGCTTCTACTCCCCCGGGGATGTTTCATTGATTGTTTTGGTTTTGGTTCACTACAACCTTGTCGATGTTTCATCAGGGTTTTGCCGAATGTGTCTCGCAGCTTCTACTCCCCCAGGGATGTTTCATTGATTGTTTTGGTTTTGGTTCACTACAACCTTGTCGGTGTTTCAAGCTTTTTCTTTTTTTGTTGTTCAGTTCTCACTGATTTTTTTGTTTTTGCGGTTCTGCAACATATCCCATTTTGTTTCAGTTTATTCAATGACTTGGTTCATTTGCTGCAAATCTATTGTTTCTATATGTTTTTCAGTTTTTGTTTCTGATGTTGTTTTTCTGTTATTTCTATTTGTTTCTTCTTTGTTTGATTTGGATTTTTGTCTTTTGTTTCAGTTGATTCAATCATTTTGGTTCAGTTGCATTCAATCTTATGTTTCAGTATTTTTTTATTTTTTTTCTTTTTGTTTCAGAGACGCGGCGGTGATGTTTGGGAGGCAGTGGCAGTGGCGGATCTTGTTCGTGAGGGCCGGTCATGGAGCAACAGGGCCGTGCGGTTCGCCGGCGGGGGCAGGTGGGACAGGCCCGTGCGATGGTGAGCAGGAAGACGCAAGACGCATGTTGCGGTGCCAGAGTGGGGCGCGTACACGAGCCGTCGTTGGTTAGGCTAGCGCGTTATGGTCCTATGATAAGGACGTCCTAGCGCTAGCAGGACCTAAACTTTAACTGGAAACCAATATGCTTTCGGCGTGCTACATGCATATGTCTTGTAGAGTCGTGGCAACTCGATTCACGGCCTGCAGGCTGAATCGCCTCTTTCTCTGATGAATGCAAGCAGAACACGAAAACGAAAGAGGTTGGGGAGATAATTCTGTCTTGCATGCATGCTCCAATTGAGGTCTAAACGCACACCTCGGCACCACGTAGCGCCGTCAAGGCGTCGACCATACCAAAATAAAGTTCAAGATCTCACACATGCTTTGTTCAAAGATCGAGCTCCCATGCATTACGCAAATGATTGCTCCAAACATTTGAGCCAACAACGTAAGGTGGATGGTGACATGTCATCATGCCCCTCTCTTACCAGTTCGTCGCTTCAGCGCGGGCCAAGTGGTTATATAAATCCATGACTTTCGACTCCGACGATTTTCTCTATATACATTAACACGCACACGCACCAAACTGAATATGAATTCGACCATGACCAATGAATGTTCGATCCAGCACCGTTTGTTGCTCCTCGAGATCTGAATAACAGCGGGGAAAAATGCTGATGTGGACCAAGGCAACTCGACGAGGTCTATGCATGCGTGGCTTGAGCACGCGCCTGCTTGTCGTTTGATGACTAAACATTGGCCTAGTGGCCGAGCTCATGATGGAGGCCGACTGCTAGCCACTGCTTGGATCCGGTCTCTCCTTAGACTCGGCACGATATGTAATTTTCCCAACTGACACTTGCTATGCACATGTATAAATAGAAACTCACTGGTCATCAGCCCATCACCACTCCTCGCTCGCTCGTTCTCTCCTGATCCAGCTCATCTCAGATTGCTGACACAAGCTCAGCAGCACCTGCGAGGTTAATTAAGAGCTCCAGTGTTGGAAGCTAGCTCTGCGCTAGCTGAGCAACCGAGCCTCCCGTCGGGTTTAATCGAGTGATCATCGCCTCATAGTCATCGGTCGGTAGCAAGTGACAAGTGAGCATGATGAAGCAGCAGTGGCTAGTGTTTGCATGTGCCTTGCTGGCGGCGGCCTCCTCGGTGGCGTGCGCGTCCGCATCCCCGCCCCTGCAGGTCGGGTTCTACGAGCACTCGTGCCCGCAGGCCGAGGACATGGTGCGCAACGCCGTGCGCGGCGCCGTCGCCAGGGACCCCGGCCTCGCCGCGGGCCTCATCCGGATGCACTTCCACGACTGCTTCGTCCGGGGGTGCGACGCCTCCATCCTGCTCGACTCGCACGACGCGGAGAGGTACTCGCCGGCCAACTTCCCGAGCCTGCGCGGCTTCGAGGTCATCGACGAGGCCAAGGCCATCGTGGAGGCGCACTGCCCGCGCACGGTCTCCTGCGCCGACATCGTCGCTTTCGCCGCGCGCGACGGGGCCTACCTCGCCGGCGGCATCGACTACCGCGTCCCCGCCGGCCGCCGCGACGGCCGCGTGTCCGTCAAGGACGAGGTGCTCAAGGACAACCTGCCGTTCCCGAGCTTCACCGTGGCGGAGCTCGTCGACAACTTCAGGCGCAAGGGGCTGTCCGCGGACGACATGGTCACGCTGTCCGGCGCGCACTCCATCGGCCGCTCGCACTGCTCGTCGGTCACGGACCGGCTGTACAGGTTCCAGGGCGAGCCGGGGCGGACGGACCCGGCCCTCCACCCGGCGTACGCGGCGGACCTGAAGCGCCGGTGCCCGCCGTCCACGGACGGCAACACGGAGGACCGCACGACGGTGCCGCTCGACACGGTGACGCCCAACACCTTTGACAACCAGTACTTTAAGAACGTGCTGGCGCACAAGGTGCCCTTCACCTCCGACCAGACGCTGCTCGACAGCCCCTGGACCGCGGGGCTCGTCGCGTTCCACTCCGCCGTCGGGAAGGCGTGGGAGGCCAAGTTCGCCAAGGCGATGGTCAAGATGGGCGCCATCGAGGTACTTACCGGCAATGAGGGCGAGATCAGGCAAAAGTGCTCCATGGTGAACTACTACTAGTTGACTCTGCTGCTTGGTCAATAAAAAAAATCAATTCTCCTCTGAGATGATTTCACAACTACAAGTAAAAATTGTTGTTTTTTTATAATTTATTATTTGTCTTTGTATCATAATGTACCATTTTTCTCCTGGTTTGACTATAGAAATAATTGCTAATTGTCTTTGTGCCAACATGGATCAGATTTTGTCGGTTTTGTGATTTCTTGCAACGGGATTTTATTCTCAAAACCAAAAAATTACGGATTATGCACCTACATGAATTGTAATGAACTAAAAGTTAAAGCTGCAATATTTTTAATGAGTTACCGGATCTCAAAACCACAAAATTACCATAGACGTTTCGCTGTCGGTGAGGACGTCGCGTACCAATCTACCACTAAAAGCACAACACACCTTAAATCATGAAATAAATTAAAAAATACGAGCATACGTGTCAAAGACTTGAATCAAGGTGGGCATATTCTACAATAAGAAATCCACCAATCGCAGAGTGGTTGTAGCCTACAAGACAAGAATAACACAATTCAGTCAACAAACCACATAACTTTGAGACAGAACTGATAATTTAGATTCTTTTGCCAGCAAATGAAATCATGTGGATCACATATACTGCCTATGGTATACATTTATTCTTTTGCAAGATGCGAAGATACTTGATAATTTCTGGACTTCACCAGTGTGAAGTCTTGTTTCAGAGTGAGGACAAAATCAACTTTGGGAACTATATTTGATGACATTGTCAACGAAATTCCAAGAGCTCTACCTGCTACAAATGTTACTCATTACTAGGGTTGATGAATTTGTGTAACAAATAACAATCGATAGGCCTTTAGCAATTGTCAAGATCATTTTTATTTGATATCTACTATGCAAGGAATTGAAGGTGCTTGCTATCACACTGATTGCTAAGGTAGCCATTGCTTGTTTCAGATGACTAGTAGTAGAGACACATGCTTAAGTTGAGATAATATTCAAGTTATACAATCATCCGAATTCCGGACCAAACACTGTGTCAATGACAGTATGACACCGTAAACAACCATTGGAGGCTTGGAGCTCAACATTGACCGGAATAACCAAAGCCAAGCCATTATTCCCTCAGAGCACTTATGATTCACCCAAATCTGATCGCAAACCACCGCATTTTACCAGCCACCACGGATCACGAAGCTGGTCATTTTGCCTCACAGAGCAACTGCAGCCTGCAGCTAATCACCAGCTCTACTGTGGGAGCCAGACATCTCTGAATTATCCTCCCAAAACCTGATCAAGTTCGCTTGGCCGGCCTCATGTTCAGTTGGATTTGCATCTTCCTTAACGAGGCCGTTGATCTGATCACCATCAGGACTTTATTTTCGTCATCGCCTCGTTGATCAAGTTCTGTATTAGGTGTGCTCTTTGCGTTCGTCTGTCATCAGTTCGTCATCGAAGTTGGTGAGCCACTCGTTGGTGGCGCAACATGGCGGCCCCTCCGCCACGAAGGGGTGACCGCGAAGCTCGTCCACTGTGGCTCTCCTTCGGCAGTTTTTCTCCAGGCACCGCCGCAAGAAGCCCTTGAACTCCGACGACGCCGTCACAGGCACCTCCGGTGCGCTCCCGAAGCACACGGCCACCACCAGAGCCGCCCACTCGGGCCTCTCCCCAACCGCCACCAGTGGGAACCTACCCATGTGGCACTCTAAGAGGACCACTCCCAGGGACCACACGTCGCTGGAGAAGTCGGCTGCGCCCGACGGCGAGGCCGCGCCGAAACTTTCGGGGTCCAGCCTCTCCGGGCTCATGTACGCGCACGTCCCCTCGGCCCCGGCCGCTCAGTGCGCGCCGCCGGCGATGGGGACGTCGTGGCTGGCGCCGAAGTCGGCGATCTTGACCTCGCCGTGGCGGCCGACGAGGAGGTTCGACGGCTTGACGTCGCCGTGGACGATGCCGAGGCGGTGCACGTGGCGCAGCCCGCAGAGCAGGGGCCGCGCCACGCCTGCAATGGCATCCTCCGGGAGGCGGCCGCGCCGCCGGAGCACGTTGCCGAGCGAGCCGCCCGGAACGTACTCGAGGACCAGGCGCAGGAGCTGCTGATCGCTGCAGGCGGCCGGGTTCCCCGGGAAGACCCCGTGGAGGCGGACGACGTGCGGGTGGTCGGGCGCCGCGGCGGCCACGCGGAGGTGCACGTCGGCTTCCCGAAGCGCGGCGCCGCCGCCGCCGTCGCCGTCACCGCCGCGCACGCGCAGCGACTTGACCACGAGCTCCGCGCCGGTGCAGCGGTGCCGCGCCTTGTAGACCGTACCGTCCGCGCCGTGGCCGAGGACGCCCGCCCTCTCGAGCTCCGCGAGGCTGTCGATGACGGGGTCGGGCGAGCCGGGCGGCCACGACGGCAGGCCGCCGAACGGGTGCTCCTGCTGGTACATGAACAGCGGTGGCAACGCCGGCGGCAGCACGGACAGCCTGCACTGCGTGCGCTCTCGCAGCTTCGCCGTTGCCATTGGCATTGGATGAGAGGGAGACGACGAGAGTGTAGCTGCTGGTGTGCGTTTACCCGGGAGTCGTGAGTGGCGGTGAGAGAGGAGTTGCAATATTAGGGGAGAGGTGTAACCGTGTAACGGACTACCTACCACTCGCCCGTAATGCAGGGAAGCTTCTCTCCTCTGAGGATCTGAGACGTAACGGAAATTGCTGGAATTACGGTGCGGGCTGTCAGCTCTGAGGCTCTCCACGGCAGCTCAGAATAGATTTCCAGACTTCCGGTACTACCACTATTGCTTTATATTTTTTTCATAAAACAAACAATAGGCGCATATGGTCCTAAACAATGCTTATAAACTCAAAATGTGTGGCAAATCTGAAATGAAAAATACACACAAAATAGAAAACTAGATTACTCGTTTGTTCCAATAAAACTTTTGAAGGCTTCCTGTCAAATTCTCTTGTTCTTTTTAATGGAAAAAAATTGATCATATATTGATAGAATAGTGGGAAAAAACCAACATAAAATTCTACAAAAACCTATATAGAGGTGAGGTTGAGCACACAGCCAAGTCTCTTGTAGCTCACACAAAAAAAAGAGATTCAACTGATTTTTTGTAGGCTATTTATAACATATTGACAATTGATAACAGAGCTCACAAATGTGTACCTCTAATAAAAAAAGATATGGACTACGTATCTCAATAAAATCTACTTAAAGTTTTAAAAAAAAGAAAAAAAAGATAAGTGCCCTAGAAAAAGAGTATTCGTCCCAATGAGAATACATTTCACTTTTCCTAATAAGAAAATTAATTTTAAACTCAAATAAATCTAAATAAAAGATATAAATATCTAGGACACCGAATAAGTATTATTAGATTAATTATGGATATGTATTATTTTTATTTCTTATAAACGTAATTAAATTTATAAGTTACTACATAGAAGTCATCACAAAACTAAAAGTGCACCTTTAACAGAGGGGGTAACTCATCTCGGAGGGCAAACAACAAACCCAGTCTGTGGCTGAAATGGCTCCCAATGCTTATCGCAAAACCAGTGTCGGTCCATCAGCTACGATGCTGAAAGCTCTGCCTGTGCGGTTCCTCGCCTCGCCGGAGCCCGGTGGGTGGAGCCGGCGACTACCACGACGGTCGCTGCGGTTGATTTCGGCAGCGCTCATGACCAACCCCGCTTACTTCGAGGTGGGCAGATTCTTGGGTGCCTATGGCTTCATGAACATCACAAGGTCAGGTTTTCCTTAAAATAGCTTGAATCCTTATCCATTTTGGTTTTATCAGACAGATAGTTGCGGTTGGTGCGGTTCTATTCTGATTTTGTTCAGAAGTTGCAGTCGGCTGTGGAGCCGTCTTGTGTGTAGGATTGATTTCAACATTTGCAGTTTTCTAGTTGCTTATGCTGAATCCCTTCGACATGAATAGCGTGGAGGTGAAGAGGGGATCTTGGAGTTTTACTCAGCCCAATCCTGAGAATTGTTTGGAACATGATTAAGGCAAATTAGGATATAGGGGACTGTTTCGAAGACTATTACCTTCTCTTACAAGTTGCAATGTATAGTCCGTGTTATGAATGAAACCAAATCTTATTCAACAAATCTGTTGATACATTTTTTTCCACATGTTTTAGTGTATGATGTTATGATAATGATATTGCATCTAATGCTACAATTGCAGTCTTCGAAGAGTTGTTAAAAGATCCATCAGATGTTTTGTGGCCTTACTTCATATCATTGTGGATTGCCATTATGATGTAATAGTATCAGTAAATAAATAAAGGACCCTGCTCCTCATTAAAAAAGAATACAAATTGTTTCTTCAATACTCACAGACCATTTCCTTTTATTTGTGTAGTACTGATTACTGAACCTTTCTTGAATAATCACCTTTTCTGACTTCCTTTCATGTGAATCAGTTACTCATCATCGCAATTTGGAGAGCCTTCAAATGTTGCTGGTATTCAAGACCTTGGTCTTGGATATTCACCTGAAGAGATTGAGCGGTTGAGGATCCAAGATATTGGAGAAGGAGAAGTGACGATTAGGTTATTTCCTTCCGGCTGATACTGACTTTTTACTATAGTGAAGTAAAGGCATACCCATTATTCATTGATCATCCTGTTTTCCAGACTTTACGAGGGACGAGTTGTTCAAGGTCCATTGAGGGGCACACAGGCTGTCTTTAAGGTATTCGTAGATTTGTTACTTTGCTCAGTTTAGTTGCATAGCGTCCTTTAGTAATCAGCAGAGCCATGCCTTGAAAATTGGTTCTACATTGACTTGAAAATAGGACATACACTTTTGACCTTTCAATCTGTCTTCATTTTTTTATGATACCTTTCTCTACCATAGGTATACGAATATATTGACTATCTTAATATGCTAAGACATAGGATTTGAAACAAAGGTATACCCTGGAGCCCGTGCTGGTGCTTCTGAAGCTGATTTGATGGCACTGAATGAGTTAAGGACTCATGCTTTTCTTCAGGTTAAGTAAATCATAAACTGCTAACAGAAACTGCAATTATGGATTATTATATTACACATGACATTTACACACACAAAACTATTCCCTTGGCCTCTATTTACAGAGTGATGCTAGTGACATCTGTGCAAACATTCAGTTTCTTTTAGGGGCCTTTGAGACAGCAACTGGAGAACAGGTATATTACTACATAACTATGTGGTTCCGCACAGAATGCATGCAAGACTCACATAGCTTTACTACAGTGGCTTGCCTTCCGCGATGATGGGAGATATAGTGCTGCAGACTATGCGAAAGTAGCTAGCGCAAGGCAATTGAAGGAGCAATCTGGGGGGATGCCATTTTGGAACCCTTTCGATCGAGCATACAAATTGGAGTTAAGGAGATATTTTGTTCTTAGGTTGCTTAATGGTGCCATGAGTGGCCTTGTCCACATGCACAATCATGATAGACTGCATCAAAGCCTTGGACCTTCTTCTGTTATTCTCAAGTATGCTGAATATTTTCTTTAGTTTCCTTTCTGCCTGTATTCTCTATGTTCAACTAACTGCTGATTAGTGTAACTTTCCAATCTATAGCACAGCATTGGAGAAAGAGGGGAGCTACTTGGTTCCAAGGCTGCGAGATTTGGCATTTTCTGTAGATATTGGGTAATATTTCCATCCCCTTACTACCTTTATTATGTATCAGTACAGAGTCATCTCTAAAAACCTTTTGGCAAGGATAGGTATTCATCTATTGGGGCTGGGGCGCTGTCGGACGGACTATGGCGTCGAGCCTCTGCTGCTGGGGCATCGACTCCTTTGGAGAAGCGAGCCTTTGGGATAGCTGATGACATGCAAGTATTCTCGTTCTTCTTTCTTCAACAAAAATTAACACCAAAGTTTACATGCACTTTACTAAACAGTTATGGAGCTGGGCTGCTTGTTGCATACATGGCATTTATTCCATTTTGCGAAGCAGGCATTATGGATGGTATTTCCTTGCAGGTGATTGAGGATATTTTAACTTCATGTTCATGTAGGAGGAATGTTGTTTTCTAATTGTCCACTCAGACACTTAACATTCTCTTGATTAATGCAGAGACTTTTGGAGAACACCTTCCGGCTCGACATTTATGCTGCAAGAGAGTATGAGTCACTAACACAAAATAAACTTCCTGTTACTTACTTGTAGAAAGTTTCTTTTTCCTCTTTGCCAAAAAAAGGAAAGTTTCTTTTTCCTTTTGTTAGGTTAAAAAAACAGCTCAGAAACTAAGCTTATTGGTGCTGATTTCTCTTATCTGATGGGCCAGTCATGATATTCAGACACACGCTTATCAACTTTCAAACTTCGTGTAGGTATTGTCTGGCAGATGACCGGTTGTCAGAAGCAGTAAGTTTTCTAGATTTAGGGTATGGTGCTGGCTGGGAGTTATTGCAGGTTTTGCCTCTATCACACTAACTGCTATGGCAAATCTTATCTGTTCATCAAACTAATGCAATTATACTGCTGTGCACATCATGCACGGTATTACACTGACCAACTAGGGAACTTTCTGAATCAGTGGTCTGCTTTGGTCCGGGATACATATGTTCAGCCAAGATACTAACTGTGATTTATGTTTCTACAGGCAATGCTTAATCCGGATTACCGCAAGCGACCAATTGCCGAGGCTGTACTGAACCACAGGTTTATAACTGGAGCTGTTTTACGAAGCTACTAATCAGCATTTTTATGTTTAAATAAATATGCTACGTGCAAACTGTAAATGTTACAATAATTTGAGTGGGTGAAGAGCTGATACATTTCTTGGATGAACAATGCATGTTCAATGTTTGTCGCTTCCCACTGCCGCCTATCCCGGGCAAATAGCCGACGAGAACAATGCCCGAAATGTGGCTTCCCACTTTCAGCTTCGCTGCTGCAACCCGTAGTGCTGGGGAGGCCTCCCAGACCCTCTTCCAGCACAGGTCAGCCGATAGATTGCAGGCGCGTGCAGCAACCGCGCACGCGGCAAAGCACATCATGCTAGTGGCGGGTAAGATACTAAGATAGATGGTATCGCGCACGT
Organism: Bothriochloa decipiens; assembly: GCA_023333625.1. Classification (NCBI taxonomy): domain Eukaryota; kingdom Viridiplantae; phylum Streptophyta; class Magnoliopsida; order Poales; family Poaceae; genus Bothriochloa; species Bothriochloa decipiens. The sequence continues at coordinate 10,742,905 of CM041637.1, forward strand.
GTCCAACAGCGCGTTATCAACGGGCAGACTTTGAAATATATCAAATCAAATACAGAGCGCACATCTCCTAAGGCACTCAGTGGTGCTTGAAATATATCAAATAAATACAGAGTCCACAAAACCCAAATCAAACTTTCAGGATTCAAACTCAAATACGTACTACTAGTCTCTGATGGCTACATCATAAACGAAGTGAATCCTCAATCTGTGCGGTCATTTTGCCCTGTTCATTACACGGCGAATCATCTGTTCGTGACATCAACGATCCTAGCTAAATGAAATGGACCCTTCCAAATGCAAATTCACATTGGTCCTACCACGAGAAGCCTCTTATTTTGGGAAACAACTCAACAAGTCGATGCCAACACCGGAAGTGGCAAAATGTTATGTATAAAGGAGACTCTGTACTGTACAGCAAGATTTGGAATCATTAGGGATCCGTGTGTTGTTGGCAACCTCTTGGTCCATAGTGTTCCGAGCTCTCCGTAACCCTCTTCCGGCATAACGCGCAATAGTGGCCTCGGACAACCCATGCACAATATATGATTGTTTGTGCCAAACTGTCAATAATGAGACATTGCATTGAGATGGTTAGTAGATTGTATGCTGCTATATTCTGTGAGGAATATATGCATTGACAATGCACTTATAAAATTGCATGCTTCATAAGTGATTAGAGCAAGTATATGCAGCCGAATTGTTCATTCAACCCTTTTACAAGGAAAAGGCACTTCCACAGACCAGCTGTGCATGTATGGTGATCATATGGCCCAAAAAAAAGAAAAAGAAGACTAGATTGAAAAAAAAACATACAGGAATAATGAAAACATCAATGGACGTGATAGGAAACTTACTCTTTAACTTTATACACACGAGTTACACAGATATTGGTTTACTAGTGCAGCAGCGACTCATGCATAAATACTTCTAGTGTTTGCAGACTCTAAGCAGATATTATGGAAGTATCATGCTCTAGATGAAACAAGAAAAGATATAGCTGCTAACCTTTTCATTCCGCCGGCCACACATTGGACAAGGATCACCCCATACAATTACAGGCTCAGGCTCAGGCTCAGGCTCAGGCTCAGGCTCAGGCTCAAACAGCCTATATCTTCTTCCCACTTGATTGTGATGTTCAAAAAGCACACAATTTCCATCCCTTCAGTGGTAAAAACCATTTTAGCTTCTCGATCAGTGCAAACAAAATTGAACACGAAATTTTTGCATAAGAATCATCACCAAAAATGTTCATATCCATGAATTGCCTGGTTACAACGATAACAGAAGAATTTCCCACAGTTCCTACAGGTCATCTTGTTGCAGCCTTCAGTTTCCGAGATCGCCATTTTACATCTGGGACATTGCTTAGAATCGCGAAGTGCTTCACAGACATTTATTAATTCATCTATTTCCCTCTGTTCTCTCAACAATTGTTTTTCTGGGAGGGAATATTTCTGGTGTTTTTCCTGTTAAAAAGGAGAATGTGTCATGGCATTGTCAATGGATAGTAGGAAAGAACAACATTATATACAACCTCAAATAGGTCATGCATATACAAATAAAGCACTGCAAATATCATATCATTCTCGAGTTTTGATTTGTCATGTAAGCACATAATTGTTGAAGAGTTAGATATGTAGATACAAAGCTAAGTCTCCAGTCACAAACAAGTGATGTTATGGACAACAACACAGTCCAGAACATTGGTGACAGTAATTTCTACTGTACTATTCCTAAAAAACTACTGTACTGGTATTAATCCATCTTCTCTGTAGCACAACAAAAGGATACTTAATTTTATAGAGCATTAAGATCTCCTGAAACCAGATCACACTGGAATCTTGGAACCAGATACTACAATTACGTCAATCAAACATGCATTCATACCAATATTAAACTTCAAATCAAGTACCATAACAAAATCTCAAAATGCTGACTGTACACATCATTAATTTCATAAAAAGAAATTTAAACCATTAAGAGATTATGCATTTTACCCTCAAAATCATAATCTTTTCTTCTGGAGTAACACAATCCTCCCCAACATGCCGGCGTTCTTTGCACAAAGAGCAGAAGGTGAAAAAACACTCAGGGCATTGAGCATCATTGTCAACCTCCAAGAAGGCAGCATCACACCTCGGACAATAAACCAGATCAGGCATTGTATCTAAGAGTTTCTGTAATGCGAACGATTCCCATTGCCTATAGCAATCATCTCCCAGAAGGCTTTTCAAAACTGATGGTGGGAGTGGACTGCGGCAATAAGGGCAGGTCAGCTGGGTTAAACTCCCTTCTGTTACGTGAATTCTGCAGTGAGACTTCATACACGTCAAGCAAAACAAATGGTGGCATGGGAGCTTGATGAAATTTCTGCCTGGTAGGGTTAAGAAATAAAGAGGGGCAAAGAGTCAAAAACTACTTGACAGAGATTCAAGTATCAAAATTACTGAAAAATGAAAAAGCGCTATATTGAGCATGTTTCCGACTTTGTCGATAATAAAAGGGTAGGCAGATAAGTCAGTACAGAACCCATCTGAGCAGTTGTACTACATATCCTGAAACTACTGTTTTATGATAAAATTACGTTTTTCTCATTTGATTTCCTAATTTTATTTATAAAAAACTCTAGGGGATTGAAGTAATTATATTTCTTGCATTGTTGAGCTTATTGCCTCAAATACATCATGTACAGAATAGACCAAAAGGCAGTGATAACTTGAAGAAAAAGGTAAATAGGCATACCCAGTGCCGTAGGCTCCCACACTGCGGGGTCTGGGGAAGGTAAATAAGTCAGCAAAATCAAACACAGCATCCTAATAAGATAATGTATAAGAAAATTACCAGTATTTTCACTAAGACAAATTCCACACTCATGAAAGCTTTTCAGAAATACTTCATGAGACCTACTCTCATTGTAACTTTGCATCAGAGGAATAGTAGAATCAACTAGAAGCCTTCTTGCAATAGCACGTTCATCTCCAACATCTGAAGTTTTATCTGGGGCTAGTATTATGTTGTCATTCAAAGAAATACAAGCCCATGAGGAGCTATTCAGCCAGTCCAGCCATCTATACACCACTTCTTGTCCTGGCAGCTCAGTCCAAATCTCATCAAACATGGTACAGAGGTTTGAAACATTGGGTTCATCCAACCACTTGGCTGAGATAGTAAAATATGGAGCACTTGTACTCGATATGAACATGGCAGCAAACATGTTAACACCACAGGTGGCAAATGCTTTAAGCTGCAAGCGTAAAAGAGTTCACCAACATCTTCGCTCCCATCATTATCAGTCCCAACCATAGTCCCATTTGGATGAAGATTCAAGAACACCTTAGTACCATTAGGAATTGGATACCAAACAAAAATCTGAGGAAGTAGACATGAACATTACACTTTTGAAGGATGGGAGAGTTTGGATTAAGAAGGACAGGAACGAACCTGAAAAGAACGAAGACCTGCCTTATCCTCCAAGATCACCATGTCATCCCCATAAATGGCTTGCAGTGCCAGCACCTGAACATAACATAATAAACTACGACGTATTAGCGCCAACAGCAGCTCAAATAGCCGCCATGTCAAAACAATAGCTTAAAATTGACCAAACTAACTCTCCAGTCATGACTTAACTCTATCTTTCCCAGGTGGTATCTCCAGTTCAAACTATACGAGACACCATCAATCTACAGTTTAACAGCAGCAAATGGCAATATCCCAATGTTATATAAGAGCAGCTCCATTGCAGACTCAAGCATATATGAATTTTAATTTCAGACTACCTAGGTACAACAATCACAGTATAAAGCATCCCACAAACAGCGAGCAGGTTGCAAAAAAGCAAGGGGCTCATCAGGCTCATATAAAACTGGTGCCTGCACTAGAAGGTCATGAGATTGGCCCTTCTGAATCTCAAGCAAATTCTACTCACGCTGAAGGCTCAGTACCATCTTTAGGAATAAACGATGAACTGACTATGAGTTACCTGGCTTATGTGACAATTTTATGTTCCTTTTTGCGCGCTAAAAGAACATTTTTATTTGGTTTCATAGTTTTGTGAAGCAAGAAAATCACTGCTCTAACTTTAGTCAAATAGTTATTGTTATAAGTTTGCCTCAATAATCAAGGCAAGGCGACGTTGGGCGCCTAACATCAAGGCAAACGCTTTAAGCTGCAAGCATAAAAGAGTTCACCAACTCAAAGCAGGTGGGGTGGGCGATAGGTTACCTCGTTCTCCTGGAGCTGGTTGTTAGTCTCCAACTGCTCCGCCGAGAGCTCATCCTCCCCATGAGCCCTCGCGGCCATCGCCTCCAGCCCCGCCTCCTCCCGCGCCTCCCAGTATCCGTCCCCAACCTCTGCCGGCGGCGACGACGACGAAGACGAGGCTCCCCTCGACATTGGAGCATCCGGCGAATAGATTGGCCCCTCGCCGCCTGGCCGGGCAGCCGGCAGGCCCCCTCCCTGGAGGGCGAGAGATAGTTCGCCGCTTTTCCTTTGACGAGCGTTGCGAGGATGAAACAAAAATTAGAGATGCGTTAATAATTCTTTCTTGACGTAGTAATCCTCTACACTATCTGTTTCTATTCCTACTTTCTTGGCTGCCGGTCGGGTAAAAAAAATGCGTTAATTAATAATAAATATAGTACTCCCTCAATTTTAAATTACATATAAGACCTTTTTAATGTTCTATTACTATATAATAGGCACATAGATCTTTCGAAATCTAAAACTTTGTAATGGATGACTTTTCAGTTTAAAATTATTTACAATTCTTTAATTCTATTTAGAGTTCTTATGTCTTGATATTTATTTTTTTAAAAGAAAATGTTCAAATAAACATGAACGAATAAATTATCAAAATTGAAATTGTGGATCACGAAGAGATTGATTATATTTGTAAAAAGGTACTGAATTCATACTTTTTAACTAGAAATAAATATTTTTGAATTAGATCGATTTACCTATTATTATTTAGAAAATACATATAAAATCATAAACTCCTTTAAAACCAAAAATAATATCTCCACAACCATTCATGATTTTTTTTATCTATATGGGTTGTTTTGGTGACCTCTTAACATTGTTAGTGAAGGAAAGGAATAGTGTTTGTTAAATCAGAAAGGAATTTGGAACTCGGTGCTAAATAAATCAGGAGTGCCTTAGAGAGAGGGGCGATTTTTCAATGCCAAATAGATAATTCTATCAACTTTTATTATAGTTATTACAAAGATAAAAGAATTTTGATCGGTTTTCAACCAAAAAATATATTGTATTTGAGACATAGCTATTAAAATCGAAAGGAACATCGAACCATTTAAGGTCCGAAACATAGCTATTAGAACCTTTGAAGAATTAACATAAAAAAAGGAGGCAATGAGGGTGGGGAGAAAAGGATAATCTAGTTTGAAAGAAGAAATTTCTACGCTTCAAATTTTCGCTAAAATATATTAGAATTAGAATAGATGACATGAGTTACATCTTTATTAGAATATATACCTTGTACTGATCTTGTCTAAAGAAAAAAAAACTATACAAAGATCAATACAAGATATATATTATTTCAATTAAACAACCCTAAACCCTTATAAATCATAGTAGGTCACTGTTGAATTGGATAATTAAATATTCATCATCCTGATATTAGACGAATTCAAAGGGAAACTAGTGATAGCTCAAGTGATTAGCAAGTAATACTTAATAGCTCAAGTGATTAGCAAGTGCCAGAAAAATTTGCTCGCTAAAATATGAACATTTGTAAGCCGACAGCTGACCAAAGAATTCTTTTTTTGGATTAATTACGAGGATATACTCTAATAAAAAGTTAAGCATGGGCTAATGACACTCAAATGACCTCCTTCCTTCCTGGGTTCTTCTTCCTGTCCGCGTCAAGGTCGCCGCCGCTCGTCCATCACCACCCCACCTCCCCTGATCCCCTCCTTCCCATCCACCCTTTCGATCCTGGCCGCTGGTCCTTCCTCCGTTTCTCCCTATCCCACACGGCGACCGGGCGCCGCGCCGTCGACGACTTCTTCCCTCTCGCCCTTTCCTCGCGGCGGCGGCGCCACCACGGAGCCGGCTGCAATTCGCCGTGGCGCGCCTAACTCGGGGGGACGCAGTTGCACGCCTCGAAGAGGGGAGACCTCTCTCCCTCACGCGAAGGTTCCCGGACATCCCGGCTAAGAACCTGTTCGGTCATCGCTGCTGCCGGAGCTGCTCATGTTGGATCCGAGATCCGAAATCTACCCCACCATAGAGTATCGCCCAATCCAGCCCTCCGACCTAGAAGCTCTTGAGAAGATTCATCTTGCTCTCTTTCCAATAAGGTAGCTACTGGAAAGGATGCTACTTTTTCTAGCTTGTTACTTGCTTTACCATTATTACATAATACATCGCCTACTTACTCTTACCATTTATTCGATGCTATAATTCTTCTTCATTTTGTTCAGGTACGAGAGAGAGTTCTTCTTGAACGTTGTCAGCGGCAATGGGATTATTTCCTGGGGTGCCGTGGACACCAGCAGATCAGATGATCGCAGGGATGAGATAATAGGTTTTGTAACCACAAGGATGATTGCGGCGAATGATAGTGAGGTATTACCATACAGGAGGTCCTGATTATGGTATATCTAAATGGCCAGCTTGATGGAGCTAATGTTTTTTATATGCAGATTGAGGACCTGTTTAGGTATAACAGTTCACGCAAAGATCTAACACTTGTGTATATATTGACTCTGGGTGTGGTGGATGGCTACAGAAACCTTGGGATAGGTTAGTTGCATTGTATTATCTTTTTACTTTTAAGATTTGCCTTGTGAATTGTTGTGGTTGATCCTTATGATAATTCTAACTTGCAGCATCATCACTGGTTCGAGAAGTGGTTAAATATGCAGCAAGCATATCAAATTGCAGAGGTGTTTATTTACATGTCATTTCATATAATCAGCCTGCTATCAGCTTCTATAAGAAGATGCTATTTAAGCTAGTCAGAAGGCTTCCAATGTTTTACTACATAAGAGGACAACATTATGACTCATACTTGTTTGTGTACTATGTGAACGGTGGCCGTTCACCCTGCTCACCATTGTAAGTATTTCCTTCTGCTTTGTTTGAGGATCATACAGTTCCATATTCAGTAATTGTCCAATGTTTCACTGTGTTTTTCCTGTCTGCGATGCTCAATACAGGATAATATGTGAACGCACCCACGTATTTTCTGCAGTCAATTGCTTGGACCCTCCAGTGTGCTTGATTTTCTAGTTAGGTTTAGGACTGTTAATGTTTTGATCTGATCTTGGCAATTGTCCACAGACTTGAACCTGCCACATTAATGTTCACCTCTTCTTATGATTTGTCTTTGTGAGATCAAATGTATTTGGTTCTTTCATTTTGCATGTTTCCCATGCTTCATATATATACTCTCTCAGTCCCAGTCCCAAAAATAAATCAACTTCTAAAGTTTTCCTAAGTCAAACATTTTTAGGTTTGAGTTTGACAGAATTTATTAGAAAGAGCACCAGTGTTTAGGACACCAAATTTGTATTATTAGATACATCATGAAATATATTTTCATAATATACTTGTTTGATGTCATACATGTTAGTGTCCTTTTCTATAAAGTTGGTCAAACTCATTAGCATTTTAGCAAGTTAGCAACTCAGGAAACTCTAGAAGTTGATTTATTTTAGGATGGAGGGAGTATTAGGTCCTTTCATTTCTCAGTCACATTTTTAGCTTTACTCTAAACATTTTTTCCCTGAAAACCACTGTAATACTGAATTTAGGTCTCAACATTTGATCATATAAACAATGAGATTTAGCAAGCTCTTTGCCCATAGAAAGCTAAATCTAATCTGGATGTCAAATATATAAATCTTGAACCCTAATGTATCAATCAAGTTCCAACCAATAAGCTAAGGAAGCCTTCTTTGCTTGTATTGTTGATGATTACCTCCTTATGCATCATTTGTGTTCTTTGGTGTGCCTTCTATTTATTGAAAGGGCAAGCAGTCTTGGTAACCTTCTGTTAGTACTTCCATAAAGCATCTTAAATGGACGACAGGAGCATGAACTAGGTTTCAGTAAAGTGTTACATGACATGCAAGATTACAGTTTAAACTATTTCACTATGCTGTTAATACAAACACGAAGATGCTTCCAGTTCCCTCTCAAATTGTAGCAAGTTATGCCTTATAATACGATAATTGTGCTCAGCTCCCTTTCAAAAGAATAACTGTGCTTACTGAGTGTTGTGAACTTACAACACTGTTCGGTACTTGATTGCTCAAAGAGGCATCGCACCATCACCTTGATGTCACGGTGTGAGCATAATGTGCTTAAGTTCTCATCATTCAGACTGGGGATAACTAACTTTTTGACATAAAACAAAATCATCAGCTGGCAGGTATTTATCAAAAATACTTGTGAGAAAGATCAATTCGGTGTGCAGCAATACTCTTTGAAGTTACAGGTTGCAGCTTAAAGTACTATGTAATAAATAGACCTATTTAATTTAGTTTCTTTTAGATATTCAGGGCTTTTAGATTTTTTTTTTAAAAAAAAGTTGAGGGTTTATGTGAGGATAAGGCTTGCAAAGTTTGTTGTCTGGACATGATTTCCTAATTTAAAGGTTCACTTCATGAAAGAAGAACATTGATTTCATTGCAGAGCAACTTCAATAACCTCTTTATATCCTTTGCTATTGATAGAAATAGAGATTTTTGGTGAAAATGGCCTCCAACAGCTTCCTTTAATTAGATATCCAACTATTGCCATCCTCTATTCCTCCACAAGATATAGAGAAGCTGTTGGAGCGTGGATAGATAGAGAGCCATTTTTATTCAAATGGCTCTTCAAATGAGGACTTATTAACTCCAAGAGACTCTCCATTTCCTTCCTAATTGCTAGGAATAGATATTTTGTTGAAAAAAAAACCTCCAACAGCTTATCCAAATATAGCCATCTTGTATTCCAGATTTCTGGCTAGTCACAGATAGAAAATGAGAGTGACTCTCTAGAGTGCAAATAAGGTATAGAAAATGATTTTATGCATATGGCTCTTTAAATGGTGATTTAGAGAGTGGGAGCATCTCCAAGAGACCCTTTATATCTTTCCTAATCTACAAGAATAGACATTTTGGTGACAAAATACCAAAATACCCTCCAACAGCCTCTTCAATTATCAATTAGATATCCAAATATAGGTATCCTTTGTTCTGGATTTCTCGCTAGCCAGAGATAGAGAGTGGGCATGGCTCTCTAGACTGCGCGCAAGATATAGAAAAGCTGTTGGAGAATACAAAGATATAGAAAGGATTTACTCAAATGACTCCAAATGATGATTTAGAGAGTAAATTTTAGAAAGGCTCTTGGAGATGCTCAATCTCCTACTTTTCTTGCCATCTGGTTGAGTAACACCAATCAGATACGACTTGCTATAATAGACATTCTAGAATTTGTGATTGGAACGACTAAACTATAAATCTAGATCCATATGGTATGAATTTATATTTCTAGGTTCTAGTATTGTGAAACCATCTCATGTTCCTAGGAAGATTATAGTGGTGTTAAATGATAATGCTGTGAATAACACATGGCAATCTCGTGCAGGGAGATTGTAACTTCATTTGTTGTTGACTTAAGGGCTTTCGTGAAGATGCTGGTCGCCAAGTTCTGGACCAAAGAGGACCATTGCAATCCGAGATGGGCCAGGTGTCAGGAATCAAACATCCTCTTGGCAACACAAAGTAATAAACGGATGATCAGTGGTGATAATACCAGATGTCATGTCTAATTTTAGTTGTGATGACATTTTCTTGTATTTTTCTTTTCTTTTCTTTTCTTTTCTTTTCTCTGGGAGGAGTCTATTGAAACAATGGCTGTTGTTGTACACTTCTGATACGGGTACATAAGTTCTCAAATAGTTATAGTCATATTCATTGTAAAGAAGAGGGGAAACGAGAAATTAACTTGCCACCTGTTTCTGGTAACGTTGGAAGTATTGTGCAATATTGAAATGATTGTGTTAATTGAACTAAAGCTACTCTTTTTGGTTTGTACAAAAGCAGAAGTACGAATTACATCTACTGAGTGAAGTTTATTTTGACCGATTGGTATGAACAGAGCAAGATCCGCATTGGAGCATTGGTTTAGCTCGAACTGGAAGCATGGATGAAAGACTGAAAACTGAAGAAGCGTAAATGCATGTAAGAAATTACTTCGACAAGAAGCAACAGCACCTTCTACCCTCTGCCGCCGAATTGGCCGCACGATCTGTCGAATCTTCTGCGCGTGGCCAAGCTTCTACTACCCTCCTCCCTTTGAATGACTTGTATAATTTGAACAAGAGAGAGTATAATACAATATTAACCATTTATATTTTCAAATATAACATATTAAATGTTTACTCTAATATTTCTTTCTTTTTAAATTACTAGCAAAAATGTTCGTGCGTTGCAACGGGACGCATGTCTATTGCATAATTCCTATACCGATAGTAATAAATATTTTTTATTGAATTTATTAATTACATTTAAGCCAACGTTAAATAAATAAAATAATTATAAGGTCGGTCGCCCTTGGCTTGCTAGTTGGTCCGTGGAGACGTATTGAGAAGGGGTGCAAGTGGGTGACATAGCAGCCACAGTTAATACCAACTAAAATTTATATTTTATATCACTTCCTCCATTCATTTATCAAAGTCATCTTACAAAAAAATCTCCAAAAATCAGAGTCGTTTAAGTTAGGACCGCGGTTTTCACCTCATCCTAGGCTCATGCGGCTCCTCCTCATTGGCCGAGTTAATTCAACAGTCACCGATGGAGTTAAAAGGAAGCAGCTATTAATGGGCAACACTACATGCGCTGCTCCTCATTGGTCATTTGGCCTGACCCTAAAATGATCCCAACAAATGAATAAAGCGGGAGTATGTCTTTCGGTGATTACGTAACCTAATTAAACAAAAATAAATATGGACTATCATTCTCGACGAAAACTAATCAGTAGCTTCATAGATATATCAATGGATGGCCATTGAAACTAATTAGTACTTATTGACCTCTATTTACAATAATATAATATAATATAATAACTACGAATAAATATTTACTACAATTATGTTACTGTAACGATGGAGATATTTACCATGATGTTATAGTAAATTATATAGTAAGTATTTACTGTAATCTCATAAATTAGTATTGTAATTATTATGGCTACAAATAAAATTATTCTATAGCCAGCTGTACAAGAGTAGTTCTAAGTCTAGCCGTAGATATATCTTAATACTATTATATATAATATATGCAAGATTATTTTAATATATGAAATATCATATTTTTGTAGTTATATTTTTTTCTTGCTAGATTATTTTAATACATGTAATATCATATTTTTATAGTTTGATTTATTATTTATATTTTGTTGTCTTGCTAAATTATTCTTATATATATACATATATATATACTTATCAATACTATATTTTTATAGTATTTTTGTTTGGCTAGCGGATATGAGTATTTGAAATTGTTACGAAGTTAACTAAAAAAGTTACGTTTAACAAGTTTTTTTTTACTTACGCATCATGTGACCCCTTGTGTTGTGGTGGTAGCATCCTGTAATTGAACAGTGGAGACCAAGGTTCAAATCCTAATGACAATGGTATTTTTGTTCTTTTCGCCAGCGGACACAAAACGGAACAAAAAAAAATCCGGACATAACCTGGTGGCGGACAGAAATTGAAAGAGCGGACAAAAAAGGTATTGAAAACTTTGAAGATTTATTAATAGATATTATGGTTTTAATTATTTTTTTCTAACTGTAAACATATAGGACACGGATAGGTGAAAGAAAAAAGATGGAGAAATTTTGCCTCTTTATAGGTAGGTATAGATATAAAACGTTTTAGCAGTTTTAGTTGTAGAATATAATTTTTTACTATTTATTAAGACATAATGTATATCTAAGTGCGTATCAATAGCTATGAATCTTTAAAGATCAAAACATCTTATATAATATAAATACTAGTATATTTTTACATATATTTGGTTAAACTTTAGATTGTGTGACTTACGAAGAAACAAGAAATTTCTTGGGATAGATGAACTGAAAGATACGAATGTTACCCCGGTCCCTTCAGGCCAAAGTATTTGTAACAAAGAGAAATCCGAGTGTAACTCTGTATAACCACACGCAAAGTTGCATATATTGGCGATCCGTCTGGGAGGCGTACGCCCAAACCAAAACCAAAAACCCTTAGAAACCGACGCGGTCAGCCGCGGCCGTGTGCGCCTGCGACCCTGCGTCACAAGCGATCGTGGTGTGACCCACGCCGGCACGCGGAACAAAACCCCCGCACGGGCGCACGCCGCACGGGCACATCACGAAAAACAGCCGAAAACCTAGCGATTCGTGAAGCGCCGGTGCGGCTGCGGCCTGCGGTTGCGGCTGCGGGGCACCACCTCCATCTATCCGTCGTGCGGCGCGGTTGCGGCGGCAGGCCCTGCCCACAGCATCGCGTTGCGTGCGGTGCCGGGTGCCGCCTCCCAGGCCAACGAATCGCACCAGCGGGCTCGCCATAAAGTGCGTAAGCCGCTTCGTTTCCGCTGCTTGCGCCGTAGTTTAACTTCCAAATTCCAGTTCCGGAAGAGTTGGTCCTCGGATCGAGGCGGCGTCGGGAGGGAGCCATGCACACCAAGCACCTCATCCCTAACAACGCCGCCGGGCTCACCTACGCGGCGCGCGACTTCTCCGCCCGCGAGGATTACGGCGGTGTGGGCGACGGAGTCGGCGGCGGCGGCGGCGGCACCGACCCGTTCGAGGCGTTTCTCGACGCGGTGCTGGGGCTGATCGTGTCCAAGCTGCCGTTCCGGTCCGCGGTCGCGGCCTCGGCCATCTCGCGCCGGTGGCGCGGCGGCGACGCGCTGGACCTCGACTTCGCCGCGGCGTTCCCCGCCGCGCCGTGCCGCAGGGCGGCGTTCGCGGCCGCCGTCACCGCCGCGCTCTGGCCGTGCTCCGCTCCTGCTCCGCCGCACCCGCACCCACACCCGCTCCACCGCCTCCGCCTCGCGCTCGATGGCCTCTTCGACCAGGCGTTCGCCGCCTCCGCGGCCGACCACCTCGCCTCGTGGCTCGCCGCCGCCACGGCGCGCGGCGTCGAGAGGTTAGAGCTCCGCCTCCCGCGCTCCCGCCTCGCCGTCCTCCTGCCCTCCCTCCTGGCCTGCACCAGACTCACGTCGCTGACGCTTCGCCTCGACCACTACGCACTTCCGCTCCCTTCGTTCACCGCGTTCGCCCGCCTATCCCGCCTCCACCTCGCTTGCGTTTCGCTCAATGCGGACGATGACTTCTTCAGAGACATCTTCTCGCACTGCGCGGAGCTCCGCTACCTGATCCTTGAACAGTGCCGCATCGGTGCTCTCCGTCTTACCGGTCCGTCGCGGCTCTGCTCGCTCGCGATCACCGACTGTTCTTGGACGCAGGAGTCGGCTCTTGCTATTTTTGAAATGCCGGAGCTGCGCATACTCCACTACTCCGGTGCAATAGCAGCTAGGCACATTATTGATGGGGACGTCTCTTTGGACGACGTCCTGCTTAACATCGAGAAGCCATTGGTCAAGCCCCGGGAGGCTGCTCTCAGAGAGCTTCTCACTTTGGTTGGCAATGCACGAAGACTTGTTCTGTCACCATGGTGCATTGAGGTATATATCTATCTATATCATATTCTCTTTGATAGTTAGAGTATTTAGTGATCACTTAATCTAATTGCCAAACTGGAAAAAAAATCGAAGCAATTTGCACGTCCAGAGGAATGGTCGAAGTTGCAGTTAGACAAGGTAAGGCGGTTGGCATGCATAATTGAGAGGAGGGAAGAAGGTTCATTATCCATTGCGCCATTGCTATCAAGTTGCCGAAATGTGCTAGAGCTCTGTGTGTCCGTTGTGGTGAGATGAGCTTCCTCTTTTTTGTTAGTTCAGTGCTATATTATTTCTGCTAGATTTGTAATGATAACAAACCAATGATGTTCGTTGCTGCAGCCATCGCAGGGCAAATGGAGGCGGAATAGTGAAGATGGAGAATGTCATGGTGTGCTGGGTGGTAAGAGGGTGTCGGTGAAGCATCTAGAGGTTGTTAGGATGAAGTACATTGATGAGAGCAAAAGTGGATTTGAACTGGTAAAGGTCCTGCTCAAGAACGCCCCTGCACTGGAGACGATGACAATTGTTCCTTCCATGGATGGCCTTGAGCTGGCCAAGTTTAAGCGTAGGGTGCTGAAGCTGAGGAAGTTCTCTCAAAATGCTAGCATCCAGTTTTGCACAGCTGGATGATATGATGTTTATGAGTAGGTGCATTAGCAAAGCTCAATGTTGCAATCAGGAAGTAAGAACTGTCGATGAGGGTCTTCCTTTTTCGTCCAGTTACTTTTAGCCTGTATATAGCTGCTCATTATTGATGAATTTCTCACAGAATTAATGGAACCATTACTAATATTCATTTAGCTTAAGTCATCAGTTTTCATCTCTTTGGTAAAGGATATATCTTTGTTGAATGTTTACCTTTCAAGTATTTTGTTCTCTGACAATCATGAAAATAGGGTGACAATTCCCTAGAAAGCAAAACAAACGGGCCCATGTACACTTTACCAGGCCAACAAACGGGCTTGCTATAGGCTATGTACAAACCAAACCTGGTAGTCTTGTGAATTAATTGGTAGAGAAGCAGGCAATGTATGCCACCTCAGGAGACCTAAAGGATGCTATTTGGCTCAAACTTCAATTTGGTATTCTTAAATTTGACTTGGTCTAATAGATCATGACAGAATGAAGGTTTTATGAGAAATTTTGCTCCTTAACGTAGCTAGTTTCCCAGAATTGCGTCATGTCCCACATATGGGCGTTCTGCTGTCAATTCAGCTTATCCATTGTGATTTACATCATGGTTGGGTTTTCATCTGTAATCCAAACGACTTATCCTAGAAATTCAATGGTTTAGCATTCGGTCTCTCCCTTTTCTGGACGAACAGAATTTGAAGCTATGTTCATGACAAGGACATTTGAGAATTACCTATATCCTCTCTTATATATATTTACACCTTCGGCTTATCTTTTTTTTTTGTTTTTGAATTCGGGTATTTCATTACTCAATGGCTAACAAATCGTTAGCAACGATTACAGATATGCAATCAGGTGTAGGGTCTGAAATGATCTCCTCACCCTCGATGCACATATGACCCAACTTAGCCAGCACATATGCGGCTTCATTACAAATTCTACTCATAAAAACACATTCGAAACTAATAAAGTTTAAACTCAGCAAGGACTAGTCAAGAATATGGGAGCTAAGGGAGTAGGGACAGAAGGTCCGTACCTCTGCTTCCATATGTTTCATCCTAAGCCGCTGACATTTATTATGAAACATCTTTAAGAAAGTTAACAATACGGCAAACTTTATTAATTCAAGATTGTTATCTTTTAACAAACTTAGCTTGTAATGTAATGTCATGGTTTATATATGTAATGAACATTAAGGAAGTGTTTGGTTTGGGATCAACTGGGTTGGGTCCATCCCGGTTTTAGGGGTTGGATTGGACTCGATTCATGTTTGGTTGGAGGGGGGGGGGGGAGGGGGCAGTCCATTTTTTTGTTTGTTTTGCGGAATGGAATGGGTTACCATGGATGACATCTTAACACCATCGGCTTAACGTGGGACCTACCTTTTATCCAGCTCCAACCTGTCCTCCAACCCCTCCCCCCATCAACAGCCAGACAGAGCTTGCTTGTCCTGCACCACCCTGCATTGGCGGATAGCCCCACCCCGTGTCGTTGTGCCCTGCCCCACGGCCTCTGCACCGGCGGCCCGCGCACGCCGCGCCACCGTGCCCCAGTAGCCAGCCCTCCCCGCGTGTGTCGCTCCACACTGGCGACTAGCGCGCGCTGCGCCACCCTACCCCGCTCCTGCGGTCCACCCTGCCCCACTTTGGCGGCCAGCCCCGCCCCGCGCTACCCGCACCAGGGAGTTGGAAATGGACGTGGGAGAGGTGGAGGCGAAGGACTCGCGTGTTGCGCAGCTCGTTGCGGATGTCGCCTCGCTCCAGCCGCTACATTTTCTCAATGACGGACGCCTCAACAATGGACGCAGAGTCATGGATGATGATGGGGTTGGCTCGTCTCCCCTGGCACTGCGTCAATATCACCTCCAGCTAGAAGAAGTGAGGCAGTACTACTATGGCCGCAGCTAGAGGAGTAGGGGAGCAAGACGACGACATCGAGGATGAGTGGTGGTTGCCGACGCCAAGCAACATGGCATCGCGCTCCTCCTTGAGGTTGGTCTTGACGAAAACACTGGAGAAGGCCGCAATGAATGGGAGGGAGGAGACGACGGAGGTCGAGACACTATTGTTGTGGGTCGAGTGCTCCGCCCAATTTGGAGGGAACAGAACAACCTGGATCTGAGGAGAATATGACGACATAGGTCGATCCCCTCCCACTGAACCCTTCCAAACACGGGTTCATCTAGGTTTGACCTACACCAACCCAGCTCAATTCTCAAACAAACGAACCCTTAGGTTTTTGTTTAGGTTTTCAACTTGGCATCCTTAGTCCTTGTTTGGTCTTGTTGTTTAGATGCAACATGTTATTGTATATATTGTCTATTAAATCATCTTTACATAAGTCGTCTTTACATGACATTATATAAGAATGTTTAAAAGACAATACCAATGTACTGTCCTAATAGAAAAAAAATCTTAACTCTTGAGCCTCACTTGCCCTAATAGGAAAAAAGGGGATCTTAACTCCTGAGCATCTGCTTTGCATATCTAACATTTGGTATTGAACCCCTACTTTTTCATAACAATTGTACATGTCACAAAATTATGTTACAACATGTTTTTTTTGTTTATATTTTCTTCCATTGCAGCATAGAATTGATCGCTGGATTGTCTGCAGCTCATAAGTCATGATGATGCTAGTTACTCCCTCCGCCCAAATTAAGTATCATTTTTTTGTTTCACGCCATAAATTTGACTGTGTAAAATTTGTATCTTCAAATAAATTTATTAAAAAATAGACTTAAAGTTTTTCCAGTAATTATATAATATAAACATTAATATATTTTAATACATAACTAAAGTTATTGCGAGTTTATTTTTGGACGGGAGGAGTACCTACATTTACGGTACCCAGGCTCGATTTCTTTGGCAGGGCTTCGGCTTCTCAAAAGAAGAAGAAGAAGAAGAAGAAGCCATGAAAAGCCGCATTTTAGTGGCTTTAGCTTCTTCTAGCCCCAAAATGACTTGGCTGCCTTGGTTTTGACTTGAAAAGTTGCTCCCATGTGTGCTTGTTTAGTAGTGCTTTTAATTATCAATCCATGGAGAAGCCCTAGCAAAAGCTCTGACAAAGAGAACATTAAATAACATGTCTTGACTCCATTGAACTCATCTTGTGCACCTCAGTTGGCCATGGCCTGGGATTTTGTAGCAAGGCCCATTAGGAGGACAAGCTAGATAACAGATCTAAGATCTCCTATGGTCCCAACCACAATCAAGGAGGAACCAAGTGCCCTTTGCAAACTAGAATATATAGGGGTTGTTTAGTTGCCTGATTAGTTTATGTTTGGTTGTCTAGGGTGCTTAAGTAGGTTTGGGCTTGTTAGACAGTAAGTTTATGTTTGGTTGTCTAGGGTGCTTAAGAAGGTTTGGGCTTGTTAGACAGTACAGATTTGCACACACCATTAGGGGCACACAAAAATGAAATACTCTCACATGCCCTATCTTTGTTAGAGACATGTAATTTCTACTAGAATATTAAAGTGACTATATGAAATACAAACAAACAAAGTGCATATATTTATGTTGATTTGGATTGCCCTGCATACTAGGTTGGATATTGAGCCAGCTCGGCTCATTATGTAAATGAGTTATAAGGCTAGCTCAGCTCAGCTCGTTAGTGAGCTCAAGTTAGCTCGTGAGCCGAAACACAAAAATATATACAGAGATTGTAACAGTAAATTAGCAAGGAACACATCACATGCATATTTAACATAAAATAAACAAAATACATACTATGTTTACAATGGAAAATATAAGTACGCTATCATCCATGATCATGATCCATCGATTTCACTTATCTACGCAATATTTGTTATTTATCTTAGCTCGTTATAAAACGAGCTGACTCACTATAAAATAAGTTGAGCTTGAGCTGAGCCATTATCGAGCGAGCTAGCGAGTTACGAGCTTTTCGTCCAGCCTTACCTGCATATAGATTATAATGCAAATTAAAGTCAATGAAAGCAATCAATAATCACACCAGAGCAAAAAAAAGAAAAAAATCCTACCACAGATAAAACCATTTGTGATACAAGAAAAATACAGATTAAAGCCATCCACGAAATGGAGATAAAATTGTATGAAAATTCTTATTTTTGTTATAGGTTCAAGTCTAACGATATAATATTCTCCTACAAATAACTCATTTATTTTCAAACCAGTCCACTTACTAAATGCAATTTTTGCCCGGCATCAGGTCGAGTACTTAAGACAGGCAAAAAAAAACAACTAGTTGAGCTATAATGATATTTTGTTTACTAGTCTTTTATATATTATAATAAGTCATAGTCAAAATGTTTTGGCAATTCTTCATGAGAGGAACGATGAATTCTGAATCAACGTTTGATCTTTCATTATCCTTATAATAGTAGTAATAATATCGATGTAGGGTAAGGACCAAAAAAAATATCGATGTAGGGTTCAATTGGTAAGAGTAGTAACAATAGAATTTTCATTCAGCGTTTTGATCTTTGGTTACCATGTTCAGGTGATAATGGCCCAAGGTGGCAGTAGATCGTTGTTTTATCGCACTCGATCCTTTGTCTCCTCCAACACCCTAACCTCGCCGCATCTCTCTCGCCCCGATGAACCGCCTCTTCTCTACTGCGGGACCTCTCCTCTATGGCTCGCTGGTGGCGTCTCCCACTCTTGGCGGCTCCCCGTCCACCCGTCCGCCGTGTTTCCGATTTTCCCAAAGATCTCGGAGCATGGCCTATGGTGATGAAGAAGCTCCTGTAAAGGTCACAGATGGCAAATGAGAAACATGTGGGAATGTTCTGATGGGCACCGATCGAAAGGGTTGGAATGGCGAAATCATGGCCAGTGATGACGAACAAAACATGAGCCGAGCAGAAGTGATCCCTTGTCAGTGGCGGAGCCAGGAATTATATATAGGGGGGGTCGGAGCGCCGAACAATCAAATATCAAATATGTATAGTCTATTATAAAATTTCAATATATATATATACATATATGTATAGAGTTTTGACTCATATATTAAAACACCAAAATCTCTATTAAATAATCAATTAAGCATGTTGTGGAAAATTTTTGATGAAAAATATAACGATAAGCATAAATGATTAAGGGAACTAAAATACTTCATCTAAATTTTGCTCTGTGCGTCTGAATCGCATCGAAGTCATCAATAAGTTGATCGGTTGTAAACTCCACTGCAATCTCCTTTTCAATGTAAATTATTAAGCAATCTCTTAAGAACCCATCTTCCATCTTATTCCGTAGCCTTGTTTTAACAAGTTTCATTGCAGAAAAGGCACGCTCTGTCGTAGCTGTGGACACTGGTAGAGTTAGCACAAGCCTAATCAGCCTGCCAGGAAAGAATATTATTTGCAAATAAACATAACTACGATTATTTAAGACAAAATAATCAACTTGTTATTGCAAAATGCAGACCTGTCGATCAAATAATAGTCATCTGATTTCCCTGTTTCAGCTAATCGACGACAAAGCTTGGCAATGGTTGTCAAATTCTGAAAGCTAGGATTTATAGGTACATCAAATTCATAATGTTGTAACTGTTGTCTTAATATATCTCTTTCTTACTCTGAAAAATCAGCAGGGTAGAACTTTGAAGCTAGAGGGCACATATCATCAATTTTCAGTTTGGTGAATGAATCCGTGGGATCCAAAGAAGTACATAAAGTGAGAAGTTCTGTAGCTTGTTCGCTGAATCTGTAATTCAATTCGTATGCTTGTTGATCAACTGCAACCATGAAAATATCATATCAGTAGTGATGCTCGACTGTGATCTCTGCACCTTGAACGTAATCTGCATATGAGTCGGTCATATTTGGAACTTTGATACCCTGTTTGTTGCAAAATTGTGTCACATCACTAATAAGTTTATTCCAACCATGATCTCTTAGGTTTTGAATCAACCTTTTGGTAGTGGCAACATCATCCATCGCATTCACAATGTCCTGGGATTTTTGCTGTAGCTTCTTGCATAGTAGGTTTGTGATTCCCATTAATTCTTTCATGACATGCATAATAAACACAAACTCAAATTTCATCATCAATTTCACAGCACCAGCAGCCTTTGCACGAGTTGCTTGTGTGCTTCTTGGACCTTTAGTGTTTGCAATATCTTTCAGTACTAAGAACATAGGCTTGTAAATCCTTATAAGGCTGCAAACTGAATCATAATGAGAGCTCCACCTAGTATCACCAGGGCATTGTAAAGTCCCAATTTGATTAGCACCTCTTTCAGTTTCAAGCTCACTAAGCTCAATAAGCTGCTCTAGTTCAGCAACTTGATGAACACACAGATCATCATTTCTCTTAGTAGAAGACAGAACTGTGTTGACAATGAGAGCTAGATGATCAAAGAAATTATGAACCTCAGTGACCTCTTTCGAAGCAGCAACAAGAGCTAGCTGTAACTGATGAGCAAAGCAATGAACATAATATGCATATAGGCACTCATCCAAGAACTTTGCTTGCAGTCCATTCCACTCTCCGCGCATATTGCTAGCACCATCATATCCTTGTTCATGAATATTTTGAACATCCAATTTAAGTGCTGATAGAACAGAGCATATTTCTTGTTTAAGTGTGGCAGAGTATGTATCATGAACATGAACAATGTCAAGAAAACGCTCTCTAATGAAACCATCTTTATCAACAAACCGAATAACAAGTGCCATTTGTTCTCTTCTTGACTCATCTCTTGATTCGTCAACAATTATGCAAAATTTAGCATCATCAATCTCACTATGAATTGCCTTTTGCACATTATCAGCTATAACATTCAATATTTCTTTCTGAATTTGAGGTGAGATATATTTAGCATTCTGTGAAGCATTACTTAAAACAACAGCCTTAACCTCCTCATCATATGAAGCTAGTAGCTTTACCATTTCAAGAAAATTACCTTGGTTCTTTAAATTGTCTGATTCATCATGTCCACGAAAGGGACAAGCTTGGAATGCTAGCCATCGGACAACATCAATTGATGTTCTAAGCCGCAGTCGATTTGCCTTGATTTCTTCGCTTGTTTGTTTATCGATCACTGGCTCAATATGACATAATCGGTTCTTCAAATTGTCATAGCATTTGATAGAATAGTGATGAGTTAAACCACTCTGTCTCATGTGCATTCTCAAGGAACATTCTTTCCCACCAACCCTCTTTCAGTTATTAAATCCTTTCACTGTAAAGGCATCTGATCCTGATTTTCCAACTGGCTTTTTAGAAAATAAAAAGCAAGGAAGGCAAAAGGCTGCATCTTTTGTTGGTGAGTATTCTAGCCAAGGAAAAGATTTAAACCATTGTGAATGAAACCTCCATGGATGCTTCTTTGAACCTGAAGTAGGGTATTCATCCTTGATAAATTGATATGGACCATGCTTCATGTATGCTCTGATAACTTGTTCTTGTTTATCTGGAGGATAAGACCAAATTTGGTCACACAAACCTGAATCTCGCTCTACATTCAACACACTATTGTCTGCACAATCTACTCGTCGAACCTTAGCTGCCGTTGCACAACCTGCATTGGATCTTCCTCTTCTTCATCATTGTTTTCTTGTTCTGCAGCAATCCACTAAGCTATTTCATCTTCCATAGATTCAAACTCAATGTCATCTTGTCCTTATATATCGAAACATCAGCGGCGGGCATGTCTCTCTCGTAAAAGCGGTCAATTGTCGTCCTTTTAAATTTTATGGCGATTATCCTTGAATACATAAACAATAGTTCAATTACTAAATTAGGTATTGGCTCTAAATCGATGGAGAAAAAAATTGAAACAGAACGTACCTTTCTAACGGAAGACTAAAGTCCTGGTTCGTGAAGAAGATCGGAGAGGCACTAGAAGAGTGGCAGATCGAGTAGTGCCTGGAACTGGACGGGGGACGACCGTACCTGGACGCCGGGCGGAGGTGTCTTTATGGCGCCACGGCGGCGGCGCTGCGGCAGCAGCTGGATCGCGATCGTGAATTCGCGGTCTCGCCCAGAAAACCGGAACTGCTGTACGTGGTGAGTCTGGCGACGGTTTGGTTACACGGAACTACAGAAGACAGGAAGAGTTACTAATTTTTTCATAGGACATTGGGTGGGGCCATGGCCCCCGCTGCCCCCCCGCCCCCCCCCCCCACTGTCCCTTGTTACTCTGTTGACAGGATAGTCCCTCTTAATATACTTTGATATAGCAGCCACCGTGATGGTTCTGTTTACAGGGACACAGATGAATGGAAAAAAGACTACCATATTATGGACCGCAGCGAGACTTGGTTGGAGGCAATGATGCTATCAGATCCCACGGATTGCATCATCTACGATGGAACTTTCATCCTTCATCGACCTCATCGCATGCTGCAAATTTTCTCATTAAAGTTGGCTAAAATTCCTGTGGATGCTGGCTCAGTAGAGTTGTATGGATACATAGCAGCGCGGGATAAACTGGACCCATTGCTGAACTATGTCGTCAATATTGGTAGGGATGATTCCATCCTCGTGGAGCAGGGTTCTCTCATCAACATGGCCCCTAAGCGAGGGATCAAATTGAACGGCACTACTCTAACTGAATATGATATGAAGATCAAGACAGGAGAACATGAAAAGGATGATCTACAACTGATTGATAGTATATCAGTCATAGACAGCATGAGTACAGCGAATTGTAATGTATTCACATGTCGCATCATTGGTGATTGTGGTGCAATTGACATAAGTGCATCATGTGTCGACACTGCAGTTGAGGCGACCATAGAAGTTGCCATATCAGAAGTACAAGGCAGTTTTGTTATGTCTCTCGGCTGTTTTACCAGCGAGATAGATGAAGAGGTCCAGCTCTTTGATGGCACCATTGTTGAGGCCCGTGGCTTGGGGAGGTCTGTGGTAGCGGTAGCTTTCGGTGATCCAATGGATTTGAAGTTCAAGGTAAGTTCAGAGCCATTAGGTTCCTCAGAATATTTCTGTTCCTTCAAGGCTCACAACCATGGAAGTATCAGCCAACTGATAAAGACTGATTTTGCATCAATCTCCGTGAAGGTGACTTGGTCTGTTTTACCTTGCCGTTTTACATCTCTACAACCTTTGTTAAAAAGCTATGGGCGTGCCAAGCGAACTCTAAGAGACTCAACAGACTAGGAGTCGTGTCAGCAGCACTGGAAAACGCTAGCCTAAGTTCAGCCGTGCCAATTGCTAAAAAAAAGTACCGGTGTGCTCAGTTAGTGTAATAATAAGTGTTTGTACTATGTACCTACACATTCCGTTCAGCGGTGATGCACGACCTTTGATTAAATCATTTTCTTCTTTTTGACCTTGTTTGGATGCACTGGAATCTTACCTCAATCATATCTATAGGATATATCAAGGTGAAAAAATAATTAACTAATTTCCACTTCAATCGAGATTAATGTAAACACGTGTATACCAAACAAAGCCTTTGTTGTAGTGTTTTCTCTGTCTGTTTTCGTGACCCCGAGTCCAGAAAATAAAAACAATGAACCCTGAGTCATAAATCAATTGTTGTCATGTAGTGTGAGTTCTGAAATCAACTTCCCAGTCCAATATAGCAGGAAAACATAGTAGTTCATAACAACGTGAATGTGGTCGCAGGGTCCTATAAACGGAGAATCGTGATGTTCACGCGAGGCAGTATCATTGTCCTATTACGATTTACAACTTAATAAGCAAGTTGTCTTGTGCTCGTGTTAAGCTTTCTGTTTTCTTCTTCCATTCTCTACGTCCTGTTGAAGAACAGTGCGTGTAGGCGGATGCTCTGGCAACCAAAAAGCGAAAAACTTATTGCCTTCCATGGCCCATGAGTTACGACATCACCCAAATAGCAGAACAAACATTTATCAGAAATCAGAAATTCAGAAGAAACCAAACTACCCTATATTAACCCGGCACCCTTGTTCTTGCTGTTTTCTCCATTCTTTCAAATCTGCGTGTTCTTCTCACGAACGCGAGCACGTATTTCCAACTTTGGGTACGTGCGTTTCATGTTTGTTTGTCTGTTTGCGCTGCTGATATACAACGCCTCAACTGCTAGCAAGATCAGATAAGACTCTGCACCCTCCCATCTCACTG
>CM041637.1:10767293-10791797 GCA_023333625.1 Bothriochloa decipiens
AACTGCTAGCAAGATCAGATAAGACTCTGCACCCTCCCATCTCACTGGCATGCTCGTCTGCTTCCTCTTTCTTTCTTTCTTTTTTGATAAATCATCACTTCATATTGCGTCGGTATCCTAGCCCTTGCTTAGTTGCACATGAAATTCAAAATGTTAGAATTTTGACAACTATAGCACTTTCGTTTGTATTTGACAAATATTAGCCAATCATGTCTTAACTAGGCTCAAAAGATTCGTCTCGAGATTTACAGCCAAACTGTATAGTTAATTATTTTTTTAACTACATTTACTGCTCCATGCATATATCCCTAGATTGATGTGACGAAGAGAGAATGAAAAAAATTAAAACTCGAAAGGGAACTAAACGAGAGTACGTTGACGTCGCCATGCCCAACTTCTGAGCCCCTGTAGCTGTGTGCCTCTTTCAGTTCAGATCCTCCACGGTTTGGCTATTTCCCCCGCACAAACTGCCGTGGGCGTGGCTTTGTTTTGCCAGTCGCAACTGAACCCGTACTGTACCATCGACGTCGAGCTCGAGGCCTCGAGCCCATGTTGCCGATGGATTGCAGTCCAACGACCCGCGCGACTGATCCCCCATGCCAGCAAAGCGATTACATCATGCCGTAGAATTAAACTGGATCTAGTCATATTGTACACAGAGACATATAAATTGTACACGTACCATGTAATTAATTATAGATTATGCTTGCAGGGGATGTAAGAGATTATGTAAAATCACACCAAATAGAAACATTAGGCAAAGAATGACAAAAAGAGAGTATCTCAATCAGCTGACACCTGGCAGGCATACTTCAATATCCAATAGCAAACATAATTTTTCAAAGCAGTACATATATTGTGTGTGGCAGCATCCTGCAAACTAACATATAACAAAAATTCCTTTTTGTTTGAAATAAAAGCACCTTTTCATCTGGTTGCAAGTGCGAGCATTGGTGAAATCATGCCTTGAATCCCCTGCAGGGTGTGCTGTATCTGAATCTCCTCTGCAACCATTCTCTTAAGATTTCTCATGTGCACCCTCAGCTTCTCATCAGATCGGATACCAGCCTCGCGCATCTCCACAACCTTGTTTGCCAAACACAACAGCAACTTAGCATACCTTGGCAAAGTTGCATTCCGGTGAAGAAACTCCAGAAGAAGACCAAGTTCCTCGTTATCCAAATTCCAGATGCATCTCATGAGCTTTCTTCTTGCAACCAGCTCTTCCATCACAGCCACAACACTCCTCGGGTTGTTCTTGGCCAACGCTGAAACCAGAGCTTCCTTGTGCCTGAATTTCCTCAGTAACTTATCATGTTCTGCAATTTTCACCTTCTTAGGCTTCTCAATCACAAAGTCACCCTCCTTGGCCTTCTCATTCTGCCCACGGCGGAAGTACCTGAAGTAATTTGGCCTCAACACTGACTTCTCCGGCTCCGGAGATACCCAATCAATCTCACCACCAACAGATTTCATCCCATCCTCTTCCTCATCCACAGCCTTCTTCTTCCTATTTCCCATATAAATCTTCCCTTTTGCAGACCCTGCCACCACCACAGAGCCACACGGCGAGCAAGCCACAGACAGGAGCGGCTGAGGGTACCTCAACGAGTGCGTCATCTTCAGCTTCCCAAAATCAAAGCTCTTCACATACCCATCAATGCCTGCACTAAGCAGCCTCGTCTCCCCAGTGTTGGCCATCTTGCCAAGCGCCAGGTCCATCACTGTCTTGACATGGCTCTCCACTGAATGCATGAGCCGGCCACCACCAATGACGTCCCAAATCTTGACCACGTTCCCTCCGGCCGTGGCCAGCAGCCCGCCGGACGGAAGGAATAGCACGCTCTCCACCAATTCCCCGTGGGAGAAGGACAAAGATGGGCCGGTATTACCAGCAGTGCGGGCATCCCACAATTTGACGCTGCGGTCGTAAGAGCCGGTGGCGAAAATGTTGTGATCGGCAGGGGAGGCCGCACCGCCGCGGATGTAGTCCCGGTGCGCAGCGGGGACGGAGAAGATGGGCGTCTCCGAGGGCACATCCCAGTAGGCGAGGAGCGCGTCGTCGCCGGCGGTGAGGAGGTGGAGCTTGTCGCCGCCGGCGACCGGGTACCGGACCACGCGGGTCTCGGCGGCGTGGGCGCGCAGCGTGCGGA
This sequence comes from Bothriochloa decipiens, assembly GCA_023333625.1. Taxonomy (NCBI): domain Eukaryota; kingdom Viridiplantae; phylum Streptophyta; class Magnoliopsida; order Poales; family Poaceae; genus Bothriochloa; species Bothriochloa decipiens. The sequence goes on from CM041637.1 coordinate 10,769,447, forward strand.
GGGCCCCCGCCGCGGCCTTGTCGGCGCGGAAGACGCGGACGACGCCCTTCTTGTCGCCGGCGGCGAGCAGGGCGCCGTCGCAGCGGAAGGACGGGGAGAAGGCGAGGTCGCCCGCGACGGAGATCCTGCGGAGCTTCTCGAGGGGGTCGCCGGAGAAGACGTGCAGGGAGGTGGACCAGGAAGCGGCGAGGGTAGGGGAGGCGCCGTCGGCCGCAGCGGGGGCGAAGGTGAGGTCGGTGACGGGGAAGCCGGCGTCGGAGACGAGCTCGGAGGAGCGGAAAGCGCGCCAGTAGGAGCCCTCAGGGGAGGCGCGCGAGGCGGCGCTCCTAGAGGGGAGGAGAGCCGAGTGCGGCGCCGCGGGGAAGAAGGGCTTCGAAGTGTCGGCAGCCATGGCGGATAGCGGCGGCGGCGATTTTGGGAGAAACCCTAGTGGGGACTGAGGACGGTTTATGGGTTTGGTAATGGGCCGTGGGGGTATAAAAATGTTGGCGACCTCCTCGCTAATTGTTTTTGTATTTTTTTTACAATTCCTGGCTAATTATTGATCCGGCAGGTCAACAAATGACAAAAATATGACATGTGGGCCTTAAACAGCTATTTCTTTTGGTAAAATCGGTACCTCAAAGGATCGATTTTTTTATAGAAGAATAATTAGTGAAAATAAAGAACTGCTGAAGTCTTTGTTACGGCAGCATAACTTCTTCACGAAGGCAAATAAAGAGAAAAAGATGGATGAGACTATTACCTTGGTTCAAAAAAGAATGATAGTCTATTTTCATTATAAGTTAAATTGTTTCAAATTTGTTTATTAAGTTTAGGGAAAATTCTTAACATTTGGCTACTAAATGAGTAGATCATAAAGCTATATTTTATATTCATGATACTTGTTTAAAATATAAATATTAATACTTTTTATATAAATTATTCAAGCCACTAATATTTTGATTTAGTAAAATGTTCTTTTTACGAAGGAGAGAATACATAACGCAGGCCTCCATATAAGTTTCTAGCATGTGGATTTTAAACTAAAAGAATCCAATATTTTAATAACAACTTTCTTTCAAACAAAATTTTGAAGAAGTAGCCATTTTTTGTCGCAACAAAGTGTATGACATGGCTAACCATCTAAGTCATGCCACTACATGTGGCGACTCTGAGTGTCATGATGATTGAGCTACCACACATAGCTACACATGCATGCTAAGTCACGTGGCATGACTAAATAAATAAATCAAACTAATCATGATGGCGGAACTCGTCACGCCCTCTCTAGATGCTTGATCTATAGCAAACCCATGGTACCACCTATGGATGGTGTAGTGTTTTCTCTGTCTGTGTTTTAACATGACCTCCAGTGTGGAAAAAATAATGAACCCCGAGACATAAGTGCTAGCAAACATAATTGTGTCATGTACTCGTTTGAGTTCTGAAATCAACTTCTCATTCCATATAACATAAAAACACATGTGGTCGCAAAGGTCCCATTGAAAAACTCTCTTATTTTGATAAGAAATGGAGAATCGTGATGTTCACGCGAGGCAGTATCATTGTCCTATTACGATTTATGACTTAATAAAGCAGGCTGTACGTCTTATGCTCGTGTTATAAACTTGTGCTTCCTTCTTCCGTTCTCTTGGTCCTGTTGAAGAACAGTGCGTGTAGGTGGATGTTCTTCTGGCAACCAAAAAGAAAAAAGTTATTGCCATGTCATGGACCCTGAGTTACGACATCACCCGATAGTTCTGTTTTAGGAGAACAAACGTTTATCAGAAATTCAGAAGAAACCATCCAAACACCGAGGAAATTGGCGAATCTGAATACATACGATGCGTTGACAGTCTTGACAATCTGAATATATACTGTATATATTTACCTGACAAACCCTTGTTCTTGCTGTTTTCTTCATTCTTCCAAATTTGCGTGTTCTTCTCACGAACGACCACGTATTTCCAACTTTGCGTACGTGCGTTTCATTGCGCTGCTGATATTCAATGCCTCAACTGCTAGCAAGATCAGATTAGACTGTGCACCCTCCCATCTCACTGGCATGCTCGTCATTGCTTCTTTATTTTTTTTAAAAAAAAGCAAATCATCACTTCATATATTGCGTCGTTGGGTATCCTACAGCCATTTGTCGTTGGCGACGATGGCCCCCTTATGCCAGCTAAACTCATGTGGAGATGGGAGCGGAGGACGTTGATGTCGCGACGCGATGCCCAACTTATGAGCCCCTGTAGCTCTGTGTTGCCGCTTTCAAAGTTCAGATCCTCCACCGTTTGGCTTTCAATTTTATTTCCCCCGCACAAACTGACGTGGCTTTCTTTTGCCAGTCGCAACTGAATCGACGTCGAGCTCGAGCCCATGTCGCCGATGGATATGGATTGCAGTCGAATTCCCCCACGCGATTGATCGATAAGTCGGTGATTTGGACCGAAACCGTCGCCGTCGGCAGTCTTAATTGGGTCGTCGCAGGCTCTGAATCGGGGTCAGAATTTTTATAGCAGAATTCCTATAATATTTCGTTTGTATTTGGTAAAAATTGTCCAAATTTTAAGTAATTAGGCTTAAAATATTCGTCTCGTAAAGTACAACCAAACTGTATAATTAGATTTTAATTTCATCTATATTTAATACTCTATGCACGTGCCGGTATTTTGATGTGACGAAAAATCTTCTTTTCTTCCGCATAGTGTAAAATGCTAAAATTAAAAACCTAATTCTGAAAACTAAACGAGTACCTGGATGAAAGCAATTGTGCCCTACTGCCGCCCCATGCCAGCAAACCATGTCATCACGCCTGCTGACTGCCGTAGAATTAAACCCGGAGGAATAACTGTCGAGACTGCTGGACTGCTAGTTGTGGCCGATTTGCCTGACTGCCCTGAGACCGCCCGGGGGAAGAACAACCAGCAACGAGTCGACAAGCCGACCGCGCCATGGGAGGCGGACGTCACCACACGCTCCGATCCACGCCAGATCAGCTTTGATTCCGGCAACCACAAATCAGCCCCGAAACCATGCACACTTCCACGGTTCCACATCCCCTTATCTGCGTGCGCGCCGAGCGCGCTTCCGGAACGCGCCGCAAGCGTGTTTGGAGAAGGAAAGGCAAAGCGGATCCATAGCTTTCCATGGCAACCGATCCCAACGGAGACAGGCGTACCCGGAACCGGCAACTGGGGCGTAACGCCCCAAGCCCCATTTTTCTCGCGCGCAGAGAACAACGCAGGGGCCAGGGGGACCAAAAAATTGACGATCGAGATCGAGACAAATCGTGGCGTCTCCAGGGAAGATAGGCGCGTTGCCGAAGCTTGTGGTGACCTTGCGGATCATCGCGTCGCCGAGCCCACCAATCTCGCCGCCTATCTGGCAACCTGAGCAGTGACCTACTAGTGTCACATATCTCGCTCCCCAACTGGATTTTCATTCCACATTAATTTCCTCCTTTCACCTTACGTCAACGAAGTACTCCATGAAACTTTAGCAAAGTCAGCTACAATGTCAAATCAGTAATATGCACTGCCGTCCTAAAATACAAGATGTCCTAATTAGTTTTACCTAAATGTTTTTGGTTAGCAGAGACATGTTATCATGGTTCCCTAATTTTACCTACATATTTTGGTTAGCAAGTCGCCCTTATAATTAGTTTTACTGCAAATTATTGTGAAACAAATGATACATAATCTTGTGCTTATCATATTTTGAACATGTGAATAGATACTAACTACAGCTGTTATGTATGTGATTGGTGTTTTGGAGGAGTCAATTCATTTAGAATATGTTGTAATTTTGGATAAACTTTTGGATGCATCAATATTTATATTTTAAGACAGATGGAGTATAATTCTAGCTTCATGTTCAGTCCAATTTTCTATCAGTATTCATAACACAAATAGATATGTTACAAAGCTAATATTCTGTGATGAAATATTGATAATTTTTATAAACTTAATTAAATGGAATGTTTTTGACTCAATGGTATGCTAGGTTGCATTCTCTTTAGGAGGGGGTAATACAATGCAAACTAAAACTACCCCTTTGTCTTAAATCATAAATCATTTTAAGGATTTTAAAAAATCAAAGTATCTAGTACTAGAATTTGAAGTTTGTAGATGGGACAACCACTGTACAACTGGTTTCCAAAAAAAATGTACAACTGCACCAAACGGCTACTGTGGGATACGACAGTTATACAACTACAGTAGTGTACTGTGCATCCTTTATTTATTGCATGATTGTACGTGGATGTGCTTCCATTCAAGCCTTCCATCAAGGTGACACAAAAAAAAAATGGCAAAAATGTATGGCCTACATCAACGCTCAAGTGTCTACCATTCTTGGCCAAATTAAAAGTAGAGCAACAAATACCGGATCACGTATTTTCAATCGATTTTCTGGTGTGTTTGTAAGCACACAACAAATCATTGATTTGGCATCGTGCAGCTTTTTTATTTGTTTATAAGAAAATTAAAAGAAAACAAAGGGTTTAAGCTGTCAATGAACAGTAGAGTAGGCAAACATTTATCTCTCCATTTCCAGCAGCATTAATCAAAATTCAGACAAATCCTCACTCCTGCACCTACTTGTTGCCCTGGCCGGCTGGCCCCCAGCTTCAAAGCAGCAGCAGGCCGGCAGCTGCTGACGCCCTGGCCCTACACCGAGTCAAACCTATCGCCTCGCCCGATCGCCATTAACGAGTCGGTTGCTCTACGCCACCACCAGTGCGCGGCCGAGACGCTGCTGGCAGGCAAGCTCACCGGTCACCGCCACTACAGCCAGCGAGCGAGCACGCACGGCAGCTACTAGAAGGCTAGCTAGCGCACACCGAACCAACCCCTTTTCAAACTCTTTTAAAGCCCCACCAGCGGGCGCAGCAGGGACCGTCGTCACTTCTAGGCTCGAGGGCAGAGCTGAGGGGGCCTCACCGCCGCGATCTCCGGCCTGTCGTCGAGCAGGGGCGTGGCGCGGCGGCCAGGGACGACGAGGGCGGGCGCCATGAGCTCGTCGTCGGAGAATGGCGCCGGCCCGGAGGCCAGCGGGGAGAAGAGGAAGAAGAAGGCAGAGGAGGTGGCGGCCAAGGTGCCGTTCCTGAAGCTGTTCTCGTTCGCGGACCGGTGGGACTGCGTGCTGATGGCGGTGGGGTCGCTGGGCGCGTGCGCGCACGGCGCCTCCGTCCCGGTCTTCTTCATCTTCTTCGGTAAGCTCATCAACATCATCGGCCTCGCCTACCTCTTCCCCACCACCGTCTCCGGCCGCGTCGCCAAGGTACGTACATACGTCACTGCCTGGCTCATCCAGACGGCGCCGGCACGCCCGTGCATCTAGCTCTCTCCGGCCGTTTTGGAGAGATCTCGGCGCGCGAGCTCACCTGCTTGGCGCAACGACGTGGGCTGATTTGTTTGGCTTCACAGTATTCGCTGGACTTCGTGTACCTCGGCATCGTCATACTCTTCTCGTCGTGGACCGGTGCGTGCGTGAAGACACTGCTACTTCTGCTGCTGTGTGCAATGCGGCCAGCGAGCAGCGTGCGTGCAGATGAGATGACTTGCGCGTCGTCGTGTTGCAGAGGTGGCGTGCTGGATGCACACGGGGGAGCGGCAGGCGGCGAAGATGCGGCTGGTGTACCTGCGCGCGATGCTGGACCAGGACATCGCCGTCTTCGACACGGAGGCGTCCACCGGCGAGGTCATCAACGCCATCACCAGCGACATTCTCGTCGTCCAGGACGCCATCTCCGAGAAGGTACGCCCACGTGACCTTTACTTTTGCTGCTAGCTGCGCGCGTTGCCATTCTCGCCGTGGCGCGCCGCGCTGCCGACCGCCGCGCTCAGCCACTCAGGCGCGGCGGAAGAGGGAAAGGACGAGAGGAATTAAACGCCGGGGCTAGCTGGTGCGCTGCGCTGCGCTGATCTGATCAGGGCCAGCGCGCAGTTACGAGGGGTCAGGGTTGGTGAGGGGCATTGAAGGCGTGCGCGGGCGCGGGCGCGGCGCAGCAGCAGAGTCCGCAAAGTACCTCGCCGATTTATTAGGAAGAAGAATAGCTGCATGCCGCTTCTGGCTTCTCTGGTTTTGAACGTACAGTAATTTGGCTTCTCTGTTTGAGATTCATTACCGCGGGAACCGATTTGAATCAATCAGTGGATGCTCATGTTCGCCCCCATAGTAGATCGTAGATCGAAGAGTATTGTAGCCATGGTACTGCAGTACGTGTTCACCAGCTAAGGCGTGGCAATGATCGGGGATAGGTGGATCCTGTAAAGTCGCTAGCACTGTGTTTTTATTACAAGTACAGTACTACCTTTTTTTTCCGACCGTACCTAAGCATATTTTTTTAAGAGGAAAAGAATCTTACAGGACTGAGCCGTAGCTCAGATGGTTGACGCTCCGATTGAGGACGCCATGGGCCATGGTTCCAGCGCGCTCGTCCGTGGTTTTTCCCACCGAGAAGAGTAGTTCCAGGCATGCGGGTACGTGTATGAACAGATACAACGTCTATACCCAGACGAGAGGCATCAAAAGGAAAAGAATGTTACAACTTGAAGAATTTGAAAAGAGGGTTAAGAGCATCTCTAAGAGTAGTTCTCAAACTCACTTTCAAAATCATTATTTTGAGTAATCAGCATATAAAAACCATTTTCTATATATTTTCACTCTCTAACGATTTTTTCAATCTTGGTGGCACTACAAAGAGTCATTCTCGTTTTCTGTCTTTGACTAGAGATAAATTGGGAATAGAAGGTAGATATATTTAGATAATCGATTAAAGAGTCGGTTAAATCTCTATTCCTAGCAATTATGAGTATGTTGGAATTGCTCTTAGTACTTATAAACGACATCATCTAAAAATGTTAATTACTTATATTTGTGTAAAATACAACAAACGCTTCCATGACTAGTGGAAGTGTTTTTTTTTAATTTCCAATAGCAAATGAGCATTAATGGCATCATCTCAGGATTGACATGAAGCACAATCAATGGCTTAGCATGATGCACCGTCTGTCTAGATGGATCGTACGTACCTTGCTATGTTGACATGTTGTACACTGCTCTTGCGGTATGATCATGATCATTTACGTTCCAACTGTCCTCCACAACATGGGTTACACAACACTTCCACAAGATTCTTGGTCCACCGAATTAAGTATCTCGCTGAGTGCTTTTCTAGTTCACATCACATGGAAGTCACTTATGGTTGTTTAGATAAAACTATTCATACCCAATGCGTATACACCTAGATTGAAGTAGAAATTTAATTGAATTAATTATTCCCTCTATTCTAAAATAAATCAACCTATGTGTTAAATCAGACTATTTTAAATTTGACTAAATTTATAGAAAAAACTCTAATATTTATGATATAAAATTAGTATAACTAGTTGAAATATATTTTCACAATCTACTTATTTGGTACCATAATAATAATTATTTTTCACTATAAAGTTGGTCAAACTCAACATAATTTGATTTAGATTGATTTTAGAAGTTGATTTATTTGGGACAGAGAGAGTAATTATAGAATTTTTGGGCTAAATGAAATATATAAATGTTGATGAGTGAGTTTAAGAAACAAACTGTAGGTAAAATACTTGATAAGGACAACATATATTTTTTTTCTCCTTAGTAGAAAATATGGGTATCTTTTGCCGTCTTTTGGGAAAAAATGCCTTGATGTTTTTTTTGTGTGATTAAAAATGCCTTGATGTTGAAAGATGAGTTTAGCAAACAAACTGTAGCATCATAAAACAGTTGATAAGAAAAGCTATGAATTTTAGGGGTAAAGTCGATGTATAATATACAGTGTTGATGAGCGACTTTAACAAATATAAGCATCCGTATCATAAAAGTGTTCACATGGAGAAATATGGATTGTTTGGGGCAAACAATATATATGTATATATTTATTTATTTATTTATATTTATAATAATAATAACATCTAAAACATTGACACGTTTTAAACAATCTGGACCGGTTCAGCAATGGCAGCAAGCCAGCTTCTGGAGCGTCTCAAATGCGTCTCTCTCTTGTCTCTCAGCAGCTGAGCATGGAGCTGTAGTATGGTCCCAGACTCGTAGCAAGTCAGTCAGCAGCCTTTATTTTTCTTTATCACTCGTGGAATCCGCCCCACTACCAGTCTACCACTGGCTATCCAGTGCCGTTTTGGGCAGAACCCGAGCTGACACCTTCAGATCTTCATAGTACGTCTTGCTCGATCGTACTGTGTGTCTGACTGAGCTAGCTGTTCATGTGATTTCATTTTACATTTATGTATAGTTTTTAGAAAATGGAGAGACTTCCGTTCATGTATGTATATGGTGTAAGTTAAGTATCTTTTCATTTTGGCATCGAAATAAACTTTTGTTTGACTAAAAGCATCGAAATCAAGTTATGATGTAACATGTGATTGAACACAGAAGTTTTGTTTTCGGGGAGAGGATAAAGAACACATTGAAGAAGTTATAACTGCGAAAAATTCACCACATCTGGTTGGGCCGCAGAGATTGGGCAGTTATACTCTGTTTCTGCATTATTTTCCACCTAGGCCCATAGCTACAGAAAATCAGGCCCACATAACTTCCTCCGTCCCACTAGTCCTTGCTGATCAAACAGTCGAAGGCATGGTGCGGCGAGCTCGTCGCGGATAGCATCTGTATCACTGTATGTAGCCACATGTGCACGTTCTGACAACTTGACTTGATGGATGGTGTTTCCGTGGCTCGTATTGCAGGTGGGCAACTTCATGCACTACATCAGCCGGTTCCTGGCCGGCTTCGCCATCGGCTTCTCGCAGGTGTGGCAGATCAGCCTCGTCACCCTCGCCATCGTTCCGCTCATCGCCATCGCCGGCGGCGCCTACGCCTACGTCACCATCGGCCTCATGGCCAGCGTCCGCAAGTCCTACGTCAAGGCCGGCGAGATCGCCGAGGAGGTCGACCGCCGCCCCAAAAATTCTCTCCATGTGTGCTTGTAATCGATCACGGACGCGCGCGCGTACGTCGTGCTGACGCTGCCGTAGGTTCGTGTGCCCGCCCACAGGTGATCGGCAACGTGCGGACGGTGCAGGCGTTCGTCGGCGAGGCGAAGGCCGTGAGCTCGTACCGGGAGGCGCTTCTGAGGACGTACAAGTACGGCAAGAGGGGCGGCCTCGCCAAGGGCCTCGGCCTCGGCTCCATGCACTCGGTGCTTTTCCTGTCCTGGGCGCTGCTCATCTGGTTCACCAGCGTCGTCGTCCACAAGCGGATCTCCAACGGCGGCGAGTCCTTCACCACCATGCTCAACGTCGTCATTGCTGGCCTGTGAGCGCACAGATTTTAAGTCCATGTCCTTCGTGCTCGTTCTGTTGCCAAGCAGTTCATTGCGAAATTGGTGTGTGCGTGACTGGCAGGTCGCTCGGCCAGGCGGCGCCGAACATCTCGACGTTCCTGCGGGCGAGGACGGCGGCGTACCCCATCTTCCAGATGATCGAGAGGAGCACCATGAACAAGGCGAGCTCGAAGACGGGCCGCACGCTGCCGGCCGTCGACGGGCACATCCACTTCCGCAACGTCCACTTCAGCTACCCGTCACGGCCGGACGTTGTCATCCTCGATAGGTTCAGCCTGGACTTCCCGGCCGGAAAGGTCGTCGCTCTCGTCGGCGGGAGCGGGTCCGGCAAGAGTACCGTCGTCTCGCTCATCGAGCGCTTCTATGAGCCGCTGTCTGGCTCCATTCTGCTTGATGGGCACGACATCAAGGAGCTCGACGTCAAGTGGCTGCGCCAGCAGATCGGGCTGGTCAATCAGGAGCCAGCCCTCTTCGCAACGAGCATCCGGGAGAACATACTCTACGGCAAAGGCGACGCCACCATGGAGGAGATCAACCACGCGGCGAAGCTGTCGGAGGCGATAGCGTTCATCAACAACCTCCCTGATCGGTACGAGACACAGGTCGGCGAGCGCGGGATACAGCTCTCCGGCGGCCAGAAGCAGCGCATCGCGATCTCGAGAGCGATACTGAAGAACCCGTCGATACTGCTGCTAGATGAGGCGACGAGCGCACTGGACGCCGAGTCCGAGAAGAGCGTGCAGGAGGCGCTGGACCGCGTCATGGTCGGCCGCACCACCGTGGTGATCGCGCACCGCCTGTCCACTATCCGGAACGCCGACACAATCGCAGTCGTCGACGGAGGCAGGATCGTCGAGACAGGCACACACGAGCAGCTCATGGCCAACCCGTGCAGTGCGTACTCCTCGCTGATCCAACTCCAAGAGGCCGCCCAGCTTCAGCACAAGCCTTCTTTCTCTGACAGCGCAAGCATCACCAGGCCACTAAGGTATTCTCTACTACTTGGCATCGTAAAAGAAGGCCAAAATGTGACATTATGATCTGATAAACTCAATTCGTCCGCTTGCAGTTTCAAGTATTCAAGGGAGTTGTCCGGGAGGACGAGCATGGGTGCCAGCTTCCGCTCCGACAAGGACTCAATCAACCGGTTCGGCGCCGGTGAGGTACATGATGAAGCACACAAGGGGAAGCCCGTGTCCATGAAGAAGCTCTACTCCATGGTGCGCCCGGATTGGTTCTTCGGCGTGTCGGGCACCATCAGCGCCTTCGTGGCCGGCTCCCAGATGCCGCTCTTTGCGCTTGGTGTCACACAGGCACTGGTGTCCTACTACATGGGATGGGAGACCACGAAGCGGGAGGTGCGCAAGATCTCAGTACTCTTCTGCTGCGGCGCCGTGCTGACAGTCGTGTTCCACGTGATTGAGCACCTTAGCTTCGGGATCATGGGCGAGCGGCTCACTCTGCGGATCCGGGAGAAGATGTTCTCGGCCATACTGCGGAACGAGATCGGTTGGTTCGATGACACCAGCAACACGAGCGCCATGCTGTCGTCGCGGCTCGAGGCTGACGCAACGCTTGTGCGCACCATTGTCGTCGACCGCTCCACCATCTTGCTCCAGAACATCGGAATGATCGTGACGTCGCTCATCATCGCCTTCATACTCAACTGGAAGATCACGCTGGTCGTCCTCGCCACCTATCCCCTCATGGTCAGCGGCCACATCAGCGAGGTGCGTACTAAACACAAGTTCTTCGAGTGCCTAATCATTGTATCAGTGTTCAATCGACTAAGAATCCTGTATGACCTATGGAACAGAAAATGTTCATGAAAGGCTATGGCGGCAACCTCAGCAAGTCCTATCTGAAGGCCAACATGCTCGCCGCAGAGGCAGTGAGCAACATCCGGACAGTGGCCGCTTTCTGCTCCGAGGAGAAGGTGATAAAGCTCTACGCCGACGAGCTGAAGGAGCCTTCTAAGAGATCCCTCCGGCGAGGCCAGGGCGCCGGCCTCTTTTATGGAGTCTCCCAGTTCTTCCTCTTCTCCTCTTACGCACTGGCGTTATGGTAAAGTGTTATTATATATTGGATGGAACACGATGAATTTAGTTTCTGTACTCCATCCAGACGTAAAATGTCCCAAACTTCAGGTACGGTTCAGTGCTGATGAGCAAGGAATTGGCCAGCTTCAAGTCCGTGATGAAGTCCTTCATGGTGCTCATAGTGACGGCACTGGCCATGGGGGAGACACTAGCAATGGCACCTGATATCATCAAAGGGAACCAGATGGTGTCTTCGGTGTTTGAGATCCTGGACCGTAAGACGGACGTCCGGATTGACACAGGCGAGGACATCAGGAGGGTCGAGGGGCTGATCGAGCTGCGTGGCGTCGAGTTCAGATACCCGGCTCGGACCGATGTGACCGTGTTTAAGGGCCTTGACCTGCTGATGAAGGCCGGCAAGAGCATGGCGCTTGTCGGGATGAGCGGCTCTGGCAAGAGCACCGTGCTGTCGCTCATCCTCCGGTTCTACGACCCGATCGCCGGAAGAGTCTTGATCGATGGTACATCTTGTTCAATTTATACCTCCAGTTTTTCCCCGACAAAATCTGCTGCTTGCCTAAGTGTGTCGATGCAATTTGCAGGGAAGGACATCAAGAAGCTTAAGCTGAAATCTCTGAGGAAACACATCGGCCTGGTCCAGCAAGAGCCAGCGCTGTTCGCGACGACGATCTACGACAACATCCTGTACGGCAAGGACGGGGCCACGGAGGCCGAGGTCATCGAGGCGGCCAAGCTGGCGAACGCGCACTCGTTCATCAGCTCGCTGCCGGAGGGGTACAAGACCAAGGTCGGGGAGCGCGGCGTGCAGCTGTCGGGCGGGCAGAAGCAGCGCATCGCGATCGCGCGCGCCATCGTCAAGGACCCGGCGATCCTGCTGCTGGACGAGGCGACGAGCGCGCTGGACGTGGAGTCGGAGCGCGTCGTGCAGCAGGCGCTGGACCGGGTGATGAAGAACCGGACCACCGTGATGGTGGCGCACCGGCTGTCGACGATCAAGAACGCCGACGTCATCTCGGTGCTGCAGGATGGCAAGATCATCGAGCAGGGGCCGCACCAGCACCTGATCGAGAACAAGAACGGCGCCTACCACAAGCTCGTCAACTTGCAACAGCAGCAGCAGATGCAGACGCAGCAGAGCTCATGAGACATTTGAATAAATAAAATAGTGCGTTTGTATCTTGCTGTGGCGTTGTCTTTCTTGGGCTTTTGTAAAAGATCTGCGCTGGTAATCTTTTCAATGAAAGGGAAGGGAGTGTTCAGAATTACAGGATAAAAACGTTGTTGGATTGTTATTCCTTTGTACTAGACTATTACAACTGAATTTTAGGAGCGTGATACATCCATGTACTCAGAATTTTCGATTTTCACGGGAATTCAGCTAATGCGCTCGTCGGGCCTCGCACACACCTGAAGACGATGCAGAGCAGTCCATTCCGAAGCTTGTTTTTCGTCTCCGACACCGAGTTGCCTATTATTCGGCTATCCAGTGAGTCCGACTCGGTTCGCAAGCATTTAATACCGGTGAACCGACAGAGATACGGAACCAGATAAAGTTTTCCAAACAGGCCGTCCGGCCCAGCCCGGGCACGGACACGGCGAGGCACGGCACGGGGCGGCACGGGCACGGTCGGCACGGCGTGCCGTGCCTAATAGTGCCTCCGTCCCGAACTCTTGGCCCAGGCACGACCCTATCATGGCTTGGCCGTGTCGTGCCGTGCCACCAGGCACGGTGGCACTACAGTGCCCGTGCCGGCCCAGGCACTACACAGAATCACAGAAAAAACTACTCAACGTTCAAGCAGTGAACTTAACAGAATCAAAGAAAGACACAACAGTTAACAAAATGATTATATTGGGAGCTTAGTGCAATGGCTGCCTCATTAAAAACCTACCTAGGTAAAACTCATCTTTGTGAGAAACCCTAGACAGGAAAAAAATATAGCCAAGCTCCATAAAGTTCAATGTTCTTACATCACAGATTCACAGTCCAAGTTCTTATATTACAGACCAAGTTGAAGCTAAATGTAAAGACTAAAGGATGAAGACTAATGCTTTATGCTTCAAAGCTCCAAGCTTCAAGCTTTGTCATACCCTGATTTCAAAGGAATGAAACCAAGGCAAAAGCTCATGTGCGCCAGGAATAATTTACATACATGAACGATAAATTATATGGTTCAAAAGCACAGTATTCGAATAAAACATAGTATAACGATTACATCGTACCATTATTACATAACTGTCATCAGAGTAAAGCGGAATATAAATCACATCGTCCAAAGCGAATATCAACTAAACGACGTAGACGTAGCGACTCCATCTCGCCACAGGAAGGTCGACGGCAGCATCACAAGGCCTAGTATCCCGGATAGTTCTCAGAAAAGTCACCATCCGAGTCATCACTCGAGCATCCTTTGGTTAGGAAATAGCAAGGGTGAGTTTCATATAGAAACTTAGCAAGTACAGACGGAAAGTAATGACATACAAGGCTAGTATAAGGTAAAGCTGAAAGGTAGACTGTGGTAGCATTTTAATGTAGATTTAACTTTCAACAACCTATTCTCTAATCATCTTGGTTGAAACTCCTAACCCTTTATTAAGGTTTAAGTAGCATTTAATGAATTATTTATCATCACAGATATAAACATAAGTCATTAACCATATTAAGCATGAGATAGCCATCTCAAGAGAACACAGGATAGCCATCCCGATAAAACCCGAGGTAGCAACCTCACAACATCATCACGATTTAACAGCTTAAACCATTTGGCTATTCATGCGAGGATCTAGGCCGCTCGTGACCGTGAGCACGGACGATATATCGATTTTAACTCTGCGCAGAGGTGTACACTTTCACTCTAGATTGTGTTTACTCTTTATGCCCGAGGCAGCCAACCTCTTAGACCATTATAGAGATAGGCCGGCAGAGGTCACAACAAGGCTTTTCACAGGGTCATAGGCAGTGACAACTCACTAGCCTTGAGTCCAAGCGTATGGGCGACTTCCTAGTGAGGCCGCCCCCATCACGGATCTCTAGCCCCTCCCATACTACAACTTGTAAACAAACCCCAGCGACCACAGCTATGGCCACCCGTCGGTAAGCTGCCCAACTTGCCCATGATGGCCCTGCTAATAGACCAAGCCAGAGCCCATTAGCCTGGAGATGTACGGAAGTCGCAGGTTGCTGCTCCACGAAAGGACCACAAGGGGAAGAAGATACGGATACCCTCATCAACACAAGTCCCACTGGCATCTATTTTCCCCGTCTTTCACCGCCAACCAACGATGCGGATCAGCATCAACTTCTCCAACGGCCGAAGCCAAGAGCCCACGGCTCCAACATATTTTAAGAAGCAAGTTTTATCTTCATTAAACGGTGAAAGGTGAGATAGAGCACTAGCAACCTAAAACCTAACAACTAATACCCCCATAGGATATCTTTGGGTAAAGTGGCTAGTAAGTCCTAAGATTTGCCGATTTAAGACACATGCAGTGAATTTACTTAAACATGAATAGACGCAATATGTTCAAAAGAATGCCTGCACTTACCTTGATTGATATCCTACTACACGTAGTCCTCTGGGTTCTGCTGATCCTCGTTCACCCATGTCTTGTTCTCTATACTCCACAATCATCACACACGCACAATACATGTAAGCAAACATACTTTAATTAGAGCAGTACACTAAAACATCTCAACAGTAGCAAACAATAGCATAGAAATATTCTACTCATCGAGATGATTCCAAAAAGTATAAGTTTGCTAAAATCAGAATTAAAACGTGAAAGTTATGGCCTAAACAAGACTGGGGTCTAATCTGCAGAAAACAGGACTATAATCTAAATATTTTTGAACTGCGCAGGACTAGATTATAAATTAAGGAAAACGCAGGGGCCTTTCTACAAAAGTACCAAAGTTGTCGGCGATCTGACCACGTTGACGCGGTCAGCGTACATGTGGCGCTTACGTGGCGCCTGCGTGGCACACACGTGGCTGCCACGTCAGCCAACCGGTAGGGCGGGTTGACCTTCGGTTGACCGGGGGGTCATCCTTGGATCTGGGTCGTTGGATCCCGATCCAATGGCCAGGATTGGGCCGACGGGTCGGGTCAGCCAGAGCGGTGCCGCCACCGACGGCGGCTCGCCGGCGAGCAGCAGCGTGGCGCTTGCAGGGCTCGGGAGGCTGCACGGACTAGTCGGGGAGGCACGACACGACCTCACGGGCCTGGATGTGGGGTCCTTGGCGGCGGCCGATGGCCAGAGGCGGTGACCTGCGCGGGCGAAGCCATGGCCGGCGACGGGGTCTCGGCGGGGAGACGCTACGGGGCATGGGGAGGCAAGCCAAGGGCACCAGCGAGCGGCTCACCTCACTGTGCTGCTTTTGGCGGTGCTCTTGTCGATGGAGACGAAGCGTCGGCGGAGACCGATGGCGGCGGGTGAACGGCAGCGGAAGAACCGGCGGCTAGGGTTTCATGCTCTCCGTGAATTGGACGACGATGTCGGGCTAGGGCTCCGAATGGTAGCTCGGGAGGCGGTGCTCACCCCTTTATAGGGTGCGGCGTGGACCCTCAGGTCGTGCGCGGGCGGTGCGGCCCGGGCGGCGCGCGGACACCGGTTCGGTGTTGTCTTCGTGAGGGAGACGACACTGTAGCGGTAGGCCCCACCTGTCAGTGGCTATGGGTGGCGACGCGGCGCTGATGCCAGCGGGTGACGTAGGCGCGACGCGGTGCTGACGCAGGCCAACGGCGGCGCTTGCTGGGCCGGCCCATAGCACGCGCGGGCGGGCTGAGCGGCCTCGACTGCTGGGCTGGCTGGGCTGCCGGCTGGCTTGCGGCCTGCTGCGCTGCTGGCTGCTGCGGGCTGGCCTTGGCCGCTGGTGGCTAGCCTGGCCGGCTGTGGCCGCTGCTGGCCGGCCATGCTACTGCTGCTTTGGCCATGGCCGGCTGTGGCTGGCCACACTTGGCTAGGAGAGGCTGGAGTTGGCCAGGGCCCACTAGGGACTGGCCTAGGCTAGTTAGACTAGGTTAGGTTAGTCTAGGGTTAGTGGAGAAAAGTTAGAGCATGTTAGGAGCTTTAAAACAAAAGCAAGGATTAAACCACAGGCTCAAACAAGTCAACCCAAAAACTGTGCAGCAGCATGAATGCAACAATGCATGTTTTCTAACGTGCTACAAGTTTTAAAAGTAATTCATAAAACATTTATAATTGTCCTATGAATGTAAAGCATCTAGGCAGAAATAAAATCAAAATTCATTTAAGATTTAAAGTTCAAAAACCATGGTGTTATAAGCTCCTGTTGGCCAGCTGCAAAAGAACAACAGAGTTATCATTAGGACTAGTAACTAGTTAGCAACAGAAGAAGAGGAAGTTAGGGGTCTGATTTACCTTGGCGGCGGGAGCACTAATCAAGATAGAGCTGTTCAAACCCTTCTTCAAGCTCCTTGTTCTCCACATTGTGTTGTAGTCTTGCCTCCGCCAACTCCCAGTCCTTGATGCAGGTGAGCCACTCCACCGTCTCCGGCTTCAGCCTCCTCCGCCGCTCCTCGATGATCCTGCCAGTCATGCTAAATATAGATTTTGAAGATATGGTAGAGACGGGTGAAAGTTCCTAGTTTGGTTTTGGGTAATTGATGAAACCTAAGGACTAACCTTGTTTCTAAGTGGATGATTTAGAGAAAGGTAGTCCATGCCAAGTGGAGCTCAATGTTGAGGCATGACATAAAGTTATGCAACCTAAGCATGGTGAAGATCAAGATGGGCTTGGCTCGATGGATCGGTTGGAAGTGTGAAGGGCAAGTTGAGGCTTCGAAGTGAAGGACCGTGCGACGGTGAAGCTTGGGCATGACTTGGCGCCGATGGACCGACCAACGGTGAAGAGCAAGTAATATCAAGATCGATGGACCAAGACCGTTCCATGATGACATGGAGTGTCACGTATCATGTAAAGGCTTGGCGGTTGAAGGATCGACAAAATGGGCTCAAGGCAAAGGTATAACCTGTAGGGCCATTTTGTTTTTTGCACTCAAGACACCATAGAGGGTGTGAGTGGTTTAGGATCGATAGCCGAACTATGAAGAGGGGAGATCTTCAGTAATTCGGTTCATGAGTGCCACTAGGTCCATCATTTCATGTGATTGCATTTAGGATCTAGTGCGCGATGAAAGTCCTTTGAAAATGCTTTGAGAAATGCTAACACACATCCACATGGAGATGTCACTTGGTGGTGTTAGCACATTTGCAAAGGCGGCGGTATGATTGTAAGGTTGAGTTGGGTTTGGTAACCGCTCATCCACCCCCCGAGCTTGCGAGGGGGGATTCGGCGCTTTCGGGAAAATGAGAGAGATATTTTCTATTGTGTCGGATGCAAATTCGTTGGAGAAAAGAGGGCGTCGTCGCGGGATTGAGAATGCTCATATTCTAAGCGTCGGATGCTAAGCACCGGACGCTGGCCCAGCGTCCGGACGCTACACAGAGAGTACCGGTTGAGAGACAGAGCACCGGACGCCGCGCCGGACGCTTGCGCCGGACGCCGGCTCGGCACTGTTCAGCGTCCGACGCTCGTGAGAAATGAAGGCCGAGGTTTCAGCGCGTGTGAAGCGCCAGACGCCAGGGTGTGCGTCCGGACGCTACTCAGAGAGGGTCGTAGAGCAGTTGGTGTCCCCGGACGCTGGTCGCCGGACGCCGAGGGGTACCGCCGGACGCTGACGTGTCGTGGGAGTCGACCGTTGGAGGCTGAGCGGCAGAGGCACCGGACGCGTCCGGCGCTAGCGGCAGACGCGTCCGGCGTGTGTAATCGAGCCGCCCGAGGGGCAACGGCTAGTTTCAAAGGATGGGGTTATAAATAGAAGGTGGCCGGCCCTTGTGGAAGTCCTCTTGGCTTTTCTAACACTCTTGTGCATCCTTTGAGCTAAAGCTTCTCCCTCCTACTCATCTCTCTTGCTTGATTGCTAATCTAGAGTGAGATTGAGTGATTCGAAGTGCATTGCATGAGTTGATTCATCTAGTGGCACTTGCGAGTCGTTTGGCCGGTGATTTCTTGTTACTCTTGGAGAGTACCGCTCCTAGCTGGCTTGGAGGTTGTTTGGAGGCGTTGGAAAGAGTTGGTGATTGTTCTTGCCCACCTCCGGTGATTGATTTGTAAGAGGTTCTTGTGCTTGTCCTCGGCGAAGTGCCAAAAGCAACTCTAGTGGAATGCGCGTGTCATTGAGTTACCACGCTTGAGAGTGGTGTCTTGCGGTTCCCTTGCGGGGGAGTGCCTTGCGGGGCAAGTGACTTGAGGGTCACACCGAGGATCCATCTAGGTGTTGGTCGACACAACCGGTGACATAGCTTGTCGGTGCACAAGTGAACACCGGGTGAACAAAAATAATTGTGTCATCTTCTTGTTCCCGGTGATTGGTCTTCATATTGTGATTGTTGTCATATTGTATTGATTACATATCATATTGGTGATTGGCAACATCTTCTCTCCACCGTCGGTATAAGAATCACCTCTCTACCTTGCATTACTTTCTAGCACTTATCTTGTGTAGCTTATTTTAGAATAGTTGTTCTTGCTAGCTCTATAGATTAGAAAGTAGTGACATAGCCCTTGAGTGACATAGAGATCATACTTATACTAGATTTGTCAATAGGAGGATTGCTCACCTTGTAGGCTAGGCAAAACCGTGGTTACGCCATTTGTTATACTAATCAAGTTTTGTCTAGTGGTTTATAGAATTTTAATAGGCTATTCACCCCTCTAGCCATCTAGGACCTTACAACGGGAACAGTTAAAACATCCTTTGCCATGATGGACAACATTGGATATGTCAGTTTGTTGTAACACCTCTGGTGTTATATTAACTAAAACATGCCATGTCATCATATGCACTACAAAGCATTCATGTTTAAGCCAACCATAATGTGCATTAACTAAAACAAGTTTACATTTCATAGGTTGGTTGTGTTTCTGGAAGGTTTTGTCACATGAAATAATAAAACCCTATTTTTGAATGTCATCACGAATGCTTAGTTTATATTCTATGTACTTGAGGTGTAAACCGTGTTTACACTAGTGTCAAGCATAGTATATAAGTATAAGTCCAACCCTAAAAATGATTTTCATATTTGAAGTTGAATTTGGATTCCAAAGCTTACTTTCAAGTCTGGCAATTCAAATTTAAATTCAAATTGGAAATGCTATAAAAGGTTTTTCAAAAGTCAACTTGGTCAACCAAGGGTGTCATTGGGTCAATGACCTAAAAATGTCCTTAGATGATATTTGTTATCACTAATGACCAACCAATTAAGTTAGAAACCAAATCGAGTTTGAATTCAATTTCAAAAACCCTTTATTCCAAAACCTAGTTTTACCCCCTTTTCTCTAATTCAAAATCTATAAAGAATTTGGAGATACTCTAAAAAGATAGTTTGTAGATCTTGACAAGAGCTATAAAGTTGGTATATAAAGTTTTTCAAGTTTCCAAAAGAAATTTCAAATGAATTTGAAAATATAGTTTTCTAGCATTTATCCCCTTTTGATTTTAAAACCATAATTCAAAAATTATGCATAATCTTAGAAAACTTTGTATATCAAAAAGGTTGGGTTTGATTATTTAAACATTTCATAGTTTTGAAGATTTTCAAGTTTTATTGAAAAATCAAAAGTAATTTTAAATGTTTGTTTCTAGGGTTTTATCCCCTTTTTGAATTTGAATTTAAATTTCAAAATCCAGACAGAATTTGAGGATGCTAGTTAAAATAAAAGTGTAGCTTTTGAAAATTTATGCAAATGATATTTTTGGAGATTTTCAAGTTCTTATATAAATTTTGGAGTAATTTGTATTTTGAAACGAATGGCATTTCTGTAATTTCTACGAACAGTACGAAAACCTATCGTCGGCCGCTATCGCTGGCTTCTCAACGCGCGCCGCCGTCCACCGCCGCGAATATCTCGGTCGCCAGCTCGCTCCGGACGCTTGAACCTTCGCCGTCATCGTGTCGCCCGTCCAGACATCGCCTCCGTCCTATAAATAGGCCAGCCGTGGCCGACTTCTTCTCCTTCTTCTTCCCGCTGTCGTCACCGACGACCTCGCTCCACCGCTTGAATTCACCACCGATGCTTCACCATTGCCTGATTGCTCTTGCCATTAGCTCCGCCACATCCTTACGGTCGGTTTGAGCTAGCTCGTGCTTGCTCTCCTCGCCCGAGCTGCCCGCACGCCGTCATCTTCTTCGCGGTCGGTCACCGCGCCGCCGCGAGCTCTTTCGTCGTCAACCGCCGCACAGGTTGAATATATTTTATCTTTAACCTCGCTACCGTGTTCTCCATGCTATCTTGCCTCTTATGCGCACCTTGGCTGGCTTGATGGTCCACAGGAACGCCGGTGACGCCGACCTTGCCTTCGGAGCGCCGCCGCCGCCATCACCGCCGCCGACCGCAGCTCGATTCAAGCACTCTGTTGATGCCCTAGGTCCCGTTCGTTGGTGAACTGGTGATATCGAGAATTTAGAAATCCACATGCATGAAGTGATATATGGATGGTTGGAGCCGTGTATATCATGGAGTGACCTATAGTGGGGCCAGAGCCTCCACATGTGTCATAGTGTGTTTTACTGTGGGGTTTAAGTTCCCACGTATCTCGATACGCTGGGCCGCAGAGCTCACGTGATGAGGACATCGCTTCTTCTTGTGCACCTGCTGATCCTCTCCAAGGCCCAATGACCCGAGCTCGAATGCGTCAACTACATTTACAGGTGAGCTCGTTTTTAAGCGATACTTTTCATACTTTTGAGAATAGATTACTACCTAATGATTTAATATTGCTTAGAAACAATGGAGAGGCTTCTGAAGAACTTGGACGAGGAGTTGGAGATGAGCTGGGCCAGCAAGGGCGTGCAACACAAGCTGATTTCGCGTCTGTCTCGGACTGCCAGACCAGCCTGGACTAGAACTGGTCATACGGACTCATACGGACTCCGTTTTCGACGTTCTACATATGGTTGGAAAGCTAACTTCATAAGGAAGCCAATAGAAGTGGTCTCACATCAAAACCTCTTCAGAGTCCACGGGAATTGTCGAAGCAAGTTAGCATTCCGAATCTGTCTTGGTGCTGCGTCACCTTATTTTGGTCCAATGGGCCGTGTATCATTTATGAGCCCATTAGTGGACGCGTCCAGGGTAGGTGACGACCCTAAGTCCTTTATAAACATACGCCGCCACCGTCGTTAGGTTTTGGGTTTTGCTTAGATTATTCTGTCTATCGACAGCCGCCGTTCATCGGTTTGTGGAACCCCAACTCGAGTGCTTAATCATTCATTTGCAGATTGTCCCATTAATTGAGCTGCGTTCTTTCGAGTTCTTGCTTGTGTTCTTCGTTTCGCAGGCAGGGATTAGCCTTCGTGGCGAGGTCAACCGGTTGGAGACACGGTTGATAACCAGAGGAGTCGTGGTGCTAAGATTGCAGGGTTCGGGTCTTTGGATCTGAAGCCGGATCGGTGTGTCGTGCTCCACCAAAACGATAGTTATCTCCATCTGACGGAAGATCAGGGAATCACGTCCCCATCATCACGTGTATCATGTGGTGATATATGGCTGTGGTTGTTATCCCGGTATATCGGTTCACCTGGGGTGCATCGGAGTTAAAGTCTCCGGTATTCCAGTGACCTAGGTCCCAGCTGGGTATGAAAATGGATTCGAATCGCCGTTGCTTCTTGGAGAAGAAGACTCGATCGGTGTTCAGCATCGTAGTAACAACTTGAACAAAGATTAAGGTTTAATAATAAAGTTGGTTGATAATTGGAGCTAGTCTAAGCAAACTTTACTTTCTATTAAGCCTTTTCGCAAAATTTCTTATCTCTTACAAGCCTTACCTTGTCCCTCTAGCCTGCATTTCTTGAGTCTCCACCCCTCTTTTTCGTTGGGTCAGTCTTGTTGAGTACTTTTGTACTCAGGGTTTGTTGAACCCTTGTTGCAGGTGAGCCTCATGGG
>CM041637.1:10850153-10884000 GCA_023333625.1 Bothriochloa decipiens
TTGAGCACCTTAGCTTCGGGATCATGGGCGAGCGGCTCACTCTGCGGGTCCGGGAGAAGATGTTCTCGGCCATACTGCGGAACGAGATCGGTTGGTTCGATGACACCAGCAACACGAGCGCCATGCTGTCGTCGCGGCTCGAGGCTGACGCCACGCTTGTGCGCACCATTGTCGTCGACCGCTCCACCATCTTGCTCCAGAACATCGGAATGATCGTGACGTCGCTCATCATCGCCTTCATACTCAACTGGAGGATCACGCTGGTCGTCCTCGCCACCTATCCCCTCATGGTCAGCGGCCACATCAGCGAGGTGCGTACTAAACACAAGTTCTTCGAGTGCCTAATCATTGTATCAGTGTTCAATCGACTAAGAATCCTGTATGACCTATGGAACAGAAAATGTTCATGAAAGGCTATGGCGGCAACCTCAGCAAGTCCTATCTGAAGGCCAACATGCTCGCCGCAGAGGCAGTGAGCAACATCCGGACAGTGGCCGCTTTCTGCTCCGAGGAGAAGGTGATAAAGCTCTACGCCGACGAGCTGAAGGAGCCTTCTAAGAGATCCTTCCGGCGAGGCCAGGGCGCCGGCCTCTTTTATGGAGTCTCCCAGTTCTTCCTCTTCTCCTCTTACGCACTGGCGTTATGGTAAAGTGTTGTTATATATTGGATGGAACACGATGAATTTAGTTTCTGTACTCCATCCAGACGTAAAATGTCCCAAACTTCAGGTACGGTTCAGTGCTGATGAGCAAGGAATTGGCCAGCTTCAAGTCCGTGATGAAGTCCTTCATGGTACTCATAGTAACGGCACTGGCCATGGGGGAGACACTAGCAATGGCACCTGATATCATCAAAGGGAACCAGATGGTGTCTTCGGTGTTTGAGATCCTGGACCGTAAGACGGACGTCCGGATTGACACAGGCGAGGACATCAGGAGGGTCGAGGGGCTGATCGAGCTGCGTGGAGTCGAGTTCAGATACCCAGCTCGGCCCGATGTGACCGTGTTTAAGGGCCTTGACCTGCTGATGAAGGCCGGCAAGAGCATGGCGCTTGTCGGGATGAGCGGCTCTGGCAAGAGCACCGTGCTGTCGCTCATCCTCCGGTTCTACGACCCGATCGCCGGAAGAGTCTTGATCGATGGTACATATTGTTCAATTTATACCTCCAGTTTTTCCCCGACAAAATCTGCTGCTTGCCTAAGTGTGTCGATGCAATTTGCAGGGAAGGACATCAAGAAGCTTAAGCTGAAATCTCTGAGGAAACACATCGGCCTGGTCCAGCAAGAGCCAGCGCTGTTCGCGACGACGATCTACGACAACATCCTGCACGGCAAGGACGGGGCCACGGAGGCCGAGGTCGTCGAGGCGGCCAAGCTGGCGAACGCGCACTTGTTCATCAGCTCGCTGCCGGAGGGGTACAAGACCAAGGTCGGGGAGCGCGGCGTGCAGCTGTCGGGCGGGCAGAAGCAGCGCATCGCGATCGCGCGCGCCATCGTCAAGGACCCGGCGATCCTTCTGCTGGACGAGGCGACGAGCGCGCTGGACGTGGAGTCGGAGCGCGTCGTGCAGCAGGCGCTGGACCGGGTGATGAAGAACCGGACCACCGTGATGGTGGCGCACCGGCTGTCGACGATCAAGAACGCCGACGTCATCTCCGTGCTGCAGGACGGCAAGATCATCGAGCAGGGGCCGCACCAGCACCTGATCGAGAACAAGAACGGCGCCTACCACAAGCTCGTCAACTTGCAACAGCAGCAGCAGATGCAGACGCAGCAGAGCTCATGAGTCTTTCTTGGGCTTTTGTAAAAGATCTGCGCTGGTATTCTTTTGAATGAATGGGAAGGGAGTGTTCAGAATTACAGGATAAAAGCGTTGCTGGATTGTTATTCCTTTGTACTAGACTATTACAACTGAATTTTAGGAGTGTGATACATTCATGTACGCAGAATTTCGATTTCCACGGGAATTCAGCTAATGCGCTCGTCGGGCCTCGCACAGACCGACGCGCCTGCCGCGCTGCTCATCCGGTCCATGTCGAAGCTGTACACGCCGCCGCCAGCGCCGCAGCAGGCCTTGGTCCGCGCCCCTGAAGACGATGCAGAGCAGTCCATTCCGAAGCTTGTTTTTCGTCTCCGACACCGAGTGGCCTATTCTTCGGCTATCCAATGAGTCCGACTCGGTTCGCGAGCATTGGATAACCGGCAGAGATGCGGAACCAGATGCAGATCAGACGATTCAGATGCTTCTTTTTCGTCTCCGACTCCGACCCAGCTCCCTCGATCTCTCCGGCGATCCTAGCTCGACTCGAAATCGAATTCCCGGGCCATAAGTACTACTCTCCATCCTTCTCCATCCCGTCCCATCTCCATCCATCCACCGCTTTCTCTTCCTCAGCATCCCTTCGGCAGGCGGCGGCGCCAAAGATTCGCCACCGGCCGGCTAGGTAGCGCCTAGAGCTCGTTGGCTTGCTTTTCGGCGGATCAGATCATGTGTATCCCTTCGCCTGCCGTTCGCCCCTTCACCGGCGGTGTCCCTCGTCGCTCCGCATCTGCCTCCCTTTCTGACACCAGCGAGCGTGCGTCCGGGAAGAAGCGTCCCCCTGTCGCGCCAGCACAAGACACGTCGGCTTGCCTCACCAAGACGACCCTTAACGACCGCAGCAGCGTCGTGATGGCCGCCGACGGCATGGAGGTCTTAACCGTCGGCAGCGAGATGCCATCCCAAGAGCTCCTGAAAAAGCGTCTGGCGTCCGAGCTCGATGCCTTGCGCGGCATCCTAAAGAACGCAGAGCTCATATCGCGGCGTGGGGCATGCAAGGGCGGCGCACCAACTGCCGGCAAGAAGGAACGGTTCTTGGCCTCGAAACAACCACCGAAGCCAATCGAGGAAGATTTCAATGCGCCTTCGGTGAAACGGAGGAAGATTTCAACTCCGTTGGAGCAGAAGCAGACACCGGCGCCACGGATGTCGCCAGAAGAGGGGAATCAGATCGCTTCTCGCCTGTCCTCGCTGTGCGGGGAACTGCCGGGGCACATCGTTGAGTTCTTGCAGAAGAAGATCGGCGATGCGGATACCCATGGTGAGATCGAGATCAACATGGAATCTGTGCAAGACTCCGTGCTGTTCGAGTTGAAGACGCGGCTGGACAAGTTGGCCGAGGAGAGCAAGGACGACAAGGTCGCTGAGGAGAGCAAAGGCGAAGTCGTTGCACAGCCGGAGGACGAAGAGTACATCGACATCTGCGGCCTGTCCCCCAACATCGAAACCGGCAACAGTGCGGCGAGCTCAAGCAGTAGCGGTGACTCAGACTCGGATAGCGACTCTGGCAGCGAAAGCGACTCCGACTCTGGCAGCGAAAGCGCCTCTGGTAGCGAAAGTGACTCCGATCAAATCAAGGGCACGTCAGCGCACCAGCCTTCGGAGCCAGCATCAGGGACGACGGCGCAGAGCACCGCCGCACAAGCAGACAGCAGCGTCTCCGGCGAGAGTATCGGCGGCCCGGCACTACCGACGGTGGTGGCATCAGGGGCAGCGCAGAGTGGTGAAGCAAAGAAGGCCCAGGACGTCCAGCGTGCCGCCGCGCCCAAGACTGTTCCCCTGGCCGGTCTGATCTACAAGGCGAACCTTCGCCGACAACTGGGTTCGCCGACAACTGTTGGAGATGGAGAGGGCGGTGCTGCCGGACCAGAGAATCGATCCGCGGGACCTGCAGCGTCTCGGCATTGTGGAGTATGGCCATCCCACGCTCATGCGCCAGCTCGGGCTCGTGCTCAAGGTCGTCGAGGCGTAGGTAGGGCGCGGCGAGCAGAAGCACGAACACGGCTGTGATTGTATTTTTTGAAAGATCAGCAGCTGTAGATTGAAGGGCGACCTGATGCAAACGGTAGAGTTTCACCGTATGTGATCAAGAGGTTTAAGATTTAAGCCCTAGCCTCTGCTTATTTGTGTAGGGATGGCTGCTGGCTATTTTCTTTTCCCCAGATCCCGCAGTGCGGGAGCCTACGGCACTGAATATGTCCTTTATCAGCAGTTGTACAACATAGAAAGTGTGCACGGTAGTTTTTTTTTACCTGTCCATGATGTTTTTTGTGTGTCATGTAATGGTGAAAATCTTCTAAGGAATGTGCTTAAGTACACTGAGTATTGCAGTTATTTGTTTCATATAACTCAACATGTATAGTTTCTTTAGTTGTGGCTGTGGGAAAATTTGGATGCAGCAGTACCGTATGAGCACAGGAGACTGGTTCTAGAATTGCAGGAAAAAAATTTGCCATCTAGGCACACATCCTGTTAGGCCGGATGTTAGTTCTCCACTGGTGCTATCTGCTGTTTATCCGTTTAGGCCCATGTAGCACCAACGGTTAAACGGATACAGCCATGTGATTCCTGTTGGGTCTGCATAGGCCTTATGTTTATGGTGTTTTCACTGGATGTTATAGGCACATATTTGGTTAGAGCAATTTTAACAGTTTTATAAATGGGCTTTGCATTCTTATTTTTATAAAAAAAGTCTATAAAACTCTTATGCAACAATTTTACAAATGAGCTTTGTATTTTTGTTAACTTGGCAAAATCCTCGCATGAATTGGCATATATGCAAGCTCACTATCGGCTTGGCTTTTCGTCTCGCGCACTACTCCCGCGCGCGCTCTTTCCTTTGACGTCACCGGGTTTTCTTTTTTGGATTTTGGCAAGTCAGTTTTGCTAAACTGTTGGATATAACCTTTTTTCTCCTCCCCATATTGATTTAAGAGTTGACAAACTTCATGTTTTGCCAAACAAAAAATACAAAACTGTTGGAGTTGCTCTTAGGCAAATAATTTCTTTTCTCTCTTTCATTTTGAATATAAAAAGTAAGATTAAGCGAATTGGCTTGTAGTCCAATAGTAAGACGGTTTAGTGGGACGCTAAGGCCTCGTTTAGATGCCAAAATTTCTAGCCTGAAAAGTACTGTTGTATTTCGTTTGTATTTGATAAATATTATCTAATCATGGCCTAAGTAGGCTCAAAAGATTCATCTCGTGATTTACAACTAATCTGTGTAATTAGTTATTTATTTTACCAATATTTAATGCTCCATGCATACGACACAACATTTGATATGATAGAGAGAGTTTTAAATTTTTAGCCTTTTTGAGGCAACTAAACAAGACATAAGTGTAAGCGACGTTCCCGTCTACAACGAGATACCAGCGATGACTTCGGGAATCTTCAGATCTGCCGGATGTTCAGTCCTTCGGATGTGCTCATAGAGGTGGATTTGCGTACGTATGTTCATAGGGGTGAGCGTGTATATTTATTATGAGTGTTTGTATTTTACTGTGTAATTTAAAAAGAAAGTAAGATTAGAATTTATGTCAATAAAAAGAAAATAAAAAAGAGCTTGATTATTTTGGGACCAGTGTTAATCAAGAATTGTAATTTAATGAAAGTTTAGTACTTTTCCTATTATACAGATTCTCAACTTGCTAATCCAATTCCATAAACTGCTCTGTGCCCGTGCTTTCATGAGAGCCCTGTTCGTTTGATCTATCAGCGCTTACCAGTCAATGATTTAACGGTATTTTTTTCTCATAACAAACCAGCTACAACGAGAATCAGCTAGCAAGAAATGACCAAACTAACAGGCCTAATCGAGTAGCTGCCACCCTTCCTCGTCGCCAATCGAGTCGACACCGCCCTCTCCTTCACAAGATGTGGAACCCGTTGTCAGTAAGCCCCAAGCCGCCGTCATCTATTTTTAAACCAAACCATTAGATCTAATGAAATAGAGGACTCTTCTTTAAGCGTAGTAAAATTTCATCTTTAATAAATACTCTCTTCGATCTAAATTATAGTTTATTTTAACTTTTTTAGTGTATGTATTTTTCTATATACCTAGATAAATAATATGTCTAGATACATAGCAAAATAAATATATCAAAAAAGTCAAAGCAAACTATAATTTAAAACTGAGGAAGTAGTTTTTATGAGAGACATGACTCTCGATCAAACATCTAAAACACACTTAGGAAATCCCACTGTGCATAACTACCAAATTTTTCCAATATGGAAAAAAAAGGGGAACTGTTTGTATAGAAATCGTAGGAACAAGAGGATGGAATATTCCAAAATCTCTGCGTTTCCTCAAATCGACCAGACAGGAAAGAGGAGAAGCGTAACCGAGGTCCAAATAAGACTACGGCGCTCTCCACTTTTCTAGTCCCCTCCCCTCTTCATTTCCCCACTCTCTAGCCTCTAGCTCGCTCCCCCCGCGAGCTCGCGACCTCGCCCAGCGGCCAAACCACGCTAGCTAGAGTTTGCAGTTGCAAAAAGAGGGGAGGAGGAAGACGGCGAGATGGCGAGGGACGACGGGTTCCCTGTGTGGGAGGCGGCGCTGCTCGCCGGCGTGGCTGCCGTCTTCGCTGCGGGGCTGGCTGGCGTCTACGTCTCCATGCCTCGCTCCGACTATAGCTTCCTCAAGCTGCCCCGCAACCTCCAGGAGCTCCAAGTCCTCACGTAATCCAACCCTGCTCTCCGTTCGTAGTTGCTCTCTCTGATTTGGTACCTCCGAGGCCCAAGCCAATTTTTCACTTTTGGTTTAATTTTAGATTACAGTTGTTTTGATTTTGCACTTTTGCGATTTAAAGCTTAACAGATGCCCTAAATCCTACTTCCATCGTTCTAATTAACCCGTGATTGTCTAGCTCCACAAACAGATATACGATCTTCAGGCTGTTCTTTGTTGTGTTGCATTGGTAAATTTGGCAGTGTAGGCGTATCTTGTAGTAAAAGAAGAGATCTGGTGTGCTCCTTTTCATGTTTGATATGGCCAATTTATATTATTCAGTCATACAATATAGGTAGAATGTGAATTTATAACATGGTTATCCAGAATCCAAGTAGGTTCATGCATCACTCTGCT
Organism: Bothriochloa decipiens; assembly: GCA_023333625.1. Classification (NCBI taxonomy): domain Eukaryota; kingdom Viridiplantae; phylum Streptophyta; class Magnoliopsida; order Poales; family Poaceae; genus Bothriochloa; species Bothriochloa decipiens. Next base: position 10,857,058 of record CM041637.1, read on the forward strand.
GTGTGGTCCCCTTGATTCATTGAAGAAAGTAATAAATTCCGTAGTTTGCGGAGCCGGTGGAGTTTGTAATCCTTTCTTTTGGATATTTGGTTTCTGACCAGCTGTCGTATGCTTTGAACCTGTTCACAGCGTGTTTTGTGATGTGTGCCTTCCTGTTCAGTTTATTACTGTTAGCTCACAAAGCGCTGAGCACATCTTCCTTGTCGTCATTTGTAAGTTAACAAATGCTGAAGTTGCTGATATTTGTAGTCGGGTCACCAGAATACAGCACTACAGCTTTGCTTCCCTTTTGTCAGTTCAGCAGTAAAGTTACAGTACAACTTCGTTTCATGCTGAAGTAATCATCTGGCAGTACAATTCAGTATTTGTTACTCAGTTTGATCTCAGAGTGTTGCCAACTTCGTTTCATGTATGTTTCAGTTCGAGTGTCTCTAACTGTGGAAAGTGGATCACCTACCTTGCAGTGTCCATCTGGAGGGCTACACCAGTGACTACACCATCCAGGTACTGGTGGGCTACTGTGCCGTGTACATCTTCATGCAGACTTTCATGATCCCAGGGACAATTTTCATGTCCCTGCTCGCCGGAGCCCTCTTTGGGCAGCTCGGTGGTCTAGCCCTGGTGATCTTTGCTGCCACTGCTGGCGCTTCTTCCTGTTATTTCCTGTCCAAGCTGGTTGGGAAACCACTGGTCTTCTCGTTGTGGCCAGACAAACTCACATTCTTCCAAAAGCAGGTAACGGCAGATCATTGTTAGTTGACATGCTGTTATGGCAATGCTCAAATATGGAATGATGTGTTATATGTTCAATTTACTGACAATGTGGCATGGCCACTTCTTGTTTATATTAAGTCAGTGCTGAATTTACAATGTTAATGAGGACAACGGAAAAGAGTGAGTAAACAATGCTTTTTTTTTTCAGGTTGCAAAAAGAAGAGAGAAGCTGCTGAATTACATGCTTTTCCTGAGAGTAACCCCAACACTGCCCAATACTTTCATCAATTTTTCTTCACCTATAGTGGGTGTGCCATACCATACTTTCTTCTTGGCGACAGCCATTGGCCTCATCCCAGCTGCCTATGTGACTGTCCGGGTATTCCTGCTTCTGTTGTACTCATTCCCTCAAGTGCATTCTTCGTGTGTGTGCTAATAGGTTATCCTAACTTTCGCCTTTCTGATTTCTAGGCTGGAATTGCTTTGAGCGACCTGAGATCGTTGAATGACCTGTATGATCCGCAGTCGATAGCGATCTTGTTCCTTATCGGGCTTGTTTCGGTGACGCCAACATTTCTGGGGAAGAACGAGACGCCAAGCAGGGCAGCAGACATGGCAGCTAGCACCAACTGATCACTTACACGCTCTCCTCTCCTGTACATACAAAAGTCCAGCTTGTGGTGGTGGTGGTGACTCCGAGACTCTGGATCAAAAAGATCCGACCACGAACATGGCAAGGGCCCCCAGTCTGTGTCCACTTTTGTGGTGATTTCGTAGAACCTTGCTGGCAAAACGGGCTGGGAACAGGCCTCTTTTCGTTGCTGTGTTTTACATTGTTCTGCTGGAAGGTTTCATTGATTGTATGTAGGAGTATCTAGTATCTTGCACACGTTAACCAGATTCAATCAATACAGCCGATTCAGTGATTCATTCATGAACTTTCGCTGTGCTGTCGTATGCCTGTGAAATGTTTCTTCCTTTTAGTGCAAAATCTTGCGCGATTGCGTGTGGTCTATGGAGATTTTGCGTTTGTCCGGACGCGACACGGGATGCAAATGGCCCGTCATTCATATTACGTGATCAGTGATCATTCGTAGCTATTCAGAGGAGGATACTTGTATGTTGACGATAGATAGTGCGTTGGTTGGTGACGCATATGTTCGCCCCACCTCTTTTTGTTGGGGGCTTCTTGAGCCGTGCAATGGCATGGACGACGACGATGTGTCATGATACCCTGGACCTCATGCCCGGCAAGGTGGGTTGGTGGCGCTCCGAAAGCCGCTGGGTGCTGACGAGGCGTCGAGCCAGCAGCATAGGTGTGGTGTGCGTCTGTGTGCGATTGTGTGCACGGTTTACACGTTGACGTGTCGGCTAGCTCAGCTGTCGTGATCGGGCCTCCTCGGCCCTCACGAATAGTGGGACGTAGCAGTGATGCTGACGCAGGAACAGAGCGTGGAAAAAAAAAGCTGACGCTGGAAGAGAGCGTAAAAAAAAATGCAAACATGGGGTGAGAGAGGCTCGAACTCTCGACCTCAGGATAACTCGGATTAGCTATGAGACCTACGCGCTAGCCAACTGCGCCACCACCCCATTGATGCCTCATCAACCAATTTTGTTTTCAAGAAATTTTATTACTAAACATCGAGACGACAAGCCCATTTCATAGCACACCGAGCTAACAGACATGACCAGACAAAACGAGCACGTTTGGCTGCCCCCATATGGGTCAGCCTGGATCGTGGGGATGCAAGATGTCGACTTCAATCAGAATGAGCTCAAGCAATATTTTCCTGTCGGCCTAGCTTCGTTTCTCACGAGTTTGATTGGCATCTACTCCTTCCATTTTAAATTATAATTACATGAATATTATAGAGTCAAAACATATTAAGTTGGACCAAAAGTACAGAGGAAATCAATTGATACTTAGTTGATATCCTAACTATTATTATCTTGTCATATAAATTTATTCAAACTTAAAATTTTTTAACTTTTCAAGATTCTTATAATGACTTATAGTTTGGTACGAAGGTCAGTTCAAGCAATCAATCAATAGCCCAGACCCAATGCAACCTTGCTATAGCAATACGAGCAACGAAACAAAGAGTCTTTACATTGACTCAGCCTAGACAGCGTGCTCTGCATCCTAAATGCGAGACAGGTGATTAATGCTCGGTGCCGATATTCATGTAATCGAGCATATCAGCATCGCTTGGGAACCCACAGGGAAAACACAGCGGTGAAGACAGCAGATGAACTGGAACCTTCCCTAATTATTGTGTCCTGTGAAATTCCATATAACAAAATTGTTGTTTCGTTACAGGACTCTAGACTCAGAGTCCAGAGAAAACACGATTCAATTTGATCTCACTGGCTATGATACAGGATAAGCCCTGCCCTGTCCTAGGAGTGCTACCTATTACACAAAATGGGTAGTTGTTACAGGTGTCAACCCATAACATAGCCACATAGGTATGTGATAAAACATCAGGAGGCAGAAACATTAAAAGATAGATTAACTAACTCTGAAACTCTCATATAACCTGCAAGGCTGCAACCAATCTAGCCAGACATAAAGTCTATGACAGGAAAATTAGATTAGGAGACAGCTGACAACCGAAGGGATGCTAAACCAAGATATACAGAGAAAGAGTAGCAAAAGGAAAGGATATACAGCAATACAAGATTTCGGCACCCAACTTAGTAATACCTAGCACTGAACAACCAGCTTTCTTTTCTTTTTGTCCAAAGGGTCACTTGCAGGGCATCTGCGAGACTCATGCTTTGCATTTTGCTGTGTTATGCAGTCAATTAAACCTTTTCTTCGTGTGGAATGCATGCCCCTCATCAAATGTAGTGCATTCTGATCAATGCAAGGACCCTTCACAGCTTTAGATGCAGATGCAGCTTTAGCTTTCTTCACCTTCGGTTGAATTTTCAAGTTTGGAATTAAAGTCTCAGCTTCCTCATCTATAAATGAGACAAGGAGAAACATGAGCCCTTAAAAAAGTGAATGAACAGTGTTTTACAACAGGTAACATTCAGCTGTGTTGAGAAACAATAAAATAGATCCAAGATAATTATCACAATAAAGTAATCACATTGAAGCATTAGGCCAAGATAATTAAACAGTGCAAGTCTGAAAGGGTGAGGTGATTAGAATCACATTGAAGCATTAGGCCAGTAATCAATCATAAAGTAGTAGTGTTATCAACTGCACAATAAATTGAGTGGGAAGTTCTATCAAGGAAAATAAGATAGATGAATTACGAAAATAAAACCAGAAGCTCATAACTACAGTTGAAAATGCATACTTACCGAAGTCCTCAAACTCAAACACGCGAAGCTCATTATCAGGGGATAGTGACAGTCGTTTGGAGCACCGTGGAGTAGAAGGCTTATCCAGATTGGTAGTTTCAAGACTGCGGAGACATCTAGCCGGATCATTTTGGAGAGAAGTTGAACTTCTCTTAGATGGATTATTTTCATCTATTGTATTATTGCTTTTGGAAGCACCAAGGAAACTTCTCTTAGATGGCTTCTCAGGAAGGAATGATGTTTTGTACCGACTCGTTTCATCTTTCTCTGTCTCCTCTAATTGGCTGGCTTCAGTTTTCTCTAACTTATTACCAGAATTACTGCTACTGCCTCCTCCAGAAGTTGAACAGTTTGCATCTATATTTTCCAAAACTGACACAGGAGATGTGCCACAGGTATTCTCAGCTTGTAGGGCATCCTTGCCTTCTAGCAAACTCGAGAACCATGGAAATTTGCCCTGCCTAGCGTAGAATAGAATATATGCTTCCTGGTTTAATGCATTTGAATCAGTAATAGAATCAACCTGCAAAATGACTTGCCTATTAGTCTATTACAATGGTGAAAAGGTTGATATCATCAAAAGCATTAGCAACTGACTGGTGGCACATACATTGGAGTCATTCATCAAGTACCATGTGCTTGGTGAAGAACGAATGGTGCAGACATAATGGCCATAGTTGGGTAATCCAGAATGCTCAACAACACCATAAAGATCATATTTTAGCTCCCCCTGCATGTGGAGGTATAATAGAACATTAATATCTACCTAAGTGGAAATAATTCTGTTTGTGTAGAGGGATATTCTATAGCAGTCTTCCAAACAGGCATTAACTTACTATAGGAAAAACTCACCGCAGTGTCTGGGTTGCTGTGGAATGGCTTCAAATCAACCTCCAGAGGGTACGCCACATGTTTGTCAATCTTCTCAACGGAAATGTCAAGGGTTGTAAAACGCTTAAGATGAAATGCAATAACATCTGGTGCTGTATGGAGTGTAAGCTGCTTGTTCTTACAAACTTGAGCATTGCAACTTTCACAGGTGAGCTTGTTTTCAGAGTCCCCAATCTGCTCTACCTTGGTAAAAGACTGCAAAGCATCTACCAGGTGATCGACCTGGTCAATCTCCAAGCTTAGATCCAGGAAGGGCTCAAATGTCTCTGAGCTGTGACCACACTCGCAGCAAGATAACTATAGACATAAAGAGTAGAATTAGTTGTGATGTTAACACCAACAGAAATAGGTGATGAAGAAACTTAATATTACATGGCTTTTTAGTTGTCCTCCAAAGATCTCCTTAACTATACTTTCTTCATCAAAGGATGAGCCATTGCCCTTTGACTTGGGATCAAGAGTACACTTATGCAAGTTATCGAGCAAGCAACGTAGGAATTCGTGTGCATCTTCTTGCTGTCCTGGTCTAAAATCCAAAGATAACTCTAGAAAATATTGTTAAGAAATCTCAGATCACATACACTTCACATGAGTTGGCAACAATTGAAAGGATGCAGTAGCACAATACTTAAGAAGAGTACAGTGAACTGAATGCTGAACGGAAGTGGAAGGACATGAACTAACAAGAAAAGATCATATATGCAAACAGCAGTTATAGTGGGAAAATTATAAGTGGGGAAAATTAAACAGACTCAGGAAGAGTTCAAGAGGAAAGGATACTTCTTAAACTATCTCGGAACTTTGTTGGCACTATAACAGATCCAGACCTTCGAATTGATTCATCAACATGTTCTTTAAGCGCACAGAAAGAACAGAACCCATCATTATTATCTGCAGGTTAACAGCAGTTCAGAACATCCAAACTTAAAACATAATGTATAAAAAACATGTTTTGAACAATAATTAGTTGTATGAAATTATCCATACATGAGCATGGAGTGAAATGATCAGTTGAACAAAGCTTGAGAAAAAGTGGTACAGTGTGAGTGATACACTGAAGAGTTGCATTAAGGAAGCATGTGTTCCCCATATTGCTAAGACCAGCTCCCTGCACATGAGAAAGTTTTGCAACACGATAAAATTGTGATAAGTCCTTAAAGATGTCTATAAAGTATAGAACTTAGCACAGAAGATATTACATACCACAGATTTAGGTTGCCTTCTACAAGAAAAGGGCAAAGGAAAATGCATATCTTCAGCATCACAAGTTTCACCAATCTATTGAACAAAGCCCGGCAATACAAATGACTTGATGTAAGGAAGGATCAAACATAAAACATCAGATAAAATGTGATTAAGACAATAAAAGGCATACATTAGAGTTCCATTGCTTGCTGTTAAGGGGCATCACTTGCTGATTATCTTGGACACCCCACAAGTCTGTTTCATCCTACAGCAACACCCAAAAATAATGTTGAGGGACATTTCAGAGACCTAAGCTAGTAGTAAATATCATAGGGCTGTGGTGGGGGCGCTTACAGATGGATCGGGCTGCTGACTTGTTCCTCCATGTAGCACATCAACTTCATCCTAAAATATAGGAACAAGTTAGAAGTTATTAAAACCTGAAAGGACCAGAACTAGGGATCTTCTAGGCACAAAACTCTGTATTAATGTTATATACAACAATAATGCCTTTTTTTGTCCCAAGCTAATCAGAGGCAATCTAGATATGAAATACAACAAAAGCCATCAACAAAGTGGGTAGAAAGGAGACCAAATCCATGAACCGGTAAGCAAATATTACTATCAGAAGAGCCCAGAATTCACTAGAGCCATTAAGTTTTAAAATAAGGGCTGGGGGAAAGGACAAACCTCAGGTTGTGGTTGCTCGCTTCCAAGGGGAGCAGAGGCAGTTAGGGTCTGTTCATCCGCCATTGAGTCCAAGCCAATCTAATCATACAACAGGTATACCCAAATGATTACAAAGCTACAAATTATGAAAAGATCACATAAATATCGAGATAAAAGGCTCACAGTGTGGTCATTTTCATTGGCAGCAGGAGCACAATAGCCATCCCACGAATTCGAGTAGCTCTGTAAGCAGAAGCGGGGAAAACATATAGACGAGTTATGAACTTAAGCCCAATCACAAATTTACAGTGCCAATTCTGTATAGAAGCATGAGTTTTTGGCTTACAACAGTGCGAAGTGGCTGGCCCATCGAGAAAAATGGATGATGCTGCTTAGTATTCTGATCCCCATTTTCAGCACCAACCCCCTAACAGAAGTAATTATGTTAATATATTTTTATCATGGTACAAAAATTACAGCTACTAATTTCTATCATACCCACTCCCCGTTCAAAGTAAATCGTGCAAAGCAGATGGTTCAGAACGAACGCAGATCAGAACAATAACCATTCTGATTTTGTTTTGACTTGGCTTGACCGTCGCATTAATAACTGAAACGATTCGAACAAAGAAAGCTGACAACCGCATCACTGCCCCCTTCCTGTATTAGAGTGTTATAGGTAGCGATCACTCCTGCAACTAGCAACAGCTGCGGCGCCGATCGCGAATTAACGGGTTGGGGATATCCACCCACAAAATCCCCTCAGGGCCCCAATTAACGAGATCGGAGCTGAAACCGCCGCAATAACCCACACGGACAACGCACTGAGACGTCAAAGCCCCGGCGCAGGCATCACATCACACTGCAAGTGAACCGCCCCCGGAAAAATCACTCACACCACTAGTTGGTAAACCCCAAGGCTCCAGGCCACTAAGCCCAAGCGTACCTCGCAAGCTTCCGCCTCCAGCGGGACCTGGAACTCGGATAGTCCAAACCAACATCAACCGAAACAAAAAGGCAACGAATCTTACCGGAACGGAGTCGGGCGGGCTCTGCCCCGCCGCGGCGCCGTCCTGCTCCGCCATGGGATGGAGAGGATTAGGGTTTCGCGCCCACGGAGTAGGTGGCCGGCCGTTTGGTGCGGGCGGGCGGAGAGTCCTGGCCTCCAAGGATTCCGGGGGAGAGGAAGGTTGGTTTGGTTGGGGGGAGGCTAATCGAGGCAGCAGACGAGCAAAATGGAAGGCGATTTGTTGGTTGGGCGGAGGCAAAGGGGAGGGAAAATGTTTGGGATGGCGGAAAATTTCGGGTTTGAAACGGAGGCGGGCGCGGCGCGTTTTGGCTAAACTGAAACTGATGACGCTGCTGCGGCGGAGAGAGATTGTCGACTAGGAAAATGGGGCAAAGGCGGCAACCGGAAGTAGTGGATTTCGCGTTTCCCGCTCGCGCCGCGTGGGGTTGTGGTGGGCTCCGTCACTCGTGGCTGGCTACTGGATGAGCGGTGGAGTTGAGCGCGGGATATTTTTGCCCGGGCGCGCGCGTTGCCTTTGCCCGCGTCCGCGTGGAACGGATCTGTGGGTCAAACTCCGTCGAAGTCAGACTCCTGCTACCCAGTGGTGTGTATACGGACGTGGACCCCAGGGCCGACAAGCATTTCGTTGGCTTCTGATTTTCGTTTTTCTAACGTAGTCTGAATTGTGCTTCTAATTTCAGTATTTAAACACTATGTAAAAAGAAAATTTTTCGTCACATTAAAATATCAGTATATGTATAAAGTACTAAATATAGATAAAATTAAAATTTAATTACATAGTTTAGCTGTACTTTATGAGACGAATATTTTAAGCCTAATTAGTTAAAGTTTGGATAACGTTTACCAAATATAAACGAAATACTATAGGAATTCTAGCCTCAATTCAGGGAACTAAACAAGGCCTAGTAAAACATCGTCCTCGTTAGCTCGTACTCTCTCCGTTCCAAATTATATCTAATACAGTTACTTTGCTACTCACTTTACTGTGCAAGTAAAATCTAGATACATAATAAGATGAGTGTACTAAAAATATTAAAAGTGAACTACAATTCTAAACGGAGGGAGTATATAAAAGATAAAAAACACAGGAGGATTCATGAGAGCGTCACGTCATATAAAGTTAGTAGTCGTGTTATTATGATATAAAATTTACTTTTCCTATCTCATCTATGTGGTAGTCTATTAAATAAAATAAAATTTATATGGATTTTTCATTGAGACTGGTCTTTGACGTGAGAGTTCTAATGTAATATACCGAGGCGGGGGACCAGGAGATGTATTACGTGTATGTCTGGTTTGTTTGATGGCGTTCCTTATCATGCAGTCCTTTATAGGGTTTGAGAACCATTTTGCTTATTTGAGTTAATAAGGAAAATAAAAAAAACATAGACCCAGGAGCAAAATTGTTCTACATACAAACACCATGTCCAATATCAATTTCTTGCCTGACTTATGTGTGTAATATTCTCACACAAGAATCACTCACGTATGTGTCTCTAATGCCAACACATGACCCTAGCCCTAACATACTACAAGACAAATTTATCATTCACCTCTCTCTCTCTCTCTCTCCTTGAGCTTGGTACTCTCCTCCACTTACCTCTTATATATGACCATTAGCCATGTTTAGCCGCCATATGATCCACTAATGGAGGCATCGCCCCCTCTAGGGACCTTATATGCCCTCCCATACACTCTTCCACTGTGATGATTGCAACAAAAGGCATAAGTATGGTCTTATGAAGAAGCGTTGCTTCACCAAAACAACTACATTGCCATTCACACCGGCATTGTCTTTACTCCCACATTAACCGTTAATCACAATAGTTATGTTTTAATGCCCATTGAAAAGATCAATAATGTCTAAATGGGGTCAATAGACCAAACCTAACAATTCAAACAACTTGTAGTCAACGAAATCATCATGTCAAGAAGTTTTCGTTCATGATCAGGAATTCGACCTAAACCCAAATAGATGGACTTGCTTGGAAAGCAACTCCACAAAAATGAAAAAGTTACTTTATGATTTTTTGACTGAAATATAATCAAAGTAGGTTTATCATGTCGTTAAAGAGTGTAGAATTCATTTTCTTATGTCTCAGGAGAGAGAGATTATGTGATTATACTTATACATGGCCCAATTAGATGATTTTAGACTACAACTTGGAATTCAACATCCATTAACAATTTACTCTTAAGGGTATATCGAAAAGTTCAGTCACATGGCAAACAAATAAAATGAAAGGATCACTTTATATTCGCCTTTCTCGAGTACTCCCTCCGATCTAGTTAATAAGACATTTTCACGTATGTAAATAGTTAAAGTTTATAATGCATATCTAATTAATATTTTGTAAAATAGTTTTAACTATTGTGATAAAAACAACAATATTACATTTGAAATAAAATATACTATGCAATAATTGCATGTCTTTAATAATAAATAATATAAATTAATAAATGTTCAAAATATAGCTTAGAAAATCATGTTATGTCAAACTACAATTTATAAACCGGATTGAGTAGTTGTCAATAGTTACTAATACTTTAAATCGGGCAGTGGGTGGCATTCAGGGAGTTGAGTGGATATTTACCACATGGATATCTTTAATAAAGAAGTTATTTTTAAAACTGTCGTAGTTCCTTTTCTTTTTCTTTATAAAAAATATAGAGGTGTTTTAAGGACTTTTGAAGATGCTAAACTTTTCGTTAATAATATTTTTTTTGCCATACAAAGTGTCTATGAGCATCCATTCAACATTCCACTGACATATTCTATTTCGACGTGCAAGTGTCCACATTATTATTCACTAATATATCCAACTAACATATGTTATTATATTTTATTCAAGCTATTTAAATTAAAAAATTATATTATTTATTAATATATATTTAGTTGTCTATATTAAAATATTAAAACTATTCACTAAACATAAGTAGTATATTTGCGGTTCTCGCAACAGAGCACGTGATTTCCTCCTATATTGATATTAACAAAACAAAGAAAAAGGCGGGTCCATTAATCACGGCCTCTATGGCCTCACGGGCGGACGCGTCCGGGTCACGAAAGGACAGATGTCTGGTTCGGCTCCACGTCATCACCTATCCCTGTTATTCCATATCCATCACGCAAAAATAAAAAATTATAAACAAAGGAAAACGGAAAAGGTGGGGAAGTCGTCAAGAACTCCTCCGATCCCACCTCATCGATCGATCGACTCCCGCTCTCCTCGGAATCGAGGCGGCCCCGAGAATCCCAACGCACGAGAAGAGGAACTGGGGGACCCGGCGGCGCGAATAGAGCCCGGGGTGATGAACTGTTACGGTTTATGGACGGAGCAAGCAAGGAGCCTCTCCGCAAGGTAAACACCAACAAGCGATTCCTCTTCAATACCCGGTTATTTCCGGAGATCTGGTGTTACAATCCTTTTGGCTTCGAATTGTGAACTGTTAGCGACCATGAGGACAACACCGGATTTGGAAAATTTGGGCTGAAAGCTGCTCCTTGTGTTATTGAGGTGCTGGAGGGTAATGGTTAATTGTGGTGTAGTAGTAGTACTATGGACTCAAAAGGTGAATGGAGTCCGTACTATTTTATTATTGATTGATTTATTTTCGAGCTGCTTTTTTGTGTGCGCATGATTGCCACAATCTCTACTGTAGTATTGCTTTGTTGCGGTCTCTCTAGTTGAGTGCACAGGGCTGTGTGGTTGCTTTAGAAATGGCTAAAATTAGGGTTGTTCAGCTGGGGCAGGTGGCAGGTGACTTATTTAGCCTGCTGAATTGTTGGTAGTAGTCCAGACTTCCAGTTTGTGGCCGTCGTGCGCTTTGGCTTTCTGTTCAACCATCTTCTCAGTATTGCAAATTACTTTAAAATTCGGTGCTGATAATAGATGCAGCAAAATGGTTCCTATTCAGAGCCGGTGTGGTCATTACTCATAATCAGAGTATCAGGCAATGGCTGGCATAATATTATAAACCATGAAAACACACTTAGCTCGCAATTGTCTGAATTTGGCACCTGCTTGATTAACCGAATACTTTCCTATTTTCTGAATTATGTATGGCTTATTGTCTGAGCCTTCATCTGTCATTGTGGGCACATTTGGTTCTGTTGCCTCTCCTTTCCTATCATTCACTGCAGAGGATAGCCAGTTTAGCTCTTACAAAGTAAGAATCCTTGGCCTCAACAAATCAAAGTTTCCATGCTTTGATGGAACCAAACATGTCTACTTCAGTAACATGCATTTGTTGAAACAAATACTTTCATTGCAGAGGTACAGTGTTCAGCTTAACCTCATGATTTCTTACTATAGTAGGTCGTCCATTTACATTAATTATCTGCAGAGTTTAACCTCATGATTTTTCTAGATTAAGGAATATAGTTTTGCGGTCTCCATCATTCACAAATGAATGAGTATAGTCAATTACAACACACCCATAGTACTTAGACTACGATCCACCACACAGGGTACAAAACACGGAACAAAGAAATGGAGACTCGAGTCCCAATCGTATTCCTATTTCTATCTCAAGAGCTTAATGTGGTTGGAAAACTGAACTCATTGTTCTTTAATTAGGTTCTTAACCGAAACTTGTCCTACTTGCATTAGAAGCTCATTGGTGGTGTTAGCTTTTCTGAAATGAATTCGGCTAGCTACTCAAGCCACAATTTACCACGAGTTGTGGCTTTCAGAAATTGAACAGAAACTAAGAGGTTTCTTGGCAAGTGTGACACTTTGAATTTATTTCTAGCAAATGCTATTCTACTATTCAATTTAGTATTTTAAATGTTCTGTGATTGTTTGCTGGTGGTCAATATGGTATGGAAGCAATGAAAAAACTTGACAATTTCTGATATTCTCATGTAAAATGCTCAGGATTTATCCCATATAAACCGACCTTTGATTTATATATTAAAGGCCATATGTTCAGTCATATAGTCGCTCGTTATCTTGATAAAACATTCTTAGACTTAGTTGTTCTTTTTTATTATGCTGAGATATTTCTCGATACTGCCGTGTGCCGAGTTCTTGATACTCCCTTATACCGAGTTTTAAGTCTCTTTGTCTTAGAAAAAAATGTACCGACATTTACAATACCATATTAGTTTCATTCAGTCCATCATGCAGTACGTCTTAATAGTGCGCTTATTCGATATTGTAGATGTCGATATATATTCCCATAAACTTGGTCAAAGTTAGAGAAATCTGAGTTCATACGCAACGCTAGTTTTTTCCCTCAAACTACACAGGAGAGCTGCATGTAATTTCATTAAGAAAAAAACATACAAAAGGAAGGAAAGTAAGAACCCTCCTCCCAGACAACCCCATGGGGTTTATTCAAAACAACATACTTGGGAAATAAACTAGGAAAAACACGACTAGTTACCATAAAACGACCAAGGGCCTAGTGATCCAAGACCAACGAACTAGCAAGGAACTCATTTAAGGCCAAAGCTCCTGCTATACACCATAAATTACTCACCTTGGCCACAGATTGAAGCAGCACCTCATGCTATGGCCTAGCACCTTCAAAAACACAAGCATTTCGGTGCTTCCACAATTCCCAAAAGATGATTGGACTGTTGAGGCCTTTACATGATCCTCTCGGAACGCCTTTGATGGCACCACCAACCTAAGCGAATATTGGATCCTTGAGGTGCAAAAGACAGCAGGCTCTTGGCTTTTGAAAAATCCGGATCCAAATCTGTCGGGCGACAAACATGAGATGAGGATGTGTTGAATATTTTAGTCAGCCTGATCATAAAGCGGGCATGCTGGCAGGTGAGGAAGCTCACGCTTGGCAAAGCGATCAGCTGTCCAACACTGGTTGCTAATGGCCAACAAAAAAAAAAAAACTTACACCGCAAGGGTGCCCAGCTTCTCCAAATACGCTTCTACCTGATGCTTCCAATAAATACTTAGGTTCCAATTATGCTGACCAGGAACTGTTTGCTGTAAACCAGGTCATTAACCAACCCCCAAATAAGCAGATACTCTCTTAGCACTTGTACAGTCAAAGCCCCTCTAATATCTGCCACCCAATGCCTACTGTCCAGGGCCTGGGCCATCATGCGTTGCTTTACAACTCTTTTGGAGATCAAGCTGAATAGATTGAGTGTGAGTTCAGATATTGTCCTGCCTCGCAACCATCTATCTGACCAGAATTTAGTTGGCTCCCCATTACCAATTGAAGTTTCGAGTTTCGACAGCAACATTGAAGGGGGTTAAGGCATTTTGTGGCACCTGGATTGGCAATCCTGCCTAAGATCGAGATGCATCAATTTTTTGTGCCCAAAGCCAGTGGATGCGCAGAGCCCAACCTAGAGTTTCTAAGTTGTAAATTCCAAGACCACCATACTGCATAGAGTGCAACACTTTTTCCTAAGCAATTAGACAGTTCCCACCATTTGCTTGCTCTTGGCCTTTCCAAGGGAAGCCTGTGCGTTGCTTATCAATTGCCCTGATAACCTACTTAGACAAGTCCATAGCGATCATGAGGTAGATGGGGACTGCAGTTAAAACCTCTCTCACCATGATCAACAGACCACATCTGTTCATTAAGGAAGCCTTCCAACCAGGGAGGTAATCAGCCACCTTGGTAATCAATGGGATGTCATTTTTGGTCAGAATTGTGATAGGTAGGCCAAGATAAGTGCAAGGAAAATCTTTTGAGGCACTTGACAATATATCAGAAGCATCCCTCATATGATACTCAGAGCAATGGGTCGGAGTTACTGAACTTTTGGTCAAATTGGTCTTAAGACCTGACGCATGACGAAAGGATTCCCAAAGCAGCTTCACACATGAAGATCATTCCTAAAAGGATGGATGAACTGCACTACATCATCAGCATAAAAACAAATTTGGTGCTTTGCATGTTGGATGGCCAGCAGATGCAGCATGTTGTCATTAGTGGCCTGCACTACCAGGGAGTTCAGGACCTCCATGACCAAGACAAATAGCATAGGAGATAGCGGGTCCCCTTGTCGCAAACCTCGTTGATGAGAGATCAGATCACCCGCGGTTCACCACTAACTAGTATCCTGGTAGACAGCAAAAGGCATAAAAGGTTACACCATTTTCTACCAAAACCCATGTGCTGCAAGGTCTCAAGAAGGAAAGGCCAGGAGACCGAATAAAAAACTAAGTGACTTAATTTGGAGCGGGTGTATTATGTTATAACATGGCTTACTTACTGCGGTATCTGCAACTCTCCTATGCTTTGGTCTAAAATGCCATCTATATTTAGAAGAATGTTCATTGCAATATGTCATATCAGATTATCATATAGTTAATTTGGCTGTTTATTTCTTCTTTCTTGTATACTAAATTTGTTTCATGAAATTAATTATGCTTGCAGGACTACTACAAAGTTCTGGAGGTTGACTATGACGCATCTGATGACACCATCAAATTGAGTTATAGAAGATTAGCTTTGGTACAAGATTCTGTCCAACCTGCCTTGAGAAAGGATTCTGTCCAACCTCCACTCATCAAATTAGAATTATGTGTTAGCATGCAAAGATGTTTGTAGATTTACTCATTGTAATCCATCTTCGTCTAGATGTGGCATCCAGACAAGCATAAGGGAGATAACGATGTCACAGCTAAATTTCAGGAGATTAATGAAGCATACAAGGGTATTCCTCCAGCCTTTATTACTTCACGCTAATACTCTTTACAGTTTACAATCATCCATACTCCACAGGAAAAAAGGAATGAACCGTCCCACAGCTGCACGCTTTTATGAACCGTTCTGACAACCTTTACTGATTATATCTCATTGGTTTCTCTTCTTTTTCAGTTTTAAGTGACCCAGCTAAGCGACTAGAATATGATGTTTCAGGTTGTTGTGAGATCGACCAATATACCTTGCGTGTAAGATTCTCTTATTCATTAGTCAGACAGTCCACTTGAGACTATCCTTTCTGCACTCATCTTATAATCTCTGGCGTCTATTGTATTTCAGGAGTACCTTGCAAAATTTGAGGGTATGATACTTACCTGTAATGGCCTTGGCATAGATCATCCTTCTAGTAAATGGTAAAGACGATTCAGTTGAACTGTCACCTATTTATTTCAAAATAATGTTATGTTTTCTACTCTTGATTATTGATGGCAGCACACATATGTATGACTATATATTGTATTTGCCGTTTCCAGGTCCCGACATTTGAGAGAACTGAAGCCCCATTGATCAACGGGAACGGATTGTACCATTGTTGATGCTGATCGGATTTACTGTTCCATGTACAACACAATTGGGTTATATAACAAACAAAGGCCCCTTGCCACTTTCTGGGCAAAAGATGCATTATCTCTAGAAGGAGACTGGTCACGGATGCAAAATTGGCACCAATAACTTATAAATTTACTCTCTCCGTTCCAGATGGAGCTCGTCACAGATGCAAAATTGGTGCCCTGAATGAACTTATAAATATACTCTCTTCATTCCAAAGATGTTTCGTTTTTTAGATATATTGCTTTTGCTATGCACCTAGATATATGCTATGTCTAGTTACATAGAAAAACAATGTACATAAAAAATCTAAAACGTCTTATAATTTGAAAAAGAGACATAATTAAGGACTTGGAAAATCACACCCCAACTATCACTGGATAACCGATATATTTCATTACATTTTCTTGGTTCAATTGTGCCAATTGTAGCATAACTTTGATATACTAACAGGCGATGTGAAGTTTCTTCAATCTAGTGACTCATGGTGGATCTTATCCGAAGACCAACACCGGCATAGGTAAATGAATGGCGCGGCCTTTCTAGTGGATTTTATTACAGATCTCAACAAGTTGGCAAGCAACCATACCCTCTATGGCCCATGATTTTTGTAGGACATCGAAACAAACGAGCGATTAGATGGGACGGCGCTGTAGGCTCGCTTCGTAATATCCTTTTGGTGTCGGATGAGACTATTAGTCTCAACATGTCATGAAAATCAAGATTGTGACCTCAACTAAAGTTGGTACCATCACTAGACTACGACAGAATATGCAAATGACCACGATACATGACCCCCCATTGTTTACCTTGTATGTAGAAAAATAGTAAAAAGCCTTTGATCCCTTCAGAAAAGGTTTGTGAACACCAATGGAGAATTGTTTAGCACTTATTTCATTATTTCTCATAGAGTTACCATAAATAAAGAAACACATGAAACATAAACTAACTAAGCACATGTGCCGCCTTCATGAACTTCCTTGGGTTTGATTCAGAAACTCTTCAAGTTTGAGCCATCAGTTGTTTGGATATAGTCGTAATGGAACATTATAAGCTGAGAAAAAATATTCCATTAATTAGAATTCTATTATTTACATCTAAAATAACTTTTTTTTTGAAAAATAAATAAACTGGTAGGTACTTACTTCCACATTTGGTACCGGAAGGCACGGCTTTGTTGCACTCACGTGCAAGACGAATAAGCTTACTTACGCTTATTTCAGTCTCGTCTTCCACTGTGATGATATGGCAAATACAAATCATATCTGATTGCCTTACGGCATGAACACAAGAATCACTTGGATCAACATATGCCCCGCTACGTTCTATGGTTTTCATGCATTTGCGTTTAACCAAATCTTTTTCTTTGTAGCAATCTTTCTCTCCCACAGCTCGATGTGTTATAAACATGGTAAAAACCAAAGCTAACACCATATGCTGAAGGACTATCATAAACTTCATGTTCCAATATGGAGTCAAGGTGACTAGGAACAAGTGTTTCTTGTGTTGTCAAATTGCTTATACATACTTGCTTGCACCACACACCTATGTTTATAGCATATACAAGAAGAAATAAAGTATGATTCAAAATTAATGTTCAAGAATCCTAAAATTGACAATAGTGCATTAAATTTTGCTCGTAATGTAAGAACTACATCTTTGTAAGGTATCTTTGAACAGATTTGCAAACAACATGGATATGACTCATTTAACTTCTAGTACACACATATTTTTTTGCAAGAGTACACACTTATATTATAGCATATAAATGAAGTATATTTTTTTTGAAATTAATGTTCAAGAATCCTAAAACAGACACTAGTCCATACTGGCTTGTAAGATATCTTTGAACAAATATCCAAATAGCATGGATACGCCTAGTTTAACAATTAATAACACAGAAACATACTATGCTTTGAAATTAATGTTTAAGAATCCTAAAAGAGACACTAGTACGTGCAATAAAATCTTTCTCATAAAGGAATAACTATATGCTCGTAAAGTAAGAACTACACGCCTCATGGGGTAGTGTCACCGTGAGCAGGAGGGAGGATCCAATGTCTTTGTGGGGAGCGTCTTCGCCTCTATGTCGCTGTTGCCATGTCACGAGGGGGCGCCGCCCATCGGTCGCGGTGAAGCTAGGCAGTGACCTACGAGCTTTGAGAGAGTGTGAACGTGCGGAGGGATGAGATGTCACGAACGTGACGGTAATTTGGACGGATTTGGGGAAATTTGGAATTGGAGGAGGAAGAGCAGAGAGAGGGGAAGAACAGGGGAGGAAACGGATTGAGTTTCTGTTATTCGATAACCGCCTCCAAGTTGCTTACACCGGCTTTAAGTCGTAATTCCACCGCCACCCTTACTGGGCCGAGCCCCTACAATCCTACCAGCCAAGCCCAGGTACAAAGAAAACGCCACCAAGCCCAACACGGCTTACACCAAGCTAACTCTTGAACAACTACTCTTCCCGCCTCCTGTTCGGCCCATCGTCAGCCACGCTTGCACAATGTCGCCTTTTGGGTCACCTTCAGAGTTGTGACATTGCCCCCTTCTTTTGAACAAGCTTGACCCCAAACTTTCCAGTAGCGACGCTTCATGTCATGCTCATCTTCCCACGATGCCATGGAAGTCGGCTGACCACTCCAGCGTATCAGCACTTGAGAAGCTAGAGCACCACCCCGCCAGATGGTTCGAGAG
This sequence comes from Bothriochloa decipiens, assembly GCA_023333625.1. NCBI lineage: Eukaryota > Viridiplantae > Streptophyta > Magnoliopsida > Poales > Poaceae > Bothriochloa > Bothriochloa decipiens. The sequence goes on from CM041637.1 coordinate 10,875,803, forward strand.
TCAAGTACCTGCACGGGAAGTAACCTAACAGAAGGATCAGTAGAGACAAGGTGCAGAGAATTCAACACTTATGTCTGTGGTGGAACATGTTTCTTCAGCTGGGACACATGCACCACTGGGTGAATAGCAGCTAATGGTGGCAAATCCAGTTTATAAGCCACAGCTCCCACTCTAGCCAGCACTTTGTAAGGCCCAAAATAGCGAAACAAAAGCTTATGATTACTGCGATAAGCAACTGAGGATTGGATATGTGGTTGAAGCTTGAGATAAACCAAGTCACCCACTTGAAATTCCCTCTCAGATCTCTTCTTATCAGACTGATCCTTCATACGCTGCTGAGCCCTAAGAAGTTGTTGCTAAATCAACTTGATTCCTATCAGTTAGCCAAGTTGCCGGATCAGGAGCAGTGACTGTAGTAGGATCAGTAATGCCCAATTTCCTGGGAGAGTGCCCATACAACACCTCAAATGGAGTGGTCCCTAATGAAGACTGATATGCAGTGTTATACCAAAATTCAGCAAGGGGCGACCATTTATGCCACTCTTTAGGACAGGAGTGAACAACACATCTCAAAAAAGCTTCAAGGCACTGGTTAACTCTCTCTGTCTGCCCATCTGTTTGAGGATGGTATGAAGAGCTCATTTGCAGTTGAGTATCAGACACATCAAATAGCTGCTTCCAGAACTGACTTGTAAAAATTCTATCTCGATCTGAGATGACAGCTTTAGGTAATCCATGTAGTTTGTAAACATTGGTGAAATAAGCCTGAGGTACTTGCATTGCAGTGTATGGATGGGACAGTGGAACAAAATGAGCATATTTTGAGAACTTATCCACAACCACTAATATGACGTCCCTCTTGTTAGATTTTGAAATCCCTTCAATAAAGTCTAGACTCACAGTATGCCAAGCTTGAGTTGGGACAGGCAAGGTTTGGAGCAAACCTGGTAATTTCACGTGCTCAGATTTAGCTTGCTGACAAACCTGGCAACTCTGCACATATTTCATTACTGACTGCTTCAGTCTTGGCCAAGCAAACAAGGCCTTGATTCTATGCTATGTTGCCTGAATACTAGAATGACCACCAATCCCACTAGCATGCAATTCTTGGAGAATGTGTTGTTGAGCCAATTTGTTGTTACCCACCCAAACTCTGTCCTTATGCTTGATTATTCCCTCCTACATGGTGAATCCTTTGCCATTAACTAATTGAATACTGAGTTCCACCAGCAGTTGTTTGGCTTCCTCATCCTCCTCATAGCCTTGCTGCAACTTCTCCAACCATGATGGAGGGCTAATGGAAATAGCCATGAGAGAGTGATCCTCAGGCATTCTTGATAGTGCATCAGCAGCAGCATTAGAGATCCCCTTCTTATACTGAATTTTATACTGAAGATCCATCAATTTCAACAGGGCCTTATGTTGCATTCTAGAGATCACTTTCTGATCAGTAAGATGCAGGAGACTCTTGTGGTTAGTTCTAATGATGAACTCCTAACCATGTAGGTAAGATCTCCATTTTTCAACTGCCATGATGATAGCTAGGCATTCCTTTTCATATGTAGATAGAGCTTGGGATCTTGAGCTAAAGGCCTTACTTAGAAAGGAAATGGGGTGACCCTCTTGCATCAACACTGCCCCCAAGCCAAGGTCACTAGCATCAGTTTCAATGACAAAAGGCTTGGAGAAGTCTGGGATTGCTAAGACTAGGGCTTCAATGAGAGCTTTCTTTAACAACAATAAGGCCTCTTGAGTTGAAGGAGTCCACTAAAACTGCACCCCTTTCTTCAGTAGCAATGTCAAAGGTCTACTGATGAGTCCATAGTGCCTGATGAATCTTTTGTAATAACCAGTAAGCCCCAAGAAGCCCCTTAACTGTTTGACATTGGTTGGCTTAGGCCAGTTGGCCACAACTTTAATTTTGGAGGGTTCAGTGGCAACACTTGATACTGACATCACATGTCCCAGATATTCCAGAGATGATTTTGCAAACTCACATTTGGACCTTTTCGGCAAGAAGTTGTTGTCCTGCAACAGTTGGAACACCTGCTGCAAATGCTGTAAGTGCTCTTCCATAGACTTGCTGTAAACTAAGATATCATCCATAAACACAAGAACACATTTCCTAAGTAATAAAGCAAATACAATGTTCATGGCCCCTTGAAAAGTAGCAGGAGCATTAGTAAGCCCAAAAGGCATTACTGTGAACTCATATAGCCCACTATGAGTCTTGAAAGTAGTCTTGAGCTCATCACCTTCCACAATTCTTATCTAGTGATACCCTGACCTACAATCCAGTTTAGAAAAGACAGATGCTTCGGCCAATTCATCTAGCAACTCATCCACCACAGGTAATGGATGCTTGTTATTAACAGTGATATTGTTAAGATGTCTATAATCAACACAAAACCTCCATGAGCCATCTTTCTTCTTTACCAACAACACGGGTGAAGCAAATGAACTGACACTGTGTATGATTGTACCAGAGTGCAGCATTTCTTGCACCTGCCTCTCAATTTCATCTTTTTGCTTAGGAGCATACCTGTATGGTCTCACGTTGAGCTCCTAGAATTAAAGGAATATGATGGTCATAAACTCTTTGTGGAGGTAACCCAACAGGTTCCTGAAATAGATGATCATACAGTTGGACTAGCTGTTGAACAGGTTTAGGTATAGATGTCCCTTTCTGGTTACCAATGCTATGAACTGAATGAATAAGATCATGTAGCTCCTTGGTCAAACTAGTAGTATGCCTCAATTTCACCATATGAGAGATGGCCCCTTTCTTTAACAGACCCTTGAGTTTATGGCCAGGTAACTAAGAGAAATGAATCAAGTCATCCTTGATACCCTGTAACAGGATCCTCTTCTTGTGGTGAGTGAACTTCATGCACTTCTTTTTCCAATGAAACCACATGGGGCTATGGTCCTCTAGCCAATCAGCTCCCAGTATGATATCATAACCCTTGAATGGCAGAACTCTAGCATCATAAGCAAAGGTATGACCCTGGATATGCCATTGAAACTGAGAAATACACCCTTCAGGGAGCATTGGAGCACCATTTGCTGACAGAAACTGGGTTGGTTCACTAGACTGTGTAGTGAGATTCAATCTTTTCACCAACTCAGAACTGACAAAAGTGCCAGAGCTTCCTGAATCCAACAGAATAAGCACTTCCTGAGAACCAACATGACCTTTGAATTTGAGTGTTCTGCACTTCTTCTTATCCAGGACAGGTTGCTGAACAACCATGACAACCTGACCTGCATTAGCCTCAATGCCTTCGTCACCAGATTCATAATCATCTTTAGGTTCTAACTGTACTGCATCCATAAATTCCTACAACACATGAATGGAGACTTGATTTGGGCATTTATGCCCCTTTGCCCATTTCTCACCACACACAAAGCACAAGTTATTAGCTCTTCTGAATGCCTTTAGATCAGACAACTTATCTTCAGCTCCACCTCCCTTGACCTCATCATGCCTCACTGCTTGCTTAGGCTTATTCAGGTTTCTAGATGGATCCTGACGATGAGTCATTTTTGGTTTCTACAGTTCTAATTCAAGTTCCTGCAATTCTGCCAACTCACTAGCAATGTTAACATTCTTGGGCCTATGCAGAGATAAGGCCACTCTGATTTCTTCCTTCAACCCCCCACAAACTTGGTGACAAAGAAAGTGTCATCATAAGATGGGTTATACAACAAAATGGCATGAGCCAATTCTTCAAACTTGATGTGGTAATCACGAACTGAATCGACCTGTTTGAGAGAATCGAACTGCCTCAACCGCAGAGGATAATAATCCCAATCATACTTGTGAAACACTGCCTTCACCAACTCATCTCAGCCATGAATCCGCCCACGGCGCTCTTCCATCTGAAGCCAAGTTGCTGCAGACCCCGAGAAGTTCAGCGTTGCAAAGCTGGTCTTCAGGAATGGCACCACCGAATACACCTCGAAATAGAGTTCATAGAGATCATGCCATAAACGGGGATTAGAACCATCAAATTTTGGAAACTCCATTTTGGGAACATGGGGTTAACGGTGCCCAACATCACGCTCTAGATCTAGCCCATCAGCATAGCTCGGGGAAGGATTGGGTAGCGCACCTGTGACTGGGTGCGGCAGGTGTCCAAGGACACCAGCGTCGACATCCTGGTGAATTTGTGAAGAGCCGTGCCCATGGGGCGATTCCGGGGTCGACCCCGCGCGGTGGTGTAGTCCCTTGTGGCGTGGCATTGAGGTCGATCCGGACCCCAGTTGCTGCTGGTGGGGGTTGCAGCTGGGGTTGTGACGTTGAGTTGTTCTCCAGGCGCGTCAGGCGCGCGGCGTTGTTGTCACCCTAGAGCAGGGTGTTTCCATGGATTCATCAATACCTTCCCGCCATGATTTGATGTCGCCGAGCTCATCCAACGCCATCTTCATCATCGTTTGGAACCCCTCAAACTGCTTCACTAGGTCATCGATGTTCGCCACCATTTGCTGCTGCAACTTGGTAGCCCTCGCCGACGCCAGCACGCCGCCGAATCACGCCGCCTGGAATGATGAGCTGATACCAATTGTCACGAATGTGATGGTAATTTGGACGGGATTTGGGGAAATTTGGGATCAGAGGAGGAAGAGCAGAGAGAGGGGAAGAACAGTGGAGGAAACGGATTGAGTTTCTGTTATTCGATCACCGCCTCCAAGTTGCTTACACCGGCTTTAAGCCGTAATTCCACCGCCACCCTTACTGAGCCGAGCCCCTGTGGTAGGACCTCCTAAATTATATGGCCCACACGCGCCTATCATTGTCTCAAAGACTTCTGATAGCCATGCATGTGTTCCAGATAACTTAGAAAGCCCTGTCGGGTGCCCTCAAAGGACCCCGATTAAACCACATTTAACGACTCATACCAAGATTAACAAAGGAGTAGCTGCAACATTACAAAATTTGTTACAAAATAAAAATCAGTGTGAAAGAATGATAAAAATAAATTTATAAATTATAAATAAGTTATCTTTTATAAACTTATCTTCAATTGCGGAAGCAGAGTAGAACTATAGAAGACAACTTAGGTAGAGCGCCTAAGTTGGAAGAGGGCAACCAGATCACGTCGAGCCCACCGACATGAACCGATTTACGACACCAGTCAGCACTTGCAACAGGGGTTCAACAAACCCTGAGTACAAAAGTACTCAACAAGACTGACCCGGCGAAAAAGAGTGGTGAAGACTCAGGGAGGCTCGTAAGAAAATGAATTTTTGCAGAAAAGCTATTGTGGATCAAGTTTAACTTATCATTGATTATAACAAAAAGTAAAGTTGTTTTGCTCTAGCTCAAGATTACCAACCAACTTTATTTTGATACCTTATCATCATTCAAGTTGTTACTACGATGATGAACACCGATCGAGTCTTCTTCTCCGAGAAGCAACGGCGATTCGAATCCATTTATATACCCAGCTGGGACCTAGATCTCGATATACATGAGGCTCCAACCAAAATGCATACCAGACCATACGATATACGTGAGGCTCCAACCGACACGTATACCGACCACATGATACACATGGCACTTTCGTCCCACAGTGTATCGATATACGTGGGACTCAAACCCACAGTATACCACATCATTGTATGTGGATTTTCTATTTTCTCGATATCACCGATTCACCATCGAACGGGACCTAGGGCATCAACAGACGAAAACACTATAGAGGGACTCCATTCCCAATGCAAGTTACCCGTCCGGACTCGATTTATTAACTATCATCATGTTTCTACAAACAAAGCCATTCTCATCTTTTTCATTCTTTTATTCTTTGAAAACCTAACTAAATAAGCAGGGCTAAGCATTACTACGTATTTTCTAACATCAGATAACAAGGAATATGGAAAAAAGACAGGTAATGCTATTGGTGGGTTATCACTCAACTCCTATTATTTAATGCAATATTTTATAACTGAAGCGATAAAACTTTTATAAAGTAATGGTAGGGTTTAAATGTATTCGGAGCTTGTCTTTGTTGCAGCGGTGGTTAGTTCTCGTCAGGATCACAGGTGCTACTCTTGACACCAGCTCTAGGGATGGATGACACCAACATCATGGATCCACGTCTCCATCTTGAATGGTACTTTCCGAAATGTACCACGATCCAACTCACTCTTGAAACTACACATAATAGAATGTATGACATGATGGACAGCAATGCATTGGTGAAAGCATAACAAGATTAATTAATTAACTAATTATAGACCATTTTAAAAGCATTACACAAGATAAATATAAAACTTCACATATTCTAAAAATCACATAGCCATATTAGGTGTTAACATGACATAACGGAACCATACAAAGGTAAAGGGACCATATTTTCTATTTATACATTTTTATTATAATTATAAACTATTTAATAAGCAATAAACAAGATAAATCAAATGATTAAGCATACTACATCCAATGACCACAATATTTTTATTACAGCACACACATGGCTTAAGAAACATGTCATAAAAATTTCAAGTGAAACGGAGCTACACAGCATGATATATGAATTTCCTTATTTTCTATTATAAAATAAAGGCATAAAACATAACTAATTATTTTTCTACAAAACATGGTATGTTTTATATTTTTATTAAAAACTAGGAATTACAAGGAACACAACAAAATTTGGTTTACCAAAAATGGAGTTACGAAACTCCAGATATGAATTTCTAAAAATTCAAAAAAGTATTTACAAATAGGTCCTTATGACACTATTCACCTGAGTCACAGTCTTCACAGAAAACACCCTGACTTCAGTTGAATTCAAGCCTGACGTCCTTCACGGGATGGGAAACAGAGAAAGCGGCCGGGACGGCGATTTTCGGCCACGGCGGTGGGTCTCCGGCGACGGTGAGCGGTGGGGAAGCACTAGGGGGCCCGTGCGCTCCCTTTGGTAGCCATAGCTCGCTCCGCGGAGGCCTGAAGCGGCCTGGCCACGCGTGCCAGCGGTTCCGGTCAAGGGCGCCCGCCAACGACCTTGCTCGGGCGACTAAGGTGAACTAGAAAAGGGAACAGGAGGAGCGACGCGTCGTAGAGAAGGCTATGATGTGCTTGGTTGGGATGGAGAGCGGGGGCGGCAGCGGGAACGACGGTGGCCATGGAGCTCTGCTCCAGCGTTCATGGCGGGCGAACAGTGAAGCAGAGAGAAGGAAAAAGGCTCGGATATTTAAAGATGGGGGCGATGTCTCCAGCTTCACCAGCGTCTTCTCAAGTTTGGCCGCGTGTCCAGGTGCCAGAAGCATCACGGAGGCGGCCAAACAGAGCACGGCGATAACACAGCAAGCCCCGCGGTTACTGTAGCAATGCTCTAGATTTTCAAATTTATTAAATTACTCTCAAATTCATATAAGAACTTTAAAATCTCCAAAAATAAAGTTTACATAACTTTTCAAAATCTACACTTTTCATTTAATAAATATTTTCAAATTCTGCTTATTTTTTTTAAAATATGAATTCAAATTTAAAAGGAAAACAAAACCCTAGAAACAAATATTTGAAATTCTTTTGATTTTTCAATAATACTTGAAAATCTTACAATCTATGAAATGTTCAGCTTATCAAACCAAACACTTTTCATAGAGAAATTTTTCCAAAATTTTGAATAATTTTTGAGATATGAATTTAAATTAAAAAATGGAGAAGTGTTGAAAAGTTGTATTTTTAAATTTATTTGAAATTATTTTTGGAAACTTGAAAAACTTTGAATACCAATATTGTAGCTCTTGTCAAGATCTACAAACCATATTTTGAGAGTATCTAAAAATTCCTTATATATTTTAAAATATAGAAAGAGGGGTAAAATAAGGTTTTGAAAGTAGTTTTTGAATTAGCAATCAACTTATCATTTCATGTATAAAACAAAGCACCACATAAAAGACAATATTAAACATAAATATATTTATGTCATGATGCTCAATGATTATACTTAATAATATACTTGATTAATATTTTAATTACGTATTAACATCTGGGATGTTACAGCCCCTTCAATCCTACCAGGGCAAGCCCAGGTACAAATAAAACGCCACCAAGTCTAACATGGCTTACATCAAGCTAACTCTTGAACAACTACTCTTCCCGCCTCCTGTTCGGCCCATTGTCAGCCACGCTTGCACAACGCCGCCTTCTGGGTCACCTTCAGAGTTGTGATATGAGAGTCAGC
>CM041637.1:10919000-10959676 GCA_023333625.1 Bothriochloa decipiens
CACATAGCTGGAAGTCAGAGGGCCCGTACTACCTGCCTAACCCTTCGATCCGAGGGACCGTAGAACGAAAAGCGCCTTCTAAACAACTCGGCAGAAGGGAAGGGGCCTATGTATTTGCATGACCCCTGCGGATTTGACCCTACCTACACCCGGAGCCAATAATGCTCATGGATATCGACCTTTGTAACTTTTTTACGCATCGTCATACCAACTACCGTAACTGCATTAGGATTGTTCTGTCCACCGATGATTATGACAATATTTTTTTCACATAGTAGCTCTTATCACGAACCACATACTGCCGAACATTTCGGTTCATGAAATAATTAGTTGTACAATTGACTAATCCATATTTAAATACTAATAAATTATTTAAATACAATTGACATAGATGTTGTAAATCTTTCTCGTCAAAATTTTAATAAAAAAGTCAAGAATTATATACTGCCACTTTTCGGTTTATGAAATAATTTGTTGTGCCGTTAACTAATTCATATTTGATTTTTAAACAAAATTAAATTGGTGGTGTAAATCTTTCTCCTCAAAATTTAATGCAGAAATAAACATAATAATTGTTGAAAAGTAGGGATTATGAACTTAGGTAGGAATTGGACAACGGAAAGTCCGTAAAGATTTGGGGGGATAATGACCAAGAGGACATCCTGTATATATTCAAACCATATGCATGCATCCTATATAAGGATGATTAACACACCTATAGACAAAAACACAACCTAATTATATTCACAACATATATGAATGGATCATATTTTTATGAAACTAATAAAATTAGTTTGACATTTTTCTGTGATTTTTTGGTGAATTTTATAATATTTTAACATTTTGCATCTGGAACCCTGGCCTATTTCAAAAATTATTAAAGCCCTTCCACCTTTTTCCTCTTTCTTGTATTATTTTCATTTGAAACCTTATATTATTTTTTTATTCTATTCTCAATCTAATCTCTGTAGCACTATCGTACTGGAGTTGGAGTCGGAGAGGTGACGGGGTGGAGCGGCTGGAGGGGCGGACAAAATTTTTATGAATCAGGGGCGGACAGATTATTAGGTGGAAATTTTGGCGTTTTATTATTATTATGGTTTTCTAACCGTAAACATATAGGACACGGAGAGGTGAAAGAAAAAAGAGGTGGAAATTTTTTTCCTCTTTATAGATAGGTATATATTATTTTATATCTTTGGACTTTTAATAGTTTATTTTTATTGAGGCTATACAGTAAAACACAGACACTCAATGTGCACGCACACTCACATATACACACCTTACTCCTATTAGCACATTCGAAGGACTGAGCCGACAGAATGATTTAGAGTTTACCAAAGTCACCGCTGGCGTCTTGTTGTCGACGAAAATATCGCTTATCACTTAAAGCATAACACCAAAAAATACTCTAAAATAAATTCAGAAAAAATGCGAGCACCGGTGCTGTTGTAGAGAGGCATCCTCACTTTAAATATTGGCTAACAAGAAATGCAGAATAGTTATGTATTTAAAAATCAAGTTAAAAGGATTGTTTAAGTATTTTTATTTTTTTGTCAAAATCTCTCTCACTATAGTTTTGGTGGCTAATGCGCAGTTAGACAGCCCGCTCTGCGGAACAGTTAGCAGATCATCATCAACATTTCATCGAGGGCTCTCGATCTAGTACTCCAGTGTCCAGCCAAGCAAATCCACGTGCGGACATGCCTTTCGAGTCACGCAAAATCTTTTTGGGGTCTAGGGGCCGTGGAGGAAATCCCATTGTCGAATGAGCTATCGGCGTGCTCGTCATGATTGGATCCTGCTGCCTCCGACGAGATTATCCAATTTTGTTACCAATGCAAAGCCTCCCTCCACGTATGACGAGTCCACCAAATAGTCTTACTAAGATGCCCGTCGTCTTTGGTGATGTTGAAAAGGGAAGGTAAAAAACATCAATAATGCTCATGCCGTGTCCGCTTCGAAATGCGTTGCGTTGTATACTAAAGTCCCAACGAGACCGAAAACCACATGCACAAAATTCTGTTTGTTCATTCCTAACTACTCCGTACTTGCAGTGCGCACGTATAGCTCAAAAGAAGGCAGAAAACGACGGGCACATCAGCACACAATATCACTCGCAGGCGCGCGCAACAAACAAAATCACACAACACGGACACGGTGGCGGCGGCGCAAGCGAACGCATGGAATGGTGGGTCTAGTAGCTGGTGCGCGGCGGGCGGCGGCCGCCACGTACGACTACGGCTCTCGATCCCGTCCTCCACGTACGCGTACGCCGCGGTAGGTGCCGCGCGGCACATGGGCGAGGGCCGGCCCGGCCGGCCACTCGGCCCCTGTATTCAATCGCGAGACGGCGCAACCGCAACGCGCAGGAGCTGGCGGTCGGCGTCAAGCAATATCCGGCCGACGGCGACGGGGATCAATTAGTCTAGTCTAATCCTCCCAGTTCCCCTCGACAACTAGTGACTTTAGGGTCTGTTGGAAAGAAAAAATCACGGGAATTGGATGAGAATGCAAGAAAAAAAGAGGATAGAGAAAATGGAGGATTTCCACTTACTATGACGTTTGCAACACAGGAACCAAACACACAATAAACTATGAGAACTAGAAGAAAAAACATATATTATTATGTATATGTGTAGCAAAAATGCATTTTACGTTCGTTGAAGAGGTAACGTATGCCCTACCGGCGGTCATTTGCAGTGGCGGGGTAGGAAGTGGCATCCTCTCATGCATGGTTCGTTGCCTCGGGCCATCGTGAATCCAATAGATCTGACTATATGTTTTAGTTCTTGTGAAATCGATGAATATGGCCTCTCCTCTACTTTACTCTTTGTATTTTCTTTGTTCCAAAACCTTTCTAACAAATCTGTTCTACTGAAATTCCTCTAAATCAAACAGGGTCTTAGTGGAGGTCTTAGTCCCGTGGTCACGTTGCCCTGCGGTCATTAAGCTCTCGTGGAAAGACTAGGTAGTTTAGCTACTTAACGAACTAACTACACTACACCTGATGATTAGGTAGTAGCTGCTTAACGAACTAACTGCACTACACTCAGTTTGATGATTAGGTGCTAGCTGCTTAACGAACTAACTACACTACACTTGATGATTAGATTGAGAACATGAGAGAGATTAGTCGCTTCCATGGTAGAGCCAAGCAAGGGCTCGTGGGGGCCATGCCCCCACCCCCCTACACACCCAAAAATACCATTTTTTCATAGATGTTTATATTAGAAGACTATAATAAAGGTAATCTTGTTATAATGTTTGATATCTTTTAGACAACTAGCGGCAATACACGTGCAGCACGCACGTCTAGTGTGTCTTATGAATTAATCTAGTGGCAATGCATCATGTGGCACCCATATCCAAATTAGTTGAAAACCAAACATTACAAACTGGATATGAAAGTATTGCTCAAAGAAAACTGGATATGAAAGAACCTGGAATTAGCTATGCATCTTGATTTTGAATCTGCACGTTGCATAGAAAATTAGATCCCTAATTTTTGAATGAATCAAAAGATGAACTGCATCACAAATCCAATGGAAGCCAAGGGCAATTTTGATGGAGGAGGTAGTGATCTCTTGCCTGGGAAGAGAAAGGAGGGCCAGATGCCACAGCAATGGCCGGGAGCTTCTCAACAATGTACGTGTTGAAGGCCGCCGTCATGGCTATGACTATATGTTCCCAAACGTATTTATGTACTTGTTTAAGAGATGGCAAATATGTCTATTTACTAAATTTTAAAAAATATAAGATGAATATAAATAAGTGAAAAATATTATTAAAGAAGAAACAGGGAACAGGTTAATCGGTAAGTCACACCATAAGTTAAGCTAATTCATTATAGGCAACGTATGCTATGGAAACCAGCCTCGTGTGTAAACTATGGAAACTCTAATAAGACCACACAAATCTAATTCGATGGCTAGAGATAAAGGTGTTATTTTAGCACTTAAACCCCCCCCCCCCACGCATCCCCATCCTAAAGGTGGGTTATTTTAGCACTTAAGCCCCCCAACCTCTAGCCATCAGATTAAATTTGTGTGGTCTTGATTAGAGTTTTCATAGTTTGCACATAAGGCTAGTTTCCAAAGTATATGTTGCCTTCATTACATCAGAATTCATGATATAATTTATTCATTTTTAGAAGAGTACCACAAACTACACGAGAAAATTAAACAACATTAATTAATAAACTTGTCGAAGACATACTTAAGTTGATTGGACACTCTGAACATGCCAGACTACTTAAGTTGATTCTGTGTGAACACTACACATCTCATCACCGAAGAGATCCGTGATATCGTGACTAATATAAACCCAGGAAAGAGGAGATGCAACCAGCGAGCAACATAGATAGTTTCTAGCTAGCTGATTTTGGTATATGCTGATTTGTTGTAAAAGAAAAACACGACTGATTTTGTATTTTTAAATACATATTTATTATAGAAAAACATTTGAATATTCTTTTGAAAATTATTCCTAGCACATATTTAAAGCTCTAAATTGATCTCCCGTAGGACGATTGACATGCTGTCATGTTAAACCACACTCGATCTTAGAGTTAAATCGGAGGTACAATCTGGGTTTTCTAAGTGAAGAAGCTGAATCGGACTCAAATAATAGTTTTTTAGCAGAGAGATCAAACAGACTTTTCCATTGAACAACAGCCCCAAAACAGAAGCAACTCAGGACTTTTCGGCCCCATAATGTTAGGCTTTTTGGCCCAAAATCACATTACAAAAATGTTTTGGCCCCAAACGATTTGGCCTTGCATTTGCAATTGCTCCGCCTCTGTCGCCAGAGCTGGCATAGTCACGACTTCTTCTCCCCGTTGGTCCGCCCTCCGCCATCGCCGGGCACAATTCCCGACTCCCTAGTCCCCTTCCAGTCCAGTCCACCGGAGCCATAGCCGTTGCTTTGCTCCTCCTACCCTCTCATCTGGTGATGCAAGAGTGCAGATCCATCAGATTGGACTGGTTTCCTCGTCTTTAGGTGACAAGGAGAGATTGCTTGGAATGTTTCGTTCTAGGTCTTCTCTTTTCTCGGGTTAGATTTCAATCCATGTTTCTCATATGATTTCTGAATTGCTGCAAGACCTAATTTTGGGCGGGCGCTATTGCGGATAGTGGCGGAGCCAGAAGTTTTATGAAGCCTGGGCAAAACACTATACTAATATTAATAAGATAAACATGATTCAATGTTACAAAAGACATTATTAGGTGCTAAGAGAGCAATGACTCACTGCCTAAAGTTTAAGTGCCTAAGCGTTCCTAATCCTTGAGTTTTTTGATGCAGTAAACATTTAGATTTTGATCTTAAACCGAATGGATGAGAAGAGAGTAAAAACAATTGAGAAAGAGCAAATGAATCACTAACTAGTACTCTCTATCTCCCTCTCTTTCCTTTCTATAGGAAAGGTGCGAGGAGAATTTTCATAATTTCCCCTAATGAGGCTTGTATTTTAAAAAATACATTTAGGAGAATTGTTATCCCGCAAGGCTATGCAATTGGGCCCTGTAGACACTAGTATGGTCCCTAACACACATTGATGAGGGCATGACACCTTTGGATACGATCGTTGTTGATAAAGTGAGCTTATTCCTCAACTTGAGTAATTATTTGTTTTTGTACAACTCACTTGGTTCCATATGTGCATGTCATTTGCTTATGGGTACAAATGTGTCCTAAAGTGTAAGTCTGAAAGGTTGAGATGGCGGACTAGAGGGGGTGAATAGTCCTTTCTAATACTAATCGTACCGGCTAACCAAAACAAATGCGGAATTAAAACTATCGGTCTACCAAGACTTCACCCCTCTAATTATGACTCTAGATGCACCTTGTAAAAGATCCTACACAAGAAAGCAAGGTGTCAAACTAGCTAGTGCTCTCCTAATCAAGTCTAGCTTGCAAGGTCACATAAACCTAAGCAACTATTACTTTATCAAGCAAGGGATCACCTACACAATTCTAATGAGCAAAAGCACAAAGCCAACCTAAGCTCACTAGATGCTCAAGGATAAGGCTACACAAGCCACCCCAAGAGCTCATTACTTAGTTATACAAACTAAGCAAAGCTACTAATTAGACTACACAAGCTAATTAGCCACACAAGAGATACTTCTATGCTACACAAGCTAGAAGGCAACTACATAGCTACACAAGCCAACTAATTGCAAGAGCAATAACACAAGCACAATATATATGAATGTAAATACAAGCTTGTGAATAGAGATGCAAACCACCGTGAAGTGTGGAATAAGATGACACGACGATTTTTTACTAGGTTCACTTGGTTGCCACCAAGCTACGTCCTGTTGTGGCGATACACCCACTTGGAGGTTCACTCGCTAAATGGCATCACCTAGCCAAACCCACAGCCTCGGGTGTGATGAAACCAACACAAGATGGGGATCTTCCAAGCCATGAGCTCAACTAGAGTAGTCAACTTGTGACTCCCGCGGGAAAGGCTCAAGAACCCCTCACAATCTCTTCTCCGGAGCACCGCACAATCTCCTTGCGTGCTTCAACGGAGTCTCTTACCACCAAGCCGTCCAGGAGGTGGCAACCTCCAAGAGTAACAAGCACATCGGCTTACAACACGAACACCTAGTGCCACTCGATGCAACCTCTCAATGCAACGCACTAGAATCGCTCTCTCACTCGATCGGATGAACGCTATCAAGTTAAAGTGAGTAGAGGGCTCTCCAGGCACTCTCCAAAGTGGACACCAAGTCCCCAAGGTGCTAAGCACCATCCAAGGCCGCCCAAGGGGCTATTTATAAGCCCAAGGGGCAAAACTAGTCGTTGCCCATGAAATCCAACCATTATGCTTTGGGTCTGCTGAAAATGCACTTGCCGGACGCGTCCTGCGCCGACCCCCGGACGCATCTTGCGCCGAACCCCGGACGCGTCCTGCGCGTTGAAACAATGCGCGGGAAATCGGCCAGTTCAAACGAGGGCCTCCGAACGCGCGTTGATCACTGTAGCGCGTCCTGCGCGTGCAAACATGCTCAGCTCGAAAAATGACCGTTGGAGCTTCGGACACGTCCGGCGCTCCGGCCCAGTGTCCAGCGCTCAGCGTTCGGCGCTCGGGGCACGACGCGGTTCTCTCCGAGTCGCCTATGGGGCTCTCCGGACGCGTCCGGAGCTCCACGTCCGCACCGTTGAAAAAACAGGCCACCAACAACTATGAACGTCCTCAAAAAATGAACTATCAGGACGCATCCGACGCTCTTCAAGCTAGCGTCCGGAGCTCTCAGGACGCTTCCAGAGCTCAGCATCCAGACTGTTGAAGTCTCGCGCTAAAACGAGCATATCTCTTAGCTCTGAACTCTGTTTTTGATGTTCTTGAACTCGTTGGAAAGCTTATTCAGAGGGCTACACAACCCGCATGGCCACTTGATCCAAAACACAATGGATCAAAGTATTTTTTCAATCCAAGAGCCATCACCTCTCTTTTCAAGCACAAGAGTTCACGAAAACATCTCCAACTCCTTCTCCTTTGCAAATATGCCAACACCAACAAGTGTACATCACCATGTGCATGTGTGTTAGCATTTTCAAAATCATTTTTAAAGAATTTTCTCTTGCTCTCACCACACCACTCGATCCTAGCATCTCGCAAAGTTAGATCGCTCAAGTGGCACTAGATGACAGATATGCAAACAAGTTTGCCCCTCTTGATAGTATGGCTATCAATCTTAAACCCGGTTATCAACTTCTCTACTCTCCTCATGACCAGTGAAATGAAATGCCCTAGGTTATACCTTTGCCTTGCGTATTTCTATTTCCACCGTCTTCCTCCAATGTGCCAATGCAACACATGCACCGACACGATCACCAAATGATATGGTCCATTTCATCTTGCAACCTTGTTGGTCCACCGATCTTGACCTCACTTGCTCTTCACCGTCTCATGGTCCATCAGCACCAAGTCTTGCTCAAGCTTCACCGTCTCATGGTCCATCGCTTCAAAGCCTTGACTTGTCCTTCACACATCCACTGGTCCATCGAGCCAAGCCTCATCTTGATCTTCTCCATCTTGGTCACATGACTCCATGTCATGTCACATATGTCACACCCTGGTTTCCAAAGAAGACCAGAGGTCGTCATATGTGTGCCCAAGAAGTCCACACATACAACATAAAATGGTAATATCAGAAAAATAATGTATTATATAGCGGAAACATATATATTTAACACTTACACAATCAGAGTAACACGGAACGTTGGCTAAGAATTCTCTTTAGTCTTCATTCTTCTCAGGGACAGTTGACTGGGGGCTCCGTACACCAAGCACTTCTAATGCTCAACAATCTTATCCTTCTTCTGAGTAGTACCTTACTACAAACTATAGCAAGGGTGAGTTCCATGTCGAAACTCAGCAAGTACAGACGGAAAGTAATGACATGCAAGGCTAGTACAAGGTAAAGCTGAAAGGTAGACTGCAGTAGCATTTTAATGTAGCAATTAAGATTTTTACTTAGCAACCTATTCTCTAATCAATTTGGTTGAAACACCCAACCCTTTATTAAGGTTCAAGTAGTATTTAATGAATCATTTATCATCACAGATATAAGCATATATCATTAATATCTTTAACCTTGAGATTGCCATCTCAAGCAACACAGGATTGCCATCCCGTTCAGATACAGAGGCAGCCACCTCCTCAACAACATCACCACGATTTCACAGCTTAAACCATTTGGCTAATCATGCGAGGATCTGGGCCGCTCGTGACTGTGAGTGTAACGTCCCGCCTCCTCGAGGCCGGGCCCGCTTACATCTGGCCGCTTATCTAGGACATAGACTGCCCTCATAGACCAACACTAGTCTTTTCTGTGCACTTTGTCCTCACTCGTGCGCACCCGGGAAGACTTCCCGGCCGGTCACCCATCCCTAAATTTTTCCAGGCCAAGCACGCTTAACCTTGGAGTTCTTCAGTGATGAGCTTTCGGAAAAGAAGTTGCAACTTGTTGGTACGAGTATCCTATTAATCCTATTAAGCCCTGAGCCGAGGTGTTACATACTCACCCCCTTAGGAGACCGACGTCCTCGTCGGTCAACCCCAGGCCAGGAACGTCCCCTCTTGGCCACGTCCGTGTGTCCAGTGCCAGCGCATGTGTCATGTTGTGTGACCACTCTGGATCTACACCAGCCATGCACACCATGCCTACGCAACTGACACACGCGCCCGTGAAACCGCAAGGGTCGGCTCTGATACCATTTGTAACGTCTCGCCTCCTCGAGGCCGGGCCCGCTTACATCTGGCCGCTTATCTAGGACATAGACTGCCCTCACAGACCAACACTAGTCTTTTCTGTGCACTTTGTCCTCACTCGTGCGCACCCGGGAAGACTTCCCGGCCGGTCACCCATCCCTAAATTTCTCCAGGCCAAGCACGCTTAACCTTGGAGTTCTTTAGTGATGAGCTTCCGGAAAAGAAGTTGCAACTTGTTGGTACGAGTATCCTATTAATCCTATTAAGCTCTGAGCCGAGGTGTTACAGTGAGCATGGACGATATATTGATTTTAACTCCGCGCAGAGGTGTACACTTTCACTCCAGATTGTGATTACTCTTAGTGCCTGAGGTGATCAGCCTCTTAGCCCATTGCTGAGATAGGCTGGCAGAGGTCACAATGAGGTCCTTCACAGGGTCATAGGCAGTGACAACTCGCTAGCCTTGAGTCCAAGCGTATGGGCGACTTCCCCGTGAGGCCACCCCCATCACGGATCTCTAGCCCCTCCCATACTACAACTTGTAAACAAACCCCAGCAACCATAGCTATGGCCACCCGTCGGTAAGCTGTCTATCCTGCCCATGATGGTCCTGCTAATCGACCAAGCTAGAGCCCATTAGCCTGCAGATGTATGGAAGTCCCAGGTTGCCACTCCATGAAAGGACCACAAGGGGGAGGAGATACGGATACCCTCGTCAACACGAGTCCCACTAGCATCCGCTTTCCCTGTCTTTCATCGCCAACCAATGATGCGGATCAGCATCAACTTCTCCAATGGCCGAAGCCAAGAGCCCACGGCTCCAACATATTTTAAGAAGCAAGTTTTATCTTCATTAGGCAGGTGAAAGGTGAGGTAGAACACTAGCAACCTAATGACCTATCAACTAAAAACCCCCATAGGTGATATATGGATAGAGTGGCTAGTCATTCCTATGGTTTGCCGATTTAAGACACATGCAATGTATTTAATTAAAAGTAAATAGGCACAATATGATCAAAGGGTGCCTGCACTTGCCTTGATTAATGTCCTGCTGCAAGTAGTCCTCTGGGTTCTGCTGATCCTCGTTCACCCACGTCTCATTCTCTATACGCCACAATCATCACACACGCATAATACATGCAAGCAAACATACTTTAATTAGGGCAGTACACCAAAACATCTTAACAGAGGCAAACAATAGCATAGAACTATTCTACTCGTTGAGATGATTCCAAAAAGTATAAGTTTGCTAAAATCAGAGTTAAAACGGATAAACGGCGAAGGATTAAAGATCAGTGGCAGTTTCATAATTACGAGCATCTTCTACCTTGGGTCATCTTCTCCATCACGAAGAGGACATGACCAGCAACCATGGCTGCCGCTGCACATGGGAGGGAGAGGCCTCGGCCCTGGCCTGCTGGGGCCGGCGCGGCCGGTTGCAGCCTGCTACGGCCGGAGGCGGCCGGCTGCGGCCTGCTACGGCTGGCTGCGGCGGCCAGCTGCGGCCAGGTACGGCCGGCGGTGGCTAGCGGCGGCCAGCCGAGGCAAGTGGCGACGTGCGGGAGAGGGAGGACCACGGCCCTCGGCCGGGACTTGGTAGGCTGGCAGCGGCCGACTGTGGCCGGCGACGGCTAGATGTGGCCGGCGGCTGCTGGCTGTGGCCGGCTGCGCGCGGCTAGGTTTTGCCAGGGGCATCGGCGCACGGGCTAGCCCTATTTATAGCTGGTGGGGAACTGGTTGGGCTGAAGCCGCTGGTCTTGGCCCATTGGACCGGCTGCTGCAGCTGGTGGCCAGGTTTGGCCATTGCTGGCCGGCTGCTTCTGGCTGTGGCCGGCCAGAGATGACCGCGGCCGGCTGGAGCTGGCCAATGCTGGCCATAGTTGGCCAATGGACTCCAGGAAAGGCTCCAGGTGGCCGGGGAAGGCTATGGCTGGCTTGTGGCCACTGTGGCCAAGCTATTTCTAGCTGTGGCCAGCCGAAGTTGGCCGTGGCCGGTTGAGAGTGGCCCCAGGTGGCTACTGCTGGTCAAAGTTGGTCAGATGAAGCTAGGTGAGGCCAGGAGTGGCCCAAGCTAGGTAAGAGCTGGCCAAAACAAGCTAGGATGCCTTGAAGATGGCAAAGGGTTGCTAGACCGGAATGCTGCTGGCCTTACTATACTGCTGATGGCCAAGTTTGGCCACTGGTGGCCGGCTGCGGCTACAGCTAGCCTGGCCAGGGTGGCCATGGCCGGCTAGGGCTGGCTAGGACTGGCCAGAGCTGGCCAGTTAAGGCTAGGAGAGGCCAGAGCAAGCTAGGTCAGGCCAGGATAGGCTAGGGCAAGCCCGGGTTGACTGGAGCTAGGTAGGGGATGGTGTCTAGCTAGAGCGATGACCAACACTATAGAGGAAAAAGAAAACTCTCTCTCTCTAAGCAAGAGAAAGGATTTTTCTGAAAACGTTTTCCCAAAACCTTCTCGAGGCAAACTTGGGTTTCTGAAGCTTTATTTTCAAATTCGAAGAAAACCTAGATATGACTTGCTCGAGGTTTAGAAATTTTTTTTCACACCAGCAAAACCAAGCAAAGCACCAAGCACAAACCCATTTCATTATTTTCTAAAAAAAGAATATAGAAAAGCACATTTTATTTAGCGCTTTCTAATAACAACCCAAAATGTAATTTTTTGGGGTGTTATAACATATGCAATTTAGCTCCTTCATTGCGCAATATCACATGTGGACTAATCTCCTGTGTATTCTTAATTTAACACATTATTCCAACCTAAAGTTGTCACTCAATTGTCAAAATCACATAGGGACCTTTCAAAGTCCATTCAAGTTGAACTTTTAGTTCATCGGCATCGCGATAGTGCTTCATTGGGAGTTACATCGTTGTCATGGGCTTGTTATTTATCATTGAGACCCTGGCCCAAGTTGATGCATGCCTCAAAGAGATGGAGAACACACCAAGAAAGTTTTTGGACGTCCTCCACCTTGGCCACCTCCTTAGAAGGCAAGCAAGGGTGTCCAAGGGTCATAAAGAGCAAAGAGCTTGAAAAGCATGCACCACGGGTCATGAAAAGGAAGAGATGGAGACATTTTTATCTTTGCTGGTGTTGTCATCTACTTTTAGCCAATCAGTATGCACCGCACAATAGGGACTAGATGATTTTTCAACGTGTTTTGATGCTACTCCCTCCATTCTAAATTGTAAGTCATTCCAAGAATCTTGTGGAGAGTCAAAGTATTTTAAGTTTGACCAAGATTCTAGAAAAAAATTAAAGTTTGGTGCCATCAAGTGGGTATATTATGAAAATATAGTTAACGAAGAATCCAATGATACCTAATTGGCATCCTAAATATTATTATCTTATTGTATAAATTTGGTCAATGTCAAAATATTTTGACTCTCCAAGATTATTGGAATGACTTACAATTTGAGACAGAGGGAGTAGAATTTAAAAGATAATGATACCACTTTAGTTTCACATGCATGATTCTTCGATGGTTGTCTAGCCCATCCATTCATTTTCTAACTTCACATACGGTATAGAAATGGTTCTTTACCATCACAAATTTAGGTGTCATGGTTTGATGATCACTCACCAACTTTGACGCCGTGGGAGAAAGTTCACGATCTTCGGAGGTGATTTCCATCCACTATTTCTTAGGGACAACCAACTTTTCAAGAGAGGGGTAATGTCAAGGCCATGAGGGAGAGGGCAAAAAGGATCAAGAGTATCGTTACATATTTGACAATAGAGCAAATGGCATCGATCAAGGTGGGGTAATGTTACCCTAAACCCTAAGCCATAGTGGTGTGAGTTGGTGGTAAGTTAACGAATATTATGGTAAAAATCGAACCAATATATAATGTTTGAGGCCATTATATCATAAGGAAGAACTTAAACTCTAAAACCCTCAGAGAAATCTATCTCTATTCTTCGTCTCTATTTTTGATTTTCTCCCTAAATCCTTAATTCTCAAGCTATATGTTCAATTCGTTGCAAAATCATTACATGAGCCTAGGTCAATGGACAAAATTAGATGTCTTCTAGTGGAGCAAAAAATTTAATTACAAATACATGGGGTTAATAGAAGATAATAGAGACTGATGTGGATTTACAAAATTGCTGATAAATATATTATCATAGATATATAGTATATAGGTGCTAGTTTGTCGAATGATGTTATTAGTTATTAGAAAGAAAAAAGAAATAGAAAAGAAAAAGAAAAACTGGAAGTGGTCCATAATTCAGCACAAACCCACTCACCGCCGCATACATCTTCCACATCTTCTGCTTCATCCCCCACGGCTCGGCACGAAGGGAAGGCGACGGAGGCGGCGCTCAGGCTCGGCGGCGGCGTCAGCGGCTCCCCCTCCCGCCTCTCGCCAGTCGCCTCGCGCCCTCGCCTCTGTCCTCCGCACACCGCTCGGCGACCCTGCGTACGCACCTTCCTCTCCCTTCCAGCCTCCACTGTACCGTGGAAGCCCGGCCAGCTGCCCAGGGTGGCCGGGCCTTGGCTCCGCCGGTGTGCGGAGATGCAGAGGCTGGGGGATTTCAGGCTCCCTCCCTTCTTCAACTACCCGCCTTACTTCACGTAATCTGTCCTTTTCTCGTTCTATATCCGCTGACTTTTATTATCTTGCCACTCTAGTGATTAGGTCTTCGCCTGTTCTGAGAAACAATGCCAGCAGATGTTTCTGTTATCTGCATCCTTGCAGCTTTATGTGTAAGGGATGATCGATGATGCTGAATTGATTACAGAAGTAGTCTCAGTCAGTGTTTTCAGGACAAATAGTTAATGAAATTATGAAATACTTTGTACCTTTTATGCTTGCATGTTTCATACTGATGCTTCTTGCTTTCTGTTTTTCATGGTGTTTTCAGTTTAAAAAGTTCGCCATTCATCCAATACATATAGATGGAATTGATAGCTTGGCATTATGGTTTTTGGACAATATACAGTTATACACAGCGCATTAATAGTTTGCGATTACTTTTTTTCAGCATTTTAAATTAGTGGTAGTTCTTAGGTATATATAAGCAAATTTAATCAACCTAACGTATTCCAGATTTGTAAGGTTCTCTTAACACTACATGAAACTTGCCACACACACACACCCAAATTTGTTTAGTGATGGCTTGTAAATAAGCTATACCCTGCCATTCCATAGACTATGACCACAAACCATGTATGTATAGTTGTATACAGTCTTGTTCCTTAGTGAAGAACAGAAGATATATACAGTAGTTGCACATAACTTTTCAATGTTATGTATATGTTGATTCAAGGTCAGCCTTTTCCAACAGTCCCTGTTCACAAATTTATATAGTAAGGCTCAGATTAGAATGTACAGGTTTAAGTCTATCTAAGTCAATATATTTATTGTTATTCTTGAAAAATACTGCTAGGCCAATTTTTGCTACATGTATGTTAGTTTCCTATCTATTGTCACACTATGTAGATTTGAGATGTTTTCACTTAATAAGAAATAGTATTTCACTCGATGACAATGCTTCTAACATATTTCGGCATTCTCTTTGGGATTCATTGATGCTTTATTGCATTTACTCGCTTTGTTAGTTATCAAAATTGCTGTTTCATTATCTACAAAACTCCATTTGAACTTGTTTTTATGCACTCTCTCAATACCAGAACTGCGAACTATATCATGCTATCCTAACATATATCCCTCAGTTTGCAGCCTGTGCGTGAAACGCGGGAGAAGCAAGTGCAGTTATGGAAAGATCTGATACTTGATTACTGTAGAAGCCAAAAGATACATACAATATCCCTCGAAGAAGATTTCCCCTTGTTCTCCAATCCAAAGATAGAGAGTAATACACATTTACATTAATTGTAGTTTTGGCATATTCTTTCCTACAGTTTCAGCGAAACATGTTCATATCTGTTGGCTCACTGAAAATTTGTGCCTTGGAATCTGGTCTGATGACACAGAAAACCTACCATGAATTCAATCTGAGCATACTGTACTAGTCAATACACATGATATATTGAACCACTAGACTAAATTACTTTACTTTGTTACACTTATTTTAGTCATTGTACTGCATTTACAGGTTTTTTGCAATGCAGGATCTCTTAGCCATGAAGCAAAGGAAGTGTTCCTTGCAGCTCTCGTCAGTGAAGGTTCATTCTGTAACTACTGTCGTAGCTTATGGTATACTTACAGTGTGCTATACTGTTTGATAATCAGGACATGTTTAATTTTTTGCTGAACCTGCAGGTCGTGCAGAGTGGATGGACAAAGGTCACAAGAAGTGCCTAATTCTCTGGCTAAGGATACAAGATTGGGCCAATTTCATATTAAACTTTGTAAGATTCCTCTGTATTTACTAATGTGCTATCTGTTTATGAACAAATTGGACAATGGTTCATCGCGGCATGATATTTGTCTTTGCATTTTGATTGTAGGTAAAGGATAACGGGTTGGAAGTAATGACTATCGAAGAAATACGCTCTGGGATTGATACACGTGGAACTGGTGAGTTTAACAAGCTTTCATAGTAATAAGGCCAGATTTGACATCCTCTTCAAACATCAGCATTTATCTGACCTCACATCAACTTGTAGTAAAAAGCACTATGATGTCTGTATTTACTTTATACTGGAAATGTTGGTGATATTTCGTCAGTAGTAGTGTAGTACAAAGCATGCACTAACAAATAATGGAAATACTCGGTTACAGAACTTGAGGGAATTGATCGTGGTGTACTCATGCGGGCTCTGCGGCAGTTGGAGCAGAAGGGAAAAGCAGCTATCTTCAAAGGCACCTCGGCCGATGACGAAGGTGTAAAATTTTCGGTGTAATTCCTTTGCAATATTCAAACTGGCAGACCAATAATCTCGATCAGTCGGTGTCCTTGAACATGGCATGGCACATCCATAACCTCGATCATTCAGTGTCCTTGAAAATGGCATGACACATACCTGTAAAGCAGTATGGCTTCTGGTCGCTGCGGTTATTGTTAAACTTCCCAGCTCATCTTTTAAATCACATGTATAATTAGAATAAATATTTTTAAATTTTATTTTCAGCATAAATCTATTAATCCTTTTGGTTTACTAAAGCATTTATGTTTCGTTATACTTCATATTAATTCGGTATGTAGACGTTTACATACAAGCACGTGCGCACACTCCTATGATCAAACACTCGGCCTCTATAGTCAATCGCAAGTAGGCGACGGCCGACGGGGGATCAATTAGTCTAGTCTAGTCTAATCCCGGGTCCCCTCGACGGCCAGTACTTTAACGAGGGTCTTAGTCTCGCTGGCACGTTTGGAAGGACTAGGTAGGTTAGCTGCTTAATGAACTAACTGCATTGTACTGCACTTGATGATTAGGTGGAGAACTGGAGAGAGCAGTCGCTTCCAAGCACTATATATAATTATCGCTTTTGGTTTTGATATACGCACGACTTGTTTAGAGGTTGGTAGATCCTGTAGGCTGTAGCTGAGCATGGGTGTGCAAATTCTGCTGGACCCTGTGGCTCTTAGCTCCTGGCTATGAAGCATACTCCAGTAAACGTGGTTGACAGTGGACACTGTGGGCAAGGCTTCTGCAGATCAGGTGGCAGTAACGTTGCTCCGATGAGAAACGATCATGGATGCTTAGTTACTGGTCACACGCAAAAACCACCTCGAGGACTAATAATACCAGTCCTTGCTTCTGCTGTCATCATCAGGGAAGAAAAGTTAATGACCGGAAGCTCTGAGCAGAGACCGGTGACAAACTGAACGTGCAAGCGACAAAACCACGGCTGCAGCGGACTTGAGAGCCCAGAAGAGACTGTGCAAAGGTGGGTGGAACATTCCATTCCATCTGCCACTGAGAGGCAAGCAGATGCAAACAACAAACGTGCAGTTGGAAACCATTTGGTACTGCACCCGGAAATGGACGTCTAACAGATGCACTGTACATTACATTCCCTAGCTACCAACCTTATAGTTTAGACGATGGAAGTATCATAGGATTGGCGAGGATCGACGAAGCGAACTGTTACACTGCTCACGTTCATATTCCTCTATATTCATCATTTAAAAGAAACATTTCGGTCCGATCATCAAATTTCTCTCATCTATACTGTTTTTTTTCGCACTCATTCATCCTTTATAAGCTATATACTATTTTTCTTCGCACTCATTCATCCTTTATAAGCTATGAGGCCCACATGACAGCAATATTTTATTTTCTCTCTCCCCCTTTTCCCCTCTCCTTCGGTTCCTCCGCCCACTTCTCTCTCTCCCCCTTCTTTCTCTCTCTCCCCACCGCCACCACCTCTCGTCGGCGTCCGAGGCCACACGCCGCCCCTTGCTGCTCCACCTCGCGGCCGTCGCCGTCCTTTGATCGCTGTTCCACGAAGCCACACCAAGCCGGGGCCGGAGCAAGACCGAATCGCCGTGGCCGAGGTCGCCGCATGGTGGAGCTCAACCGCGATTCCGCCATGCCCGCGGCCGCGAGTCCACCATGGGAGCTGCGCGTCTCTCTCTCGGTGCCGACGCGTCTCTCTCTCCCCCCTCCCACGCGTCTCTCTCTCTCTCCCATACCAGAGCCGGCCACCTCCCTCCCCGCGCCTCTTCTTGTCCCCAGTGCAGGGCCGAGGAGCTCCCATGGCGGCGACGGACCGAGCTCGGCCATGGAGCTCCCACGGCGGGGGCCATATCCTCCCAAATCGGCGACGGCGAGCCTCCTCCCCGCTGGCCGTCGCGACCCTCACCCTCACCGGCAGCGGTGGGAATCATATGGAGGTGTCCACCGGCGTTGTCCCTGCTACCTGCTACCCTGCTCCCTGCGGCGGCGTCCCTCTGTCCTCGAGCATGCCAGCGGGCGAAGCTGTCCACCGGCGGCCGCGGCACGCCCTCCCCGCGCCCTCCACCTGTGGCCGCAGGACGAGTGCCTCCCCTTTTCCCTCTACAGGCGCGAGCGAGCCGGTGGAGCGAGGCCGGTGGCTGCAGGATGAGCGCGGGCCCCGTGCGTGGTGCATCCCGGACTCGCCGTATGTCCTGGGTAGACGCAGGACCGGGGGCCGTGAGCTTTCCAGGACACGACCCAAGACCCCGCTGGGGCCACTTTTCCTGTAAACGCAGGACGCGTTTGCAGGACACGCTGCGGGTAGTCTTAAAAACTTGACTCTTGGGCAGATATTTTGCATTAAAGACCTATCTAAAATTTAGGAATTTCTCATGAATTATACAGAAACCAGTGTGTTGAAAAGAGTAGAAAATATATTTTTCCTCCATTCTAAAAGAAGATCATAAATATATATATTTCGTAATTTCATAAATAGTTATATGCAAAAAAGTGTGGCAGATATTTTTTTTAACAGTACATAGTTCCAATTGAATGCTTTTATCAAAAACATATGGGCCTAAGATATGTTCCCATGTCAAATTGTAGAATTTACTCAACAAATTATTTAGATATTATCACAACAATGTTGTTGTGATTTTGACATAGAAGATTGAGTTATCTCTAGTAAAAAATTGAAGTGAATTGTATGAGTCTAAATGTAGTTTGATTCTAAAAAAAGGAGTCTAGATGTAGATTGAATATAAATTTTACAAATCTTATTAGACGTAAATCAATTCCAAAATCTTTAAATCTTTTATGCAACAACATATATAAATAGTCGATTCATGCAAAAAAAATTAGGCGCATGAAATAATCTGAAAATATTACTTCGCAACTAGTATGGAGTAAGACTAAATTAGTCAAAAATAATAAAATAAATAAATTTTTTGAGAAACCGGGTTTTTGTATACTCCATATAGGTCTTAGAGTTTATATTCTTACAAAGACGCCATTGAAAAATAGAAAAATTACAACACAGCAGGGTGAGCAACCTCAGCCCACAGGCCCATCCCAAGGCCTAGTAATTTCGGGTCTACTTGGTTGGCTACTAATTTTTGTCCAACAAAAATCATGACAAGCCAAAACTTTTGCTAGCCAATCAAGACTTATCAAAGTTAAGGCAAAATATATGGGTGTACAATTGGTTAGTTGCTAAAATAAAAACATGATAAATTTTTATCTATACGTAATTTAAGAACATTCTAGAGATTTATCAAAAATCAGGCAACAAAAAAATTGGTAGTGCTAATTCTTTAAGAATGAACCAATAACCACGAATTTAATATATTATAATTTTGATTTGATAAAAATTAGATAGCAACCAAGCAGCCCCTGCTCTCCAATAGTCCAACTCAGCTTCGATCGGCGGATCAAGGCCCTGTTTGGAACAGATTCGAGACACGAAACGGACAGACGGCCCAAAACGGCCACAGTACCTCGGTCTCCTTCGTCCAGCTTTCAGCGGCGCACGCCCCCCGTGGAGCGCATGGCCGAGACCAGAGCGCCTCCCATGAAGAGAGGGGCTGACCGAATCAGTGAGCTCCCGGAGGGCGTCCCCATCACATCCTCTCGCTGCTGCCGGCCCAGGACGCGGTGCGCACGTGCGTTCTCGCCCAGAGCTGGCGCAACCGCTGGCGGTCCGCGCCCGCCGTCCGCTTCGCCTGATCCACCGGCTTGGCCGGCGGCGTCGACACCTTCGCGCCATTTGTCGACGGCCTGCTGCGCGCCCGCCTCAGGGGCCCGCGCCTGGACTCCTGCGACTTCGATCTGGATCTTGACGCGTCCGACGTCCCCAGATTGGAGCTGCAGGGAAACTGCTGGATCCGGCTCGTGCTGCAGCTCAAGGTCCGGGAGCTCCGGTTCGAAGTGTCCTTCGCCTACACTAGGGTTCCCCTCACGTTGGAGTGTAGGCCCCTCTCCTCCCGGCACCTAACGAGCTTGGAGCTCATGGGTGTTCAGGGCAACAACGTCGTTCTTGATTTCTCTGCATGCTTGGCGCTGGAGAGTCTCAGGATGGAGGATTGCCTCCTTTCTTCGACGGAAATACACTCCCCCTCCTTGAAGCATCTGAGTATGAAACACTGCTTCTTTTATTCCAACTACCGCACTGGGATGTCGTTCCCCAACCTCCGCTCGTTCGAGTTCATTACTAATTTCGGAAGGGCTCCAATCCTTGAAACAATGCCATACTTGGAATCTGCAAAAGTTCGATTTGATCATCATTACGACGATCGATGTAAAAATGGTCGCATGGATGATTGTGGAAGTGCTGCTTGTTGGGGTTGTTTT
This sequence comes from Bothriochloa decipiens, assembly GCA_023333625.1. Classification (NCBI taxonomy): domain Eukaryota; kingdom Viridiplantae; phylum Streptophyta; class Magnoliopsida; order Poales; family Poaceae; genus Bothriochloa; species Bothriochloa decipiens. Next base: position 10,939,374 of record CM041637.1, read on the forward strand.
AGTTACTATGGTCCTGACGATCCTGACAGTGTGTTTCTTGAAGGCTTGGCTGAAGTTACATACTTGAATTTGTCAGCTTATCCTGATATGGTATACCTGCATCTGTGTCCCCTGTTTTTGGTTTTGCCATTGTGTTCACATACATAGCTGTGTTTCACTTGTTCCTTTCTAGTGCTCTGATTTCAATGAAACATCATCTGTGGTTCGTTGACAAGTGCCTTGCTAGATGCCTGTATCATTACTGAAACTTGTGTTGTTCTGCAGTTACTGATATTGTTGAACTAAAAATGAGAGACCTGGTAGTTATTGATTTGTGATCTTAGATTCAGAATGTGTTGCTCAGATTACAAAATAGTGGAATGTTTTTGTATATCTTAGTTTAGATGCACCTCTACAAAAGATGTATGTCTAGACCTTTTTTTTGCCTGGCTTACCAACCAATATATGATTAAAACTTATAATTTCATTTGGTGATATTCATTATTTGACTTTACATCCCTGTACTTTTCCTTGTATGTTTTCCACAGGGACTTGGAATGGTGCCCTGCATTTAACAAGTTAAAGACTCTGGTGCTTGGCAGATGGTTTCTGTCTACTGAGCTCAGTGCACTGATTTGGTTCCTCCACCACACGCCTCTTCTGGAGAAGCTTACACTGAAAATTTCAAAGGTGCTGTCATTAACATGTTACTCTGTACTACATATCTAGCCTTTATTTTGCTTTTGTTTATTAATTGAGTAAATTATTCATTTGCTTCAGTCACGCAAGCCTTTAATGAAAACGGAGGGACGCTACGATCCGTTGCAAAAAATGATTGCACCTAGCCATCTTCAGATTGCTGAAATCATATGCAAAGATGTTGATGGAATAGTACTCAAAGTTTTGAATGTCTTGAATGCTAATGGCATACCACTGGGGAAAATCAGAATTCAGTGTTCAGATCGTAAGTTATCTATGAACTGTCATGATTCTTTTGTGCAGTTGTTAATATGTGTTACAAAACAAAGTGTTATCAGTAATCAAACTATGTGTTTTCTGATTTATCACAATTTAAGTTATTGCATTTTGCATTAAGTAGTTGATATTTACAATTTCTGTACATGATTAGACTATCTGCAACTGTTGTGAATGCTCTTATGCTTCTACTTATATATAATATGCAAGCATTGATGTAGCAAGCGTAGACATCTGTAGTCTATACAGTCCATTTTGATTGAATTTTCTGCAATCAGGCCCTGTTTATATAAACAAACATGTATAACCCTGATTCGATATCGAAGATATGTTTCTCCTTCTGTGTCTTAAAATTGCCATTGTACTTACATTGCATCTTGAATGTGCTAGTTCTTTATATTTGTGCATATATGCTCTTTAGAAACTAGACATATAAAAACCACAACAACATTATCTCAACATCATCTAGTTTTCTGATCCTCAAACGTACAGGTCCAAGTATGGCTCCAACTTTCTGTACTTATGAAATGCTTCACATGTCCAATTTTATTTAATTAATTTCTACAAATTTTCTCTCCAGGTTAATTGTTCTTTTCTTTCCCCTTCTCTCTTACAGGTTATAATTTGTAGAAAAGAGATAAGGCAGTTGATGACCCTAGTGCCAGGCTATTGATGACCCTAGTGGATTATTAAAGGTATAAATGGAACATTGGAACATTTATGCAGTTGTATTTTCTGGCTTTTGTCTATAGGAAGTTAGGTGCCTCATGCCCTGTTATGCCAGTGTAGTTTACCTTGCGCCACAAATTAGTTGCATCACATTTGATTAATGACTTTGCAAGATAAACTTATCCTGTCTTAATTGCACTGTGGACCTTTCTTTGTATCGTTCACTTTTGGAAACATTGTTTTCAGTACCATACCATTCAATGAAATCTATGCAATTTGCACATTTACAGTTACTCCATAGATGCCACTGTGAAGTGTTTACCATTCAGTACATTTCACCATTAAGTATGACACCTTTTTATCTCTTCTATTGGTCAATGACATTGGTCTGCAGCAACCAGATGCAAAGACTGCCAACAGGTGAACAAAAGTGTCATTGTGTCAACTTCACCATGCGACCGTTCAGATAGACTTCTTTGCTGCTCTGCTTTGATGGCTGCCAAGAGACAATGCCCTGACTGGTGGCTTTGATTTCCTTTCATCTCTGTATGTTCAGTTCGGTCAGCCTGTCTGCTTAGTACAATCCTCACCTACTTGTTTCTTAATGCACTATGTGTAACATGATGCCTATGAGATGTTTGATCAGGGGATCAGAACTTGATGTATGAATCAATGTCAGTTTGTGTAATATATCCGTACATGCATCCCACTTTGTATGATGCATTCAGGTTCCATTGCCGTGCCACATATATGAATAAAATACTAAGCAAAGGAGAGACATGGTAAGTGATCCAGAGTAATGCATATTTGTCAATATATACAGCTACCAAAAACTTCATCATTTTTGTCATGCGCTTTACATAACTCTCTTCTCAATTGCAATGTGCCCAGGCGATGCCCACAAAAAAAAAATGGGACCCACGACCCTCGTAGGTCCAGACTACCGTGCGTCGCACCGCAGCAGCGCCGCCATTGGCCATAGCCCTGAACCCTGATGAAGGCCTCGCGCGCCCTGCCGTTGGCTATGGATTGGAAAATTGGGCACCGATGCTTGTGTAGTCCTCAGTGCTTGATTTTGAAAAGGAAGCCTCGGTTCTATAGGGTTGGAAAACGATGCTTCGACGCTCCCTTGTCCCCAGATATCGTTTTTCTGCAACACTGCAGGTGCTTTGAGGGACTTCTACTGCACGATTTTCTTTTTCACTGCAATGTAATGACCGGAGCACTAGCGAATGTGATGGAGCACAGCAAGCTGACACGTCTCCCTACGTCCAAGCAAGGGCGTGCCTGATCCACGCTCGGCCCCCATCGTGATCTCGTCGCAATCAACCTCTGCTGCACCGCCGCCGAACTCTATTGGTTCCATTCCATGATGTGTAATCTGGCGAACGTAAAAACAAGCGTGGCAGGTGGCATTGGGATTAGAGAGTCGACTCTCGACTCCCGAGGCCGCATGTGCGTTCAGCTCTTGCCCTGGAAGATGCTCGCGGTGGCAGGTTGCAGTTGTACACAGGCGAGGATGCGCGATAAGCAAAGTTTATCTTAAGCCGCTGGAGCGTCACAAATCACAACGTTGAGATGCCGTGCTACTGCTAGAGTGCTAGGTGGTGAGTAGACAGAACTGTTCAGTTCTCGGTATCATCAGAATGGCAACCCTCAAAATGATAGAACGGCAAAGGCAATGGTCCAAGGAAGTCGCGCATGTTTTTCTTGGTATACAGCCAGAGCACCCCAGTAGGCCAGCACCGCCACCAAGAGTAGCAAAGCCGCGTCTTTAACGCCGCCGCCCGTGTCATCCTCCAGAGTCCGCCACGAACACGTTCTTGTTCCACACCACACCCTCGTTTAAGAAACCTACTACTATAAAAGAGCGAGCTGGAACAGCCAAGGCAACACCAGCACCAAGCACAGCCGGAAACGTGTCAGGCTACGACCGAACCGATGATCAGAATAGACATTTCCTTCGCGATCAATCATGCTCTCATCCGTGGCGTCACCTTGGCTTGGCTGCTCTGTGCCTATCTTCGCGTCAGTCTCAGCCATCCATAGCAGCCAGCGGCAGTAAAGAATTGCTTCAGGCTCGATCTCTAAATTCTTTAATTTGGGAGGAAGGCTATCGCAATCTTGTTCCCCCTATCGCACTGTGACCGGCACTAGGATTGAATTCGCGTAGAGCTGGTTAAAATAGTACTGCAATAGTCTTGAGCTGCTTAAACAAGGCCGCGATCTTTTGTCGCCCGTGTGCGACCGGTTCCGCGTTGCGCGGCAGCCTCCATGGAAAATCAGCCGCACGCAACGCCTCTAGATTCTACTGCTGTGCTAGTATATATTTTAGAGATCGGAGATGATCCGATCTGGGGGCAGAGCATTCTGATCTCGTGAGCCAAACAGCCAAGGAGACGTGGGCCGTTTAATAGATAGAGATTCTCACGAAAGAAAATGTTTCGTGTCTAGGTTGCTCTTAAAACCGGTTTTCTGTTGAAACAAAACCGCATGCTCAATTTTTTTTGTGGCTACATTATTTCTGAAACGAAACAGAACCAGTGTTACAAGGAAAACGTTTCTTGATGATTCAGGACGAAATGTTTCTGAATTTTTAATGTTTGATTGATATTCAGGTGATTCTGCCTAGGATCGAAAATGTTTCATCCATCTAAACGGTCTCTTACGCAATGGCGTTATCCCAACATGGTAACGTAAAGTGAGGCGCATCTCAGCATCATGTGTCTGAAACTCAGAAGAGCCCTGAAAGCCCACGGATCCTGGGGTGATAAAGGATGAATAGATGAGATGCTGCACCTTTCGCGTCTCTATGATTGCGGAATGACTTAGCGCCGGAGGAACTGTCAGTGCAATCACTGGTGCGCTCGCCCGCCGCCGAGCAGGCAGAAGCATGGCGAGGCGAGCACAGCACGCAGCTTTGCCTATACGCTTTTGCGGTGTCCCCAGAAGCGGAGATGCCACCGCGGCACCCCACCGGAATCAGATAGCGGCACTAGCCACAGGGCAGGACAAGCAGAGCTTCAGAAAAATGGATAGCATATTCAACAACCAGAAATTTAGATCGCCAGCCACAGGGCAGGACAAGCAGAGCTTCAGAAAAATGGATAGCATATTCAACAACCAGAAATTTAGATCGCCAGAAGTTGGTGCGCACCGTTTTTGTCAAAACCTGGACCCAGATTACGGGAACCTCGGGCCTGACTCGGCGCGATTTCATTTCTTGATTCCAAGTTAAGGCACATCAATCGCCGCCCGCATGTGCCGTGATTCTCCAAGCAACAACGCCGTCGGCATCTCAAATACATTTACACCGCGTCGCACTCAGCTGCACTACTGTACAGGGCGAGCGACACCAGCTCTCCATGTCAACGTTTGCTTGCTCGCTTCTGCAACCGGCGGGACCCGCCAGTTGTATCTGCAAAGGATGATCTTTCTGTGTTGTTCTAATCCCGTCCCCGTTGGCTCACGGTCACAGGCCGGTGAACACAGTAAAACACCGGTGGTCGCTGTCGCCCAGGACCAAGAAGCGACTTACTACGGTCTACGGGTGGTTACATTATCGACGGCGACGATGCGACGTATAACCGCTGCAGGACGGCACTCTGATGACTTTTTCATGTCCAGTTGTCTACTAGTAGTACAATGATCCGTCAGTCGGATTTTACTCTACAACCGATGTGCGATCAAGTTCTTGTTTAGTTTACCAAGTTAGGGTTGCCTCGGCTGGACATGGCATGGCCATTTGCCGGAACAGAGGGAATCGTTGCCATTGTGCGCGCGCAGCAGTAGCTAGCAGCATGGTTGGGAGGACGGCCACCAGCCCAGGGACTAGAGCTGGGACTTGGGCCGGGCTGGGTCGGCACGGCATGGCACTCGTGATTCGTGCCGCTTCGGGTTGTGTCATCTAGACACGAGAGGCACGTCGGGCCGTGCCGATATGGCACGATAAAACTTTTCTTTGGCCCAAGCACAACTAACCCTGGGCGTTTGGGTTACCCGATTTTTTCGGTCGGGTAATTCAGATAATTCAAAGTTCGGGCAATGAAAATTGCTACCCGATATTAGCCCCGACGCACTACCCGAATTTTCGGGTACCCGATTTTTTGGGTTCGGGTTCGGGTATACCCGATCTACCCGAATTTAAAAAAAAAACAACAAAATACACAAAACTTTAGTTGCAATTTATACATAATTTCCTCAATAATTTATGTATAGTTTCAACAATAATTTATAGAGAATAATATATTACAGTCACTTGTTCAAACAAGAGAATTATATTCTAATAAAGTGATAATTTCAAGTGTTCTGCTAACAACAAATGATAAATACAAGGTCAAGACAAAACTTTGGGTAGTTTGGGTACCGGAGCGTATTACCCGAATTACTCAAACTAATTTCGGGTAATTAAAATCACTATCCGAATTTAGGATCGAATACCTCGGGTTCGGGTAATTGGGGTCCGGATTCAGGTAATTCGGGTTTGAGTAATGGGTATCGGGTATTTTGCCCAGGCTTAAGCACGGCCCTCAATTGTTAGCTTTCATTATCTCCAATCATTACGAAGACATATAGCTTGTGTGTATCATTTTAATAAAACTTTTAGTAATTTTCATAATCTATTTAAGAATTAGATGATAGATAGTAGAGTAAATGCTAGGAAATTGTATTATAGAGTTGTAGAAGTGCATACGTGTCACTTTCATACCGTGACGGCCTAAGCACGGCCCAAAATACGGGTCGTGCTATGTAGCCTGCCGTGCCGAGATCTTTCGTGTTGTGTCGTGCTTTGGGTCGTGCCAAATGATCGTGCCATGACGAGCCCTCAAATGGCACGGCCCAAATCCCAGCTCTACCAGGGACGGTACCAGGATTCGGATCAGGTTAGGCGCAATTGCAGCTGCAGAACAACCGTAAAACGGAGTTGCCGAGACCGATCGATGAGGTTAGGCTCGTCACACTCACATTCACAGGACAAAGGTCGGTCGGGTCGTGAGTCACGCACGGTTCACGGCCACTAGTCCACTAACGAAAAGGGGCCCCTGGCCTGCTTCTTCCAGAACGTGTGGCATCTTCTTCTCGTCCAAAAGGTTTGTGGTGCGCTAGTTTATGGCATAGTGTGTGGATGCACGGCTAAGGACGCATCTGATCCCATTGTGATCCACCACTGGGGGAGGAGGCTAATGGTAATGGGTGCCAAAGGTGACACACATTACCGCGGTAATGCCGTGTTAGTGGCTCCTTCTCTGGTGGCCTTTTTCGCTTTTTTCTGAGAAGGAAACGTGGGGTTACTGTGTGTCGCTGTTTTTTGCGGGGAGCCCAAACATATGCGTGCGTGCAATTGCGGTTAAATCTCCTAGAGCCAGAGGAGAATTGGTGCGGCGTGTGATGGAGAGCTCACGTACCTTCCTGTTTGAACACAGAGCACTAGGAGGAATAACTAAACATTTTTGTGTGGCGAATAAACAACAAAGTGCAGAGTGCGCGAGTAAGACGTATTATACTATAAGGATATTTTGTTTCTTGTATACAGAAAAAAGAGAGGATATTTCGTGTCGTGGATATATTGGAGATTTGGATTTGGAGCGGTAACCCGATTACTGTTACGATCCAAATACAACAAATGAACTGCTGCCGATGATCACATGATACAACGACATCCCAGTCGAAATTCAGAAAAATCAATTGATGACGTGTAGTAGGCTTACTACATGACAAAGACAAGGCAGTACGAGACAATATCAACTGTGCTGGAGTAGGTTTTCTAAGTCCATATCATATTCAATTATTCATATTTGTCGGTGTTTCGACCCCGGGGGTCAACACCAACGAGTAAATTCGTAATTGCGTGCTCCCTTAATTCAGTGAGTGATGTAAGAAGGACACGGCGATTTATCCTGATTCGGGTAAAGAAGGCCCTACGTCCAGCGGGGGGAAGATAGTTCGTGTTATCTTGCACCGAAGCGCTAGTACAGGGGTGAATACAAGCGGGCGTGAGAAGCGTGAGCTAGAGTTTGAGCGTCTCGGGCGCTTAGCTCTCTACTTCACACTGTCTCACGGCGTAGTTCTGTGATCTAAATCCTTAGCGTATTCCAAGCCCTGGCGCCTTCTTTTATAGGCGAAGGAGAGGCACAGGAGTATATTTTTTTAGTGCTAACGTGGTCGGTGACGTATGACGCCGATGCCGATCATATCGGTGTCGCTGTAGAGGTGTACGTCGGTATGGGAGGTTCTGCAACCGTCGCGTCGGGAGTCGTTGAAGTGTTGATCAGAGTTGTTGAAGTCCCGCTCGAGGATGCGTGACCGTGTCGAGGGGCGACGGTCGAGGCCTCAGGTCGAGTCGAGGGGGTCGAAGCCCTTCGGATAAGGCCGAATCTCGGGATATGCGGGGAATATGCGTCTCGAGGGGGTGCCGGACGGGGCACAGTGCTCGGTATGGCGCGGCAGTGAGGTACGATCCGCGGGATTCCAGGGTATGGGCGGTAAAAGCAGGATTTGACTGCCATACCCGCAGCTGTTTTGGTAACTCCATACGGTTAGGCGGGAGCAGGTAAAATGCATTGAATGCGCCTGGATCCGTACTGGGAGTAGGTAGCCGAGGGTTTTACCACGCTCAAGGGCTGCCCATTCGCACGGGCGAAGTTCCGTCCTCGAGGCCGGCCTGTTCGCCGGGGCGGAGTTCCGTCCTCGAGGGGTCGCCCGAGTCGCATCCTCGAGAGTACAGTCTCGGTCCGTGCGGTGGTCCGTCAATCAGGTTGTGGCTTTGGGCTGTCGACGCCCGTTCGTGGGCTGATCCAGCATGCTTTAGTTTGTGGATTTCTGAGCGGTAATGAGGGATGTCGTTGGAGGGCTTGCGTCGCTGACTTCGGGGATCCACCTAGTTAAATGAGGGCTTAGGGTACCCCTTTCTCAGGTAACCGACAGTAGCCCCTGAGCCTCTGCGCGAGTGCTGGCACTCGGGCAGGGGGTAGGAACCGGGAGCGAAGTGTGGCTTGGATTTTTCTGTGGGGGGCGCGCGAGCGTTCCCCATGGGGGTAGCCCCCGAGGCCTCGGAGGAGTCGGAGGACTCTTTCGAGGGCTTTATTTGTCTTCGGTCGAGGGGTGCTCGTCCAGTCGGGTACGAACCTGAACTGGAGTCGTGGCGCTTTGCCGAGGGGTACATAGGAACTTCGAGCCCTCGGGGGATTTTGACCCTCTTTCGTCGAGGAATGCTGGGCACGGTCGAGCCTCCGAGCCTCATGCGGCTGGGGCGTTGCCGGCCTCGGCGTTCATCTCACGAGTCCTTTCGATCAGACGTGAGGCGAGAAGCGTCGGACTACCCTCGATAGGGCGAGCCTCAAAGTTCTCAGTGAGCTGGTAACGGGAGAATCCAAGTGAGAGCCCGATCCTCGTTCGATAGAGGTCAGCAGGAGGCCTGGAGGCGGTCTCATTAAAGCAAAACACATGGACCTATGGATACCGATTCCATTTGATAGGTCTCGGTGGCTCGATGCCTCCCTTCAGGGGGATTCCATAAAAGTCCGTAGCATTTTGCCTTGGATATGTCCAAAGGGGTCTCAAGAATTAGTTCTCGAGTGGGGCCTCGTGTTGGCTCCCCCTTGATCATCCTTGACTTGGGTGCTCGAGGACGGCTGTCGAACCCTGGTCGAGGGTCAGCCTTCGCTCCCTCGAGGCTTGTTGTGGAGCCGGAGCCCGTTTACCTCTTCGGGGGATTTCCAACCCTCTTTCGTCGAGGGGTGCCGGGCACGATCGAGCTCCCGAGCCTCGTGCGGCTGGGGCGTTGCCGGCCTCGGCGTTCATCTCACGAATCCTTTCGATCGGACATGAGGCGAGAAGCATCGGACTACCCTCGATAGGGCGAGCATCGAAGTTCTCAGTGAGCTGATAACGAAAAAATCCAAGTGAGAGCCCGATCCTCATTTGATAGAGGTCGACAGGAGGCCCGGAGGTGGTCTCATTAAAGCAAAACGCAATGGACCTATGAACACCGATTCCATTTGATAGGTCTCGGTGGCTCGATGCCTTCCTTCGGGGGGATTCCATAAAAGTCCTAGCATTTCGCCTTGGATGTGTCCAAAGAGGTCTCGAGGGTTCGTTCTCGAGCGAGGCCTTGTGTTGGCTCCCCCTTGGACACCCCTGACTCGGGTGCTCGAGGGCAGCTGTCGAACCCTGGTCGAGGGCCAGCCTTCGCTCCCTCGAGGCTTGTTGTGGGGCCAGAGCCTCTTTACCTTTTCCTGGAGGAATCCGCCGATAAGTAACGTTTGTTTTTCTTACCATCGGACGTGTCTTTTGAGGAGAAAGTTAAACGGTGCGGTGGTGGAGATCGTGGTGGGCCCGGGCAATGGCTAATTGCCTGAGGCGTGACACATGTATCCGGTCGAGAATCGAGGGGGAACGGTTAGGTAAACGCATTAACTGCGGGGAATTACCTTTTTCTTCCGCCGGATTCCGCCCGTTGCTCTTCCTGGGTATAAGACTAGAGGGGACAGGCGCTGTTCGCCTCTACCTTTGCCACATTGCCTTCACCACCGCTAGTGCTCCTGAGTCCCTGCTTTCCTGCGTGTGAGGGTAGGAACTTAGAGCAAGAAATCGTGATTGGGAATCTTCCCGGTCGCCCGTCCGCCGAGGAGATCCATGTCGTCGCTGCCGCCGCCGCACCCATCGAACAAATCCGTGCCGCTACTGCTGCCATGGCCCCCACCTTCCAGCCTGCCGAACCCTGGCGCCCGTCGACCGTGACGCGACAGAGGCTGAATGAGTTGGTGAGGGAAGGACTCCTCTGCCCCGTCACCGAATCGACTCGGCCGGAGTGCATCGCGCCGCTGAAGAGCCACCCCGAGCCAAACCCGCCGGAGGGCTACGTGGTGAGCTTCCTCAAGTACCACCGGCATGGGCTCGGAGCGCCCCTGAGCGAGTTCTTGCAGGGGCTGATGAACTTTTACGGCGTCGAGGTCCAACACTTCTCCCCCAACGCCATCTCCAACGCTGCCATCTTCGCGGTCGTCTGCGAGGGCTACTTGGGGATGGCGTCCCATTGGGAGCTGTGGCTCCATCTCTACAAGGGGAAGCCTCTCCGGTGGGGTCAGGCATGAGGCGGATTGTCAGAGTGGGCTGCCTCAACTTCGTGTTGAAGACAGGCAAGTTGGAGGTGCCGCGCGAGTACATCCCCACCGGGTTGATGTCCAACCACTCTCGATGAGAAGAGCAATGGTTCTACCTCCGCAATGACGGAGGCTACTTCCCGCCGTACACCAGGCGGCTCATCACCGAGCGGCCATTCAACTGGCTGCACGGTGTGACGGGGGATCTCCAACGTCGACTTTGACCCCTCGCCGCCGTGATGAGGACACTTCGAGAGGTGGGCCTGACGACGGGCATGGTGGTCTTGGCCTTCCATAGTCGACGGGTGCTCCCCTTGATGGAGCGCCCACTGTGGTTGGACGAGGTGCTCCCAGCGGTGGCGCCTGAAGTGCTCGAGAGGTGCCGGATGTCCAGCGGGGAGATACCCGCCGTGGAGATCGTCGCGCGGGTGAAAGGGATGGTTGCGGGTTCGTTCAGGGCAGAGGACGTCAACCGCCTCCCCATGCGGCCAGAGGAGAGGTGGCTCGACCTGGTGAGTGCCTCGACCCAGCCTTTCGCTTTTACGTTTCGTCCCCTTTTTTCCTTACTCTTGTCCTCGCGACCGAATGTTTTCGTGCAGGGGAGAATCGACTACCGGAGATTAAGGTCCCCATAGGTGAGACGCTTCGACGCCCAGCAAGAAAAGAGGTGCAAGGATGAGAAGAGGAAGTAAAAGGACAAGAAGCTCCGAGAGCGCGAAAAGCGCGAGAAGCGCCGTGCGCAGCAGAGGCGCGACGGGCTCCCAGAGGAGGAGTCTCCCTTCGAGGATGAGGAAGACGAGGATGATGATGATGACGACGATGATGATGTTGAAGGGGTGGCGGGACGTCTTGAGCCCCTTCTGTCTGGTCCCTCCCGTACTGACCGTCTTTCGGTGCAGGAAGGTGCGTCGGAGCAGCGCGCCCCTCAGCCGGCGACTACGGCCTCAGAGCACCAGCGAGGGGAAAGGTCGACCACTCCCTCAACTCGGGGGGTTCATCCTCCTCCCGTCGTGCTCGTGGCGGGACCCTGCCCACTTTGACCCGGGAGACCCGATCCCGGTCATCGGCGCGGGTGGAGCAGGGTCGTGCCCAGGAGGCCTCATCGGAGCAGGGAGGCATGGCGACCTCACCGACAGCCCCTAGCAGCCCCAGCCCTGGGAAGAGCTTGGCGTCGGGTGGGGCCTCGAGGTCTGCTGGCGGTTCGAGGGGGACCCGAAAGGCCTCTATCCCCTTTGGGTAAGTGTTGTCGATTTAAGTCTCTTCTCGCTGCTTCCCCATTCTGCGGTTCATTAAGTTCTCTACTATCCTGCTTTTTGTCCAGGCCAAAGCGCCGCATCGAGGATGCGACCACGAGGATGGGGGCCTCAGCCACAGGTGCGACATCGAGGCCCTTGGCACCGTGGGAGGCGAGATGGCTGTCCTTAGCCCTCGAGGCTATGGCTCACGGTAGGCTGACGGGTTCTGCTCTTGCTGCAGGGTCGAGCGACTCAGGGGCCGTGACGGGCGGTGACTCTGAGCCGAGGAAGACACAGGAGGGGGGAGCGCCTCCCTCATGTCGATGTCCGTGGTCCCCGAGCTCGGCCCGGTGCCAGAGAGCGGAGCCCGGGCGTCGGGAGCCCCTGACCTGGGCCAGCCTGAGGTCTCTGCTTCCATGCCCGAGGCAGGAGCCCCCGAGGGCCATGAGCCAAGAACGAAGGTAGCCCCCATCGACCTCAAGGGTGAGGAGGCCATCACCCCTCCCCCTTCGACGGGGGAGCGAAAGCCGTGGACGACAGGGCTATGCAAGTTGGAGGCTCAGTGAAAGCAGGAGCTATTGTGGGCGTAGCAGGAGGAGAAGGAGCCACAAGAGTGGCAGGAGGAGGAGGTGACCGGGGAATGGCCCTAGCACCATCAGGAGCAGCAGACACCGCCGGGGGACGTGACGCTGCCGGACCTATCGGCGCAGCAGCCGGCCAAGCCGTCGGAGGGGGAGGAGACCTTGGGACTCCCAAAATAGTGTGTGTCCATGATCACCCTCGATGAGCTGCTACAAGAAGCGACACTGAAACTCTCAACGTAGCTCGAGGAGGAGACCTCAGCACCGAGCCCGTCGGTAGACGTGTTGATGGTGGATCTGTCGGCGCCACAGGACGTGGCGTTGGACGAAGCGACGGCCTCATCCCCTCCGCTGCCTCAGGAGGCGCCTGAGCTAGCGTCGAGCCAGCCACCGCAGCCGTCAGCCGCGCCGTTGGAGGAGCCAGCTATTTCTGGTCCGCAGGCGAAGCGGTCGGAGGAGACGGCGGCTGTCATCGCGTTGGGGACTCCTGGCCCGTTGAGGAGGAGGTCGACGTCCGACCCTGGGCTGGGAGGCACCGGCGCCGCGTCGGAGTTCCCCACCTCGGTCGAGTTAGCAGAGCACCATGGTGCCCCACGCGACATGGCAGAGGAGATCAAGTCCTTGGCGTGAACCAAGGTCAAGATGCTCTTCTCTCATTGGGGCAAGGAGCATGTCTTGCTCCAAGAGCTTGGTGACTCCAGCGCTCCCAGGATCGAGATGGATGACCCGACGGAGGTCGAGCGCTGGGAGGGCGTGGAGCAGTCCCGGGCGTGGCTGCAGCACTTCCTCAAGCTGGGTGTCGAGCTCGTTGGGGATCTCGACCAGAGTCTCGTGGTAAGTCCCTGTTTGGATCACATACGATTTTTAGCTTTTCCCGTTTGGATTGCCATAACCCTCGATTTCCTATTTCTAGGACTTGCGGAGGCATTCCCACTCTAAGTCATACTTCCTCCATGAAATGCGTAACAGCCGGGAGGAAGTGCTTCGCCAACTCGAGGCCGGCCGTTCTACGCAGAGCAGGGTGGCCGAGGTCGAGGAGGAGGTGAAGCGGGCCAGAGGGGAGGCCACCAGGGCCAAGGAGGAGGCCACCCAGGTGAAGGAGGACGCCAAAGCAGCTCGAGGAGAAGCCGCCTGAGTCAAGTAGGAGCTCTGGCGGGTCAAGGAGGAGGTCAACGCAGCCAGGGGTGATGCGATGGAGGCCAAGAGCGATGGCGTTCGCGCTCAAGAGCACGTCAAGCTACTCACGGAGGAGGCCCTAGGCTCCATGGAGCGTATCCACTCGCTCAAGGCCAGTCTGGCTCAGGTCTCCATGGCGTGACACCCTCTCTGCCTTGGTCAAGGAGCAGAAGGGTCGAGCCGACAGCCTGGACGCTAAGCTCGAGGCGATGAAGGCTACCCTTCGAGAGAAGGAGCAAGCCATCATCCTGTCTGGTGGCGCCCTCGAGACCCTCCGGTGCGAGAAGATCAACTTGACTCGGGCTTTCAAGGAGGCCCAGCGGGAGCGAGACGAGGCTCGGGAGGAGCGCGACGCCATGTTGGAGGACCGCAGCGCCCTCCAGACCCGCTGTGCCAGTGAGTTCTTTGGTGGGCTTTGACCTTTTTCTTTCTGTGTGACTTGTTTAACTCTTGTTTTGTCTTTTAGGCCTTGAGTCCGAGCTGCTCTCCACTCAGGCCACTGCCAAGGTGCTACAGGAGGGCCTCGTGGCGGAGGGGGCGCTTCTCGACAGGTTCCGGGTTGCCATCAATAGGCTTTGTACCTCCTGGGAGGTCGAGCCCATCGAGGTGGCTGAAGAAGATGTCCCGAGGGCCGTGCTCATTGATCGGCTCTACCACCTTGACGCCACCCTTCGGGATCGCGTGCGGGAGGCGCTCCACACCGGCGTGAAGCACGCGCTGGCGGTGGTTTCCTCCGGCTTCGTCTTCGACATGGACGTCGTTGCCCAAGGCTTCGTCCCCGACATCTTGAAGACCGATGTCAAGAATGAGGAGTGGTGCCTGGGGCTGATCCGAGATGCCAAGAGGCCGGGGGAAGCACTGGCGAAGCTGTTCGAGGATGAAATCCTCCCCCTAAAGATGAAGGGTACACCGTCGAGGAGGGCGGCGACGGAGACGGCGGAGCGGGCCTGTAGGGCAAAACTGGGAGAAGGTGCCCGTGTAAATAAGTTAGTTTTGTAACTTATATTTAGTATGGCCTCGGGGGCCTTTAAAACATCTATGCATCTATTGTAATGCATTTGGATATTTTAAGTTCGAGTCTTCTCTGTTTTCTTTCGCCTAGATTTTGCTTTTTTGACTAAGTGTTCGACGCGTGCTCGTATCCCTTGAGGGGGGAGCGAGTGGAGGTACCGTAGCCTAGAGGCGTAGGAGAGCTCCCGGCTCGACAGCCCTCGACCCTTAGGGAATTCGAGGCATTTTCTTCTTAGTCGCGAAGCGCGTCGAAGCGAAGGAAAGAAGAGATGCTCGAGCTTCGATCATCTGACCTTTGCTTTTTGACTAAGTGTTCGACACATGCTCGTATCCCTCGAAGGGGGAGTGAGTGGAGGTACCGTAGCCCTGGGGCGTAGGAGAGCTCCCAGCTCGACAGCCCTCATTGACCTCGAGGGAGTTCGAGGCATTTTCTACTTAGTTACGAAGCAAAAGGAGACGCTTGATTTTTTGAAAAATCGTTCGTATTTTTAGGAACTTAAGGGGTTCCCCCCCGTTAGCCCCCGAGGGAGGCTCGACTCTAGCAAGACAGGGTCAAGGCTACCTCTTGCATGTATAATAATGAGCTTGAACTTATAATCGAAAGTACTTCTTATATTTGTCATGCGAAAATGTACGAAACATGCGAGAATGTACAAGGGCATCGGTGTCATAGGGGTAGAAACGATGTAGCTGTTCGATGTTCCATGCGTTGGTGAAGGTTTCGCCCTTGTTGTTTGCCAGCTTGTATGTTCCGAGCTTCAGCACCTCAGCTACGGTGTATGGACCTTCCCATGATGGAGTCAGCTTGTGACGCCCCTTGTTGGTCTGTCATCGACGTAGGACGAGGTCTCCAACTTGGAAGTCCCTTGAGCGCACGTGTTTGTCGTGGTAGCATCGAAGTTTCTGCTGATACCTCACGGAGTGAATCAGCGCCATGTCTCAAGCCTCCTCGAGCTGGTCGACGGCGTTTGTGAGGGCTTCTTCGTTGGTTTGCTCGTTATAGGTCTTTAGTCGAGGGGAACCATACTCGAGATCAGTGGGGAGGACGGCCTTGGACCCATAGACCAAGAAGAATAGTGTGAACCCTATGGCTCGACTAGGTGTTGTCCTTCAGCTCCACAGGACCAAAGGCAGCTTCGCAGCCCATTTCTTTCCGTGCTTGTTAAGGCGGTTGAAGATTCTCGGCTTGAGGCCCTGCAAAATCATGCCATTGGCGCGCTCGACCTGGCCGTTAGTTCGAGGATGAGCGACCGCGGACCAGTTCACACGGATGTGATGGCGATCGCAGAAATCCAAGAACTTCTTGCTAGTGAACTGTGTGCCGTTGTCAGTGATGATGACGTTCGGGACCCCGAAGCGATGGATGATGTCGGTGAAGAACTCGACCGCCCGCTCGGAGCGGATGTTGCCAATAGGCCGGGCCTCGATCCACTTGGTAAACTTGTCGACAGCAACGAGTAGGTGCGTGTATCCCTTGGTTGTCCTCTTGAGAGGCCCCGCGATGTCGAGCCCCCAGACTGCGAACGGCCAGGTGACGGGGATCATCTGTAGGGCGTGAGCTGGGAGGTGCGTCTGCTTGGCGTAGAATTGACACCCCTTGCACGAGCGGACAATGTTGATAGCATCAAAAACGGCGGTTGGCCAGTAGAAACCCTGTCGGAAGGCATTGCCAACGAGGGTTCTCGGTGCTGCGTGGTGGCCGCAAGCCCCCGAGTGTATGTCCTCGAGGAGCCTCCTGCCTTCTTTGATTGTGATGCAGCACTGAAGGATACCCGATGGGCTTCGCCTGTAGAGTTCCTTGCCAACACCGTAGATGATGTAGGACTTGGCCCATCGTGCGATCCGGCGAGCCTCGGTCTGGTCTTCCGGGAGTTCCCCTCGAATGAGGCAGTCGAGGAAAGGGACTCGCCAATCTGGAGGTGGGCTGATGTAGGTGGCCAGCATGCATCGCTGATACGTTGCCCCGGCGTTTCGAAGGCCGAAGGGCATGGTGACGTAGCAGTACATGCCGAAAGGTGTGATAAAGGAAGTCACGAGCTGGTCGGACTCTTTCATCTTGATTTGGTGGTAGCCGGAATAAGCATCAAGGAATGAGAGGGTTTCACATCCCGCGGTAGAGTCAACAATTTGATCAATGCGTGGTAAAGGAAATGGAACTTTGGGACATGCTTTGTTTAAACTAGTATAGTCAACACACATTCACATTTTTCCATTCTTTTGCTTAACTAACATGGGATTAGCTAACCGTTCAGGGTGATGAACTCCCTTGATGAATCCAGCCGTCAAAAGCCTGTGTACCTCCTCGCCGATGATCCTGCGTTTCTCCTAATCAAAGCGGCGCAGGCGTTGCTTCACCGGTCTGGACCCGGCTCGGATCTCCAAGGCGTGCTCGGCGACTTCCCTCGGTATGCCCGGCATATCCGAAGGACTCCACACAAACATATCAGCGTTCGCGCGGAGAAAGTCAACGAGCATTGCTTCCTATTTGCTCCCGAGGTTGGCACCAATCTTCAGCACCTTCTCGCTGAAGCAGCTCGGGTCGAGGGGGATTTTCCTGGTGTCTTGCGTTGGCTCGAAGCTGCCGGCGTGACGCTTAGGTTTAGGCAACTCGTCGGCGAGGCGCTCGAGGGTCGAGGCTATCATCGCATTTTGCTTGACGGCCTCTTTGTACTCGACGCATTCGACGTCGCAGTCGTACACGTGCTAGTAGGAGGAGCCGATGGTGATGATGCCTCTGGGTCCCGGCATCTTGAGCTAGAGGTAGGTGTAGTTTGGGACAGCCATGAATTGCGCGTAGCCTGGTCGGCCGATGATGGCGTGATATGTTCTGTGAAACCAGACCACCTCGTAGGTGAGGGTCTCTTTCCTGAAGTTGCTGGGGGTGCCAAAGCAGACAGGAAGGTCAATGCGGCCGATGGGAAGAACCTTCTTCCCTGGTACGACGCCTTGGAAGCCCCCGGCGCTGGGTTGGAGTTGGCACCTCTTGACCCCCACGAGGTCGAGGGTCTCGAGGTAGATGATGTTTAGGCTGCTGCCGCCATCCATGAGGACCTTCGAGAGGTGGGTGTTGACGATGATTGGGTCGACGACGAGCGGATAGGACCCGGAGTTGGGGACGTGATCCGGATGGTCATCGCGGTCGAACGTGATGGGGGCATCGGACCAGTCAGGGAAGTGGGGTGTCATGACTCAGACGGAGAAGACTTCTCGACGCTCCCTCTTGCGCTGTCGAGGTGTGAGCTGGGTCGAGGGGCCTCCGTAGATCATGTAGCAGTCGTAGACTTCGGGGAATTTTCCTTCTTCCCCGTTGTCTCCCCCATTGCTGCCCTGGTCTTTCTTGTCGTCACCCTTCTTGACGCCCAGTTGCTCGAAGTGCTTTCGAAGCATGCGACAGTCCTTGAGTTTGTGTTTTGCCCTGTCCTTATGATAAGGGTAGGGCTCCTCGAGCATCCTATCGAAGATGGCCCCTTCGGGGGGACCTCGAGGATTTTTGCGTTCGGCTGCTGCGACGAGATCGTCGTCTGCAACCTCACGCTTGCCTTGCTGATTCTTCTTCTTCTTGTTGTTGTTCTTCTTCGAATCTTTGTTTGAGCCCCTGACATCGACTGCCGGTGCCTTTCTCTTGTCTTTTTCATCATCAAAGAAGGCTCCGACCGCCTCCTCACCAGCCGCGTAGTTGGCGACCACATCCATGAGCTCATCAACGGTGTTGGGGCGGTTGCGCACCAACTCATGAACTAGGTCCTTGCAGGTCGTACCTGCAACAAACGCTATAATTACGTCGAGATCAGAGATGTGGGGGAGTTCGGTTCGGAGCTTGGAGAAACACCGAGGGAAGTCATGCAGAGACTCCCTTGGTTTCTGCTTGCAGTTGCGCAGTTCCCAGGAGTTTCCAGGACGCAAGTAGGTGCCCTTGAAGTTCCCCTCAAAGATCCAGACCAGGTCGACCCAGTCGTGAATCTGGTCAGGGGGAAGCTCCTCGAGCCACCTACGCGCGGTGTCGGATAGGAACAGGGAAAGGTGACGTACGATCGCGCGATCGTCACGTGCCCCGCCTGCCTGACAAGCCAGTTGAAAGTCGGCTAGCCAGAGCTCGGGTTTGGTTTCGCCGTTGTACTTGACGACGCTCGTGCGGGGTCGAAACTTGTCGGGCAGCCGGGTGTTGCGGATCGTCCTGCTGAAAACTCGAGGACCCGGTGGCTCCGGGCCCGTCGGTCTTCATCGCTGTCGTAACTTCCCCCACGATGGGCGTTGTACCCTCGATCCTCGGCGTCCCCGTGTTTGCGCTTGCGGTTCTCGATGATCTCGAGGCGCGCGTCACGCGAGGCGCAGTTGTCGATGATACGATCTCGGGCTGGTGTCTTCTTCGCTCAGGGGGCCGCATCTTGATCGACCGAGCCCTCCCTTTCAGGCCGGGAGGGCTCGTCCTGTGGTTCTGGAGCTGCCCCTCGACGCCTCGAGGCTGAGCTCTCGGCTTGCTGAACAGTAGTAACTTGGAGGAGACCCTCGATCTCGCGTTGTACCCGTCAAACTTGCGAGTTGGATGGCGCGGGCATATTGCGAAGAAGCATAGCCGCCGCGACAACATTCTGGCTTGCTCAAGGGTAACGGTTGACGGGATGTTCGGGTGCCCCGCCCTCGTTGATCTGCCGGTTGACCTCTCGGGCCCTGGCTTGGGCTCTTCCGCCAGGTGGTGGTCACTCCTGCTCGAGGGTTCACTCGAGCTGGCGCAGTCGTTCCTGGTCGTCGGCGAGTTTAGCCTGCAACTCCCGAATTTGTGCCCGCTGTGCGTCCTGCTTGTCAGGACAGGGGCACGCCTCTCGGGGTGCGACTGGTTGTCGAGCCTCTGCTCTGGGAGGAGCCCCTCCCGCCACGACGGCAGCCGCATCGGTCATCGGATCGACAGTGTCCTCACTGGAGGCAACGTCACCGACGATGTGGAGACACTCGCGGGTAGGGTCTCAATGGCCAGAGCCAGAGTCGGGGTCACCGCAGTAGAAGACGAGGAGTTGTCCCCGTGCCTCCTCCTGCAGCTGCTGTCGGAGTACGCCCTCCGGGGAACGGGTGCTCTTGCGAAGCCCAAGTCCACGGAGGCCGGCATGACCGTCCCCACGTCCATCATTGCTCGAAGGAGGGCGCCTGGGCGGTCCCCTATCATGCTCATGTTGGCGCGGGTCAAGGTCGAGAATGCCTTTGCGGCATTGTTGAGGCCGAATGGGAACCGTCGACGATGCTCGAACAGCTCGTGCGGAAGTAGGCTCGATGTAGTGGGGGTTGCACGCATCGGGGGAGCTCTGCCAGGCTCCCTCAACGAGTGCATTGCAAAGGTGAAGTTGAGGTTGTCGTGGAGCCCTGCCGGTCCGTCCTCTGCTCCCGAACTCAGGTCAGATAATCCCCCAACAAGGGGCTCCTCATCACCGGTCAGGAGCGAGGGGAATGCAGCGGGCACCAATCTTGTCGGTGTTCTGACCCTCGAGGGGTTAACACCAATGAGTAATATTGTATTCGCATGCTCCCTAATCCGGTGGGTGATGCAAGAAGGACACAATAATTTATCCTGGTTCGGGCAAAGAAGG
>CM041637.1:10959686-10984004 GCA_023333625.1 Bothriochloa decipiens
TCCTCGAGGGGTCGCTCGAATCGTACCCTCGCGTATACAGTACTAGTCCGTTCGGTATCCTCTCGGGTGGACAGTACTGGTCCGTTCGGTAGCCACTCGGTTATACAGTACTAGTCCGTTCGGTAGCCTCTTGAGCAGGCTTTGGTTTGGGCCGTCGTTGTTCGTTCGCGGGCCAGTCCGATACGTCTCAGCCTATGGGCCTTCGTATGTTAGCGCGGGAGGTTATCGGAGGGGCCAAGATGCTGATTTTGCGGGGTTTTAGTTTGGTAAGCCAGGGGTCTGGGGTACCCATTTCCAGGGTATCGACAAATCTCGACTCGGGTTGATGGCGATGACGGTGCCGATCGCGCCTCCTTCTGGTTGCGGCAGCATGGTGGCGAGACCGACGAGTGGCCCTCCTGAGCGTGGGGGCACACTGCGACCTCCGCTTGGGTTACTGATCGAGAGCAGGGTCATGCCATAGCCCTGTCCGAGGGACTTGAACTCCAGGCTCCCGAACCAGATCACCGTAGCGCGAGGAAGTGGTGAAACAGAGTCGCCCGGGCGAAGTTCCGTCCTCGAGGGGTCGCCCGAGTCGCACCTTCGAGAGTACAGTCTCGGTCCGTGTGGTAGTCCGTCGATCAGGTTGTGGCTTTGGGCTGTCGACGCCCGTTCGTGGGCCGGTCCAGCATGCTTTAGTTTGTGGATTTTCGAGCGGTAATAAGGGATGTCGTTGGAGGACTTGCGTCGCTGACTTCGGAGATCCGCCTAGTTAAATGAGGGTTTAGGTACCCTTTTCCGAGTAACCGACTTCCGCAAGCTTTCAGCGGCAGCCCGGATGCGCACCGAGGCGATAAGAACGAACCAGAGCTCTCTATCAAGCGCCAGCGTCAAGCACCACCCGGAGTCTCCCCTCCTATTTTAGTTTACTCGTTGCCGGTGTTCCAAAACCTTTCGTCGTCTTTTCCCCTGTCCGTCTACAAAGACTTAAGACACTCGCAGCCGCCGCGGGCAGCCCCGGCAGACTCCTTCCCCGCGAAGGCTTGTCTGCTTTCCTCTCCCCTCTCCCCTTTCTTTTCCACTCGCATTCTCCTCGGTTCCCCGGCGACGAGATGGCAATAGATCACGCGACGCCTCTCGGACTGAAGAGCAGAGGCGCCATGGTAATTGATTCGATTCCTCTTTCTTGTTTCTTAGTTCTTGATTGATTTCGGTGGCGGTGTTTTCGGACTGAATGTGTGTGTGCACGGTCTGGTCTGCGGTTGCAGGGAGGCGGCGGCGAGTGCGACTACGACGACGCCGAGAACCAGCGGTGGCCGCCATGGCTGAAGCCGCTGCTGTCCACGAGCTTCTTCGTCCAATGCAGGATCCACGCGGACGCGCACAAGAGCGAGTGCAACATGTACTGCCTCGACTGCATGAACGGCGCGCTCTGCTCCCTCTGCCTCGCGCACCACCGCGACCACCACTCCATCCAGGTCAGTGGGTTAGAGCTAGCACTGCACTGAATCACCGATGCAGTTCAGGCGGCTGCGTTACCCTGCCCCAATGCCTCCTGCTGCACATTCCCTCCTCCCCTGTTCCATCGATCGATCTCTCTGAGTGTTCGTGTCCCTTTGTCTTTTCTTGGCAACTGACTCACGGCCTCATGGGTTGTTTTGTGTATCAGATTCGGAGGTCGTCGTACCACGACGTGATCCGGGTGTCGGAGATACAGAAGGTGCTGGACATCGCCGGCGTGCAGACGTACATCATCAACAGCGCGCGCGTGGTGTTCCTCAACGAGCGGCCGCAGCCGCGCCCGGGGAAGGGCGTCACCAACACCTGCGAGGTCTGCGAGCGCAGCCTCCTTGACTGCTTCCGCTTCTGCTCCCTCGGATGCAAGGTACACTACCATCAATCCAGCTGCGTGTGCGCAGCCTCTTCTGTCGCATTGCGGGTCTCTAGACGCCACCTAACGCATTTTTCTTTTGGTACCGCGCAGATTGTGGGCATGGCCCGTGGCTACCGTCCCAGGAAGAAGCACGGCAGCGTCGGCGTCGCCGGCGGCGGGAACAAGAAGAAGAGGGTGGCGCTCAAGGTCAAGGACGTGCGCTCTGACTCGGAGGACTCGTGCACCGGCTCCAGCGGCGCCAGCAGCGACAAGAGCAGCGTCGTGCAGAGCTTCTCGCCGTCGACCCCTGCCCGCCCAGGGAACAAGCGCCGGAAGGGCGTCCCGCACCGGTCGCCCTTCGGCAGCCTCATCGTCGAGTACTAGGACCGACTCTGCCGTAAGCGCCTAGCTCGGCAATGCGCTCTGTACTGTACAGTAAGTACTCCATGACATAGCCCAGAAGAGAAAGGAATAACAGCCACAGCCGGCGGCGCAAATGCCAGCGAAGGTCGAGAGCGGTAACAAGTAAGAACACACCTAGTGGTGCTGCTATAGTTTGCTTCTTTTCAGGTTTTGGTACTTACAGTTACAGTTGCTAGTTACTAGGAGTGCTACCAGTAAGTTAGCTGTTACTTACAGCCTTCGTAACCGCGACCAAGTTTTTGCAGCCTTGTACATTGTAATATACTATGTCTATATACACACAAGTACTCTCCAATGCTAGATGTATATATACATATATAATAACTGTGTCTGTAGCATCAGAATGTGGGGTAGCACTGTAGCAGTAGGAAGCGAGGTGTTCGTATGTGCATCACCAGACATCAGTTGTGTATAATGTAATAAAAATAAAGAAATGCTGCTGCAAATCTTGCCGGAATGGCACTGTTGGTCTCTGGCTGTTGCAGGATAAGATTGGTTTGATAAGAGTGGCACATCATTCAGTGCATGCGTGTCCGTGTCCGGTGTCCACCTGACATCCTGCGGTGAACCCCCCGAATCCAGATGCCGCCTCGGCATTGCCCCAATGCCCCCTTGCGTGGCCGGCTGGTACGGAGAGCCCATGGGCACTTCAACCGGTGCACGTCCAAAGCGGTTCCGCGAGAGCGCGCGCACATGCGTCGCCGGGGTCGCGACATGCCGGCTCGTCTGGAGCCCCCGCGCGCCCGCCTCGCGCGCCAGAGGATGGGAATCGGGATCGGCGCCCGTGGGGGGGCACGTGTGTGGACGCCCCCGGCGCGCGGTTGGTGTCTTCTGGATGCAGCCGGCCATGAAGTCAGGCGGCACTGGACGGCCCCGGGTCCGTCCACCCGGCGCGGACTGGGCGCCGGCCCGAGCCGTGCCGTGCGACGCCGCCTAACTTGCTTGACCCGCCATTTGTTTGTCCTCGAAAGCGGCGGGGCCGACGTCGACCGCCGCCGCCTGTGCGGCGTCGACCAGCTGAAACGTCCTTTTCACTACCGCGAACCCGTTCTAGTCCGTCCAGACTCCAGAAGCAGCCGTGCCTGCCGCGATCGACGTCGCGCATTTATCAGCGCGGCAGCAAACCGAGTTCCCACGGCTCTGCTGCTCTCCACGAGCGGCTCCGGTGAAAGCCTCATCTGCTGCTTCCACAGGGCTCTGCCCCCGGCTTGGAAGATGCTCCCGGCGTCTCCACTGGTGCGCACCGTGCTGCTGTTCAGGCACAGCGCTCTGCAGCCTGCACGGATTCATCGAGTCGACGTCTGTCTTCAATGCCTGTTCGTCAACGTGCAGGTGCAGTGCCTGCCCGCCTCCATGGAGGCATGGGACAGAATTTCGTGCGCACGCCGGCACCATTATTCCGGGGTCCAGCTCAAGGCCGGGAACCGCCTCCACCAGCACGCCACCGCCATGACATTTTTGACGTTGCCACCCACTATCCAACGCCCCCCTCCTCCCCTATGCTATGCTCTACGCTGCCGTCCACCATCCCACGCCCTATGCTATGAATTCGTTGATGTCCCTTTCCGGGCCCGCCCGCGCGAGCTTTGGCCGATCGATCGCCGCCGTGACGTCGACCGGCGGGGCCGGGTAGTAGACCGACCTCGCCGTCCCGTGTCCCCACCTCCCACCTCGTGGGCCAGGAGGACCACTCGGGAGTCAGTCGCGACGCGTCGTGCACGCGGCGTCGGGTCGGTTGCTCGCTTCACATCGGACGGACGACGGCCGGGTTTCTCGATTGGACGACTGCTGGCTACCTTTTATGATCCACCGTTGGAGGTTAGGTTCTTCGTTTCGAGAGCGAGACGAGTGTGCTGTGACCAACTGACCATGCATCGCACCGGACCGCGTCGGCCATTCTCTGCCATGACGGCCTGACTGCCCATGCTTGATTTGGATCGCTCGCGGCGTGGACGGCCGGCCCCGCCGCTTGCTGTGGATAACAACGAAAGCGACCACCGGGATCCAGTGTACTTGCGCACCCCGTCGCGAGACAATGGGAGGAGGAGGGCATCATCATGTGGTGCCGAGTCGTTTTTGGGGAATTGGAATTGGAATTGGAATTGGCGTTTTATGTAGAGCATCACGGATTCGAACCGGTGAGAAGTGAGATCATGGCTGCAGTATGCTACGTCACGTGGATAGACATGAATATATAATATATGAGCCGGCCAATACATATGCTCCACGTCGTTGTCTGATGTCTTGTGGGGTTTGTTGATTGTTTGATCAGCAGGTACGTACATTTGAAAACGACGATGGCATACTTTAATTGCGGGATATACATCTCCGTGTGGAATTATGGGGTATAACGAAATTGATCCTTCACAACAAATTTGGGCGGAGTTTTCTTCATGACACCTCCGACAAGGGGTACCGGAAGAAAATGACCTGTTTTGTTGTCCATTGCGACACCTGACACTAAGCGTGCTCGATCGCAACTGTGAAGAGTGAGGTGTTTGCTCCTGTTTGGCTTCTGATGCAAAGGAGGGCCAACTTAGATCCCACAATGCAACCCGCAAATGCATTGCTAAGGCCGTGTTAACGGGATTAGGCAGGAAATCGGAGAAGAGAGATTGGAAAGTTCTGCACCTTCTAAATTTGCACACTAGTTATCAATGACACGCGCACGCGCGCGCGCACACACAATGTCATGCCGTGCGTTGGAATATTGCCCAAATAAAGTATAATATTATAAATATAAATCATGACAGATCTGGTGCCTGACACGATTCCGATACTAATTAAATAAATTAAGCTACAATCATCATTAAAGCGGGATAGGTGTTGGGAGCTATAGCTGCGCTATTACTTAGATACTCCCTCCGTCCCAAAAAGAATGACGTTATAGGATGCGTGCTGGTCAAACTTTTTTAACTTTAACTAGATTTATAGAAAAATATGTACAAGATTTTCATCTCCAGATAAATTTGTTAACAAAACTAGATTTAAAGATCTTTCCGATGATACTAATTACTTAGCATAAATATTTATATATTTTAATATATAATTGTCGGTATTTTAAAACTATTGACTTCTCGGGAAGCGAGAATGACATTTATTTTGGGGACGGAGGGAGTAGATCAGAGCCTTGTTGATGTAGTAGAACTCAGCTGATGGCTGTCATGGCTGGTGGAGAAACCGTGTTATTGACGGCGACATTGATGAGGGCAATGAATGACAACGTCATGGCCGGTGTAGGAGAGATGTTGTTGACCACCATGGATCGAGCAAAGCAGTATCACAACATCGCCTAAAGGTCTATGATGAAGAATGTGAGCATCCACACAAAGCGCTTCCTCAAACCTTACGGGTTTGTCAGGCGCTCGGACGTCCTACCGATAGGACGGCGTCCGAGCGGCTCACGCCGGCCCAACTGAACTGAACCTGGCATACTGCCCCCGCCGCCGTCCACCGGCCCCGGCGGCGGCGACGACCGCCCTTCTCCCCTTCCCCTTCCCCTACCTCCAGCTCCTCCGGCCATGGCGCCCCCCTGCCGGCCACCGCCCGGCGCGGCGAGCTAAGGTTTGGCCGGAGCTTCGGCGAGCTAGGGCTGCGGCCCTAGCTCGCGGAAGCTCCGGCCAAACCCTAGCTCGCCGCGCCGCCGCCTTCTTCCTCTCCCCTCTCCAACGCCTCCAGCGCCCTCGCCGCCGGCGATGGCGCCCCCGCCGTCTACCCATACCCACCGGCCATCTAGCCCGCCCGCTCGGGGGCGCCCCCGCCGCCGTGTGGACGGCCGCTGCCAGGCGGGCCGAACGGATTCTATAGCCGGGAGGGAAAAGAAGGAGAGGAGGGGCCTCCCCGGAACCTTAACCCTACCGGAGTTGGAGGAGAAGAAGGGGAGAGGAGAGAAGGAGAAGAGAGAGGGGAGGAGGGGGCCTACCTGGGCTGAGAGAGGCGATAGATGTGCTGTAACTTGGAATCAAGAAAATCGCGCTGTCGGACCCCACTGTCGTCGCCGTCGCCGTCGCCGAGACTGAGGTAGAGAGAGCTGGAGAGAGAGAGAGAGAGAGAGAGAGAGGCGAGTGAGAGAGGGGGTCGGGCGCGGGGGCCGGGTCGGTGGGGGTGACCGTTTTACCCCTGCGGTCGGCGAAATGACTAAAATGCCCATGTCCGATCCATCGGACGCCCTGACCCAAGCATTACCGAAACCTTATTTGCGCTCTTCTCGAGTGCAAGATCATAGGAATGAGAGATTCTAGAGATTGGTGCACGCCCGGTGTGACAGGTTTTAGAAAGCAGTGCATGCTAACGATCGGGAAAATAGACTACCATGACGACGCAATAGAGAATAGAGGGGGAAAAAAGTACCTTAAAAGTACCCAAAAAGGTTATATTTAGTGCCCATTTCAATTGGAGTTGGTACGTGTATATAGGGAGAAGAACAACAACTAGCGGTATGGTATTAGTTGGTGAATCTTTCACCTCTATAGGAGACTTCACATATTAAAATGGTTAGAAAACACTGATAATGAATTCTTGATCTATTAGAATTTGTACATTTAGCTTAGGGTGTAGCCCATATATAAATCCTAACACCGTGAGGAAAAATTTTTTTTTGAGCGAAACACCGTGATGAATTCGGTTTTCAAAGATGCTAAGTATTCCAACGGTGAGTGTAGCAGTAGATCCTAACACCGTGAGTACAGCAGTAGTGCAGTATTGCATCATGGTGTGTCCATCGAAGGTCAGGATTATAACAATCTCTCGTATGTTGTTCCAGCAAAAACAAAAATCAATGTAGGACGCTGCTGCGTCACAGTCCCAAATGTTGAAAAATCTGGATTTGTTGTTATGATAATCCTTATCACGGAGTGTGGATTGATTTTAGTGTTTTATGCGTGACGGCCCGGCCCATGCGTTCATCACGCACATTGGGTGATTGGGCCTGTTGTCAAGCAAAATATATCTGGGCCAACGCGTATTGTTTAGGGGATCCCATTGTTTAGAGAGACGATTACGAGCAAAAGCCCCCGAGGTGCGGCGCTGCGGATGCTTCGACGGAGCCAGCCGCCGGCGGCGGCGGTTTCAAACATCTTCGCTCGCGCAGCCGAGGAGTAACGGCATCGGGAAACCCACTCTTCCAATTCCATCGCCTCTAGCCCGACACCGCGTCATGTCATCAAGCGCCGATCGAGGTGAGAGACCAAACCCTATCCCGTCTAGATAATTCAGCCTGTATTTTGTATTGTACTTGTAGTGCATTCGAGGGCGTAAGCTGAAACTGTAGTGGCTTCACAAGTTGTGTGGCCGTGCCCTATTGTTCAGTTGCTCGCACTCGGATGGGAGCGTGGCAAATTGATGAAGAAACGCCCTGAGAATCTGACATTTACTTCCTTAAGCTAAACATAGCTACAGGCTTGGTGTTTGGGCATCGAATGATGCTTTCGACCATGGCAGTTAACCACTTAGCCTGATCATTCAGAACTCAGCATTTTAGAATAATTGCCTTACTAACACGCGGTGCATGCATTTTGACTGCTAGCTGCAAGTTCACAACTGACAAAAAAAATATAATATCTGCACTTTCGTCGGCCATCTTACTATCTTATTATACACCTTTGTTTAATTCCAAAGGAAACGGCTCCACTCGACACTATGGCTTAGCAAACTTGAATCCAAAAACTAAGAAAAGCGATGGAAAGCTATGGACAAATGGTAGCCGCATCCCCGTATATGCGTCAGCTTTAATGGAAGCATAACTTTTTTGTGTGACTTGATCATGCTCGATACAACTGAAGAATTGATTCTAGCCAGCTTTTGTTCCCAGCAACTTTAAGCTTATGGTAGCCGAGGTGACAACTTCCTCTGCTTTGCTGAAGCAGTTTTTTTTTTTTTTTTGACGTGGCTTGATAATGTTGGATAGCTGAAGGGCAGATTCTTCTGTTATCCTCTTGTCAACAATTTTATGCTCTTATGTTGCTGTCTGGAACGGCCACTCTGTTGTAGCAATATCAAATATAAAAGAAAAGATCTGGTATGCCTTCAGAATGCTGTTCTTGCCATATGCAGATGATGCTGCCACTTTGAAATTCAGAACTCGATGTCTTGATCAGTAAGCCCAGGAAAGGCTGACAGTTCCCATATGTAGGAAAGCCCAGATCAAGTGCGTACATTGCAGCTTTACGCTTTAGATCAAATCCAATGTAGTGCCCATTTTTTCACAAGTTACTGCCAACTTGCTGTAATTATTGTACCTTTGCTTCTAACATAGTGCCATAGTGCTATGTTGCTTTCTGCTGAAATTGTGCATGCTATTCTTTGAACCACACCCTATAACTTACTTGTCACTGGCTGACTCACCACTACCCATGCTATCTCTGTTATCCTGTTTTGCTCGAAAACGGCTAGAAGAGCCGAATAGTTGCTGTTGCTGAATCAGTTTGGCATGTGTGTGAGCAGCTCGGCGGCAACGGCCAGTACAGCTTCTTCCCCAGCAGCAGGCACGGCGCCGTGGGCCCTGGTGCAGGTGTCACGCCTGCCAACGCGTTCTTCGGCTATCCAGGTGTGCCTGGCAATGGTCCGGGGTTCACCGGCCCGGCTGGTCCACCTCCGGGCTTCCAGAGGTTCTTGGGCCGTCCACTCAATGAATGGCGCATGGTCCCCGGCTTCGACTCCATCTTCTTTGGTGTGGTTCGTGATTTTCCTCTGCCGCCGCCTCCTTGCCTGCCAATCATCATCGTGGTCAGCGTGGTGCTGCCTGACCTATCCACCACTCCGGCGGCACCGACGGGTGCCCTGCTTGCTCTGCCCTGGCACACTTCGCCGGAGCGGGAGACCTCACCGCCTCCGACGCTGCTTCATGAGGCGTCTCCCACTCCTAGGGCGTGTGTGACGGTTACTGCTGTGGCTCCCGTCCCTGCTGCACCCGTTCCGGCTCCTCGTTGTCGGGGACGACCCCCTGGTGCGACCGTGGTGCGCACCCAGGTCCCGCAGCATGCCAGCCCCCGCTCGCTGCGGCCGACTCCGGAACCTTCGTCAACATGACCACCAAGGCGATCGCGCGCAAGGCCCTTCGGGACTGCCTCCTGCCTTGTTCTGACGGCCTGAAGAAGCAGGTCGCCTAGCAGAAGCTCCTCAAGAAGAAGAACCCGCTGAAGGCGCTGGACCTCACTCGCTTGGCTAAGGCAGCTGAGTTGGACCTCCCAGCATGGCGTGCGGTTGCGGTGGCGGCGGCTACTGGTCATTACCCATGATTTCCTCTACCTCCATCTCATGTTTGTCATCTGCTCGCCCCACCTCACTGCTTTTCAATCCGTGTCTTTTAATGATGTTTAGTTGCTTCCCATGAATCGTGCCTGTCGAAACTATGTCGTGCTTTCCTGGAATGTCCGCGGTTTAGGCTTTCGCACAAGTGTGTCGTGGTCAGGGACAATATCAGTTCGCTTAGTCCTTCAATTGTGTGCTTGCAAGAAACTAAACTTGCTGTTAATGATGCTCGTGCTTACTTTTCCTTTCTCCCTATTAATTTTGATGGCCACTATGCTCGTCCTGCGGTTGGCTCTTCTGGAGGTTTGCTCACTGCTTGGCCATCGGCCTTGTTTGGTCTGGTTAGCAGCAGCTCCTCCCAGTTCTCTATTACCACTGTCCTGCAGTCTAACTCTAACAACGATCGTTTCGCTATGACTAACGTGTAGGGCCCCGCTGATCACTCCTTGACTGAACTGTTCTTAAGCGATCTCCAGGATGTCGCTGCCTCCATTGATGAACCGTGGCTCCTAATTGGTGATTTCAACCTGACTAGGTCTCCTGAAGATAAGAACAACTCGAACTTTAACTCATCTCTTGCACTCGTTTTAACCAAGCGATCGATGCCTTGCAGCTTATTGAGCTCCCTCTTCGCGATCGGCTGTACACCTGGACCAATAAACGCATGGTTCCTACTCTCGCTAGACTCGATCGAGCTTTCATTTGCATTGACTTTGGTGAATGCTTCCCTGCTACCTTTTTAACCTCCGGTCCCCGCCCCACTTCAGACCACACTCCGATTGTGGCCACCATACAAACAAATATTCCCAAACCAAATGTTTTCAGATTTGAACGCTCCTGGCTTTTTCCCCCTTCATGCCTCCCTGCTGCTACCAATGCATGGCTCTCCACCTCCACCAGAGGGGATGCGGCTGCTACTCTAGTTGCACAGATCAAGGCGACAAGGCAAGCTTCAAAGGTTTGGTTGCGTAAGCATCGCTCTCCACCACATATTTACCATAATTGTTACTTCATTATAAGACTATTTGACTACTTGGAAGAGTTTAGATTATTGTCTCCAGGGGAACGTTGCCTTCGGGATCAATGCTCCGATCGACTACAACATTTCCACTGGAATAGATGATAGGTTCTTGACCTCCGATTTCGTCTGCATGGCTGATACAAGGTAGGCGATACAACCTGACTCGATTAGATGCTGTGCCTCTTTGTCAGCGGGCTGCATACTGGAAACAGAGGGCCAAACACAAAGACTTACAAGAAGGTGATGCTAACACTAAATTCTTTCATGCTAGAGCATCAGCACGGCGCCGAAAGAACCAGATTGCCACTCCCAATGTCAATGGAAACCTGCTGATCACTCATCACGACAAAGCTGAAGCTATGACAGCATACTATACTGAAATTTTGGGGGTCTCTTATGCCACTAACTAGAATTTTCAGCTCTCTGCATTGTACTATGACGACTTTATACTGACAATGGAAGATTTGATCAGTCCTTTCTCTGAAGCAGAAGCTCTCCATGCCATCAAATGTATGAACATTAACAGCGCGCCAGGGCCAGATGGTTTTGGTCCAGCTTGGTACTTGGCTGCTTGGTCTTCAATCAAGGAGGATATCATGTCTTTTCTCCACAGCTTCCATGCTTGCAATGCTGATCTGGACCGTATCAACCGGGCTCATATTGTTCTGCTGCTAAAGTGCTCTGCTCCTTCTACCCCAAAGGACTTCAGGCCGGTCTCTCTTTAGAATTTCCCTGTAAAAGTCATCCACCAAGATTCTCACCACACGGCTACAGCGTTACATTTAGCAGCTAATTGATATTGATCAAATTGGTTTCATTAAAGGCCACTCTATTTATGAAAACTTTGTGTATGCTACTGAACTTGTTCAGCTTTGTCACAAAAGGAAGGTGCCAATAGTAGTTCTTAAGCTAGATTTTGCTAAGGCTTTTGATTCGGTCAGCTGGGACAGTGTGCTCAAGATTTTCTCGGTCAGGGGGTTCCCACCACTTTGGGTAAAATGGATGCAAATGTTGTTTGCTTCCTCACATTCGGCTGTCATGATGAATGGCTGCCCGGGAAATTGGATCAGGTGCCAGCGAGGTCTCAGGCAAGGAGATGCCTTGTCTCCCTATTTATTTCTACTGGTAGCTGATATTCTTTAGAGACTGATCAAGCGCGATGGCACTATCCGCCATCCAGTCATTGATAGCCCCTGCCCGGTCCTCCAGTATGCTGACGACACCTTGCTTCTCATCAAAGCTGAAGTTACTGATATCCATCACCTAAAAGCAGTGCTAAATGATTTTTCCTCCGCTACTGGCTTGAAGATCAACTATGGCAAAAGCACCCTGGTTCCTATGAATGTCCAACCTGACAAACTTCAGCGTATTGTTCGGCTATTACAGTGTCAACAGGCTACTTTTCCCCAAGTTTACTTGGGTCTACCTTTATCCAATGTAAAGCTGAATCTCTCAGCTTTTGCTCCTCTGGTTGCTAAGGTTGACAAACGACTATCAGGATGGCAAGCAGCACTGCTGAACCACCAAGGCAGATTGGTTCTTGTCAACTCGGTTCTAGATGGTCTAGTCACCTACATGATGCAAGCTTTGCCACTGCCTCCAGGTATAATCTCAATTATTGATAGTAGAAGAAGAGCTTTTCTTTGGTCAGGGAAGGACAAGACCAACAGAGCCAAACGTTAGTAAATTGGGAGGATGTCCAGCAGCCCAAATCACAGGGAGGACTGGTCATCAAGAACCTTGCTGCTCAGAATGCTTGTCTCTTACTCAAGCTCCTCCACCGTCTACATCACCCAGCCCATTCAGCTTGGGCGGCTTGGGTACAAGATACCAGGGATATTGCCACAATGTCTGATACTAATGGTGGACACCACTGGTCTACGCTCCAAGCCTTGCTCCCTGCCTATAGAGCCATCACCAAAGTTCAAGTTGGAGATGGTAGGTCTACCTTCTTTTGGTGGGATTCGTGGCTTCTTGAAGACCCCCTAGCACAGGACTATGAATGTTTGTTGTCTCACTGCACTCACCCTAGGGTTAGCGTCTCTGATGTGTTCCTGCATGGTCTATCTACTTTCCTCGTGCCAAGATTGTCTACCCAAGCAACTGCACAATTTACCACACTGAACAACAATATATCTCAAGTCAACATCTCTACTTCGCCAGACCTCAAAACATCAAGGTTCTCTGATGCCTCCAACAACCTAAAGACTACTTCTATATACTGTGCATCCAATTCTGATGGGGCGCCATGCCCAGGTTCCAGATTTATCTAGCGCAACAAAGCACCACCACGAGTACGTTTCTTCGGTTGGCTCCTCATTAACAACCGTATCCACTGTCGATCCAACCTCTTCCACAAGAACATTCTACAAGATGATACCTATGAGCTCTGTGGATTGGCTTAAGAAACAGCGGACCACCTCATCTTCCATTGCCATATCGTGTCCCAACTCTGGATACACATTGGTTGGGATGTATCACTCCTACCTCAGGTGACGGATCTTTGGCAAATCAACCGCCCTGCGCACATACCAGCTAGGCACTTTGCCATGATGATTCTTTTATGTTGCTGGCAAATTTAGAACCACAGACATGATGTCGTCTTCAAGCAGCACAGCCATCTCTACCACGTCTACTACATTCATGCAGAGAGGCATGTCGCCTCTGGAGCTGCCGTCTTCGTCCTCAAGATCGCGTCTATGCTGATGTGTGGTGTAATTTATTCATAATGAATTAAGCAATTGTACTTCAACTGTTGTAAACAATAGGTGCCTGGCACCCTCCGTTACACCGGCTTGCCGGAATCAATGGAAAATCATTCAGGTGGGATTCTCCCCCCTCCGGTGATCCTTTCAAAAAAGTTTGGCATGTGCCGCTACGACATAGCTCCACATTTTCTCTTTCCGTAGTGCAAACTTTCTTTATTGTGCAAAGTAAGGGCCAGCAAGTGGGATCTGCCCTTTTCCACCTCATGGCATCAAAACTATGGAAAGCTTGAACTTGGTAGCCCTTGTCCTTGCTTTTCCAGCTAAGCAATGGTTTAACCCATGGATCTGATAACTTCTTTGGTTCTTTCCATCCTTACAGTACCATGATGCTATTGATTTATCCCCTGTGCGCTACATGCTACCAAGATTGTTCCACATTTCTGTCTAGGTTAAATTTATTGTCTCTGACATGACGGACATAATTTTTGGCAGAAATTTTGACTTGATTTTTGTACCTGAATGGATGAGTATATGCTACACATCCAAGCTCCTGTTGAGTAGTGCCAGTTATGTTTGGTGTCATATGGAACATCTTAGAGATTTATCATGTGTGGCTTTGTTCTCTTATGTTGGGGCTCCCCCCACCCCCCATTCCCTTTCATCTTCTTAATATAAAGATGCACATCTCTCTTGCGTGTTTGAGAAAAAATATCGTGATCTGTCTAGAAAAATACAGGGAAAAGAGCCTACACTTAAATCATCATTATGCATAATTCAGCTATTTGTCACAAGCATGACTTCACTCTATTTTTTTTGAAGGTAAAGCATGACTTCACTCTAACCATAATGTTTTCCATGTTGTCAGCTCTTAAGAAGGGTATTGAGGAATGCAAGAGTGGAGGCAATCTCTAACTCATTCTAAGAGTTAAACAACTACTTTTCCAGACTTTGAAGAGCAATGGGTAAAACATCACTTTTCCAGACTTCGAAGAGCAATGGTCAGATTGATATGATGCACACCTAAAATCTACAGTACAAAGATGAACTGATGAGGTTAGTTTACTTTGTACATGTCAAGGATACTTTGCTTTTTCTTAACATGAAAGCACAAAATCGTAGATGATCTGATTCTTATTAGTGTGACTAATGCTTTTGGGAAAGAAGGCAGGAAGATGATTCTTTGCCTCAGGTTCTTGTTGCCTCCCAATTCTATGTCATATCTTTCTACTCCAACCAATCTTCCATTAACATAGTTGATTACATGTGTTAACATGATATGACATAGCAAAAAAAAAATAAAGCTAATAATTGTCATCTTTGTAGGAACTCCTGACTTCATTCTGTCGGTGTGGGAGCACATGTTTAGCTGACACTAGTTTGGTTCTGTTTTCTCTGAAGTCTCAAAAATTGAATTTTCAGTACTTGACTCGGGGCACACCTTTTTTTGAGGAAAACAGGAGGGGCATGCCCCTACTGTGCTTTATTAGAATTAAAAACAAAT
Organism: Bothriochloa decipiens; assembly: GCA_023333625.1. Classification (NCBI taxonomy): domain Eukaryota; kingdom Viridiplantae; phylum Streptophyta; class Magnoliopsida; order Poales; family Poaceae; genus Bothriochloa; species Bothriochloa decipiens. The sequence continues at coordinate 10,974,440 of CM041637.1, forward strand.
TATAAGTTACATAAACAAGAAACAGGTAGAATCAGGGAACAGAGAAGGAAAGGAAAAAAATAGCCAGAGCTAGAGAAATTAAACAAGCGAGTTCAGCCATAGTTCAATGTAGGGGAAGAACTTTTTCTTGGCGCGCAACAACAACAGCGCAAACTCTTCCTTGAATGCCCTCTTTGCATTCTGAACAGAGGGTTGAACTTGATCAAAGATCAAACCATTTCTTGCCTTCCAAATTGTCCAGCACATAATTATGATGATTTCGGTGAAGAATGGTACTTGAAGCTGCCTTATGAACAATTCCAGGTTTTGAAAGAAGTCCAGTTGTGGATAGGTTTGTATCTGGATCCAATTCCAACAGCTAGTAGCAAAAGGGCACTGAATAAACAGATGATGCAACGATTCTTCCACTATACCACTGCAGAGGACACATGTATAATCTGGTAATGCCATATTTTGTTAGATGTTTTGGGCCATGGGCCAAACAATTCCAAATAAATCCCAAAGGCCCACTCACACATGCATGTATATATGGAAAGGTGGGGGACTTTAGTCCCACCTTGCTACTTCAAGAGGAGTGAGGCCAACTTAAATAGTTGAGCTATCTCTATCTTGTTGGAGCTACTAGGGAGAGGAAAAGGAAGAACCACACGCATGCGCTCGCTCGCCTCGCCTCGCAGGGCTAATGGGCGCGCATGCACGACATGCGCGTGAATGGTCCGCCGATTTCTCGCCCCGACCCTTGCGGGTGCGCGGCCTCCTTTTGCCACTTCGAATTTTTGCATGCATGGAGAAAATTGCGCTGGCCTATTTGGTAAGCAATTATTCTTGTATTATGGTAAGTGCACAAACGGCAGGTCAATTACCATAATACTGTGATTGAGCGGCTAATTACTTTCCTATTTGCTGCGACACGTGTATAAATATGGAGCGAGACGTCGTCCTCAGTACCGTGAGATTCTTCTCTTGCTCGCCACAGTTTTGCGCTGCCGCCGTCTTCCCCATCCCGTCGCCGACGTGCCATCGGTGTCGGGAGAGCAGGCTCCGAAGCCTACGTCTTCTCGCGTCCCTGCACGGGGTAGGGGGCGTATCAGGTTTTTAGGAAGCGCCGTCACGACTGCTCACTGGACGTCTTCTTCCCTCTACGCCGCTGATCTGGATCTCAGTCAACCGTCTGCTACGTCTTCCTTCGCCGGCAATCCCACTGTAAGAATGTCGATTCTCTCTCCGTTGTTTGTTCTCGCATTCTCTCTGTTGCTAGTATCAAATCACATACCTGTGGTACATGCTGTTGGTATTTTCCTTATTGTTGGAATTAATTTATACATCGCTAAATTTCTCTTATTTCTAACAATCCAAAAACCTGATAGGCATTTAGCGATGACTAAGGGATATACTGATGCGATGAAACCGGAGAAGTTCACTGGTGTGAATTTTAAGAGATGGCAGACGAGGGCCCAGTTGTGGCTCACAGCTATGGGCATGTTTTGGGTCGTGGGTAATCCTCCCGCACTACCTCTCGCGTCTGAGAAAGAGGTGCAGAAGTTTACTACGGCTACGATGATTTTCGTCGGATGCGTTCTTAGCGTGCTCTCTGACCAGCTGTGTGATGTTTATATGAACATCAAAAGTGCTGCTGAACTGTGGGATGCACTTGAACACAAATTTGGTGCTGCAGACGCCGGGCACGAGTTGTATGTGATGGAGAAGTACCACGACTTTAAAATAGTTGAAAACCGTTTAGTCGTGGAACAGGCTCATGAGTTTCAACTTATTGTGAGGGAACTTGAACAACTCGGACATGTCTTGCCTGATAAGTTTGTGGCTGGTGGTATGATTGCCAAGTTGCCTCCGTCATGGAGAAACTTTGCCACAGCTCTAAAACATAAAAGACAAAAGATCTCAGTTGAGGATCTATTGGCTGGTCTTGATGTTGAAGAGAAGGCTCGGGCAAAGGATGCTCCACCAAAAGCCCCAGAACAGTCCAGTGCCAATGTGATACAGCATGCTGGTAAGAACAAGCAAAAGCCTGTTCAGACTACTCAGTTCAAGAAGAAGATGAACATGGATGAAGTTGTGTGCTTCGTTTGCGATGAGAATGGACACTTCGCCAAGAAGTGCAAGAACCGCAAGGGCAAGAAGAATCAGCAGGGGCAGAAGTCTGCCAATGTGACTATTGGTGATCCTAGCGGATCTAGGTACGGTAATTATTTACCTAGTGTATTTTTTGTGTCAATCTAATGATTGGTGGATCGATACAGGAGCCAATATTCATGTTTGTACTGATATCTCCATGTTTTTATCTTACCAGGTTGCACGAGGTTCAACCGTCATGATGGAGAACAGCTTGCATGCTTCTGTTCTTGGTGTTGGTTCGGTCGATCTGAAGTTCACTTTGAGAAAGATCGTGCGGCTCAAGAACGTGCAGCATGCTCCCTCAATAAAGAAGAACCTCGTTAGTGGATCCCTCTTGTGTCGAGATGGATTCAAGCTGGTATTTGAGTCTAATAAAGTAGTCATCTCGAGGTATGGTCAATTAATTGGCAAAGGCTATGAGAGCGGGGGCTTGTTCCGTTTTTCACTCTTTGATTTCTGTAATAAAGTTGTGAACCATGTGTGTGATTCGAATAATTCGATGGCTGATATATGGCATTCATGTTTGTGTCACCTTAATTTTGGTTGTATGTCGCGTCTATCCAGTATGAATTTAATTCTGAATTTTTCTACTGTTAAAGGCTCTAAATGTCAAGCATGTGTGCAAGCAAAGCAACCTCATAAGCCTCACAAGGCTGTAGACGAGAGATGCACGACATTGTTGGAGCTCATACATTCAGATATTTGTGAAATGAATGGTGTGTTGACAAAAGGAGGGAAAAGATACTTTATGACTTTAATTGATAATGCAACTAAATATTGTTATGTGTTTCTTCTAAAAACTAAAGATGAGGCGTTTGAATGTTTTAAGACTTATAAAGCTGAGGTAGAAAACCAATTAGAAAAGAAAATCAAGCGTGTTAGGTCTGATCGCGGTGGAGAGTATTTTTTTAATGAGTTCGATCTCTTCTGTGCGGAGAATGGAATAATTCATGAACGGACACACCATATTCACCCCAATCTAATGGGGTTGCCAAAAGAAAGAACTGGACGTTAATGGACTTGGTGAATGCCATGTTAGGAACATCCGGTATGGCTAAAGCATGGTGTGGGGAGGCTATCGTAACAGCATGTCATGTTCTAAATAGAGTTCCAATTAAAAATAATGAAGTTACTCCATATGAAGGATGGAAAGGAAGGAAACCATCACTCCATTACTTGCGTACATGGGGCTGTTTGGCCATGGTTAGCGTACCCATTAATAAGAAACGCATGCTCGGACCAAAGAACGTTGATTGTAACTTTTTGGGTTATGCGTATCACAGCACGGCTTATAAGTTCTTAGTGATAAAATCTGAAGCGCCTGATGTTTTAGTTGATTCACTTTTGGAGTCACGGGATGTTACTTTATTTGAGAATATTTTCCCGATGAAAGTTTCTTATTCTCTACCGAGTTCGTCTAGTGAATTTATTCATGAGCCTACACCCTCGATAGAGCCAATTATAGACCCACCTGGTATTGAAGAGGATGACAATGTTGTAGCTCCTAGAAGGAGTAAGAGACAAAGGGTTGAAAAATCCTTTGGTGATGACTTCATTGTGTATCTCATAGATGATACTCCTACGACCATTGCAGAGGCATATGCATCACCAGATGTAGATTATTGGAAGGATGCAGTCCGTAGTGAGATGGACTCCATCACTGCAAATGGCACATGGGAAGTAGTAGATAAACCAGTGGGTTGCAGACCGATTGGCTGTAAATGGGTATTTAAGAAGAAGCTTAGGCCTGACGGTACTATTGAAAAGTACAAGGCTAGGCTTGTTGCTAAAGGTTTTACACAAAAAGAAGATGAGGATTTCTTTGATACCTACTCACCTGTTGCCAGATTAACTACAATCCGAGTGTTATTATCCTTGGCTGCTTCCCATAAGCTTCTTGTTCATCAGATGGACGTGAAGACGGCTTTCCTTAATGGAGAGTTAGAGGAAGAAATTTATATGAATCGGTCTGATGGATTTATAGCACAAAGACAAGAGGGCAAGGTGTGTAGGTTACTTAAATCCTTGTACGGCCTAAAGCAGGCACCTAAGCAGTGGCATGAGAAGTTCAGAAAGACTTTGACCTCTGCTGGGTTTGCAATAAATGAAGCCGACACTTGTGTGTATTACCGTTATGGTGGGGGCAAAGGAGTAATCCTGTGTTTGTATGTTGATGACATACTAATTTTTGGGACAAGTATCGAAGAGATTAATGATGTAAAATCATTCTTATCCCAAAATTTTGACATGAAAGATTTGGGAGAAGCCGATGTGATCCTTAATATTAAACTTAATAAGGATGAGAATGGGATTACTCTTTTGCAGTCTCATTATGTGGAAAAGGTTTTGAACCGCTTTGGTTATATGGATTGCAAACCTTCTCCAACACCCTATGATCCTAGCCTAATACTTCGAAAGAATAAAAGGCTAGGAAAGGATCATTTGAAATATTCCCAAATTATTGGATCTTTGATGTACTTAGCTAGCGCAACCTGCCCTGATATCTCATTTGTTGTAAGCAAGTTAAGTAGATTTTCCTCTAATCCAGGAACTGATCATTGGCATGGTATTGATCGAGTAATGCACTATCTAAAAGGCATAATGAGTTATGCAATTCACTATTCAGGGTACCCAGGAGTACTCGAAGGATATAGTGATTCAAACTGGATTACAGAAGCTGATGAGCTTAAAGCCACTAGTGGATACATATTCACTTTGGGTGGTGGTGCTGTCTCTTGGAGGTCTTGTAAGCAGACAATACTTATAAAGTCCACAATGGAGGCCGAGCTTACAGCTCTGGATATAGCCTCTACTGAGGCTGAATGGTTAAGAGAGATGTTGATGGACTTGCCTATGGTTGAGAAACCAATTCCTGCTATTCTCATAAACTGTGATAATCAAACGGTGATCACGAAGGTGAAGAATAGTCAGGACAACGAAAAGAAGTCTAGCAAACATATAAAGCGTAGACTGAAGTCTGTCAGGAAATTAAGGAGCTCCGGAGTAAGAGCTGTGGACTACATCCAGACAGCTAAGAACCTGGCAGATCCCTTTACAAAGGGACTATCACGCACCGTGATTGACAATGCATTAAAGGAGATGGGATTGATACCCATGTGAGTTAACCTCAGTAGTAACCCAACCTATGTGATCGGAGATCCCGTGAATTAGGACCTGGGAAGAACAAGTTGTTGGTTAATATTAGAGTACAATCTTTCCTTTTGACCCACTATGCTGGAGATGCAGTACTCTCATCTCTGTAAGGCAGGTTGACTTTGTCTTAATGTGTTCTGAGGCTTTATAGCGAGATACTGTCCTACAGAGTATCCCTGTAAGAACACACCTATGTGATCCCAACTGTTAGTCGTAGTTTATAAGAATTGGGTATTCTTTAATAAGCTCATGAAGTGAGTTAGGAGTATGACTCATACGCTCCACTCGCGGGGTTGGCTATGGCAGCCTAGTATCAGTCAAGACTTCAAGTGAAGCCTATTCGCACCAAACTGCCAATTCAAGGCCTAGTCTATTGTGCAGTTGCGGATGAGCCTATCTTGTTGTTCTAGGTGGATGTTTAACCTTAACCGGTCTCCACTGAATAGCTGGTATATTAACAGTATTGTGGTACAGGGAGTATGACTCGCGTGCCCTTGGGATGTGGTGGGGGATTGTTAGATTTTTAGGCCATGGGCCAAACAATTCTAAATAAATCCCAAAGGCCTACTCACACATGCATGTATATATGGAAAGGTGGGGGACTTTAGTCCCACCCTGCTACTTCAAGAGGAGTGAGGCCAACTTAAATAGTTGAGCTATCTCTATCTTGTTAGAGCTATTGGGGAGAGAAAAAGAAAGAACCACACGCGCGCGCTCGCTCGCCTCGCCAGGCCGGGCCGGGCCGGGCGGGGCGGGGCGGGGCGGGGCTAATGGGTGCGCACGCACGACATGCGCGTGAATGGTCCACCGATTTCCCGCTCCGACCCTTGCGGGTGTGCGGCCTCCTTTTGCCACTCCGAATTTTTGCATGCATGGAGAAAATTGCGCTGGCCTATTTGGTAAGCAATTATTCTCGTATTATGGTAAGTGCACAAACGGCAGGTCAACTACCATAATACTGTGATTGAGCGGTTAATTACTTTCCTATTTGCTGCGACGCGTGTATAAATATGGAGCGAGACGTCGTCCTCAGTACCGAGAGATTCATCTCTTCCTCGCCACAGTGATGCGCTGCCGCCGTCTTCCCCATCCCGTCGCCGACGTGCCATCGGTGTCGGGAGAGCAGGCTCCGAAGCCTACGTCTCCTCGCGTCCCTGCACGGGGTAGGGGGCGTATCAGGTTTTTGGGAAGCGCCGTCGCGACTGCTCGCTGGACGTCTTCTTCCCTCTACGCCGCTGATCCGGATCTCAGTCGACGGTATGCTACGTCTTCCTTCGCCGGCAATCCCACTGTAAGAATGTCGATTCTCTCTCCGTTGTTCGTTCTCGCATTCTCTCTGTTGTTAGTATCAAATCATATACCTGTGGTACATGCTGTTGGTCTTTTCTTCATTGTCGAAATTAATTTATACATCTCTAAATTGCTCTTATTTCCAACATATTTTTCCTTCTTAAAAGCTCTCTTGGGGCACACCTTTTTTCGTTTTCAGAAATACAAACTATAGTCAGAGTTGTGCATTCTTGTAAGATCTTTAGGTGAAGAAAAGAACTAAATGACAAAATGGTATGGATGGAATAAAAGAAATAGATGACGGCTTACAAAAGATCTCTGCATGCTGTCATAGGATGCATTCGATATCACCTGGCTGGATGCATCAGACATTACTAGAGTACAATTAATTTTTAGTTCTTTGAAATTGTTCATGTGTTTTTAAAGGTTGTTCATGTGTTATGTCTTCAGCTAGTTCGTATAATTCCCATTCAGTTCATTTTCTTTGGCAGGCTGGCTGCCTTCTCTTTTCCACTCTACTTGCACCCTGTATGGCATTGCTCACCAGAATCTTCAATGCAATGCACACTGCAGTTTAGTTGACTTCCGTGGTGGTTACATAAGTATGCAAAAAACGAGCACCATTAGACAGTCTTCTGCTGGTAACCTTCCAAAATCAAAAGCACCCAAAATTAGTTGGCCTTAATCTTTCCAATGAATGGAACTGCACATCTGCCTTGGTCCGCATGTCCCCAGTGTTTTCTGTCAACATCTTCACTTCCTGTTGCTGTCACACTGCTGACCCCACTGAATGACAATGATTTGTTTATGCCATCCAAAACAAAATAAATACACTGCCTATTAAATCAGTTGGGCCTTGACGATCTGGTCATCTGGTCCATTACATTAAATTAACTTGTGGCCTAATTGCCTAGTTCTGTATATTCATCAGTGTTTCTGTCCTGCCTGCCAAAGATAATTTGGCTCCTACCATGAGTCGATTAATCCAGGACAAGGAGTGACCTATTTTTAGATAATGGTGGTGATCTCTGGCCTCTTTGCTAAGTATGAATGCGCGGGGCCATCGGGCGGCTATTATTGTTACACGCAGATTAGTGTATACTTGCGTCCAGATCTGTGTTAGACAAGGTTAACTTGATCCTCAAAATAAAATTGAGTTAGGTGAGGAGGCGCTCATGTGGTTGCACCAATACAAGAGCGATCAGTGATTCGTCTTGTCAGGCCTCAAGAATAGTAAATCTAAAGAAAGCAGCCGGTGTGGCAGACTGGCTGCTATTGTCTAAGTTTACTTGAAGCGAGAATAAAATTAGATTAATATCAGATCGATTTCAAGATCCTCAGTCGCTATACCTGTGTAGCCATTCATGATTGATAGAAATGGACATGGTATGATCTTTTGCACCTTTGGCTTTCATGAAAGTTAGTCCTGTGATAGATAGTAAATTTTTTTAATGTAAAGGGTATGATTTTCGTTATTTACTCGTGAATGCTGAACGCTTGATGGTCTATTTGGATGAGCTAGGGCTAGTTACTAGTTGAGTTGAAAATTAGCTCAAATTTGTCAAGGTTGGCTAGCTAGTTGGCTTGACTACTTGAATAAAAAGTTAGCCCACCTATTAGCTTCTATGTTTGGATGCACCAGAACTAATTTATTAGGCTAACTTTTAGCTAGCTAGTGATTAGCCCTTGTATCAAACAGAAACAGGTCCTGAATATGTCATGATAAAACCCTTTCCTTTTCCCATTGATTTTGACCGACCAAGCCAGTTCTAAACAAAGAACAAAAGTACCTTGTGTAGACTTGATCAAGACATTTGGCCTGGTAAAGTCTTAGTCACTGGCCACCACATTATTCAAACCATTTTTGACTGCCTGCCAACTTGAAGGGAAAGGTGCCATGGTTGGAATTTTTTTTAATCATGGTTAGAGTTTGGTTTCAGTCACCCCTGTCAAGTGAAAAATTTGAATGACACTGTTTCCCCCATACCTCCATGTAGGTTAGGATGGGGAATGAGGAAGAAATCGCATTGTTACTGAGACACAGCTGTATTATTTCATTTTAGGGTATAAGCATCCGAATTCACTCACTTCTACTTCTGTCGTCCTTTCATCCAAGCACTCCAAAGGAGACAAACCAGGTAAAGGGAAGGCCATGAACGCCAGCTGCAGAGAGAGAGGGGAAAAGAAAATGAAAAGCAGAGCGGCAGCGTCGGGCCCGGCCCCCAACCACCACCATCTTCTCCTTCCCCCTCCCTGTCCGCTTCTACCACTCTCGAAATACTTTGCTTTCCAAGCAAGAACATTCTGGTTTGGTTTGGCCCTCACTCATCTCACTGATCTGCACTCCTCGGAGGCTAGCTCACGCCTCACACTGGCAGCATCTCCTGATCTGTCTCCCCCTTCTCCGTTCAACATTTCCCAGCTCCTGTAAAGCTCAGCTGCATAGATACGAGCACAGCAGAGGCACCTACCTCTCTTGCTTGCTTCCATCATATGGCCACAATTATTTGGATTTTGAAGCAGGAACTCGTGAAGATGCCATGCTCCAGTGTGCTGCTAGAATTCGGCAGTCTCAGGAGGATCGTCTGAGATAGAGGTAGCTGAGATTTACCCAGCGTTGTTGCATCCTTACCGGGGCTGGTGGTTGTTGTCACCGTGCTTCCGTCTTCCATGGCGGCAGTGGCGTCGTCTTCTCCTCCTGCAACAATTGCTGGGCCGCAGCCGACGTGGGTTCCCTATGAGCCAACCAGGGACTGCTCCCAGGGCCTCTGCAGCATGTACTGCCCGCAGTGGTGCTACTTCATCTTCCCGCCCCCGCCGCCGGCCTTCGACATCGCCGGCCCCGGCGGCGGCGACGGCGACGACTCCTCCGGCCCCACCTTCTCGCCCCTCGTCATCGCCATCATCGGCGTGCTCGCCAGCGCCTTCCTCCTCGTCAGCTACTACACCATCATCTCCAAGTACTGCGGCACCTTCACCTCCCTGCGGA
>CM041637.1:10994004-11038902 GCA_023333625.1 Bothriochloa decipiens
GTACAAATCCAGGCCGAGCTATGGACCATGTACTTTGATGGGTCGATAATGAAAACAGGAGCGGGCGCGGGCCTGCTCTTCATCTCGCCCCTCGGAGTTCACATGCGTTACGTGATTCGACTCCACTTCGCAGCCTCGAATAATGTCGTGGAGTACGAAGCCCTCGTGACCGGACTACGCATCGCTATCGAGCTCGGGGTTCGACGCCTCCAAGCTCGGGGCGACTCGCAGTTAGTCGTCGATCAAGTCATGACGGCATCGAGCTGCCGCGAACCTAAAATGGAAGCGTATTATCAGGAGGTCCGCAAACTGGAAAACAAATTCCACGGCCTCGAATTAACCCACATCGCTCGACGCTACAACGAGGCCGCCGACGAGCTCGCAAAGATCGCGTCAACCCGAGGCACCGTGCCTCCCGACGTCTTCGTAAAAGATCTCTACAAGACATCGGTTGACTTCGCGGGTGAACATGAACATCCGTCCAAGTGGATCGAGCCTCAACCAACCCCCGCCCTCTCGACCGGGGCCGAGGTCATGGACCTCGAGGTATCATCCCTTCGAGCAAGCGACGAAGCCGATTGGCGTAAGCCCTTCCTCGAGTACCTTACTCAAGGAGAGCTGCCGGATGACGGGAACGAGGCTCGACGCATTGCACGAAGGGCCAAAACCTACGTCCTCTTCGGTCCTGACAAGGAGCTCTACCGACGGAGCCCGACCGAAGTTTTGCAGCGTTGCATCATCGTTGAGGAAGGCAAAAGGTTACTCAACGACCTACACTCGGGGGCTTGCGGTCATCATGCTGCGCCCAGGACCCTCGTCAGGAACGCTTTCCGGCAAGGCTTTTACTGGCCGACCGCTGTCTCTGACGCCATCAGCCTCATCCAATCATGTGAGGGGTGCCAATTCTATGCTAGGCAGACGCACCTCCCTGCGTATGCTTTGCAAACGATCCCCCTCACATGGCCATTCGCCGTATGGGGGCTCGACCTCGTTGGTCCCCTCAAAAGGACAACTGGAGGCTTCACCTACCTGCTCGTTGCCATCGATAAGTTTACCAAGTGGATCGAGGCCCGGCCCATCGGGAATATCCGCTCCGAGCGGGCGGTCGAGCTCTTCACCGACATCATCTATCGCTTCAGTGTCCCGAACGTCATCATCACTGACAACGGCTCATAGTTCACTGGCAAGAAGTTTTTGGATTTCTGCGATCGCCATCACATTCGTGTGAACTGGTCCGCGGTTGCTCATCCTCGAACTAACGGCCAGGTCGAGCGCGCCAATGGCATGATTTTGCAGGGACTCAAGCCAAGAATCTTCAAACGCCTCAGCAACCACGGAAAAAAATGGGCCGCAGAGCTGCCATCGGTCCTATGGAGCTTAAGGACAACACCTAGTCGAGCCACGGGGTTAACCCCATTCTTCTTGGTCTATGGGTCCGAGGCCGTCCTCCCCACTGACCTCGAGTATGGTTCCCCTCGACTAAAGGCGTACAACGAGCAAACCAATGAAGAAGCCCTCGCAAACGCCATCGACCAGGTCGAGGAGGCTCGAGACATGGCGCTGCTTCGCTCCGCGAGGTATCAGCAAAAACTTCGACGCTACCACGACAAGCAGTGCGCTCGAGGGACCTCCAAGTTGGAGACCTCGTCCTACGTCGACGACAGAGCAACAAAGGACGTCACAAGCTGACACCACCATGGGAAGGTCCATACGCCGTAGCTGAGGTGCTAAAGCCCGGGACGTACAAGCTCGCTAACGACAAAGGCAAAATCCTCACCAACGCATGGAACATCGACCAGCTACGTCGTTTCTATCCCTAGTCGATGCCTTCTCCTTACATTTTCGCATAACGAAATGCTTTCGATCACAAGCTTAATTTCCTTATACATGCAAGAGGTAGCCTCGACTCTGCTTTCTCAGAGTCGAACCTCCCTCGGGGGCTGTAAAGGGGGAACCCCCCTAAGTCCCCAAAAAACTTGATTTTTTCAAAACTCAAAAAGGCTATTTTCTCCCACGCACCCCGATACGTTCTAATACTTAGTCGAAAACGCCATACGAATGTCCTAAACATCGAGGGCTATCGAGCCAGGAGACCACCTACGCCCCAGGGCTATGGTACCTCCGCTCGCTCCCCGACGGGGGGCACGAACATGCGTCGAATTCACTAAGTAAGAAACGTCATCAGGAACGCGAGAAAGAAAAGGGCTTAAAGTCTCGAGGTCTGCTCTGCCTCGATATGCCTCGACGTAGGTTAATGCTAGGTCGAAGACGACACGAGATGGTCCGAAAGGTCGAGGGATGTCGGGTCGGGAGACCGCCAACGCCCCAGGGCTACGGCACCTCCACTCACTCCCCCCTTCGAAGGGCGCGATCGTGTGACGAAATTGATAAAAGTAAAGACCCGATCAGGCAGTGGAGATAGAAAAGACTTAGAGCACATTTAGACATATACGAGCGAATATAAATGTACATTGGCTCGAGGCATCACGACCTCGAGAACAAAAGTTCACAAAATTTCTTACAAAGGCCTCTTTGCCCAGATTTGGCTCACAGGCCATCATCCTCAGGAGGTGGAAGGACCTCATGCTCGAAGAGGCTCGCAAGGCGACCGCCAGGCTCCTCGGCAGCCTCGACCAACCCCATGAAGACGGCCTCATTCTCCTCGTCAGTATTCGAAGGGTCGCTGACGAAGCCGTGGGATACGACCTCCATGTCGTAGATGTAGCCGGAGCCGATGACCGCCATCGCCCGCTTCACACCGACATGAAGGGCGCTCCGCACCTTCTCCTTAACCACGCGGCCAAGCTCGAACAGCCAGTCAAGGAGAGGGGCCCCATGGACGTCGTCCACGGCCGATTCGGGCCGAGGGACGCCGAGGCTATCACAGACCATGTCGAACATACCGCCGAGCTCGCCGGTCAGCTTCACCTCGGCCGTGTACGACTTTTGAAGCAGGCCGAGGTCATGATGAGCCCGATCCAGCTCCTCCTCCAAGGCTGAAAACAAACAAACGGAGTCAGTAACGCTCAAGAAAGAGGGCTAAGGCGAAAAACCCCTCGAGAGAAGAAGGAAGACTCACCGACGACGTGGGTCTCAAGCTTCATGTGGGTGTCTTGCAGAGCGAGATACTCGTTTGCAAATGCCTCACTAGCCCGGACCATCGACGGTTCTCATCCTTGAGCTTTTCGAGGGCCTCGCCTGCCGAAATGGCATTCCGCCTTTGTTCTCGCCAGGATTCAGCGATCCTGGCGTTTTCGGAGACCGAGACCTCGAGCTCCTTCCGCACCGCCTCGAGGGCCGCACTAACCCTTGCCAGCTCGTCGCTGGCCTCGGACCTCGCCCGTTCAAGGGCCCTCCCCGCTTCCTCCTTCGCCTTGGCCTCGGCCTCCTTGGCTTGGGCGGCCACTTGTTGGGCCAAGGCGGTCTCGGACCTTGCCTTCTCAAGCTCACTCCGAGCGGACTCGAGCGCCGCTTCGAGCTCAGGGATCTGGTTCCACTTATCCTTGGCGCTATGGATAAGATGGGACTTGATGCTCGAGCGCTTTCTCAGATCCTAAGAGCAAGAAGGACAAAGGACATCATCGATAAAGAAAACGCACCACGAGTTCCATAATTTCGAAGGACGCTTACCCCGAGGCGCTGGTGGAGGTTGTTGCTGACAAGACCAAACATCGCCTTCAACGAGCTCTGAAGGCAAGATCGCTCCTCTTCGATGGCCGTCCAGTACTCGAGCTCGGCGGGGTCATCCACCTCCCGCGAGGGGGCATCATGACTCCTGGGGTCGCGGACGCGGATAGGCTCCGAGCCCCATCCCGAATTCTCCGCCTCGGAGTACCACCGTGCCGCCTCGGCTCTGGCACCCTCCGCATCGACGGCCGCCCCCGCCGCAGGACGATGTTCGGGAACCGCGGGGGGAGACGGACCCTCCCACGGTACGAGAGCCAGCAAACCGGCCTGCGTCTCCTCCCGCTCGACAAAAGGACCCGCCGGGGCAGGCACGGCGACACTCGCCTCCCCGCCTGACGGGGCCGCCTCGGCGCCCTCGGACTCGACGACCCCCGACCTCGGTGGCGACAGGGGGGGCGCGTCCTTCCCTCCGTCGACGGGCCTCGCCCCCCTCGGCCTCAAGGACGATGGGCGCCGCCTGCGAAAACCCCGGCCGCGAGTCGTCCGAGGGGCGCTCCGGCATGCTGCCCGGCGCGTCGATGGCCATCTCGGCTCGGGGGCTCGACGCCACAACCACCGCAGGCTCGGTGGCCGCTTCGCCGATAACCCCCTCGACACCCCGGGCCAACGCCGCACGTGCGGCCTTGACCCAAGCGACGACCCCCTCGTTCGAAATCAACGGGGGAGTCGAGGCGGCGCTCGTCGCCGAAAGAACCGGGCCCATGGAGGGACCCGCCGCGACCGCCGTCGCCTCTGTCGCAGCCCCCGTCCGAAGGCGCTTGGCCGGAGCGGGCCCCGCTGGTGTCCGCCCGCGCTTGATCCTGTGAGGAAAATTAGACGCGTGGAATCGAGATGCGAAATATAAAACTGCCCAGGAATAAAGAACTTACCCCACTGGGAACCTTCCAGGTGTTCGTGAGGCCCCCGTCGACGGCCCCGTCCCGGCACCCGGAAGGCTCGAAGTCGCTGCCGGCGGCGTCACGCCGTGAGGGCCCGCAGCCCCACGAGCAGAGGCCGCCGCCGGTGCGGCCAAGGCCAGCGCCACCGTCCCGGCTTCGAGGGCCAAGTGACTTTCACGGGGCCCCTCCGTGGACCCCTCAGAACCAGCGGCGCCCTGCGTCGAAGGGGCGTCAGCCGCGACCCTCCGGGTCGAGAGATGCTCCTCCTCTCCGCTCCAATCCTCCCCCGATTCCTCAGAGGGGGACCTTTCGACGGGCCTTGCCTCTCATCTCTGCTTAGCCGAGCGCTGCTCGCCCGCAGAGAGATCGAGGCTAGGCATCCGCCTCTTCTTGCTCTCCTCCTCCTTCGTCCTCTTTGCCGACGAGGCGCCGCGAAGCCCTGTCGGACGAACCTCGAGATCTTCCCTAACAGGGGGCAGCGACAACTCGTAGTCGAGCTCCCCCTACACGCGAAGCCCAAAAAATGTAAGGTGAAAAGAAACAAAAAGAAGGGCTCGACGAAGCAATACACTCACCAGTTCGGGGTAACCGGGATCCGGTCGCATCGAGATGCGATTGACGTCCTACGCCGTGAAGGGGCCCGACACCGTGCCTCGAACCCTCTTGGCGACGCTCTCTGGCGTAATAGCCCTGGCAACCATACGGCTCCCCCTGAGTTCCGCTCCAACGAACATCTGACTCATGCGAAGTGAACGCCGCATCAGGGGGAGCACTCGTCGATGGTGGAAGGCCAAGACAACGACCCCGGCAGTTAACCCCTGCCCTCGAAGGGTCGCCAGGGCGTCGAGGAGGTCTTCGAGCCTCCCTTGGTGGTCCCGCGCTGGGGCGCCCCAGTTGTGGAGACGCGACTCGATGACGCGCCCCGTGTACTGAGGCAGCAGCCCCTCATCGTTCCTGATGTAGAACCACCTCGAGGGCCAAGGGCCGTGGCTCGAAGTCAGGCCAATGGGGATGAAGTCGTCGGCCTTCCTCACGACGAAGTTGCAGCATCCAGCCCGCACCAGCCTCCGCACCCCCGCCGACGCGCTCTTGGAGAAGTACTCCGCCCGAAAGAGGTGGAGCCAGAGCTCCCAGTGCGCCTCCACCCCGAGGTAACCCTCGCAGACTGCGGTGAAGATGGCGGCGTAGGAGATCGCGTTGGGGGAAAGATGCTGAAGCTCGATCCCGTAGTGGTGAGTGAGAGCGCGCATGAACCGGCTCGGCGGGGCGCCAAAACCCAGCCGGTGGAACTTGACGAAGCTGACCACATAGCCCTCCGGTGGGTTCGGCTCGTGGTCCTCCTTCGGCGGAACGAGCCACTCGGGCTCATCCCTGTTGGTGATGGGGCGAAGAAGCCCCTCCGCCACCAACCCCTCCAGCTCCTTCCTCGTCACTTCCGAGGGAACCCACGCCGCGGGCTGAAGAATCTCCGACGGCGCCATGGCAAGGGCACGGAGCTCTTCGCTGGACGGGCGGCCCGGAAGATTTCCTATCTCCACTGGGAGGTGAACGCGAGGAAGGCAAGCGCAGGGAGGCGAGCGCAAGGAAAGCGAATGTGAAAACGACAGGAAAGCAAGTGAAGAGCAACGCTACGAAGGGTGCCTCCTTTTATTGGGACAGAAGACTGACGAACGGCCGACGCTTACCCGACCGGTAAGTCCATGCACTAAATGCACCCAAAGCATTCTCCTCTCGATTCCTGTGCATCATGGACAGGGCCGTTTCGCATTCACCCCTTCAACTCCCGTCAACCATGGAAACACGTCAAGCGTCCGCGAATCAGGCGTCAGGCCGGCCCCACCACGACCGCACCGTTCCGACTCCCGTAATATTACGGCCACGTCGTTTCGAATCTTTTCTTGAAAAACGAGAACTGACCATTATCCTCCTTGAAATACGCTCCAAGTACAGGACTCACCCACTACCGCGCCGCTCCGACTTCTGCGCAAAAAGGCACGCGTGATGGACAGGAGGAGTTATCCACAGACGGATCTTCCAACGACACGGGATGCGGGCCCAGGCCCTCGAAATCTCCAGGGAGCGAAGGCTGGCCCTCGGAAAGGGTTCGACAGCCGCCCTCGAGTACCGAAGTTAGGGGTGTCCGAGGGGGCCGACACGAGTCCCTTGCTCGAGAGACGAATTCTCGAGGCCCCCTCGGACACATTGAAGGCAAAACTAAGGGACCACGACAGAATCCCCTCGAGGGGAGGCATCGAGCCACCAGACCCGATCGAAAGGGTCTGGCATCCGCGGGACCCACTGTTTTGCTCGAATAAGAGTGCCTCAGGGCCACTAGTCGATCCCTATCGAACGGGGCACGAGCTCTTACTTGAATTTCCCGATAATAGCTCACCTGAGACGTTGATGCTCGCTCGAGCATGGGTAGCACAATGCTTCTCCCCCCTCTACCCGATCAAAAGGGTTCGTGAGGGTCGAACGAAAAAGACGAGTCCGCACCTGACCGGCTTCAAACGGAAGAAGCTAAGGAGCGGGCTCGCAACCGGGTGGCCTCGACGAAAGAGGGACCAACAGCCCGGGGGCTCGAGCATTCAAGTACGCATCGACCAAACGCAAAATAAAAAAGACCTCGGACGAGTATTCTACTCACCCGAGGCCTCGGGGGCTACACCCGAAGGGTGCGCTCGCGCGCACCCTTCGGAAAACGACCAATATTCAAAGTCCATTCAACTGAGCCTCCGTGTAAGTATCAACACTTACACGAAGCCTCGGGGGCTACTGTCGGTTACCGAGAAAAGGGATACCCTAAACCTTCCTTGTTTTCGGTTGGACCCCGAGTTTACCCTCAGATTAATCCCACGCGACCAGACCGTACCTCCTCGACACGCCGGGCCCATCGGCAAAAACGCACCGGGCCCATCGGCAAAAACACACTGGGCCGGCCCACAACAGAGTACAGCCGCAACCCTCGACAGAATCACTGGCGTCACCATCTGACCCTCGACAAGACGCTGACGTCACCGGCTGATGATCGCTCGAGATGGGAGGATCCCGCGTCAAGTGTCGAGGCCCCCGACGGGACGGGCGTCTCGATACTTCGAGGGTCGAGCCCTCCCTCGATCGACCAACTCCCTTTGCGTCCGGTAGCGCATTTAATACAAAACTACCTAAACTCGTCAAATCGTATGGCCACGGTGTCCGCACAGTGGTCCGTACGACGGTCGAATCCCGCTTTACTGCCCATACTGGGGACGTGCATCGGTCTGCACGGCACTATTACGCCATACCCAGCGCTGTTAGACAGCTCGAGGCCCCCTTCGACACGCTACGCGACAAACGACCGATGTCGGATTCCCTCAATTTGATCTTATCCGCTCAACCACTACGCTCAAGGCTACCCCTCGACCGGGCCTCGAGTACGCATCGACGCCCTCCGGTCAACCTTCATCGACTTCGAAAGCTGCGCCAACAACTCCCGATACGACCCCAACAGGAACTCGCACGTCCTCTACAGGGGATCACGTCTTTCATCGGTCAGCAACCATGACTCCGAAGGACGGCTGTCAACTCCAAGCCACGCCGCTACAGAACGAGCCATGCTCAGCGTACGTCCCTGCAGAGGCTTCGAGTTGACCACCACGACCCGCGACGTCACCACCATGTCATCGAGCCAGGACATCTGTACCCCTGTGCCTCCCCTTGGCCTATAAAAGGGGACGCCAGGAGACCCAATGGGACAACTCAGAAGAGAACGACTCCAGACAACGATCTCACGACAACCGAACATACGCCTAGGCAGACTCCTAGACTCTGAATAACTCCTTCGCTCTGTACTCGACCCCCCTCGAATCCTCTTCTTCGCTTGTATCCGCCCCTGTACAAGCACTTAGGTGCAAGATAATACAAATCTTCTCCCCTCGCTGGACGTAGGGCCCTTCTTTGCCCGAACCAGGATAAATCGCTGTGTTCTTCTTGCATCACCCATCCGGACGGGTTACACACACATTCGATCACTCATTGGCTTAGGACGCCCCCGGGTTCCGAACGCCGACACATAGAATATAAACTAAGTATTTGAGATGACATTCTAAAGTAGAGTTTTATGATTTCATGTGACACAACATTCCAGAGCATAATCAACCTATGAAATGTAAGCTTGTTTTTAGTTGATGCATATCAAGGTTGACCTAAACATGAATGCTTTGCAGTGCATATGATAACATGGCAGGTTTTTAGTTAATATAACACCAGAGGTGTTACAATTGGGCTGTCCAAAGTTGACAAAAGGGGTTGTGTTCCACTTCCATTCTTGTTAACCTCCTACAAAAAATGGCATATGAGTTTCATGTAAGACTGAACAATGATAGGTTGTCTACACTACTGGATTAGCACAAACCTGAACAATGATTGGTTCATTGGACTATTGATGTGGCATAGATTGAGTAGGTTCCTTCCTTGATTTCTTCACTGCTGGTTCTCCTGCTTTCTTGCTCTCACAGCCTCTTGTGGTGTCCCCTGGTTGTCCATAATGACTACAATGCATGGCTACTCCATGTTTGGTTAGTCTTGGCCCATTTGGTCCCCCAGCCTCATGTGCTGCTTTCCTTCTAGCTTTAGCTGTCCTTCTAGGCTTCTTTTCATATTTAGGTGGTTGGACTTCTTGGCCAGACACTTGTTCCCAAGCAGACTTGTCATTACAGGGCTTAATGAACCATCCATATGCTTGCTGGAAAGCTTCAATAGAGTAGCACCAAGGTAGCATTAACTCTTCAGGAATCCTCTCATGCCTCAGGCAAGAAATTTCATGACCACATGGAATACCTGTCAGGCTCCACCTCCTGCAATCATAGTGCCTTGCTCCAATATCAACATTAAATTGCCACTCCCTGTCATCAACTTCAAACACACCACTTCCACTTGGCACTACATAGCATGTGTTGGCTAACTCTGCATGTCTTTGCAATTTCTTCCTAATCTTTAGGCAGATCTGCATGCCTCCCTATTTTTCTTCAAGTTGTTTTTGTTTTTGTAGTGCCTAGTCATGAGCTGCCCCCTTATCCTTTGCAACATGCTTAAGATTGGGAACTCTCTAGCATCTAATATGTATCTATTAACAACAAATGTATTGTTCAACAGAGTCCAACTCATCCCATTGTTTACCTGCTGGTGCATTGCTTGTTGGGGCAAATCTTTTCTTCCCTGCTCTGACCATGATCCCCTTTGCAGCATCCTCATTAGTAACACCTTCATCAACATTGTCAAAAAATAGGTCATCATCATCATCTTCAACTGCATAGTCATTGTCAACAAAATCCACATCTGAACTGCCTTCACTGCCTTCACTGCCATCAACATCTGCAAATTGATTCCTAGTATGGCCAGGCACCTTGCTAGGACTAATCACTAGGGGTAATTCTGCAATTGGATTAAAGACTACATCCTCCATATTGTGTTCAAATGTGTTCAAATGGTCTAGGTAAAGCACATAATTCTTCAACTTAAATGCAACTTGCTTCATTATCTGTGCTTCTGTATCAGATGGAATCAAACGCATACCAGTAGACATATCCAAATCAAGAAACAACCAATAAATAGGGACACCTAGATCATAACCAAGTAGCATTGATATCTCCTCAGCTGCATTAAAGGACCAGAACTTCACTTTGATATGATCAAACCAATCAACCTTGCCATCCAGGTACATACGATCACCACCAGAACCACAGAAAAACCCACCATGATGCACTTCAATAGAAAACTCATCAGAGTCGTCAAGCCCTAAACAGTGAAAATGAATGCTAAATTTAACCACACAAACGGAGCATTGCCACCAATAGAGTTTGATGCCTATCACAACTAATACTACGGACTGAAATCACCTGAAAACTGGGCGAATTGACCTAGAAGAATAGACGTACAATACACTTACCATAGATTGGAGCCTCTTCCCCTTTACGGCGTTGATGCCCGGACATGGTGCCACCGTGCCGCAATCTCTGCTGCCGGCCGACAACAAAGTCGCACCTTTGCGGACGCTGCCCTGGCCTGCCCTATCCTTCGCGGTGACTCCTCCCAACCCTGGCCTTTGTCATCGCAGCTACCCCGGGCCGCCCTTCCGTATCGCGGCTCTAGAAGATGGACTGGTAGAGTGGAGAGAGCGGGTGGACTCGGGAGTAAGGATGAAACCAAGGCAGGGGCTTTTCTGCTAAATTGGAAATGGCCTCATGTTTAATCATCCATGGTTACGTGGCCACGTCAGATTAAGTGGCTGGCGTGTCTGCCTTTGAACCGTTGATGTGCTGCGGGAATAGTTGAGGGACCTGGATAGTCACTTTCATAGTTCCAGTACCTGGATGGGAAAACTCCAATAGTTCAGTATGGCAGAACCTCCTAAATCATATGGCCCACATGCATTATTATTGTCTAAATAGACTCCTAATAACCATAAATGTGTTCCATAAGACTTAAAAGGTATGTCAGGTAAATCCCTAATCATCCACGATTCTTCGAGCAGGATCAATCATTACAAAGAGAAATTACAGTATTACAACAGTTTTATACAAATAAGATATATCAGAGTAAAATAGTGGAAGAATTACAATAACATAAGTTTACAAACCGTTTAGTTTTAAACTTACAAACCATATGTTTTTAATTATTACAACCATAGGAGCAGTGGAGTAGCAATTTAACTTATTACAAAACCTTGATGATACGCTCTGCCCAAGAGTGAGACAGCCTATTCGTCGTCACTCCACAACGACTGTCATGCAGCAGGGTGCAAAGCAATCCTGCGCATGAGACTCACCTGCAACAAGGGTTTAACAAACCCTAAGTATAAAAGTACTCAACAAGACTGACCCGACAAAAAAGAGGGGTGAAGACTCAGAAATACAGGCTAGAGGGACAAGGTAAGGCTCGTAGGAATTTTTGCAGAAAAGCTCTTGTGGATCAAATTTTAACTCATCATGAGTTATAACAGAAAATAAAGTTCTCTTGCTCTAGCTCAACATTACCAAACAACTTCATTTAGATACCTTATCATCATTCAAGTTGTTACTACGATGATGAACACCGATCGAGTCTTCTTCTCCGAGAAGCAACGGTGATTCGAATCCATTTTCATACCCAGCTGGGACCTAGATCACTCATATACCGGAGACTCTAACTCCGATGCACACCAGATCATAGATATACTCGGATAATAACCGCAGCCATATATCACCACATGATACACTTGGGAACTCTGACCCAGTCTACCGATATACATGGGAACTTAAACCCATAGTATATCACACTATGACATATGTGGGGACTCTAGCCCACTATATATCACTCCATGACATACGTGGGTACTCTGGCCCACCGTATATCACTTCATGCATGTGGATTTTCTAGTTTCTCGATATCACCAGTTCACCAACGAACGGGACCTAGGGCATCAACAGACGAAAACACTACACAGGGACTCCATTCCCAATGCAAGTTACCCGTTCGGACTCGATTTATTAACTATCATCATGATTTCACAGATAAAGCCATACTCATCTTTTTCATTCTTTTGCTTTTGAAAACCTAGCTAATTAAGCAGGGCTAAGCATTACTACGCATTTCTCAAAAACAGGTAACAAGAAATATGGAAGTAAGACAGGTAATGCAATTGGTGGGTTACCACTCAACGCCTATTCCTTAATGCAACATTATATAACTGAAGTGATAAAGTTTTTATAAAATAAAGGTAGGGTTTGAATGCATCCGGGGCTTGCCTTGGTATTCGGGGTAGACGGTCTCGAGCTCTGGATCAACACCCAACTCCTGAGTCTGCTCTTCCTTGGGATCTGGTGCGACAACGTTCAACTCTTCGTTAACGAGAGCTACACGATAACATGATATGTTTCAACATGATGGAATAATAAACATGATGCTTGATGAATGCATAACCAGATTAAGAACTGGAGTACAACTTTCCTTCAAGATAAAGTTGCAAGCCAACAAAACTTGCTTACTAGTTCGTTAGGGTTAACTATTTATTAAAGAAGTTCATTAAACACATAAAACAACGTTGATTAAACCCTAATGGCATGATCTAGGTAAGCGCAAATAATTAATTAAAGTGCCAAGGGTCATTAAGGTTAATGACCCAAGGTCATCAATCAATCCCAAAGTCAAACAACTCTATAATGATTAAGCAGGATTAAAAGGGTTAAACAATTATTTAAAAAAGCATAAAATAAAGGCATAAAACTAAAGTTGTCTAAGTTAGCTCAAAATTTTATTTTGGAAATTTCTTGGTCTTATTAGATGGCAAAACAATTTTTAGAAAAAAAAAGCCAATTATTTTATTTATTAAAAATAATTGAAGAACCATTTTTCAATTAAAAGAGCAAATTTTAACTTATGCAAAAAGTACTCAAATTTGGTATATTATATTTTTTCTAGGTAGAGAACATCATAAAGAGTATACACATAATGTTTTAGAATTTTTGGAATAATATATGAATTATTATGAATTTTGAAAGAAAAAGCATTTTTAATTATTTTTTGAAAATAAAAAGGAACAGTGTCTTCTTCTTCCTCGCGACGTTGACCGCGGCAGGGCGAACTTTGACCACGGCGAACTCGCCGACGGCGAGGTCGCCGACGATGAGGTCGGTACCAACGTGATCCTCATGACCTGTCTAATCGATTGGTAAAGCTTCTATGGCATCTAGGGCTCAGCAGCAAACTCGCAGTCGGCCATGGCGGCCACGGCAGTGCGGCGGCCTATGGAGCGGCGGCTACGGCACGTTAAAGAAGAAAAGAAGGGTGCCATAAGCACCAGTGGCTCACCGTGGGGCTGATGCTCTAGCTGGTGAGGCCGATGGTGGACTGGAGCGAGGTCAACTGCGTACGATGGCGACGACGACGAGCTCCAGCGGTGGCAAGACGTGATTTTGGCACATCGGAGTGGTATCTACGGAAAAGAAAGAGTTGATTATGTGCGCGGTGTCAAGGTGAACTCAACGGTGCCGAAGATGAACGACGAGACTCACCGGAGAGGGCTGTTCCCGGTGAGCAGTTCCGACGGCGCTCTACCGGCCGCGGAGAAGACGACGGTGCGCTAGGCGATTTCGGTCACGAGGCAAGGCGTGAGCGGGTGCAAACGGTGCGCAAGGACGAGGTGATGTAGTGGGTAAGATGGAGTGGACGAAGGTGAAATGGCGGCGGTGAATTTTGACGGGCAACGACGAGTTCGACGACGGTGGCGGAGCAAGGAAAAAGAAGAGGAGAAAACGCAGTGGCCGGCCTGCTTTTGTAACTTGGCGTCGACGCACGGACGGCTGACACGCAGGTGTAACATCCTGAAAAAAAATCCATAAATCAAAATCACTCGCATTAAAATTTATTTTAAAATATATTTCAAAAACTATAAATCATTTGAGCTCAATCATCTCATTCAAACTTTCATCCACCTCATATCTCTTTTGCTTCTCTCACTCCAATTATATTCCATGCAGCGATGCCCCTGCATCGCCCGCCCGTCCCCGACCTCTCTCTCTCTTTGCTCGCCCTCGCCCGATGCCCGACAACGGCGCGTGCGCCGACCCCACCGCCATCGCCGCCGTGGCACGCCCGCGCCCGGACCCCTCTCGCCGACCGCAGCCTCACGCGACACCGCGACATGTGGACCCCACCACCTCGCCTTGCCCGTAGTGCCGTGGGACCCACCTCACACTACCTCTCACTCCTCCATGCATAGCAGCAACACGACATATGCCTGCTATATTTTTACCATGTGCAAATAGCAACCCCCAGCAGCATCGTGCACCATATACACGTGGACATAGCACATCCACATTTTTGCCAGCAGCTCCTCATCACTCTAACCATGCATGCAAGTTAGGCACCGTCTATTTGCATGTGGCACCGTCCATTTGCATGTCAAGAATATATGCATGCAAAGCACCTCGTTACCTATGGCATGCAAGGTTAGGCACCGTCCACGAGCAGGACACCGCCGGCCGCCGCTCACACCATCTTATTAGCCTATGCCTGAGCATCACAATGCATGCATGCATGCAACTCATGCAAGCAGCTGCTGCCCCTTCCTGCTAGACGCCGTACCGCCCTGCCTAACTCGCCTCGTCCCCCTCGCCTTGTCCTAAAGAACAACAGCACGCCATTAGTGGCAAGTGGTTGAGCGCCGGTGGCCTAGCTCCTCCCTGTCCATCTATAAAACCCAACACACGCCACACAACTCGCCCCTCCTCCACGCGACCACGCTGAACCGTTCAGCTCCATAGCCACTCACTCGCCCGTCTTCTTCCTCCTCCCGACCGAGCGCTCTCTGTTCTTGAGCAGAGATGACCACGCTCTGTCGATCTCCCTCCTCGAGCTGCGGCAGACCAAGGTGAGTAGCTAGAGAACATCCCTAGGCCATCCTCCACCTCCCACAAGCAATAGCTTCCCTTCCCGTTGCCTGTGCCGAGCCGCCCCCGAGCTCCAGAAGCTCGTCAATGGCGGACATCGAGCAACGAAGACGAACACCACCCGTGCCCCTTCCTGTTTTCTCGTAACTAGCTTTGCTAGATTGCTTTCCTCCATTCTCATGCATGTGCCTATGACGCACGGGCCCTGAGCAACACATGCAAGAATGCCATGCACTACCAGCCAAGCACTTCACGTGCACACAATTCCCTAATCGCGCTTAGTCTTTTCCGTGTGATTAAATTTCGTGTATCTGTCACGGTCACATAACAACTCCGATTTTAATGATTCTTTTTCCTAAATTAATCTAAAATTACATTCTATCTTCCATAAAAATCTTATAATTTTCTGAGCTCATTTGTATGTACATGATTATTTATTTGTACTTGTTTGCTTATCGTGTACTTTAGCTGACGGAGTGAACGAGCCGGAGAACGAGGACGTCGGAGGCGAGTACCGCGAGTTCGACACTGAGGACCCAAACGACCTGCAGGAGTTTGCAGATCAGGACGCCGACGGAGGCAAGTCCAACCTATTCCCCTTTGATGCATGTTGATCCTATTTTTAAACACAACCTGTAGAAGCCGTTTTAAATTATATGTACAATATACGTACGAGTATTTTCGCTACTTAGTTATGACCTAATTGAATAGCCATCCTTGAAATTGATATTACCTGATAATTACCTTGTTCAAATATAGGTGCGAATAATATGTTATATTATTATTTAGTATGCTTAGGATTTGATACTCATCCTGGATACCCATCACTATGATTTTATCAAATACATTGATTTTAAAAGGAAAATGGTGTGTCATAAGAATGAATTATGGGTAATATGAAAGGGTTAATGAACCAATATAGATGGTGTTTACCCACTGCGTTGATGATTCATCTCACCTAACTCAATTTTTGTGCAACCACTTGACACTGTATGCGGCAGGGCTTAGTCTAAATCCCTCTAGTTAACACGGCAATCACCTGGAGGCAGGTGTGCAACGAGGCACTAAGGGTTGTTGGTTACTGAGGATTTGTATGAGATATATATATAAGCGCTGTAATTTATTACGATGTTGTTGCCTTAGTGTGCCCGTGGTGCCATATTAGCTAGGAGAGTAATGGCTTTGATGGATCTGTGCTTGCACTATGGTGTTAAGTTACGGTACCCTACTTGTGGCTAGTACAACCTCTGTAGAGTGTAAAATTTATCCGGATAGACGTGTCCACGGTATATGGACGGGTTATGGTTTGGTTTCACCAACTGGTTGGGCTGGGATGAGTGAGAACATGTGAGTGAGTGTGATTTTGGAAATTGGTTAACTTCCATGTGTTGTGGGAACTGAGGGTTTAGCAGCACTTAAAATTGAAAATAACCTCTTTTTCATAAATACTATTATATATGGAAAATATGTCTTTTGCAAAGGTATTTATAAAATAAAACCTGCATGTGTCAAAAGATAGCTTTATGCAAATAACCCTAAGTTTTACCCTTGATATATATCCATATGCATATATTGTTATCCCATTCTGTAGGGTAAGGTTGGATTTGCTGAGTACTTTGTACTCACCCTTGCTTTGTTGAACAGAGGAAGATCCAGAGTTTGATCCGGAAGCTGCGTACGAGTAAGGTCGTGTCTGCACCCAACTAAGCCTGTGGCATTGGGATCCGTCAGATGGATACGTGGGAGTTTAATTTCTAGGTCCTTTGGACCTGGGCTATGTTCTAGTGTATTATTATTATCATTTGTCTTCATTGCCCTCGTTTGGCAAGACTACTAGACGGAGGCTTATCTGTTGTAATAAATGGGTTACTAGCCTCCTGGGACTAGTAATTGTATCACATTTGAGTTTCTGTTCAACGGGGACGCTTCAGCAGGTGGCGATCCTTCGAGCGAGAGGCGCAAGCTGGCGGCCACAGCGGGCCAGTATGGCGGCCATGGACACGGCATCGCCGGTGAACAGAGAGAGAGGAAGACGATGCTGACGTCATCACAACTGTAGCAATTGATGTCACTTCAGGATTTTGCAAATTACTCTAAAAATTATATAGGAATTTGAAAATCTCCAAAAATAAAGTTTGCATAACTTTTTAAGAGCTACATTTTTCATTTAACAAGCATTTTCAAATTTTGCTTAGTTTTTAAAATATGAATTCAAATTCAAAGAGGGAAACAAAACCCTAGAAACAAATATTTGAAATTACTTTTGATTTTTCAATAAAACTTGAAAATCTTCAAAACTATGGTATGCTTAACTTTTCAAACCAAACATTTTTTTATATAAAGTTTTTCTAAATAATGCATAAATTTTGAATTATGCTTTTAAAATCAAAAGGGGATAAATGTTAGAAAATTGTATTTTCAAATTCATTTGAAATTCTTTCTAGAAACTTGAAAAACTTTAAACACCATTATTGTAGCTCTTGTAAAGATCTAGAAACCAAATTTTGAGAGTATATCAAAATTTCTTATAGATTTTAAAATATAGAAAAGGGGATAATACAAGCTTCTGAAATAAATGGTTTTTAAAACTAAACTCAAACTCGATTTAGTTTCTAATTTAGTTGGTTGGTCATTAGTGATCACAAATATCATCCAAGGACAGTTTTAGGTCATTGACCCAATGAAACCCTTGGTTGACCAAGTTGACTTTTGAAAATCATTTTTATAGCTTTCCAATTTGAATTTAAATTTGAATTATAAAACTTAGAAATAAGCTTTGAAATCTAAATTCAACTTCAAATATGGAAATTATTTTTAAGAGTTGTACTTAGATTTATATACTATGCTTGACACTAGTGTAAACATAGTTTATACCTCAAGTACATAGAATATAAACTAAGTATTTTGGGATGACATTCGAAATTAGGTTTTATGATTTTATGTAACACAATATTTCAGAAACACAAGCAACCTATGAAATATAAACTTATTTTAGTTGATGCATATCAAGATTGACCTAAACATGAATGCTTTGCAATGCATACGATGACATGATAGGTTTTAGTTATCCTAACACCAGGGGTGTTACATTTAACCTGGGCAATCGGTTTTAACCGACAATTCGGTTTGGTGTATTCGGTTTTCAAAAACTTCGGTTTCAGAAAGCAGCAACTGATCGGTTGGTCAGAAAATGAAGAACCGAGGAGTTCAGTTTTGATTTTTTTATTCGGTTTTTCGGTTATAACCGAACAAACCGAGAAAAGATAATACAACTTGAGAAACATGTGAATCAACAAATCAGAGTTGACGCCAAGAAGGTAGGAAGAAGCATAAATCAGTGCACGAATACTTACGAGAAGCAAGCAAGCAGAGATAGCAGCAAGCAAGCACACAAGTCGCGAACGCGTTGCTCCATTGCAGCCGCTCCCGTACGGATCTGTGAACGCGCCACTGCCTCCTCCATCCCCGTCCAGTGGCCACGCCGGTCCACCGCAGCTTCTGGACTAGCGCATTCGCACCTGCTCGGTGCGCCGTCGCCGCTACCTCCAAAGGATAGGGATAGGGTTAGAAGACTATGGTGCTGGTGCCGAGTGCGTGAATGCCGGCGGGTGTGTGCATGAGGGCTGGGGTATCAGGTATAGGATGATGGATTGGTGAGCCGGCAAGGCCTGGCTGGGTGTATTGGTGGATGGTGGGCCGCAATTGGTGGGCTGACTTGCCTTGTTGCGGAGTGTGGGCTGGCTGACTGCATCGCTTGCAGCGGAGTACAGAGTATATATCGGTTCTTCGTTAGATCAGTTTGGCCTGACGCAGGAACCGTAGCCGAAGCCGATGACCGAGGATCGCAGAACAGAAAACCGAAACCGAACCGAAAAATTGACAGTTCAATTCGGTTTCGGTTTGGGTTTGGGTTGGGTTTCGGTTTTCGGTGAAAATGTGCCTAGGCTAGCCAATAGTTTAGGTACCCTGTGCATTTTGGGTTATTAATTGGAGATGTTTGGATTACTTAGAGCTAATTTTAGTAGCTAATGATTAACTCATATTATGATCTAAACGGGTCCTAGTCTTGATAGTAAACTACTACTCGTGACTCGTATTTTTTAAAATAATTCATGCAGACGCAGAAAGTGACGGTTCCATTCTAGCGGTACTTGCATAACAAATTATTGAACCTGCGTTCTGTGCCGTGGAGTACAAAAATCTTTACTTATTATTTCTAGGGGGATCCAAAATCTTTACTTTTTCCAGTAGAGTCCAAAAGTCTTTACTTTTCCTTTTTTTTTTTAGCATGTCCAAAAGTTTTTACTGGTCATCTTAGGCTGGATAGGTCCAGCAGCAGTTTTGGCCCAATGCCTGGTTTGAGGTTGTCACGTGTCAGTCGGGACTTAGCAGGCCTCTAGATGGGAGAGAAAATGAGCCCACATTAGCATTTCAGCCCGTTAACATAATTTCTTACTGGTGGGCCTGTTCAATAATAATCGAGAGACGTGCCCGGGCAGATATTGTGGGAGAAAAAGAAAATTTGATTGATTATACAGGAAAACTTATTAGAAGCTAGTTGGAAGAGTCTGAAAAGAAATCGTACGTTGGGAAGACATGAAGCGGCGCACGTGCGTTAAATAAAGATTGTGGCGGCCGCCTGCACATCCTTGAGCAACAATGAGGAAATGGACTGCTGGAGAGCTAATCATCACAGATCGAACGCTAAACGAAACATCGTGACAACATGCCGAACACACGCTTGCTTACACATCTACTCGAAAAAAAAAAACAGCCAAAAAGACGAAGATCAAACTACACAATTACACCGAGGCGTTTCACGTTTCACCGCACCCTTGAAAACGCCTGCAATGCTTGTACATGGACTTTGAGTCATGTCGCATCGCATCTAAGCCCGTCTCCACGATCGCCGGCCGAGGACACCTCGTCGGTCGGCTCGCGGGCGGCCCTATTGCGGTTGCGGCCCCGCAGCCGCGAGCAGCTGCTGCTCGGTGGCCTCGGCGTCGAAGATGCAAAGCACGTGGTGCACGGCGGCTGCGATGTCGTCCGCCGTCGCCAGCCCGCACCCTTCCTCCACCTACAGCAAAGCACGCCATGGTTAGAGCACCTGCACCTGCACGGACGAGGCGAATGGACGGTGCACATGTCCAATGGCCCATGGCCGGAGCCAGCCCGGATGACTGCTGCTGCATCAGGATCAGGAAAAAGGAGGGGTTGGAATCTGCGGGTACTTGACTCCACCACCACCACCAGGGGGCGAGGACGGCAGCAACATGTCCGCTGTCTCCCTGCCGCCTAGGCATAGCCTTTTGTGACCCATTTCTCGATGCCAATCTCAAGCTCCAGCGGCCAGGCTCAGTTCGGAGAGAAAAGGTTCGACCCTGCAATAAAATGTGCCTTTCTTTCTCTTCCTACTACTGACTACTGCACATTCATCTCCATGGAAGAAGCTCGCCTTGCCGCTTGCCAGAGTGTCTACCCTCAACAACTACTAGGGTCTGCGGATCCCACTAGTACTAGCACAAGTGCAGCTGCAGCGCACAGCCATGGACAGTGGCGCCGATCGACATGAGCACATGGCAACTCTATCTATTGACAAGCCAAGCATGCTCATGTGCAAGATGCGAGCTCACCAAGGCAAGGCAAGGCATGGCACTATGGGCTAGGATATGGCACGCGGCAGGCCGGCCCCGGCGCCTCGCTGAGCTCCCTGGTCAAAAGCAAGCACCAACGCCGCTGCTGTAGCATTCAGTCGTACCACCGGCGGGGAGCAAGAAAAGACCCAGGTGTCCAGTGTTCGTGTCAGGCCCATCGGATTCTCATCAGAGCCAGATTCGGGGGGAAAATGATCATCGATTCGCCTCCAGCAAGGCAACAATAATGAGCTTGGGTGCTGCCTGTACCAGCCGGACCGTAGCGATGTGATGACTCATGACCCTGGATGTTCGGTCTACACATCCAACAACAGCAGGAGAATATCTGACACGCTTTAGTTTCAGGCCTACTGCTGGTAAAGATGGATGCCACCGAATCAGTGGAGACCTCAGCTCAGCTCACTAGCTTGCTCACTTGTTCACTAGCTCAGCGGGTGTGTTGGCCCTTGCTCACTAGCTCAGCGGTGTTGGCCGTGTTGCTGATCGGTTTTCTATTGATTTTTGGTTCGTGCATGGCAGTGGTCCTATGGCATTGGCATCGCCCTCATGATTACTAAATGATGTGTGTGGAGAGAGAGAGAGAGAGAGAGAGAGAGAGACGAACTTTGCTGGCTCGATTCGTGAGCCTAAAAACGTGCAAGATCCCAGTAGTTTTCGAGATGTGCATCGGTGTGTGTTCACTGCGAATCTTTGTCATACTCCAACAACAGAACGCAGGAACGAATCAAATAAAACTTCTTCACTACACTTAAAAGCAGCGGCGAATGCGCGCATGCATAGCATACGTACCTTGACGCTGACGGAGTAGAGGACCAGGGCGTCCAGCGTGGTGACGCTGAGGTGGAGCACGGCGAGCCAGAGCGCCTGGAGCCCGGTGACCAGGCTGACGAGCTGCCCGCCGGGCCACCGCGTCGTCATCACGCGGACGCTGGCGTGCGTCTCCACCAGGGTCACCTCGACGTCGGCCACGCCCGACCGCCGGCGGCCGTCTTCCTCATCCTCCGCCGCCGCCGCGGGGCTCCGCGCCGAGTGGTGGTGGCACCACACGTACTGCGGGTACGTGAAGAACTGCGCGAACGGGGGCGCGTGGTCCGCCGCGTCCTCCGTCACGCTGTTGCTGCAGTTGCTCGTCGCCGCCGCGGAATCCGCGCAGCCGGTCTTGGTGGTGGTGGTGGCGTGCATTGGCGTCGCGTCAGGCATTGCCGCCGCCGCCCCGTGCTGGTGAACCACCAGCGTCCGCTTCTGCGCCTCGAGGCACTGTACCTGCTGCTCCAGATCCTTGACGAACTCGATTGCGCCTCCGACGATGGAAGCTTGGTCACCCTGCGAATGTTCTCGAAACCGTTAGTTTTGTCAGGAATTTTGGACAATGGACAGATAGGGAACGAGGAGCATTGAATTAACTCTGCAAGAACTAGAGAGAAGTTAATGACAGAAGAGGGGGACACATTAATGCGCGGTTTGTTGGTGCCCGGCCAAGAAATCCAACAGTGAAGGGAATTAAAGGCTTAAAGCTAGTGCCGAATGGCAGGCGTAAAATAGTCACGGTTGACCTAGAAAAAGGGATGAACTGCTCCGAGCTCGATACTGGAAAGTGGCAGGTCTCTTTCGCCAAGACAGACATTCCTCCGCCATGGTTGCTCCGCCATCGCTTTCTTGCTTTGACGAACACACACAGCACTAGAAAGAACAGGTAGAGAACAGAACAAGAAAAGGAACGCTTGACGCGAAGCGATGTCCGTTTGCTATACGGCGCGCGCGTACCCTCTGGACGTAGGCCTCCGGCATGATGGAGCGGAGCGCGGCGAGATATTCGTTCATCTGGCGGCGGCGGTTGCGCTCGACGGCGATGTGCGTCATCCGCTGCGTCTCCGTCTCCTCCCTCGACTTGCAGCTCCGCGCCCGCCGCCGCCGCTTCCTGACCCTGGTCGTCGCCGTCGTCGCTGCCTGCGCCGCCTCCCACGCCGGCGCCTCCACGGCTGCCTCCTGCTGCTGCTCGTGGTGCTGCTGATGATGCACCGACGAAGAGCCGACGACAATGCCGGCGGCGCCGTCACAGAACGCGGCGGTGTCGAAGAGGAAGTTGGCGGCGTTGAAAGTGTCGCAGACGAGCGCGGCCGCGGCGTCGCTGGGCGGCGGCGCGGCGCACAGCGCGTCCACTAGCGCCGACATGGAGAGCGGGTGGCCGACGGTCGGTCGCTCTCTCGCGCGCGCTCTACCACCTAATAGCTCCGCGCGTGCGTGGCCACTTCTCGGTGTCGGTAAGCTCTTGGCGACGCGCGGTATCGTTTACTTGCGATGCGAAGCTACTAGCACGCCGCACCGCCCCCCGGCCGTCTGCTACTTATCGCTCTCGGCCGCTGCAACTTTGCGGCTGCGTCGGCGGCTGCTGGCAACTGATGGATCCGTATCTGAGGTTCTGAGCTCGTTGCGTTGGTGGCATGCGCGTGTTTCTTTCTCCACAGTGGTGGGCTGAGTGTATACATACGTGGGGAAGGATAAGGTTTTCAGCGGGGGAACAGTGGATGCACGTAGGAGGTAGCCGTGGCTTCGGCAAATCGATCGGCAGCGCCACAGTGACTCTCGGGGCCATCAAATGTGGCCAAAAGCTGCCTTCTTTTTGTGTACGAGTACTACGCCGCGCCGTGTTAGGTTGCAATTGCAGAGCTAGTGAGAGCTCCGAACCGAGAAGGAGGTGTGCTGCAAGAAAAGTCAGAGAAGAGAGGTCCTACGGAGTGGGCCGAATGGCTTCCGTATAGTATGGTGCAAGAGTCTCAGGCTCTGAGAGCTCGGATTAATGGCGACTAGGACAATTAGCACCTGAGTTAATGAGGTGCCTGCACGTACGAGGAAAGAGTTTAGGCCTTGTTTAGATGTCAAAATTTTTAGCCTAAAAAATACTGTAGCATTTCGTTTGTATTTGATAAATATTATTCAATCATGATCTAACTAGAATTAAAAGATTTATCTCGTGATTTATAACTAATCTACGTAATTAGTTATTTATTTCTCAATATTTAATGCTCTATGTATACGACACAACATTTGATGTAATGGAGAGAAAGAGTGAAATTTCTAGCCTTTTTGAGGCATCTAAACAAGACCTTAGCTTGTTTCTTAGAGAATGGCTTTGAGAACCAACCAGACCAGTTATGCCCGTGAACGAGGTTAAGAGGATAGGATGCTAGGCCTGCTAATGGGCGAAAACCCACCCCATTCCCACCTCACCCCAATCGAAAAGTGATTGATCTCCTTTACTAGCCCACCCCATCAAAAGAAATAATTTACCCAACCCAACCCAACCAGCATGCATGCACCCCCTAACCCAGCCCACGTGGTGGATTGCACCCATGAAAATCCATGGATAAACATATGATTTAAGCCGGACCCTAGATTGAAAAGTTCATGTTCATATTATAAAATTTTATCAGAACTAGTTGAAATTTGTTGCAGATGATTTTATATGACAAGCAGCTACTTCATGCCGACCGGCACTCTGAGATCAATATGTGGGCCTCGCATTAGAGCCGGACCCTAGATTTAAAAGCTCACGTTCACATTATAAAATTTTACCAGAATTAGTTAAAATTTGTTGCAGATGATTTTATATGACAAGCAGCTACTTCATGCCAACCGGTACTGCGAGATCAATATGTGGGCCCGCATCAGAGCCGGACCCTAGATTTAAAAGCTCGTGTTCATATTATAAAATTTTACTAGAATTAGTTAAAATTTTTTGTAGATGATTTTATATGACACGTAACTACTTCATGCCAACCGGCACTGCCAGATCAATATGTGGGCCCTGTATCAGAGCCGGACCTTAGATTTAAAAGCTCGTGTTCACATTGTAAAATTTACTAGAATTAGTTAAAATTTATTACAGATGATATATGACAAGCAGCTACTTCACGCCAGCCATCACTGTCCACATCAGAGCCGAACCCTAAAAAAGTTAAAACCCCCACATCAGATCAATACGTGGAACATGTAATTACCCATTCCAACCCGTCCTAACTCACGATTGCTTTCAACCCAACTCAACCCGACCCGTAAGATATTAAAACCTGTTTCTACCCATCCATATAAACCTATAGCAGGACTCAATCAAAAAACCCGAGTCCCACCAACCCATTAGCAGGCCTACGGGATGCAGTTGGAGACGGTGGTAAGTAGCACCAAGGCCAAATGGATTGACAGTTGAGGGAGAAGCAACGAGACAAGCAGGGATAGCACTACTTCTGTGCTACGCGAGGAGGGTTAACGTAAGTCCTAGAGAGCGGTCAATCATCGACCAACCACCCACCACCCCGCGACCCAACCCCCCTCCCTGCAGCAGTCACCAATGCAACCCAGGAATTCAGGGCTCCGGCTAAACTTCTGGGACACGAGCTGTGGCTGTTTGTCGACAATGATTCACGCCGTACTCACTCACGCACTGATTTTGTACCATAGTACCTACGGAGAGAAGATGTTTTCCTTGTCCAAGCTACGGGGACACCGGGATGTCCGGGCATAATGCACTATTCTATTCATGCGTTTGTAGGCTCAGAAACCGGTGCAGCTGGTTTCAAGGAGTTGATTAGTGGGTGACCAGCCTCTGATCTGAATCCATGAAACGTCATTGAGTTGTGGTTGTGGAAAGCTACCTTTTCCGTATCAGTAGCTGCCAATGTCATGACAGAAGAGATGTTTGTTACGGACGTGACTCCTTTGTTTAGTGTTTACTAGTACTACTCGCGATGCGTGTAACGGTTCGAGACAGTACATGCAAACACACATGGCAAAAAGGTGCAGCTAGCAGCTAGAGGACACGGGATGTGCAGAACCCCAAATGACAGTATCAGATTAGTATAATGCCCTGCGAGAATCTGAGCAGCTTTTCAGCTAATCTTGTGCTCCTAATGTAGGAGGAGTATGACCCAACACGGCAGCGAACAATCCGTCAAACCGGCAAGTGCAATCTAGTTAAACACTTGCTCTGCAGCTTACGTGTGTACGAATTATATGGTTCCATGGAAACCTTGCTCTGAAGATTCACGTTAAAGACGCGGCGGTTGCGCCTCAATGTTTTCAAGAATCTGTTTTTCTCAGGGTGCGCAGCAATAGGCTATCATATATATAGTATATCAAAGTCAGTTTCGCTTTCCCCTGAACATACTGATTCTGTTCTTTTGACATGTATCTTATAGATCGATGAAGAGTAAATTGCATCGACCGTAAAACAACCTGTATGATTATGTCTTAGTCCAACAAGTAGAAAAACATGGAAATATAAAAGTTCACCAATATTTTCAAACTAAACTTGTTGGCTACTTTGATGGTTTCTTTAGCCAGCTGATAAGCTGGTTGATGTTTATTTATTATGAGAGAAAAATATTATAGTATGGCTAATAAGTTCAAGCAAACTAGCCACATTCATTTAGGGCACATAAGCACGCCACCCATATTCTTTTTGTTCCCTCCATATTAGTTGGACCAAGGAAAATCAATGCATCATAAGATCTATAATTTATCATCATCATCATCATCATCATCATCATGCATCAATATGACACTTATTTTTATTAGGAAACTACACTTGTGTTGTTTCTTTTTGGTGCCTACACTTGTGTTATTTCTGAGACTAGTAGGATTCCAGCTTGTCGTGAACCTGTTGTATCTCCATAGACAGTTGTCGTTTCAAAATTTAGCTCGTGTACGTATCTTGGAGAACTGTTAATGGACCTGTATGTGGCAAATACGTGTATTATTGTGGAACGTTCTTCCTCGGAACAAAATACTACTAGTATCCCGCAGTAGAAAGTTTGGTGAGACAGAGCTGTCCCAAAAGGCGACTGCTCGTGCTGCGTATGGCACAGTTGCAGCAGTTCTTTGGCAGTTTACACTCGCTGGTTTGTTCGTGTCTACGTACGCCGACGAGCAGACCGCGATTTGTAACCATCGCTGCCACGCTGCGACGCGATTTTCGAGGAGATTGATCGTTGCACCACATGGATTGCCCTGACAACTTGGGAGTGTTGGTGGTCCCAGCAAGGCAATGAGGCTCAACATCACTACCGGTAGAGAGAAACGTAACCTACACAGAACACAGTGAAATCGGGACGGGATGGCCCTACGATCACTAGGATTTCGGCCCACAGCACAGCAGTTACGGGTATTATATACGAGTAATGTTTCACCATGTTCTTTTTACACACGTATCTGATCGGTGCATCCAAGAATCGGCCATTTCTGTGTTATAGCCATGCTTGTTTATTAATTATTTGTACTCGGCGTACGTCGTGCTCCTCCTGATTGATGTACTCTCTCTATACATGCGTCGACATATACAGTACAGGGTAGCCATGAATGTCCTAAACGTGGGCGTCACTGCATCATGCAACAGCCAACAGGCCAACAGCTCGAGGCCTCATCACGCTGGATGCCTTCACGGACTTTTGGTTTTCCGGCCGGCCGTGCAGACATGTGTACTGTGTAAGTGATGGCCCTGTTGCCAGATTCTGCGAGCTCACGCGCGCCCCGGCCGCACGGCAGGCCGCCAGGCACGGTGGCATGTGCCGCTGCGCGCCGTGCCGGCCGCTTCTGGAGGGACGCGCGCTGCAGCTGCAGGAGGCCGACGCTGACGCCGCCGCGCGGGCGCGGCAGAGCCGAGCGGGCACCACCGGCCGGCCGGACCGCGGTGAGCGACGGGGCGCGCGCGGAATGAATGCGCTTTGGTGCGACGCGGATGGCTGGTTGCGCGCGCGTGGGGAGGCCGAGGCCGACCGGCGGCTGCGGCTGGTAAGCGCGCGAGACGCCGGGCGCGGCCATGACGGCCTGCGGCGGCGGTTAATGCCGTTTGGTGCCATGCGGCGCGCGCCTGCGTGGCTCGGGTTCGCATGCGCTGGCGCGCTGCCCTCCAATCCTCCATGCAGAGGCAGCCCACGCTTTGACCGGAACGTGCCAACCGTTATCAGTGGGACTGGAATGCACGGAATGGATGATGGATGGGCATGGAGAGAATCGCCAACGGCCGTTTTCCCCTGCTGCCACGACGTGACTTGCCGTTTTCCGGCGATTGTTCCGATCGTGTGCTATGTGTCACGTCGCGTTTAAGCCCGTGTCAGAAACTGCGCCTTCATGTCCTGCCTTCCATGTTCCTTCACATGGTGGTCCAGTATTCAGGATGACGGCAACGTCCTTGTAGTACGTAGAAGACGTTTTGTATGTACTCCTCCTACACATGAAGTCGGTGAATGAGTGTAAGCTGGCCGGACGCAGTACGTTGGTACAGTATATATAGCATGGGTCAATGGCGGCAAGTTAGGACTCAGGAGGTGATTCACATTGGTGTTGAATGATAATAATGTTGTAGAATGCCAAAAGATAGACTGACTGGTCAAGCACTCTGTTTGGCACCCTCGTGATCTAATTTCAAAACCCATGGAGACGAATTTGCATCACTAGAGGTGACGCCCCCTTCCCCAGCCCTCTCGTCTACCCCTGTTCCTAAAACATAGGTTCGTAGACACCGACCTGCTCATAGTGTTACAGTGTCTGTGTGGGCATACGAGGTATACAGTTCGGAGGTTATTTCGATCTACGTGAGATGTCTCCTACCTTAAACCGAAAATCCGATAATTGTTTAGTCACCACGGGTCAGATTTTTTATAATGTCGTAGGATCCCCTTTTAAGTTTTTTAACGAAGGTTGTAGAATCCTTGATGGTGCTCCTATGATCTCCTATCGCGTCAAAGTTAGTAACGGTGAGTTAAGTTCGCCCTCCAACTTGGCCTCAGAAAGCAACAAGCAGGTAAAGGGCTGGGTTCTCGTGAAAGCAAACCATGGCCTTGTTTAGATCATGTAAATTTAGAATTTTTCTCATCGTAGCACTTTAGTTTGTATTGACAATTAGTGTCTGATCATGAACTAACTAGGCTTAAAAGATTCATTTCATGATTTATAAATACATTATACAATTAGTTATTTTTTTAATCTATATTTAATCCTTTTTGCATGCATGTAAAGATTGATACGATGGAAAAAGTATAAAAAATTTTACTTTTCACTTGGATATAAAACTATTGAACAGGGAGGGGTACTAGCTAGAACTATTCATGCAGTCATACTAGCAAACAGCGATGTTGCCGGCACAGGTCGATGCGACGCCGTATAGCTTCCATCAGTAACGTAGGAGCCACAGCATCAACACACCACCATTATTGAGTCATTATTATCATCGATCTGTATGCAGCATCCACGCACTGTGATGAAACGAAGAGCTTTAAATTGTCAATAGCGTGCGTCTGAAACGATAACCACACAATCACCAGATTGCATGCATCTATCAGTGATAGATAGATGCCGTCGCTACCCACTTGCGCAACGTGCGCCCAGAATTAGCCACAAACTGCATATCGTCTGGTCTGCCGCTCATGCATTTCGGATTCGTACGATCTGGTCGACACACGATCTATGTCTCTATGCCGCCGCCGGTTGAAATAGCCGTGTGTGTACGCGTACGCGCCGGCGCCGTCGCCGACTCAGCTCGTCGTATATTTTGCCAGTGCCAGCCATACTACAGTATTACGTTACGTACACGCCGGCCGGGTGCCAGGCGGGGAATGCATATGCATATATATGCATTGCATGCGTGCGCCACGACTAGCTAGCCCTGTAGTACTGCTCTAGCCAGATCCCCGGTCCCGCACTGGCAGAGCTGGCATCGTTGGCCAGTTTTGTGGTCGCCATGGCTCGTTGCTGCTGGCCGTAC
Organism: Bothriochloa decipiens; assembly: GCA_023333625.1. Classification (NCBI taxonomy): domain Eukaryota; kingdom Viridiplantae; phylum Streptophyta; class Magnoliopsida; order Poales; family Poaceae; genus Bothriochloa; species Bothriochloa decipiens. The sequence goes on from CM041637.1 coordinate 11,023,385, forward strand.
TGGCAGCAAAAGCTGGCGCTGGCGCTGGCGCGTCTCGCTCGCTGCCTGCAAGACTTGCAGCAGTAGTCTCGAGTCGCTGGCCGACGTCGGACAAAATGAGCAGGTCACTAATAAAGCGTGATGTGTACCAACAATCATATCGTTTAGGTACGGTGCATTCATCTGCGTACCGCGCGGCACCGGTGATGAGTATTGCGCTTGATTGGCAACAACGCAGCACTGGCGGTAGAGTATCGGCATGGCCTGGTGAGGAGCGACAATGGCAGCGTCACGATGGTGTGACCTATAGTGTGTTAGGTTGCTTGTTGAGCGGAGCCTGGTCCCATCTAAATATTATGATAAGTAGGCATATAGTAAGTAAAAGCAATGTATTAAAAAAATAATAAAAACGTCTTACGATTTACGATGGAACGGAATGTATACAGGTAGTGTGCATGTATGTCTTAGGGGACGAACTGTCGATCGTTGGAAGAGCACGTTGTCCAGTGGAAGCAAAGAAACAAAGCGTGACAGGGTGTCACGGAATGCATATGCCGGCAGGACCAGCAGAGAACGGGCTAGCTGATGCATGCGGTCCGTCCGATACAGACACACATGCATCATGTAGGCTGTTGCGCGCGCGACGCCGAGCTGGGGACCGGCGGTGACGACGGCGATCGAGAGGTGAGCTTAGCTAGTCCAAATGATCATATCGGGTTGTGTGATTGTCGGCCCATCAGTTATGCAATTGCATTGCATTGCGCGCTCGCTCTGTGTGCGTGTTACGGTCAAATTAGCGCGCGCCTGCTCTTTTCTCAATCTACTGCATGCGTGCGGGCCCGGCGGCGCTAGTACCACTGACGCTTCACTGCTACACAAAAGCTGTAGCGTCAATGTACTTTTAGGACAACGTGTCGATGTTGATGCGTGCCTGCGTTCGCTCGCAGACCATCCGTCCTGGCTGCATGTCTGCATCCAAAGGAAGGAAACGGCACGGACGCTCGTACGGGGGGGCGGTTATAATGGCCGTTTTGATTCATTAGTGCTAATTATTAACCTAACAGAGGCACATGAACTATTTAGAACCTGTCCGCTTCAAAAAAAAAAAAAAAACCTATCCACCAACTAGTATTATTAGCAGCCCACCATTAGCTATAAGTGCTCCTAAATAAAACTACAAGTAGCAAGTCGTATTAATTTTAGCAGATAGTAACTATTAACACGACTAGATCCTAATAATAGAACCTAAAGCTCCTACAGAATCCGATTAATCAGAAATTTGTTAATATGCGATGATCCATTATTTGATTTGTGGAGAAAATTAATAAAAATCATCCCTCGTATGGTGTAAGGTGGGAGTTTGAGTGGAAAATCATATCACAAGCCATGACGAACTGAAGAATTCATCCATCTTGCACTAGAATTCAATTTTGATCACTCAATTCCCACCCCTCGTATGTGTCTAAACCTGGTATCACTGCCGGATTCGGATCCAGCAGTTATGGCTTATGGGGCAAAAAAAAAATGTTTTCTAGAAAAAAAATCATGACCTCAAGACTCCCATTCAGGGCTTGAACTCCGTCTGTTTCATATTGTTTTATTGTAACAATGTTGACAAGACTGCATAAGGGACCGGATTATTGGAATGATCTCCCTCGGTTCTATATTATAGTTCATTAAAGCTTTATCTTAAATCAAACTTATTTAAATTTAACCAAGTCACTAGAAAAATTGCATCAAATATTCAGACTGTCAATTACTTTCATCCAACTCTCCATGAAATATTATTTGAACCTGTAGAAGTTAATGGTTTCTTAACACTTGGTCAAAGTTAGAGCATTTTGACTTTAGGACAAAAAACCGAAACAAACTATAGTTTCAGACAGCAGTGACAATTGTGCCTGGGATTATCTCTATCTAGACTTTGTTTCAACTCGTAGCTATGATCTGAAAGCTTCCCAATGAGAGACGAAGCTTTCGCGCGCGTCCGTGAAGCCCAAGCCCAACTACAATACATTTTAGTGAGGTACAAGCGCCCACAACCTCAAGCCCAACTACATTTTAGCTTAGTCCAAGCAGACATCACCTCGCACAGTCGCACCCATTCTCTCAATCAATGGGAAAAATCTCGCACTCAGCCAAAAAAAAAAAAGCGATTTGACTAGGGGATAAATAGGAATTGAATTTTTAGGGACATGGTAAAGTTCAGACGCAAATTTTTCAGTGCTCTCAGCCCACCCTTTTTTTTAGCTACCGTAGAGTTGCAGCACAAAGGTTTTACGGGCGAAATGGCTCCAGTCTCAACGAGAAACAGACAGCTCGAGGGCCAACTTATCTTATTGTTAGATGTCCGTGTCACGGCCTCTTGAAAAGAGTTACAAACAGAACACTGAGCAACGTGTGATTTAAATTGGAGGTATTGATCTATCCCAACAAGGCTCAGGCCTCTTCTTCCAGCTGTGAAATGATGGTCAGAAACACCTGAAAGCCCTGGGCCATGTCTGAAAACAGGCAGTACTCATTCTTCGCATGGTACGTCTTCAGTAAGCCTGCGTGAAAGCAGTAGCAACATTAGATGGACATGTACAGTTACATTTGATGCAGGTGAATCTAGGAAAATAAATGCTATTAATCATAAAAAAAAGAATTTGTTTTCTTGCTTATATAAGCACTCACCATATCCAGCTGTTTGAACATCAAATCCTTCATCCTGTAAAAGTTCGATAACGAATTTGCTTTAGTTAACGGAGATAGCACTCAGAAAGTAAGTTTGCGCATCAATTCTCAGACCTGTAATTCCCGAATCAGAGGTAGACTCCCAGTGATGGAATATGGCTCCACGTGGCCAACTATTTCCTTGGTTGCTTTGCATAATGCGTGATAGCCTCGAGACTCCAGATTGCAAGCCACCCCATTCATCACATCTCCATCAAAAGTGATTTCAAGCCTATAAAAACAAATCACTGGTAGCATTAATTGCCCCTTCCACCACAATGGTTACAGCTCAACAGAGTAAAAACGTTAAATCATTCACCTTCCTTTTAGTTTTTCATCAGGAAGAATATATTTGGACACAGGACCACGAGTATCAAGTACTGTTTCAAGTCCCTCATTGATGTCCTCTACATATTCCTTCAACTTCTCTATGACATGAGAAGTGCTGTAGGATAATGGCAATTATCAATTCAACATATCATTTCCAGCGTAGAAGAACAAGCAGAGCCAAACAATAGAAATGGGCTTACCTATAGAAAGGAGTCAACCTGTAATACACAAAAAATAAACATACAGTCAGGAATAACTCCATGTTCGTTCAAGAATTTTTTAAAAAATAGAGTGGTGCCATTCTTTTTCCATCAGATCAGACTTTTAATTTGTTCACTAATAAGCACACCCTTAAGTAACTAATGAGTTCTCTAAAGTATTTCCTTAGGGCTCTGTAACAGATCATGCCCTGCCATGTCACATGACAGCACAAACAGCCTACATCAAGCACAAGCTGAATTTGTCCATTTGACTTTGACTGCCACTAAAGGATTGTCAAATTAAAACAGGGCAATGATTTTACCTTACATCCCCTGAAATTGTGCATTCCCCAGGAATTTGATTAAGCCCCCCACCTGGATCTGCAAAGAACCATTGTTTAGGAGTGTGAGTAGCAGTACATGATTGTTTACTTAAACATGAACAAAGTACCAAAAAAGTTCAAAGTTGGCCTTACAGCTCCATTTAGTTGGCTTCATTGTAGATGGAGTAGCAAACTTATAGACCTTCTCTTTCTCGTGTGGAGGGAAGCCAGTGTAAAACCGTTTTTGGATTATCTTCAGTGCTTCCATGTTCATCTCCATTGCATTTATGGCCTATAGAGGGAAAGGTGCATAAAATAGGGTACACACTTCAAAAGCAATGATGGGGATATATCCAAAAATTATAAATAAATAAATAAATAAAGATGATTACAGATATTTTGTAGCTGCATAGAGAACGAAAATGGGTATAAATATTATAGATATTTTGTAGCGGGGAATCCTTCCAAAGGAAGTTCTTAGGTAAAGATGAAAAGGGTGCAGCCTAATTTGTATTCAATCATAAATATATATAATGGGTGACATAAAGGCACCTCTATTTTGAGGTCAAGATTTAAAATCTTCATCTCGGCTAGATTAGGATAGTGCAGATTAATAATCAAATATAGATGTCATGTGCAACAGATAGAATTATACAAATGCTAAATGCATATATTCAAATATAGGTGAGCAACTCCTGGGAGATGACCAATTCAGTAAAGGCCATAGAAGTATAGAAAACATAACAGAACTGAAGCAGCCTGACAAGTTTGAGCCAAATACCTTATGTGCAAGGCCACTGTGGAATAGCTTCCCTATTGCCTTGAGATGCCATGGAATCATTCCACCAGTGCCAATACACGGCTGCTTATCAGCTGTATCTATCCAAAACCTTCGCAGCACCAACAATAGCCAATTAAAACCAACACATAATCCCCATAAACAACACATTAGGTTTTTAAGGTGCAATGCTTACAAGGGTCCTGTCTTGAGCTTGTCAAGCAATCCATCCTTCACGAGGCCATCAACACCAATGCCAGTGACAGATGAGTTCTCCTCATTGGCAATAAACACAGCAATGACAGAATGCTTCAAGGGTGGCTTGACTTCACCAAGCCGCCGCATTAGCTGAGCCACCAGTGCAACATGTCCAAGACAGTCAGTTGTCCCACGTCCTCGAAGCTTGTCCTTATCCTCGCTATCAAAGGTTAGTGAGAAAGGATCAAAGTCCTGCAGAAATGTGGATAAGCAAAGATCACTGATTCGAATCAACAATCGACTAGGAAGGGGCTTCAAAATCAAGTATGAAGTACTTCATTGGTGAAAAAAGATGACTAAGAAATAACAAAGACTAAAACGATGTAGATTTTTACAGGCAGCACATATGAATCAGAAAACAAAAGGAAAAGATTTACACACCAATAGAGCCAATCAAATCAACCAATATATGCAAAATTCAGTACCAGCCATGGTGCCACCGACTAGTTACAACCTACCACTGTATTGAAACACTCTGGCTCATTCTACAGAAACAAATCGATGAAACAAAGCATGCCAGCGTGAAGAAACTCCATAAATACAAACTTCTACAACTTCCATTATTACCGAACACTACAGTAATGATCACAACGCTAGTAAATTGTGCAAATTTTACATCAGTAGATCCAGTCACATTCAACAGCATGCTGAAATTTAGCACCCGGACACGTTGCCAGTGATGAACTGAGTGAGGATAAACAAAATTTCCAAAGATCACAAAATCGGTAAAAGTTGGATATAGAACGACGATAGCCAAACAAAATATAGCCGCGATTAGCAAAAGATTCACGCGGACCTACCCACTCGCTGGCGTTGGCAGGGACGACGTCCATGTGCATGCCGACGAAGGAGACGACGCGGCCGGGGACGGTGCCGGGATACTCGACGATGACGTTGCTCCTGCCCTCGGCGTAGCTGATCTTCCGCACGAGGAGCGGGCCGCCCCCGGTGTCCGTCGACACGGGGCGGAGCACGTCGACGACGTGCAGCGCCACGCGCTCCTCCTGAGGCCTGTAGGTCGGCGGGTCGTTCTGCAGGTGCGCGGATTCGCCGATGAGCTTGGAGAGGAGGCTGACGAAGCCGTCGCGGTCGAGGCTGCCCACGGCGTCCTTGAGCGACGCCGATGCCGGGGATGCCATCTAAGACGGGGAAAGGATCGGGCGGCCGGCGGCGGCGGAGTGGCGAAGTGAATCTACTCGAGTTGGAACTTGGTTACTTAGAAGCAAGACAGGACCATAGGAGGTTTCCAACGAGAGGCCTCTCCGTAGGAGACGAGGAGGGTTGCGGACGCGGAGTGCGTCCCGTGTGCGCGGCGTGACTGCGTGTCAACGACGGTATGGCAGGTTTGTTGTCAAAAAAAGGGTATGGCAGGCACGGGGATGTATATCCGTACTCCCTTTGTATTTTCCGCTTAAGCTAAATATTTCTATCTTTATTAACTCTAGTGTGGACTAGTTTTATCCAAATTAAACTCATTTTTCTCTTTATCTATACTCCCCCTATTCCAAACCGTAAGCTATTCTTACCTTTCTAGATGCATACCTTTTATTTTGTATTTAGAGACAATGGATGTGTAGATGCATGGTAAAAGTTATATATTAAGAAATTCAGAATAACTTAAAACTTGAAACAAGTGAGTACTCCCTCTATTTAAAATTACAAGTCACTTAATTTTTTTTAATACATACATTTTATTATGTACTTAGACCGAAGACAAAGGCTCTACACAAATATACTTTCGACGAGGACATCTAAAAACCATGACAAACAGATAATTTGTAATTTGATCCTGAGGGTGTGCGTCGCATCCCGCCAGCTGCTTTTAGTTAGACAGCCCGAGTCCTCCGTGGCTCTCTTTCCGCTAAGCCAGGCAAAATATTTGCAGTCCAACTGAAATTCACAGTAACATCTTACCTGGTTTTACAGTAGTTCTCAACTCATAAGCGCCAAAGCCGGCAATCATCACAATCACAAAAACTTTCTATACAGCAATATTTAAGGGCAAAATGTACCTTCACATCGAACACTAGAATTTTGAAACACTACAATGTACCAGACCTTTAGCAGCGAATGTTTGTACACTGTTATACAAGTGAATCCATTCATCCATTTGAAGGAGAAAACAATACAAACGTTATTGATCAACAAACAAGGAAAGCTACTGCCAAATATACATGCAAAAAATACTCCCCACTACAAACAGGGCATGGAGGGACGAACAGAGATCCCAGACTACAATGGAAATAAGAAATACAGAAAATTGTCTGGTCTGCCCTGCCCTACCCTCTGTTTTAGTACAAAGTTTCAGATGTTTGTGTCACAATATACGCACTTTATGATCATGCATGATGCCACAGAGTGACCTCCCGTGGATAGCTTCTCAAAGGAGACCGATGAATATTGGTTGTCACTAATACTTCAATCTTGTATGAATTTGTTGCTAACACCTTATCTCATATGAACCCGCTCTCGTGATGTAGCGAACCCACTCAACAGTGTTGTAACCACTCTTCTCCCAGACCTGGAAAATGCATCACACTATGAGATTTTGCATCTCAGACACTACAAGGTTTCAAACCAACATTTGGTGCACATACCTTAAGAAACCGAACACGTAAACCAGAAGCAGTGAACATTGGAACCTACAGGATCAAGAAACACATCACTACATCAGATAGAGCACAGAGGATAATGCTCAGAGAATAGTCAATGTCAAACAAAGCATAATAGTATGATCAATATTCTATCACAATGACAATTGAAGCCAATGCCTCAACAAAATTCTGATGCCAAAAACTATAAAACTCAATTTGTTGTCGGTCCAAGCACAGTTCATAAACAAAGAATCTATATTTAAGCTCTCTGCTACTATCCATATCCAGTTCCAAATTGCAATAGACGATGAAGCACAAAGAAAACAAGTGTGTTTCCCCTTCAATTGGGGGTAAGAGTATTACCTGGAATTCCATCTGGATAGGTGGTCTGTTCCATGACTTCTTTTCACCCATGGTAGAGATCAACTCCACCTCTGCGCTCATAGTTGCCTCAGTCTGTCCAGGGAATTTCCTAATCCTGTAGTTTCAAAAAGTGTGTATCAGTTAAAGTAGGTTAACTACTTGCAATGTGTGAGTGGAAAAAATATTATAAAAGGGTAAAAGTAACTCCCAATGTACAATAAAAAATAGTAGCACATACTTCCACACCAGTGAATCAATCGAAGCATTGTATTTTGCTTTGCCTGACGTTGTTTGGAAACTAGTCTTAGCTGTCTGCTTTGGAACCGGGACTTTAACAACAACACCAAGTGCAAACATCTTAGCACCGAAAACACTCTTGACCTATGTTCAAAAAAATGAGGTTTTCATGTTAGAAAAATTCGATTGTGACACCAGGTATCCACTCATGTACATATGCTTACTTTCACATTGATCTCCATGCGTGTTCGGCCCAATTCCTTGATTGTCGGTAGAACACGGAATGGGAGGTTTACACCCTCTGTGATTCGATACCTGCAACAAATTTATCTATCAAAACTGAAAACCCAGCCAAAGTGCAATTAATAATGTAAGTCATTAGTGGGGACAAAATTACAAGCATAAAAGATGAATCAGAAGACTTACTTCATCAATTCAAATTCACCATCTGGTGGCACGAAACTGACTGTCTTTTCTGAGTTAAATCTCGTTAAGTTGACACACTGGTGGAATGTGACATCATCAAGTTCTATGGTCTTCCCACTGTAGAGCAAGAGAAGACACACAATCAGTAACAAATTTAGCAAAAAATGACAAAGAAAAGGTGCTAAAATATCGTATCGATAAGCAAAACTACCATGATGCGCAAAGATTTCCTTTTGAGATTTTTATATGGCAAAATCTGCCACAGGACATCAAACATATGTCATATTGGCCATTTCACACCACAAACGCTGAAATATGCCAGGTAATATTATTGCATTATGAAAGTGTGGATCTTTGCTGGAGCACACTGCAATGATTATAATAATCATCTATGTGATTCTAGGAAAGAAGGGTGTAAATAGACTTTCTTCCTTTGCCTTCATCTTCCTCCGGCGGCATGGACACATCCTTCTCTCTATTCCACCCAAACCTCCACCTTCTTGCCACCAAGCAAGAGCACAAGTAACAGGGTCAGCTCGATGTCGTAGGTCAGGAGGTCGTGTGCACACAAATCACAGGGAACAGGATGAACGAGCCAGTGAAGTAGCAGTCCACACGACAACCTTGTGGTACACGATGTTGACTCGCCCAAGTGGCGGTGGTGCGGAGGAGCTCGACACCGTCAAGCTCGAGCCAGACGACCACGATGCAATCGTACTGATCACGGTGACGGCGGTGAAGAAGAGCACAATGAGGACAAGGGCTCAGGGAACCTGGCAAGCGGTGCGTACGCAGCCTTGGCAAGGAGGGTGCCTTAAGTGTTGATGAAGGAGTACAAGAGCAATGGCATGACATAGACAGCGCCTTGCGGTGCTGTGACGAAATAAGATGTGTCCGTGCTCCAGAGTGACGAGAGGATTGAGAGAAGGATGTGTCCACGGCTCCACGTCACCAGGAGGATGAAGATGCAGGCAAGGGCAAACAAAGTCATCACACCTCTTCTCTCTAATAAAACTGCGTAATGAATATTATTATTGTTGTCGTGTGCTGCAGCAAAGGTCCACACTTTCATAATGGTACAGGCATATTTCAGAACTTGCGGGTGAAATGGCCAATACCATGTATGTTTGATGTCATATGGAAAAATTTGCCTTTTTATATAATCAAGAGAGGGTTTACCTCTTTGCCGGTCTGGACTTTAGTTGGGCCTCTTTTTCAAGTCCAATCTTGTCATTTAATCCCAACTTCAGATCAGGCATTCCAGAAAGGAAGCATTTCATAAGAATCTTTCCCGTCACATCACATCTTAGAACACTCCCTACAGGAATTACACATTTATGTACACAAGGAACATCAATTAATACAATATAATGGGGAAAGACAACTGTGCAGTCCAAAATTAGGTTCGTCCATAGAGTACCTTTCGAAGACATAAGAAGGTTTACACTCTCAACTATGTCCAAGAAAACCTGAAAAAAGAGAAGATTACTCCACCAGTGCAACTAGTAGATGAAAAAAGTGCAAAGAATGGGATCAGATAAGATGCAAAGTTCACATATATAGTTTATATAAGCACCTCATTCTTCTTGTACACAAGTCCCTCTCTTCTCCAACCAACAGCACCAGTGACTTGAAGAGTCGCATTTGGAACAGGCTTGTCCGAGGGCTGTAAATTCATAAATGACAGGATATTCAGATGGTTTCATAGAAAAACAAGATTATCATACAATTTGAAGTAAATTTTTAGCACATTTTATCAAAATTCAGGTTCAGTTTTTCTAACCTTTGAGGCAAATGGTGACCGAACACCTTCTTGAGTTATATACAACTTCAATATTTCTGGTGACAGATTCTGAGGATAACCGAAATCCATGATCTCTGTGCAATCATCGACAGCTGGATGAATGAACAGAAATATCCATGTTGCTGTAGGCAAGTAAAGAATAGGATGCTTGATTACCATCAAGAAGTTCATATATTAAAACAAAGTTATTCCTGATAGCGTCTTCATCAAAAGCTCCACCGAAGTAGGACTTGAAGAGAGCCACTGCCTGATAGTTTCAAATAATATTAAGTACTTAAGACGAAATGAGAAAGAAAAAGATAGAATACTGTGAATTATTTAGAAAACTACAGCCATTTTTCAAGTTCTTTGCACTGAACTAATAGCTAAAATTTTGTGTCTAAATCATGCTAGCTTGTTCAGATGAGAAGGCTTGGGGTTTCATTCAAAGTTCTAAACAAACCATAGGATTTTTTGAGCAGACTACATCACAATAGTCCTATTAGAATATGTTTACAATATTAACAATAATGAAGTGCACAAGAAACCACAGGATTTTTGTGTTCCGAGCTTACTAACAAATCATAAATACCCACTATTACCAAAAAAAGTTTTATTTGCAAAGTAAAGTCAACCTATATGGCATAACAATCTAAGATATTTTTTTAGCGCAAAATACAGCAGGGGGGCTCTCCCCATTGTAAGCTTTTATTAGCAGAAATAACACAAACAACACTGTACAAAAGGAGGAAGAAAAGGAAACATGCCCGAGGTGGGCAGCAGTACTAATCTAAGCTCATGGATCCTTTTTTTAACTCTCTTGAAATATCACAGAACAAAATTTGTATAGCAAATTAAGTGACAAATCGGTTCCTCTTCGAGTCTCACAAATTACAATGTACCCATCTACCCTGTATTTGATTATTTTCTCTACTCATATCTGCCACATTCTATGTATGGAGTTGGTTATGATTATGAAAGTAATGGAAATGGAATGCAATAGCGAAAAAATTAAGTGGCTAATTCCTCCTTTTCATTTTGGAAAATAACACGCAAATCAGGTGGAAGGCTGATCATTTGCCCCACAGAATTCATCAAAACTACCATTTCAAAATTTGTACTTCAAACTCCTAAGTCAGCAAGACTGTAATATGATTTCATGGGCTATGCACATTCCGTTTCAATTGTATGCATAGCACAGAAACAGTAGCATACCTCGACAACAAATTTGAAAGCACAAGCAACATTAGCATTGCTGCTAACTACAATCACAATGTAAACATTACTGATCCTCATATAAAGGAAGGAACAGCCTCCTATTTGGCGAACAGGACATGTGCCAAGTTCTTTTGTTTGCATGATATGCATTCTGAATGCATCAACCATATTTCCCCTGCATAAACATACATGAAAACACTAGTCACTAACTTTATGTTGATCAAGTAAGAGAAATATGGGAATAAAGGAACCAAATGAACCCGCTGAGTGATTATTGTTGAATAAATGTAAAAATAGTAGAAACAACAAGGGAATAGATGGTGGCAGTAAATTAGTGTCATCAAGAAAAAATAGTCATTTTCAAGGAAATAAAATGTCCCTGTTACTAAAGATATGCCTTATAATGTAAGTGAAACAATATTGCTTGGTATGAACGAATTGCGAGGAAGGGCGGCCCTGGTGCAGCGGTAGTGTCTTACCGTCTGTTATCGGAAGGTCCAGGGTTCGAGCCCCGGCCTCCGCACATTATGTGCGGGTATGGCTTGGCGCAGAAATCCCTTCCCCAGACCCCGCACAGCGCGGGAGCCTACGGCACTGGGTACGCCCTTTATGAACGAATTGCGAGCATAGACAGTTTCAGATTCATGTTGTCAAAATGGGGTCCAGTTCATAAATTTTCTCTGCAAATATACCTAATGCCGAAACCCACTATGAATGACCAAGTCAAACTATGCAGCAGTCGACTTATGAGCACTCGCTAGTTCACCACAACAAAGCTTAGTCCCTAAGCAAAGCTGGGATAAACAAGCTGTGGATAGTCTGAAATGATAAAAACTAGTAGTCTGGTATGCAGTCCTAGGTGAAGCACTCTTGGTAAATCTAAGGAATTCTCCGATTAAGTGATTAATAATCTCTTTTCTCGATTCCAGAGCTCCACAATCGCTACCGAGAGCATCCTTTCCAACCTTGGCACGACCATATTTTAGCAGCTGACGAGTCAGATCACCTAGGCCTGCTTCCCATCTCAGCCCTGCCGAGCGGAATTTTTCAACAAGAAAAACAAAATGACGAGACTCTATAATCGCGATCTACGCAGACGCGAGCTAGAAGCAAACTAATCGGTCCCTCCCAGGGCCTCTAGATCTAACGCTCCAAGCCCACCACAGCACAACGTACCCGACATCATCACGGTAGAGGCGGTTGATGAGGACATCCCCGCGGAGGTTGAGGAAGTAGATGGCCGACGCTGCCACCGGCATCGTCGCCCGCCTCCCCGCCGCCCGAGCGTCAGGCCGCCGCCCTTATCTCGTGGCCGGTTCCCCGGCGCGCCTTCAGGTACCAATCGAGCGCCGGTGATCTTCCGAGTCCGTAGCTCGCCGGACGGTGAGGAGGGCGCAGGGTTTGGTCAGATCTCGCGGCAGCACGAGCACCGAAGTCGTCTTCCCCGTCCAGGACGAGAGCTATCGGTGTGTTCTTTTTTGCAGAATAGACCTTTCTGGATGGCGTATTTTTGGAACTTCGGTAGGTGACCTGGAATTGGACCCACGAGGCATCAACTTTCAATTTCAGCTGGTGCCGAGTTCAACACTGGATTTTCCCCCGAAAAGAAAACTGCATAATAACATTCAAAAAACCCAAAATGGGTTTTAAGTGCGAATTGCTTAATAAATAACATGTAGAAGAATCAAAGTAGGCAACAAGTAGGTACTGGTTTGGCCTCGATAAGCCTAACTCCTCTATAAAACATAAATAAATGTTTAACTACGAAGAGACATGTCGAGTCTCCACCTAAAGTTTTTGTCCTATCATGCTTATTGTTAGTTTTGCCTCTAAAACTTGTCGTCTTTTGCTGAATATAGTTAGGAAATATAATGAAACAAGTAAGATTGTCCGCGTAAATAGCACGATTAAACTTGCTTTATTATAATTGTTTAAAAACTTGCTTTATTAGAAATTTTAGTCATTTTATTGAATTGTAGCATAATATTTTATAATGGTTGGTGTGGTATTGATACATTTTGTTGAGGTCAGTTATCATGAAGATGTTCGTGTGCTCAAACCATACTAACAAAACTTGACACACCTTATGAAAAAACTCTGGATATATCTTTTTGAGTTGCTAATTCCTCATAGGATCATTTTTTATGCTATCAAAAACCTTGAGGTCTATTCAAAAAATTTTGTTAACGATTCTTGGGTAGAATTAATCTTCCTAAATCAAATTTTTTGATTGTGGTCAAATTTTTAAGATTTGTTACTTTTCACATTTTTTATGTGTTATCAAATTTTTTTTATACTTGTTTTTCCAAACATTAAAGGCTAGTGGGAGAGTTGGGGTATTTATGCCTTCCTTCCTCTCTACTTATTCCTCTTGACCAAACTTGTGCCATACACATTCATTGCTTCTTCCCATTAGGTAGTGTTCCACATCAGGTAGAGTGCACAACAGAATCTCAAAGCAGTTTTAAACGGTACAGATAGCACATGCTGAGCATGTACATGATGCAATATGTTTTTTTTCTTGTTTTCACTCTTTCACTCACTTTGGACTTGGATTTGAGTTGGGAAAAGAGTTTGAACTTTTCAACTAACTTTCAATCTTTGATCACTTAGGGGGTTGTTGACGCCTTGTTTATGATTTGTTACTCTTGGCTTCTTGGGATCATAGATGACTAGGAATCTCTCGTTTGAAGCACCCATTTGATTGAAAAAGTGTATCAAAAAAGTTTGTGTTACCCATCTGTTTCTAGTAAATCATAGGGCTTGATCTCTATGGTTGCTTGAAAAGATGAAGAGGTGAAAGAGATACTAGACCACTAGTATCCTCAACGACAAGGATGTCATCACACTTTTGTGGTGTGGCTTTTTTCGGGTTAAATCTTTGTGTCTTTTTGTTGTATTCATGAGCTTATTTTTCATTGTTTGAACCTTGTCTACTTTATGTGAAGTTTTTAGGTTGAGTCCATCTTGTAGAACTCGCTCAACATACTCCGTGTGGCAAACATATGTTGATCCTTTCAAGTCATAGCATAATCCTCGTGATTAGGGCTTAACTGTGTTAGAAAAAACAGTGTTGGAGCCAAATGGGTCATCCGGGCTAAGCAATAATGAGATGATGGACAAGATCTTGGGGATGGTCAAGGAAATGGTGGAGCAAGAGATAAAGAAGATGAATGGAGAACTTGAGAAGCAATTCCAAGACAAGATCGGCGAGATGTTTAGCAATTCCTAAACCTACCGCTAGCCTTTCCTTACCCATGTAAATTAAAATGCCAAATGTAATTGGCTGGAGTAGATGAGTCGGAAGAAAATACACCAACTTCAACTCTTTTTCTATATACTTGGGGGCGAGTCTTTCGTTTACATGAACTTTTGAGATGCCTGTAAAGAACTGTTCTTTTCATGAGCACTAAAAAGAGGATCAAAATCATACCGTGACACTTGTTTTTGAACGAAACTCTCATATTATGACATTGTTAATGTTAATAGAACGGAAGAGGTGTTTCCATGTGTGCATGAAGTATATATGTACTAGTGATTTGCGCACGCCCATGCGCGCGGCCAATGGCCACAGTAGCATTTAAAATGAAAATGCAATGCAGATATAAGATGTCTAGATTTTAGCTAAATATCACAATACTGGATGCTGCGAAGTTTCAGTACCTCAAGGTACACCACACACGCTAATTGTCTTACGCAATATTACATAGTGTTTAGCAAACAGGCAATATAGTCTTACACAACCTTACATAAAAGTCCAGTAGGCAGGCTAACAGAAAACATGAAGGACCGAACTGGTGGCTGGGAGACAACGCTGGGGGATTGAAATACCAGTGACATGCTGCATTGCCACTTAAGTAGTAGTTGCCTGAAATGCTCGGATACGTTATTCAGTTTTGTTTGAACCCATCCATCAGCATGCATCCAGAACAGCCTGTATTTGAGTACAGAAGAAAGTAAGCAATGTTACATACCCTGATAAGATTTCATGAGCCCATCGACGAATAGGACAATGATAGGCTTCGCTTCATTCCTGTTGTAGACACCTTCAGTAGTGAATGCAGTGGCTCTTCACCTCAGAATAGCTGAAATGGAGAGCATAATGATTTACGTTACAGAATCAGCCTATATGCAATGGCGCCTTAGAAAGTGGCAGGCACTGAGATTTACCAATTCTATCATAACTTAGGTATTCTCTCTCTTGTCCGGGTACCAAGGATACAACATATGAGTTAATACTATTTACGGCTTCAGACACAGTAGCTTCATGTAAATTAAGAATCCACACACTACGGCACGGGTCAATATTTGATT
>CM041637.1:11048902-11105865 GCA_023333625.1 Bothriochloa decipiens
TTTTACTAGGTGTGGACATGAATGTCTTTGACATTGGAGCTATTGTGCAGGGAGATTTCTATGTAAAGTTCATGCTTAGAGTCAAATCAAATGACTTCAAGTTTGTGCTCTATGCGGTTTATGGACCAGCACAACTACAGAATAAGCGAGCTTTCCTAGTAGAAATGGCCAACACATGTTCCAAAGAAACACTCCCATATATCATAGGAGGAGATTTTAATATAATGCGTTGCCCAAAAGATAAAAGTAGTGGTGACTTTGACCCTAAATGGCCAAATCTTTTTAATGCTATAATTGAATCTCTAGATCTTAAAGAGATTGCTTTGGCTGGCCACCAATACACATGGGCTGGCCCAGGGGATAATCCTACTTTAGAGAAGTTGGATAGAGTCCTAGTTAGCACAGAGTGGGAAATCATGTTCCCCTTGACCACAATAGAATCAAGGGATGGTAATATTTCTGACCATACTCCCCTGGTTCTTAATACTGGTGCTTCAACCCACCAGACCCACAGTCGTCCTTTCAAATTTGAGAGAGGATGGTTGATAAGAGATGGTTTTATGATATGGTTGCAAATATTTGGCATTCTCCATGCTCTGGGTCAACTCCCCTTGAACGTTGGCAGTTTAAAATTCGTAGACTCCGACAATATCTAAGGGGATGGGCAAAACACACAGCAGGGTCATATCGCAAAGAAAAAAAAGACTCTGTTAGCTCTTTTAGAGGAAATTGATAAGAAAGCTGAGATCTCTTCTTTATCGGATCAAGAGATCAATCTAAAGCATTATCTAAAAGAGCGATTGGCTAACCTTCTAAGAGAGGAGGAACTGAAATGGTACCAGAGAGCCAAGGTTAAAACCCTATTGGAAGGGGATGCGAACACTCGGTTCTTTCATTTGGTGGCCAACGGGAAACATCGCAAGCAGCATATCTATAAACTTGAGAATGATCAAGGTGCTGTCATAGGTGATGATAATCTCAAAAACCATATTACGAGCTACTATAAAGAGCTTTTTGGACAGGCGGAGAGTCTTGAGATTTCCCTTAGGGAAGACCAAAACTTGGATATTCCATAGGTATCTCCGGAGGAAAATGACATCCTCATTAGCCCTTTCACTGAATCTGAAGTGAGGGATGCGGTCTTCCAAATGGAGCATAATAAAGCTCCAGGACCAGAGGGTTTTCCGGCGGAATTCTATCAGGTGTTTTGGGACGTGATAAAGGATGATCTCCTCCCTTTATTCACTGAGCTGCATAGGGAAGCTCTCGACCTCTACAGTCTAAATTTTAGAATTATTACTTTAATCCCAAAAGTTAATAATGCCATAAAAATTCAGCAATACAGGCCAATTTGTGTTCTTAATGTGAGCTTTAAAATTTTCACTAAGGTGGGCACAACTAGGCTTAATATGGTAGCCAAAACTGTGGTGAGACCAACGCAAACTGCCTTTATGCCAGGCAGGAATATAATGGAGGGGGTCGTCATTTTACACGAAACCATCCATGAGCTTCACACCAAAAAGAGACACGGTGTCATTTTCAAAATTGATTTTGAAAAGGCATACGACAAAGTGAAGTGGTCTTTTCTACAACAAACGTTACGAACGAAAGGTTTCTTCCCCAAATGGTGTCGATGGGTAGAATCTATGGTCACAGGTGGAAGTGTGGGAATCAAGGTCAATGATGACATAGGGCCCTACTTCCAGACCAAACGTGGACTCAGACAGGGAGATCCAATGTCACCAATCTTATTCAACATAGTCGCTGATATGTTAGCTCTACTTATTAACAGAGCAAAAGCCGACGGTCAGATAAGAGGTGTTATACCCCACCTTATAGATGATGGTCTGTCCATATTACAGTATGCGGATGACACCATTATCTTTATTGATCACGACCCTGAACAAGCACAAAATTTGAAACTGTTGCTTTGTGCTTTTGAACAGCTATCAGGGCTCAAGATCAATTTCCACAAGAGCGAAATCTTCTGCTATGGAGCTGCTAAAGAGATGGAATCCTTTTATACTAGTCTCTTTGGATGTAATGCTGGTGAATATCCCTTTCGATATCTTGGAATCCCTATGCATCATAGACAGCTCCTTAATTCTGAATGGAGAAAAGTAGAAGATCGTTTCAAACAGAAACTCTCTTGCTGGAAAGCCAAGTACCTGTCTTATGGGGGAAGACTAGTACTGCTCAATTCAGTTCTAAGCAGCCTACCTATGTTTACGATGTCTTTCTTTGAGATTCCCAAGGGAGTCTTAAAGAACCTAGATCATTATAGATCAAGGTTCTTTTAGCAAGGGTCCTCGGATAAACATAAATAACGCCTTGCCAAATGAGACATACTGTGCCGCCCTAAGGATCAGGGAGGATTAGGTATCCTAAATTTACAGTTGCAAAACAAGTGCCTTCTAGCCAAATGGCTGGTTAATCTGTTGAATACAGAAGGTATATGGCAAACACTCTTAAGGAATAAATACCTAAGCTCCAAGTGCCTATCCCAGGTGGCAGCTAAGCCCAATGACTCTCATTTTTGGAGAGGCCTCATGCGTATCAAAGATGAGGTGTTAGCAAAAGGTTCTTTCAATATTCAAGATGGAACTGCTGCTAGATTTTGGGATGATACATGGGTAGGGGATAAGCCTCTGAAAGATTGTTATCCATCTTTATATAACATAATGAGAGATCCTCACGCCACAGTCTCAAAAGTTATGAGCACGAACCCTCTGAACATATCTTTTCGGAGGACCTTGGTGGATAATAAACTTACTGAATGGCTTAGTCTAGTGGCAAAGATTTCTAATGTCGAATTGGTGGATGGTTCGAATTATTTCAGATGGAGTTTAACTAGATCTGGGTTATTCTCTGTCCGTTCCTTGTATCTCAATCTTATAGATACACACACACCTTTTCGACATAGGAAGATTTGAAAGATAAAGGTTCCTCTAAAAATTAAAATTTTTCTCTGGTTCCTACAAAGGGGTATCGTCCTAACCAAAGACAACCTTGTTAGAAAAAATTAGAAAGGGAGTCAGAAGTGCATATGCTGTAATGGGAATAAAACTATTCAACATTTATTCCTAGACTGTCCTTTTGCCAAAATATTATGGAGGCTTATCTTTTTTGCTACTAGTTTGACCCAACCTAGATTAATCAACCATATGTTTGAAAATTGGCTATCTAATCAAAATAAAAAGATTAGAGATTTGATTTGGGTGGGGGTGGCTGCTATGCTTTGGGCTATCTGGAGATGTCGCAATGACTATGTTTTTAATAAAATGAAAACTAACTCTATTATGCAGGTAATTTTCAGGGGAGCGTACTGGTTACGCTTTTGGGCCCAGCTGCAGCGTGACGAGACAGCCAAGGACGCACTCTCGAAGATAAGCAAGAAATTAGAAGTAATTGTTTTAGAGATATCTAATAAAGGATGGAAACATTTATTTTGTTTAAACTAGCGTTCTGGTCAATGTATAAGACTATGGCTCTCTCTCAATGTTTCATTCAAAACTCTGTAATAATAGGCTGTGTACATCTTCAGATATAGAGGCCGGATGTTTATCCATTATCTAAAAAAAATGCTATGGGCATCTGAGTACGACAGCTTGGTGCCTTGGTCCATCTAGTCATCCATACTCCTACCAAACCAGCCAAGTTAGACTCACTTCACGCCTGTTTACCAGGACCATGTAACCATTTTTTTGAAAGCAAATCCGTCAGGATCCACAAACAAATAAATTCACACACATGAAGAATATCACCAACAACAAATAGATTACTTTCAAAATATTTTCAGCCATAGTGTAGTGTTTTTCTCTCACAACAAAACAACATTAGTCGGCTTGTCAGCAGCCAGAACTATCAGCCGAACATCCAGGCCCAACCAAGCAACTTGTCAAGAGTTAGTATGCACTACCTTGTTTTTCCTAGGGGAGGTGAAACGTAAAATTTTCTTTCACGGAGGCCTTCTAACGGCCCTGGCCATTCTCTTGGAGACCTCAATCTCATATATGCAGAAAAATCAAAGACTCGAAGGAGAACCACCTTCAGGACAAAATGAGGTGCCAATCGTCAATTTCTCTACCATGATCAATTCCAGTTTCCAATATAATACAGGCTCATTCCTCAATCGAATGAGAAAAACTGCATCTATCTAAAGGTTTTCTATCTCCAAGGATAAAAAAGCACCCGACTCTATGACAGCTCAGTGTGAGGTGGAACAAAAATTGTCAGCAGTATGTAACCAAACAAGGTGTGGTGGCAAACAGAGCAAAATTGGCTCTGCTTTTCCAGGGGATTCCTCCCTACCGGCTGTCATTTATCTGCAACTTTAATCTGCCCGAGTTCACCCATGAGCATCATGAGCAGTGCCAAAGCTGATGCAAGGATCAGCCGGAGAACTCCACTTTGACAAGTGTACGGACTACATATCTGTATGCCATGCCAGACTTTCCCCTCTTGGTGAGCATATATGCAATTGCCTGGGACTGCTGACCGGCTGAAGTTCATTTCAACTGAATATTGCATCAGAATAAATACTGACATGGACAGTTTATCAGCTGAACATCACACATATGTTCCAGAGGATTTCCATATTCTCCCTTCGAGTGAAATGACCATAATGGTTACATCATCATGGTATTTTCTGCGGTCCCCTTGAGGTATATCTAATAGCTCATAAAAGTCCATGCCTGAAAAGTGAAAAGGCAAACTCCAGGTTAGTACTGGCATATTGCGCATGGAAGAGATTTCTTGAAGAAGTATCTAATTGATCTAAAAATGAAGCAGTATGACATTACTTATTTTGGTAGGAATAGATAACAATCAGCTGTGATAGTTGTGTGGCATACAACCAATCTTCTCCACAACAGGTCAACAGGCATTATAGCTATACAGTTAAATCCCCAACCATACCGTGCTCTAATATTGGGCAAATTAATCGCCTAGGTGGCAGCTAGGCACTAGATGTGACCTCCCACCTATACAGCCGTCTAGTGCACTGTATACACATTGTAACAGCAAGGGAAGTTCTTGTACAAGCTATCATTGAAAACTTTCCTATCCTAGAGCAGAATGATTAAATGGAGCTTAGCATTCATTACACACAAAATACATAGGTTCATTAAGCTTGTCATTTGTTTGAACATCTTTGTGCTGAAATTTTATATAAAGCATTGCTCTGAACCAATTTGCAAGATATGATCCTAGGGAAAGTTAGAACTGGAAACTTTAGCTCCAGCCCTCCATAATAATGCAAAGCTTGTCTTTTGGCACAGATACTTCGTGCCATCAAAATGATTCACGAACAAGTGAAACTAATCAAAATTTCAAAACTAGCAAAAACTTATCCAGGAACTGAACCTCAGGCTGTCACTGTAGCTGTAGTCCTGTAGAGTCTGCTCTAAAAGTTTTGTAACCACCAAAACTACATACAAACATTATCCATTTCTATCAAAGAGTGAATCTAGACAAAATATCCCCTTTCAAATGATAAAAATGAATTAATATAGAAGAATAAAAGTTATCATTTTATCAAATGATACTTTCAAACAGAGTCTGAATAGTGTAACAAGACAATATGCAATCAAGTGTGGGTAGTAAACTTTGGCCAAAAGATTCTCACAAATTAGGAACTGGCAGAACTGACATACCAGGTGTTGGCAGCTGAGCTTAACCCCTGCCGTGTTGGGTTACTTCTGGTTTTTATGCATATATAAATATTTTTTATATTCCAGAAAGTAGCATAGTGCGCCACCCAAGGCCCCAACATGATCATGTGAAAGCACATAAATGTTTGCACAGTGCACACAAGTTTGTGAACCCTAATGCTAAGGGTATAATGAAATGGTCAACATCCAAAACAATAAAGAAATGAGCGCATTTACATTCAGCATGGAAGAAGAAGACCACACAATAAGCTTACCAGCTTTCTTTGCAGCACGGGAGAGTAGCTCCTCAATTAAACTCTGTGCAGGATCACCCTCTGGAAACCGCTCCATAAAATTCTCAACATGTAGAACTACCTCCTCATTGCTTAGGTACTGATATAAGCCATCAGACGAAAGTACAAGAAATTGATCCCTGGCGGAGAGCTTATGATGGCAAAGAGAAGGTGTGCATGATATATATGGTGTATCACCTATATAGTCATTGCGAAACATCTCTAGCAACCCATCATTTAACTTTGCCTGTAAAGCATTCAGACTTATTAAAATTTACTTGTTTCCCCATACCTGGACCTATCATAACAATCAACCTACAGTCCCTTTACCTGTTTGAGATACCCAGCACCAAATGCACGGGTAACTTTTAAACGGCCCTTTACTCTATCATTAACAATACACTGATCATCATCGGGATGTTCACGTCTGATCCTCTGCACTTCCTGCAAGTCAACATGAAAGAACATGAGTTCATATGCAGAAAGAATTCATAGGCTAAAACAGCTATGATGCTTCCCATCCGCCCATACTATCCTACTACCATATATAAATCCACAACTCCAAAAGAACAATGATCCACCAATTATAAAGCCATGCTGTTGAACAGGACAATGCACATACTGCACGTGTACTCACAGAAGCCACTACAGAGTTCACACATGATGGCACAGGTATTGGTGTACCAAAGGGCATGTTCAACCAAGATAACAAAAAACAATTGGGTCTGAATATTATTTATATAGGATGCAAGCTCATCTTTTCAGTGAACTCAGCAGATGCACAAATGCATTAGCATTATACATCAATTCAGCTATGTCTGCAAAAAGGTTACCTCTTCAACGCTCGTGCTATGATCAGTGGACAGCTGCAATGCCTCAAGTCCGATTGCAGAATACCCAGGGATCCTTGACTCGGTCTCCAAGCCCACACCAATGTCCTCCACCCGCATGCTTCCAATCAAGCAGTCGTCGTCGTCTCGTCGCTGCGCCACAATGGCACGGCTATCCCCAAGGTTCATTACATACACGTCGTCGTCCCTTAGCAGGGCCACGAGCAGGCAAGCTCCGGTCACTGCCAGCTCTGGGTGGGATCCCATTGATTGGCTGGTCATGTCCAGGTACGCCGACTCTGTCGTAGCTAGCGCTCGGGCCAGTGCGCTCAGTACCGCCATGTGGTCCCTCACCGCCGGCGCGGCCGTCAACCTCTTAACTCCCCACTCCCTGCCGCTTTGACCATCGCCAGAGGCAGCCGCGAGGGCCCACAAGGGATGCCGCTGCTCCTTGAGCCTGGCAAGCGATAGCGCGAACCGGCCGGAGCCCGAGAAGTCGATTTCGCTGTCCTCGTCGTCGCCATCCGCCAGGAACTGCCAGAGCCGCTTGGAGTCCGGGTCGGCCTCTTCGTAGAAGATCCCACGGAGCTCGCGCAGTAGGAAGCGGTAGAGATTAGCGACCAGGAAGTCCGGGGCCTCGGGACCGTTGAAACCGTCATAGATGCTGACGAAAAGCCAACTCTGGTCCTCGGAGACAACCACGTGAACCCTGTCCTCCCCGGCGCGGCCGTGCGCCCACTGCACGCCGTCCTCCCGGCGGAGCGGCACGACGCATGGGCGGTTCTTCTCCGAGACGCTCCGCCGCAGGCTGCCGAAGGAGGGTTTCCGGAATCTCTTCGAGAACCCTCGCGACGACGACGAGGGAGCAGGCTTGGTGGGCTTGGCGCTGGCGGGGAGCGGGCCGGAGAAGGGCACGGCCTGGTCGAGCGGGCCGGAGAGCTGGGCGCCGCGATCGATGGGCCCGGACAGGAAGAGCGGCCCCGAGGAGAGGTTGGAGAGCTGCAGCGGCGCGGAGGAGAAGGACGAGGAAGTGTGGAACGCGGAGGAGTACTGCGGCGGCGGCGGCATGCCGGCGCCGGCGAAGGAGGAGTGGTAGATCGGCACGGGCACGGAGGAGTTGGCGGAGAGCGCGGCGCCGGAGATCGCGTGGCGGAAGGAGGACGAGTGGCCCGCGGCGGCGGCGGCGGAGCTGGCCGCGTAGCAGAAGGAGTGGCCGAGCGCGTCGTCCAGGCACGGCCCGTCGTCCGCGGGCGCCGGCGCCGGCCGCGAGCACGCGCACGCGGTGAGCAGCCGCGACGCGCCGCTGCCCATGGCATCCGACGCTCCGGCTCCGGCTCCGTCTCCGGCGGTGGAAAGCAAGCGATGTGGAGCACTCGCCAAGCTACTCCAGGTGCCCTTTTTTTTAGTAGTGCGCCGCACTGCCGAGGAGAGAAGGGCGGCGTGCGGAGTGCGCCGTGCGCTATGACTAGTAGTTGCAGTAGCCGCGGGGGGTCCGTTTGACAAAATCAGTCTTCCCCAACGTGTCCCATGTAAAATTTCCAAGACACAGGCCTGCCCGGAGGACCGCGATGCGAATAGACGCTGAATTGAGGGGTTGAAGCGCACGGTGCCACGTGGAGCTGGTATGGTGGTGGGTGGCCGTTTTGTCCGCACCCGCCCTTCCTCACGCCGCATAGCAGGGAGCAGTGACGTGGCGGCGCGGTGTTGACGTGGAGGGATGGGGAGTGGTGAGGAGTCAATGTTTGGGCTTGCACTCTGCCCACCCGGACTCGGCTTAATTACGGCAGATGGGACTCCACCCAGGGGCATATGCGTAAATCCGCGCGGTGGCGCGGCAAATTGGATGGCTTTGGCGGGCCAGCTAGAGCGTAGGGAACTTGAACTGGCTGGCCGGCTGCCTAGTGGGCTCCTCCTCGGTCTCAAAGATAATGCTATCTTCATGGATAATGCTAGGCACTCTTGACTTGTTTTTTGGAGCACCTGTTTTAAAGTGATCCTGTGTATAGTTTCTTAAAGAAATGTTTTTAAGAGAAATTGATTCTGATGATATGGTGAAATAATAAAACAGACTTTATGGTTTTCTAATTCTAACTCATGATCTCGAAATCTCTTCTCAAAAAAAAAATCATTGGTAAAAGCTTTTGTGGAGATAAACGCTTTTGAAGAGTTCTTTTCAAGTGCACATTGTGATAATTCTTTAGCACGAGGTGAATGGAGAGAGAATAAAGTGGCGACGAAGTATATCACACAAACCAACTCTAAGGGTGTGCGTTTTGCTCGTGTTTGGTTGCGTACGAAGCTTTTTATGCAGGCTTGCATAGTGCTTGAACTAGCTAGTGCAACATTTACTAGTATTAGACAACTCAAAATGTATAAACCATGGGCACAAATTAGGGTAAACAACTGATTGATTAAATAAAATGATGTATCATCGTGTAGCATTTAAACAATGTGTAAACAGGCTAAACGTATCTTTAGGCGAACAATGGTATTTTTCACATTCTCTACTTTTACTAAAAGTCTAGAAACATGAGACCCCTAATAGATCTATAGGGTGACTATATGTAATAAATAAACATATACAATTTTATCTGATGATGTTGTTTGCCTGTGTAGAACAACGAAATACAAAGGTGTTGCATGTATCTATGTTGGGTTAGCTTTTGCTATATAATATATGCAGGCTAAGCCTAGTTTAGGAAACCACCTAACTAAAATAAGGGTTTACCCATACAAAGAAAACTCTCGCTTACTCAAAAGAAAATGAGGAACTGTGAAGTAAACCGGAACGGATAATAACCTAGGTTTAAAATTTAATTGTTATTTGTTGTTATTCACTACTCTCTCCTCTATTTAAAATTATTGGTCACTTTAATTTTTATCTTAAATCAAAATCTCTAAATTTCTATCAAGTTTTGAAAAATATATATCAACATCTACAATGCCAAATAAATGAACCATCAAGACATGTTTTATAGTGGGCTCAATAAAATAATTTGATATGACAGATTTTGGTGTACATTTCTATACACTTTGTCAAGAATAGTTTGATATAGTAATTTGTTTTAGACCGAAATCAGTAGGCTCTATGCTAAGCAGATTGCAGCCTTTGAGATTTGAACAGCATTTCACCTTTCCAAACTCAGGGGAACAGAACTACAGAAGAGTTCCACAGGGTGTTTCACGTGAGTGTAGCAGCGAGGGGCCGAAAGACAGCGAGACAGCGAGAGGGTTCGAGGGGACATTGGATTCTGATTTCTGAGGGCACCTGGCAAGTCAAAATTCAGTAATGTGATGGATGCAGTGTGCCGAACTGCGTTCCCGTTGTTTTCTGTCCTGTACTTGTCCCCCGTCCCGCTCTGAAATCTCAGTAGGCAACAGACAAATGTATGAGATCGAAAAGTTGATGGAAAAAATCAGACTCCACCTGTGCCAAGACAGACAAAAGAAGTGGTATCAGAGAACATAGCATGTTTTTTCTTTTGAAACAGAGAACACAACATTTTTTTGAAACAGAGAACACAGCATGTTAACATCAGAGAACAAGTGTAAAAAAAAAACGTCAGTAAAATCAGAGGACGGGTTGGTGCCTGGATGGGTTTGCCCATTTCAATTGTGAAAGGAGCTGAACCACCCAACGAATAAATAGAAGATAAAGAACAGGAGCGTAGTGTTAAAAGTTAAGATATTTATGCGAGCTTTGTGCTTAATGAAAAACGGGTCACATCACACCTGACCTAGAAAAAAAAAAGTCTCCCAATCCTTAGAAAATATGGAAGCAGTCCGAGAACTTTGCCTTAGAGCCAACCTTGTTTAGTTGTCTAGGGAGGATAACAGTGGCCACGTTCGACCTAGTTATTCTCGTTGTTCATTCAGCCCGGTGCTCTGGTTTGACGAGTGCTCTGGTTTTGTCTTTTTTTATAAAGCAAAGGAAAAAAAGATGGGAGACTGCGCGCAGGGGTAGCTGGGCCTAGTTCTGCCATTGCAACACTCTCTCACAGTCTCACTGTCACATACTACTCACATGCAAGAAAAAAGTCTGAAGAGTACGGAGTACGACACCTCTGAAACCAATACGAGTAGAAAACAAATTGTCTGCAAGTAACAAGTCAGTAGTTAAAGTTCTTGATAACTGGGAGCTGGGACCCAGCACTGGGTCAGATCAGTTGACCGGGCTGACTGATATGGGACCCACTGGGCCATTGAAAGGGAAACACGTACTAAAATCTGAAAGTACAGAACAACCACGGGTACTTCCAATCAGATTTCATGTCTTGCCGCAAAGTTCTTGAATGCTCAGAACAACTGAACAAGAGATGAATGGATCAGATCACCCACTGACTCACGATCGAAACAAAGCTCGAGCCAACCAATCAACAGTGAGCTAGTGAGCTAAGCAATCTCTTTGATTGCTCCCATGACAAGGAATAGACTTTCATGTGCTTCAAAATATGAGCACAATCCAGGTGACTAGAGATTTTTTTTGGATTAGCATAATGCAAATCTATATGTTTAAGTGTTATGTTGGAAAAGTCTTGCAGAAATTAATGGTTTTTAAGTGTCAAATGGGAACCTGCTTTGGTTTGTCCGCTTCCCACCAAAAACGTCCAACTCAATTGGGACCATCCATCCATGAGAAAAGAATCTTGGACTTCTGTTAGTCTCCTTGTCCCTGGATTAAGATAACCATAGATTAATTTAGAATAGAGCATCATGGGAGTAGGGGCTAAAAGCTCTGCAATAGCAATATATTTTCTCAAGTCCTAGGCAGCCAGATAAAATAATGGTTAGGGCTAGGGCCTAGCCCAGGGCTATGGCTGGACTGAAGCACGATTGGACTGAAAAATTACAAATGTGTAGAGATATGGGCCCTTTAGAAAACTAGGACATCGATAATGAAGTAAAGAAAGCTCGGTGCACCTTTTGCAGCACAGAACATTGACCTTTTGCTTTGAGACCAGGGCCTTGTTTAGATCGTGAAAAAAAATAAACCCGATAAATAGTACCACTTTTGTTTTATTTGATAAATATTGTCCGATCGTAGACCAACTAGGCTCAAAAGATTCATCTCGTGATTTTCAACTAAACTGTGTAATTAGTTATTTTTTTACCTATATTTAATGCTCCATGCAAGCAGCTAAATATTGATGTGACGGAGAAAGAGTGAAAAAATTATAACTTTTGAAGTGAACTAAACAAGGCCTAGAGATCAAACAAATGTACCATCAAAACAGCGTTCTGCCCCTGTTAAGTGTTGACGGCCAAAAGCCAGCAGATCTATTGTGGTACCGGCAGAAAAGATGCTTAGCTTCAGGAAACTGGACCCAGGAGACCATATCCACTATTCTGGGAGTGTCTACAGGTGTTAGAATATAATTATAACAGTCTATATTAGGTTTACGGTCTATTGATCTTATACTCCTAGTCTGACTTGTATTAGTACCACATTGTAACTTGTACATGTACTGCAAGTCTTCCAGGCTATATATATGAAAGGTCAACCCCTCTATTGGGTGTGCGGTGTTTCTCTACATGGTATCAATCTAATCACGATCCTCGCTTCCTCTGTCCGTGCGCCCTGCCTCTAGAGCTCGCGCCATCGAACCATAGGGCCGCCGCCTCCTCCCCGGCCGCCGCCGCGCACCAGCGCCCTCAGCCGCGCCGGTCCGCCGCCCGCCTGCTGCCGCCCAGGCCGCTGCCAACCCGGCCGCCCGACTTCCTCGCACCGCCCAGCCGCCGCCTCACCCGGCCGTCCGACTTCGTCGCGCCGCCGCCTACCCGCGCCCCTGCTCCTTGCGATCCGGCGCGCCAGTCCGTCATGACGGAATTGTCGCAGTCCTCTGCTACCTCCGGCGTCCTCGGGTCGTCAACATCCGGCGCCATGGGAGACGGCGTCGCCCCTGCCTTCTTCGCTGCCTATGTAGCCATCAACGTGAAGTAGCACGTTCCGATCTCCCTCAGCCTCGAGCGTCCCAACTACTCCAAGTGGAAGGCGTTTTCACCGCCCTCTGCGGCAAGTACGGGCTGCTCGGCCACATCGATGGCACGGAGGACGAGCGCCCGGCTGACCTCACGTGGTCTCAGCCCGACGCCTGCATCCGTGGCTGGATGTACGGCTCCTGCGACGACACCGTCCTCGACCTCGCTATGGAGCCCGATCATGACGCGCGCGCTCTGTACGTCTGCATCGAGGCCCTGTTCCAGGCGAACAAGGAGCCTCGGGCGATCGTCCTCGGGCAGGAGTTCCACAGCATGTCCTAGGGCGATCTCTCCGTCGACGCCTACGCGCAACAGATGAAGCACACCGCCGATGCACTGCGGGAGGTTGGGCATACCATCTCCCCCTCGCAGCTCGTGCTCAATCTCCTGCGCGGCATCAATCCCCGCTTCGCCACCACCGCCGACATCATCGCCAACACGTCGCCGCTTTCCGACTTCAAGTCTGCCACCAACATGCTCCGCATCAAGGAACTTCGTCTCGGCAGCAAGGGCAAAGAGGTTTCGTCATCAACGCTCGCCGCTTCCACCAACTCCTCTTGCACCTCGCCTTCCTGCCAGTCCACCTCCTCTTCGGCCTCCAATCGTGGAGGTGGTGGCAAGGGCAAGGGGGCAAGGGCAAAGGTGGCCGTGGCGGCAACGGCAACGGCACCAACAGCAGCGGTGGGCGCAACCAGTAGCAGCGTGGCGCCCCTCGGGGTGTCTCCAGCGGTCGTCAGGCTCCTTAGCCGGCCTACCCTTGGGTTTGCTACAACCCTTGGGCTGTCCAGTGGACTCCTCAGCAGCAGCATCAGCAGTGGGGT
Source organism: Bothriochloa decipiens (assembly GCA_023333625.1). NCBI lineage: Eukaryota > Viridiplantae > Streptophyta > Magnoliopsida > Poales > Poaceae > Bothriochloa > Bothriochloa decipiens. Next base: position 11,062,477 of record CM041637.1, read on the forward strand.
GCGCCATCAGCGCCTTCCCCACCGCCTCCGCCTCCGCATCAGGCTCACACTGCCTTCGCGCCACCCCAGTTCTCTGCGCCCCCGACGTACGGATCCTGGGATCAGGGCAGCCTGATCGCCGCCCTCAACCAGATGGCGATTCAGGGGTCCAACTCCTAGGTCATGGACAGCGGAGCGACATCCCACATGTCCTCCAACGACGGTATTCTCCTTTCCCGTCTCCCGACGCCACCGTCCTCCATCATGGTCGGCAACGGGCAATCTATTCCTGTTCTTAGTCGTGGCACATCTCTTTTACAAATAGCTGATCGTCCTTTTCATCTTGATAATGTTCTTGTCGCTCCCCAACTCACCCGTAACCTGTTATCTGTTTGACAGCTTACTCGCGACAATAATTGTTCAATTAAGTTTGACGCCTCTGATTTTTCTGTTAAGGATCTCAAGACCAAGACGGTTCTCCTTCGGTGCAATAGCAACGGGGACCTCTACACCATTCCACATCACATGCCTCCTCGCTGTCATGTCGCCGTCGTCTCCCCAGAGCTGTGGCACTCCCGCCTTGGTCATCCAGCACCCGCTGTCGTCGCTACTCTAAATAAACTATCAGCTATCCGATGTAATAAAGCAGCTCGCCGCATTTGTCATGCTTGCCAGCTCAGTAAACATGCTAGGCTGCCGTTTGCTAGTTCGGTCTCTAGTACATCAGCACCATTTGAACTTGTTCATAGTGATGTTTGGACCTCTCCAGTTGCGAGTATTTCTGGCTATAAATTTTATCTTGTGTTAGTTGATGATTATACACATTATTGCTGGACGTTCCCTCTTCGCCATAAATCTGAAGTTCATGACCACATTGTTTAGTTTGTTGCTTACGCTCACACACAATTCAGTTTTCTTCTACGCTGTTTTTAGGCAGATAATGGCACCGAGTTCCTCAACAATGCCACCGCCGCCTTCTTGGCTAGCCGTGGCATCCTACTTCGCACCTCGTGCCCCTACACATCTGCTTAGAATGGCAAGACTGAGCGCATGCTCCGCACTCTGAACAATGTTGTTCGCACGCTTCTGATTCATGCCGCCATGCCTCCATCTTATTGGGTCGAAGCTCTCTCTACCGCCGTGTTTCTCACAAACCGGCGGCCGTCCTCGTCCAAAAATAACGGTATACCCTATCATCTTCTCCACCACAAGATGCCAGATTACTCCATCCTTCGGGTTTTTGGCTGCTTATGTTACCCTCCTCGGTTACCCTCCTTCTCAGAAGGGCTACCGGTGTCTTGACCTCTCTAGTCGTAAGATCATCATCTCGCGACACGTCGTTTTTTATGAGACTCACTTTCCGTTTGCGGCTTCAAAGCCTCAACCGTATTCTTTTGATTTTCTGTTACAGGACTTACTTCCCGCGCCTGCTCCGTCCACCTCGGGCGTTGAGCAAACGCGGGCCTTGGAGGATGCTGGCGACCCCATCGGGCTCGACCCTGCCATCCTGTTATTCACTGACTTTAGGTCCAGTCTTTGTGTTCGTGACACTCCCACTTAGACTGAAGGAGGGTGTTAGAGTATAATTATAACAGCCCATATTGGGCTTACGGCCTATTGGCCTTGTACTCCTAGTCTGACTTGTATTAGCACCACATTGTAACTTGTACATGGCTATATATATGAAAGGTCACCCCCCCTCTATTGGGTGTGCGGTGTTTCTCTATAGCAGGATGCCAAAAAAATTAAAAAAGAAACTTGGAGGATGGACCCTAGTGAATGAGAAGTTCTATCCCTAAGTAATACACTTTGTGCTCGGTAAATATAATATCATAGGCTACTGTGCAATCTACATGCAGAGAAATAGTTTCATTGATTGCTTACCAGTTCACCAAAGTTTGATCGACTCAATGAGCTAAGAAAATTGCCTAATATGAACCATGAAGATTGTGGAGCTTTCGAAGCTGCTGTCAACAGACAGCCGTGCAACCAAGGTAAAGTGTTATGTTATGACAGATTAGTAAAATTTGCTCAAATTTCATGATATTGCTACATTAATCAAGTGAAAGAAAACCTTTGTTATCTTTTTTTCTCGAACACACAGAGTTATTCAAAACAAATAAGTGTTGTGGAAAGATCAATAGCTGTGTGGTAGATAAGACATTTTGCAAAAGTATGACATGACAGTAAATTAATTGCCTGAAATTTGGACCGGTGACACCAGTCACATTAAAGATGATAGAGTGAAAGATCACCAAGCCTACATCCTACTGTCTGCACAGCCCTTATGAAAAAGGCATGTGCAGAACATGATGCACCAAGCACACAATGAATTGGCCCAACTGTATGCACAGTTGAAATTTGATCCTAGAGAAAGAGGGGAGATGTCAATTTATCCAACACAAGAGAATATGTATGTCCAGATGTGGCATGCCATTAAAATGAGTAAATTTCAATACTGAAAAACTTAGAAGAACATATAAACATAAGGAACCAACAAATGAAAACGTTAATCCAGATTTGTCAAGGCCCAAGTTCCAGGTGAGGTTATACTGTTATATATATCACAATAACTCAATAAGTATGGAGAAGTCAGAAGCAAGTAGAAGAATAACACTAGAAATGCATTGTCACCTGGAAATGTCTCCCATATAATGCTGTCAACATCTACTTCTATGTTATTCAGTCCTCTGATGGTAGATGTCAATAATGTAGCAGTCAAATAGATCACTAAAATTAACCTAGTGGAGAATTCCTGCACCACATAGTTCAGTGCTTATTTACCCATCCTAACAGCTTAGATCATGACCATTTACCATGCAGAAATTTCTTTTGAAAATGCAACAGGGGAAGGTTCACATAGAAACCCTGTCAATTTGTTTGTAACTGTCTCAATAGAACCACCACTGTTACATGCAATACAGCCTTCTTTGCTGCCAAAGCTTCTGAATGAATGCAAAACTTTACAATTATAAGGCATGCAGTTTTTTTTTTTTTTTGATGATTTAGGTATGCAGTTGAAGTAGCACAGCTGAACTCATGGAGAAACTAAACAAATGTCAAATACTATATCTTTGGAATCTCCAAGACACAGAGACAATTAGAAAGAAGATCATCCCTTTCAGATGTTGAGCACAATGTGACAAAGGTAGCATGGTCAGAAACCCCTTCAATTACCACCAATCTTCTCAGCTCCCCAAGATAATCAACATTTACTTTCAGACGCTTGTCATATCCACCTTATGTACCCAGTCTGTAGATAAAGATAAGAAGATGGTATTTATACAATTCATGACAACAAATATGAATTTTAATTGACACAAAAAAGGAATATGATCAAAATATTACCAGCAATTGTCAAAGTTGCTTCATGCAGATCATCACTGCTGAGATGGACACGCAACAGAATGAAGCAAAGTGAATGCCGGGATGCCGAGATCAAGGTTCCTTTTTCTTTCAAAATTAAAGGCAATTAGCCTCTGGATTGATTGATTGATTAAGGGTACAGGGGTACACATATATAGGCAAGGATCCCTAAGGGTTTATAGAAACACCCAATCAACGGTGATCCTTGCCTTATCAATCTAACTTAATCCCTAAGGTGCTTAACCGCACAGGCCCATTACAGCCCATTAGGGCGCCTATTGCTAACACTCCCCCACAGTCGAAACGTCAGCCACTTTGCACGTTTAGACTGGACCTAAACTCCGTGAACACTGAGGTAGGCAGACCCTTGGTGAAGATGTCAGCATACTGCAGGGCGGTAGGAACATGCTGGACTCGTAGATCACCAATGGCGACTCTTTCCCGGACGAAGTGAAGATCAATCTCGATGTGCTTGGTGCGCTGATGTTGTACCGGATTGGAGGTTATGTAGACAGCACTGATGTTGTCACAGTACACCAGTGTGGCACGCCGAAGAGGGGCATGTAGCTCCAAGAGAAGCTGACGCAGCCAGGTCGCCTCTGCCACTCCATTAGCCACTGCGCGATACTCGGCTTCAGCACTTGATCTTGATACTGTATTCTGGCGCTTGGAGGACCAGGAAACGAGATTGTCTCCGAGAAACACTGCATAACCTGAGGTGGATCAGCGAGTGTCGGGACAACCAGCCCAATCAGTGTCGGTATAGACAACAAGATCAGTCGAAGTAGACGGTCGTAGCAGCAGACCGAGGTGAAATGTGCCCCGAACATAGCGAAGAATCCGCTTCAGGGCAGCAAGGTGCGGCTCTCGAGGGTCATGCATGTGGAGGCAGACCTGCTGAACAGCATATGCAATGTCTGGGCGAGTGAATGTCAAGTACTGAAGAGCTCCAGCAAGACTGCGGAAGTCTGTAGCATCAGACACAGGGGCCCCCTCAGTTGCAGCAACCTTGGAGTTGGTGTCAACTGGTGTAGAGCACGGCTTGCAATCAGTCATTCCGGCGCGATCAAGGATGTCCAGCATATACTGTCGCTGTGAGAGGAGGAGTCCATCACCACGTCGCTGAACATGCATACCAAGGAAGTGATGTGGTTCACCAAGATCTTTCATGGCGAACTCTCGCTGAAGTGCTGAGATAATCCGTCGAAGAAAATTTGAGGACGAGGCTGTGAGGACAATATCGTCGACATAGAGCAACAGGTAGGCTGTGTCGGATCCGCGCTGATAGATGAAGAGTGAAGTGTCTGACTTGGCTTCAACAAACCCAATAGATAGCAGATAAGAGGCCATCCGGCTGTACCAAGCACGAGGAGCCTGCTTCAGGCCATAGAGCGACTTCTTCAAAAGGCATACAAAATCCGGATGAGCAGAATCTTCGAACCCGGACGGCTGCTGGCAGTAAACTGTCTCAGTCAAGTTGCCATGAAGAAAGGCGTTCTTCACATCGAGCTGGTGAATGGGCCAGTGGCGAGTGAGCGCCAAGGAAAGCACCGTGCGAACAGTAGCAGGCTTCACCACAGGACTGAAGGTCTCGTCAAAGTCCACACCGGGCCGCTGGGTAAAACCACGAAGAACCCAACGCGCCTTGTACCGCTCAAGAGAGCCATCAGACTGAAGTTTGTGCTTGAAGAACCACTTCCCAGTGACAACATTGGCTCGAGGAGGACGAGGCACAAGGTCCCAGGTGTGATTCTGAAGGAGAGCACTGTGTTCTTCCTCCATAACTGCTCGCCAATTGGGGTCAGCAAGAGCGCTACGGAAGGTCTTGGGTACCGGGGAGAGAGGCACGGCGTGCCCTGTAGCCGCTCTTCGACCTGGTGCCCATGGAGTGCTGGTTCGTCACCGGAGGGACAGCAACCGCACCCTTGGGCAGCGGGGCTGCTGGAGCAGCAGGGGCTGCCGGTGCAGCAGCAGGAACAGCCGGGACAGCAGTAGGAACAACCGGGGCAGCAGCTGGGGAGGCGCCTGGTGCAGCAGCCGGGCTGTCCAGTGGCACGCGCGGCCGGCGCACATAGACGTGCGTGAAGTCGCGAGGCGGCCGGAGAGGAGGAAACCCTGGTGGTGGTCCGCGAGGCGCCTGCAAAGGTGCTGGAGAGCCTGCAGACGAGGTCGAGCCGGCACGCAGAGCGTCGGGCAGCTCGAAGGCCGCGCGTGGCGCGGACGGTGGACTGCTGGTAGCCGCGTGTGGCGCGGTGGGTGTGAGCTCCGGGGCCGCGCGTGGCGCGGAAGAGAAGCTCCTGGTGGCCGCGCGTGGCGCGGTGGAGGTCCCAGACACCCGCAGTGCAGGGGGACGTAGAGCGCGGGTGCCGGAGGATCGTCAGAATCCGCAGGAAGCTCCAGGGGCGCCCCAGGCACGGCCTCATGGGGACCGGCAGGGGCGCGAGCGGTGTCGGAGGTACTGGAAGGTGACCCTGCAGGCAAACACTTGTGCGACGGTCCAATAGGATCGGGCACAGCATTAGTGGTGTCATCGGTAAGAAACTCGAGGTCTGCTGGGCGACTGGGGCCATTTAGCTCAGCAAAAGGGAAGGCCGTTTCATCGAAGATGACGTGCCGGGAGATGATGACTCTATTGGAGGATAGGTCAAGGCAGCGGTACCCTTTATGATGAGCAGAATAGCCGAGAAAAACACACATGACAGACCTAGGAGCAAGTTTATGGATGGCAGTAGCGGACATGTTGGGATAGCATTTGCAACCAAAAACTCGTAGATGATCATACGTGGGTGGCTTAGCAAACAAGGCAAGGTGAGGACTGGAGAACTCTAGAGTCTTGGTGGGCAAAATGTTAAGTAACACAGTTGCCGTGGAGAGAGCCTCCACCCAGTACCGGGGAGGCATGGATGCCTGAAACAGCAGGGAGCGAACAACATTAGTTATGGACCGGATAATGCGTTCAGCTTTACCGTTCTGAGACTAGGTGTAGGGACAGGACATGCGGAGGTGAATGCCCTGGGTGAGGAAGAAGTGCCGGGTGCTGGAGTTGTCAAACTCTTTCCTGTTGTCGCACTGTACGGCTTTGACGCGAGCGCCGAACTGAGTAGAGGCATGGGCGATGAAATGAGTAGGCGTGCTGAAAGTGTCAGATTTTAGTCGCAAAGGAAAAGTCCACAAGTAATGAGTGCAATCATCAAGAATGACCAAATAATATTTATAACCAGAAATGCTGATGACTGGAGATGTCCATAAATCACAATGAAGGAGATCAAACTTGCTAGACGCACGAGACGTGGACACATGAAAGGGCAGACGAACATGACGCCCTAGCTGACAAGCATGACATAAATCTGAACAATCCTGAATAGGAAAAGCAACACTAGACGCAAGCTTTGACAAGGCCTCGTGACCAGGATGCCCAAGACGCCGATGCCACAATGGAGAGGAGCCCTGAGCGACAAAGGAGAGTGCTGGTGGAAGGCGAAGTGGGTACAGGGGCCCGGAGCTATTACACCTGACGATCTCTCTCCGGGACGGAAGAACCTTCACAGAACAACCAGCGGGGTCAAACTCAACAGAGCAATTATTGTCGATAGTAAATTGGCGAACAGAGATAAGATTCTTAATAATCTGTGGTGACACAAGGACATTATTAAGATGTAAATTAGAGGATAACTCTGTGGAGCCAGTGGCAGTGACAGGAATAAGAGAGCCATTACCGACAACAATAGATGAGGGGTTAGGGTACCGCGGGAGAAGAATATGTGAAAGTGAGGGTTGAGATGTCATATGTGAAGTAGCACCTGAGTCGAAGTACCACTCGTTGTTGGAAGGAGGCGTCAGCGAGGTGGTGCTGAAGGAGGCAGCGAGGTCCGTCGTGTCCCAGGAGGGCAGGCCGGTCATGGGGTTGTAAGACCCCGGAGCGGCCCACTGTCCAGCCCGCTGCTGGTGAGCGAGAAGCGCCTGCTGCTGCTGGAGGTGAGCAGCAAGCGCCTGCTGCTGCTGCTGAGTAAGCAAGGCTTGCTGCTGGGCTTGAAGTTGCGCCTGCTGCTGCGCCTGGAGATGAGGAGGCACCGGGAGTGGTGCCGGGGGCGGACGAGGCCCTCCTGGCCACATCTGGATGGAGCCGGACCATGGGTTGAAGAAGCTGGGGAAAGGGCGCCCCCCCCCAGCCTCCTGCTGCTGCTGTCCTGCAGCGTTTTGCTGCTGTCCACCGCCTGCAGGAGTCCTGGAGCCCTGTCCTGGATTGCTGGTGGTGTTGGGCGCCTTGTTGCCGCCACCGCGCTTGCTGCGGCGGTTGTTGGAGGCCTTAGAACCCCCGCCGGAACCTGCAGAAGGTGGAGGCGCCTTGGCAGGAGCGGTGGAGGCGGCGAGGGCAGCTGCTGGAGTCTCCTTGCGATCCGTCATGGTGAGTTCCTCAAGGATGAGGTCCTCACGAGCTTCCAGGAACGTGGGGAAGGGCTTGGCGCGAAGAAGAAGGGTACCGACGTGGGCGAAGCGTTCGCTGAGGCCGCGGATGAGGTTGAGGACGAGGGTGCGGTCGGTGACGACCTCACCGAGGACCGTGAGATCATCAGCCATCTTCTTCAGCTTGCGGCAATACTCGGTGATGGAGAGGTCCCCTTGCACGAAGTTGTGAAACTTCGTCTCCAGCTGAATGGAGCGAGCCTCCCGATTGCCGAGGAACTCCGACTCGACCGCGAGCCAGGCGTGCCGGGCTGTGGAGCCCTGGGCACGAATGATCTCAGCCAGATCGTCCGTGAGCATGGCAATGATCCAAGACTTGACGACGCAGTCCATCCTGGCCCAATCTGGAGAAATCGGGACTGGAGGCTCCTCGCGGACGTGATCCTGGAGAGAAAACTTGCCGAGGATGAGGAGGAACTGATCACACCAACGATTGAAGTTGCCGGAATCGACGTCGAGGATGGTGGTGACGTGGTTCCGGATGTTGCTGACGGCGACGGCCTGGGAGTGGAGTTGAAGCAGAGCCACGGCTTCATGATGGAGCATGGCGGCGCGGAGGTCAGGCGGTGCGCTGCCAGGAGGTGCGCCGTCAAACGAAGCAGAGGCCCCGACGGCCGCTGCTGCTGCCGCCCGCTCCGAGGCAGCGCGCGCGAGGGCGTCCGAGGCGCGCCGGGCCGCGTCGTCGCGCTCCTGTGCCGCAGCTTCGGCCTCCTGTTCGGCCTCGAGGGCGCGGGCCAGAGCAGCGTTGCGAACAGCGGCGCGGTCGCGCTCCAGCTTCTGTGCAGCGGCGGCGGCCGCGTTGGCCTGCTCCGGGGCGAGACGTTTGGCGACATCGTCGCCCTGAACGGAGACAGAGGAACCGTCGACTTCCGTCCCTTCCTTCGGGGTGGGCGGAGGTGTTGGAGACATGGCGGCGGCGGTCTTCGCGCGAGTTGGAGCGACGCGGGGTTTGGGGCCTTCGCGGGGTGGAGCGGCGCGCACGGCGGGAGCCTTCGCGCGGCGTAGGGGTGGCGCGCGGCGGAAGCCTCCGACGCGCGGGCGCAGCTCGGTAGAAGACCGGCGCGCGAAGGAGGCTGGCAGCGCGGCTCCTGGCCGACGCACGCGTGATTAGGTGCAGCGGAAGTCTAAACCTAAGTCTGATACCATAAAGGCAATTAGCCTCTAGATTGATTGATTGATTAAGGGTACAGGGGTACACATATATAGGCAAGGATCCCTAAGGGTTTATAGAAACACCCACTCAACGGTGATCCTTGCCTTATCAATCTAACTTAATCCCTAAGGTGCTTAACCGCACAGGCCCATTACAGCCCATTAGGGCGCCTATTGCTAACAAAAATGTTTGGTTCATAGAAAAAAAAATAGCTTGCATAGTGGTCAATCAATAATAGCATTAGAGAACATGGCATCATATGTTTATTTAATTGATAAGCCACAAGATTGATTTGCCTGTGCCTTATAGTAGACTAGATTATATAATTATAGGTGTCACTCTGTGCTATAGAAATAAATATGGTCGTTCTGATTACCTGTAAGTTGTAAGCAAGGGGTTCATCAAAGTGCTCGACAGAGACTGCTGGATATAGAACAGCAGGTTCAATTCCTCTACCATGAAGACCACGACAAATGTACATGCTGTTGACTAGAGTTAAATCTGCCATGCTTTGATTTTAAAATCTGTCACCTTTAGCATGAATCACAGATGCCTACAGATATGAACTAGGAATGGAACAGCTGCAATATAGTGTCACTGCCATAGATAAGACTGTCATGCCTTCCTCCACCATACTGATGGGTTTGCGATACAGATTCAGAAGAACAGAAGTGTGCTTTGCAACCAACAAGTCAAGGAAATGGCAATAAAATACAATCTGAAAAGATGCACGAAGGTAATACCTATTGAGCACTTGAGGTTAAATCAAAGGGAAGCCATTAGAAAATATATATGTTAGTATCTTGGTTTAAGCGCAGAAACCTGATCCACTAATATGATGTCGAATGAAGACCGCCAAAGTAGCACATACCGCAAGTAAAGGACATGGAGTGCACAGACAGCATGGAAATGCTAGAAAATATCATGAGTCAAGAAAACACCATAAACGGTAGCTAGAAATTGACCTGGGCACTTATTAGAAAAGACAGGATGTCAAGATCACTTCAGAATTACTTCATTATATCATAGGTTTACTAGAGGTAAGATAAAACTGACAATAACAGAATCGTAGTTGTATAATGCTTATGCATCAGTTACCTGAAACTGTCTAAAAATCTGAAAAATAGATTGCCAGAGGATCCAAAATTTTTTTGTGCAAATGCAACCTAAATTGAGTGGAAAATAACATTCACAGAAACAGCTAATACCAGTGCATGAAGAGAAAATACTATAGAACAAATCCTGACTTTTATACATAACACAAAGCGGGGAACTTATCTGGTAAGAACCACCAAGTAGGACAATAAAACATCAAGCTCAACCATGTACAATCAAGGCTACTTCACAATTGTCACTAGAAGTTAGAAGGACAGAAGTGTATGTGTGGAATGATTCAGAGATCTCCATACAGATTTTGGCATTTAAAATTTGGTGAGTATTATAACTTATAAGACACAAAAATCTATTTAACAGATAAGATTACTATGGAGCACTTCTTGGAAACGTATTTGAAGGGTGGTTGTAATTCTATACAGTACACTGGACTGCAGGATAATGTAACGTGAGGAACAGGGGCAGTTGCTAGCATTGAGAACCTTACCAGACACAGTCTAAAAGAACCAAGTTTTTTCATGGTGAGGTCTGAAAACATGAGCATTATGTCTATGGGCAGTGAGCTACTGAACTGTCATGCCACATCAATATCAATCTCTCGGCACCACCTGCAAGAAGGAAGTTGGCCTTCATTTCAATCACACTAAGTTTGATTTGAAGAATTAAACACACTGGACATACTGAACATACTCCTAGTGCTGCACATGATGAATCTTCTAAATTATCACTAAAACCATATATTTGCAAATTTCAAGAATTTGGTCAGTGTATAAGGATATATTTCAGAAATTCACAAGAATTCTTGTCCACTATTCTGCAATCACCAGTCTGCAATTCAAATAAAAAACAAAAGGAGCATATTTTACAGGTCAGAGGACTGGTAGATCCCACAACATGATTCGACTGTACATTCTCATTCAATCCCTGTCTCGGTGTGAAAGTTATGTATGCAAACCCCTATGTGCTTGAATCACACAAAACGTGACTTTAGTTGTTCCTAGGGAAGGAAAGTGCTGCATTGTGGATAAATTCCACATTTCCATTATCTCTAGGTTCAAGATACAAGTAGATAAAATTTGCAAGTCATATAAATGTCAATTTGCATTTGCAAGTGCGCACTGAATCAATGTATCAGCATAGACAGCCGTCAGAAACAGAACTGTGTCGAATAGTGCATTCATCCTACTAGATGAAAGCCCTTGGAATCCCTGAGGACTTTAATATTCATAATAGTAACTTCTACAACCTTCCCATTCAGTCACTATCAGGACGATATCACATATCAGTGTCCACTTTGGTTCATGTTAATAAACCGACTTCTTCCAAAAATAAAAGTGACATCTAAACACTAACACTTCGCCCTAATTTCGGGCCCTTTTGGTGCGGATCCTCTCAAACGCAAAGCAATTAGAACCTAGATGACTGGAGACCTATACGGGCGATCGTTGACGGCAGGTCCCGCCCGTCAAATCGAGCCGAGCGAAAATGCGCAATAGCGAGTGTGTGAGAGAGAGAGACGTACCGGTTCTGAGGTGGGGATGGATGACGGCGATCCGGACTCCGGAGTTGCTTATGCCTATGGCCCGCCCTCACCTCAGACGAGGAAGAGTCATTAGCCGCGGCCGGCGCCTCCGTAGTCTCCACCCCCGCTGGCGTGGTGTGGGCGGGGTTCGGCATGGTTGGCATTCGGCAGAACACGGGGCCAAGGCCAAAACTGCCGAGAGACGCGCCTTGCCTAGGCTCGCGACCGTTTGGTCCGGGATTTGGACCTGTTCAATCGAATTTTGGTAACCTTTATAATTTGTAGTACTAACCCCGTTTTAATCTATAGTTCGTTTAACGTTTTTGACCGTAAATTTAATTATTTATTTTATTTAAAAATTTATGTCAAATATAATTTTTTTTGTTTTGGTTTGTTTTTATAAAAAAAAGATTTTCAAAAATGACTTAAATTTAACCATATCAACGTAAATTTTCTAAATAAAAAAAATAATCAAAACTGAGATAAAAAATCAAACAAACTATAATTTAAAACGAAGATCTGCATATACATATACTGTCATTGTATTATATAAGTAACCTTTATACTAGGCTCGATTGCATATACATATACTGTCATTATAATAAATTTGTCACGTAGCTTCGATGTGAATTTGTCTGATGAGCTCATAGCCTCGTAGCTCCGACCGGGCACAAACTTTTAGCAATGAAACACAAGGTGTATCAGAAATTTCACGGGAACAAAGAGGTTTTCCGAGCACGAGTGCATGACAGCATGTTCAGATTAACTTGTTCCTTATCAACAGTCAGGAAACTTGTACAGTATAGTTCCACCCGTTTCCCTGAATATTTAACAAAGAAAAACGTCGGGTAACACAAGGACGTTCAGTTTAACGCAAGACAGCCAGAATGTCCAGAGGCATCAGCAAGCACTGATACATTATGCCCGCAAGTCGAACAGAGGATCACACGATCAAGCAGCAACGTCCTTGGGAGGGCACTGCGCAGGTTGGGCATCAGAAGACAGGTCTGTGATGGACATCAGCTTTGATCTGAAGTTGTCCGCCCCATCGCCCGCCTTCCCGTTTTCTGCACCGGAGATTGGTGTCTTCCCCGTCTGGGGTGAAGGTGTCTCCGGAATGGACTGGGAGATTGCGATCAGAGACTGACGAGCTGCTTCCTTACTGAACTCGGTTGGTGAAGGTGAGGCCATCAATTGTAGGCTGCATTTCAAGCAATGATTAAAGGCCATCAGAACTCAGAGACTCGCAACATAACAAACTATTCCTACACAGGGCATATATAATGCATACGGGGCATGGTAAAAAATAAGGCAACCAAAGAACAGAGAAAAAAGCAGTAATATTTCTGCAGTAACAGAGCCCCTGAAGGCCAGAGAGAACAATTGGAAATGGCAAAATAATCATTTGGCGAGTAAGTTGGTTGCTGAAAGCCCCGGACTGGATGCTGCAGCTGACTAACTGAATCTCATAGAGAAAGATCCCAGCTGGATCATGTCTCTATTCATTACTTCCAAGGAACATGAAAATGCATTAGTCCTAAATTAGCTGCACCTATTATGGTTAATAGCTAAATCAACCAGCCAACTAAATTAAAATTCAAATAGCTAAGTAGAAGTGCATCATGGTCACTTGCTGAATTGCTGGAGTGAAGAAACAAAACAGAAGGTATTAACCAACGAGGTCCATACTACTTACTATCTCAGCAGATTGGGCAACAATACATCAATACCTCAGCATAATTTTAATCAACATGATTTTATTATGTACTTCCTCTGTTCCAAATTATAAGTCGCTTTGACTTTTTTGGTTCATCCATTTTGCTACGAATCTAGACACATTATTATATCTAGATACATAGCAAAATGGATGTACCAAAAAAGTCAAACGACTTATAATTTGGAACGGAGGGAGTATATAATAATTGGAAATCTGGAATTGAGGAAATAGTAGCAGGAATCTGTATCTTTCACAAACAACAAAGGTTTTAAGTGGAATATTCTTGCATTTACTTAGCACAGTACCAATAAAGGAGATGATAGACTCAAGGCATCATCGGAGTTTCCTAAACTGCAGTTACATCCTTGCATTCCACTGTGAAATAAGTGAGCCTCAACATGGGCGCTAATTTAAATGTAGAAAACGCTCAAAATCTAGTGCCTAAATTTCAGTGGGTAACATATAAAGTCCATGGAGTTCGACTCCTAAACACTATCACATATCTAACACTGTTGGTTTGATTTTTTTTTTTCGTGACTGTGCCTAAGAAATGTTTCACTATTCACATAATTCTTCTGATCTCAGGACAAAGCAATGTCATAATAGCTCACGCAGACAAGAGAAGGCAAAAGTTTAAGAAAAATCCTAACTACATCATAAGTTTTCAGTTTCAATTTTCACCTCACATGACTGGCAGAAAGGGACAAAAAGAGAAGCGGTGAAGGCTGAAGGATAAGAATATCTCAATCTCCATGTAATTACACCAATTTTTTCTCATAATCAAATCAAATAACTATGGATGGCTTATTGATGTACTGATATTTATGCTACCAAGGAATCCCTATCCAATAAAAATTGAGAACCAACAGTCCATTTTTGCTGGGTTCATGAAACTAAAAGACGTCTAGCAAGGCTAAAGATTTGCATAACAACTTACCGGAACAACTTTAAATTCTTGAAGCAACTATGCTAGAAAACTAAAAATAACGATGATGGTGTTTAGTCCCCATCCGACCTCCAGAACCAACCTCTAGCCTCGTTAGAGTTTAGTCCCTCGATGAACTAATTGATCTCTAACGAGATAGTGGTTGGTTTTTCCCACCACCCCCAAGCAAGGGAGGATTCCCTAAGCTTTATTAATACCATCCTGTCATGCTATAATTAATTCAATTATTTGCTTAGCAGCTTGGCTCGATCTGTGTTTCCACAGCCACCACTCACATGACAGCCAGTAATAGCAAAAGCTTCGGCCAGCCTGCCTATCCTACTGTCCGTTGACCTCAATTTGGACCAACTGCACATCCTAAGAATAGATGGCCTTCTACGGGTAGTCAAAGCTATTGGATAACACGAGTTTCACAGCCAATTAAACTCCAATCCGCACAGCTTTCCTCTGCTGTGATGGATCACTTCACATCAAACTGGTGGGAAGATCGGAGCATCCATCCAAGGAAGATCTGGATCCGATTACTCAGAGCCATATAGCAAAAAGAAATAGCTACCTCTATCCTGCACAGCTCCCAGCTCGTTCTCCAAACAATCCGTGCAAGCAAAGCAAGGTAGGGCTTTCTTACCAGAGAGCGAAGAAGTCGGACTATGTCGGCACGGATCTCCACTCCGCCGCAGTTCCTGTAGAAGAGGACGAGTGGTAGGGAAGATGATCCCTTCGAGGCAGGAGGTGGCGTGCTTCGCTTCGCTTGGGGGGCTAGGAATGGAAGCACGCGTCTTGCGTGATTCTGTCTGGCAGTGTAGGGGAAGGCAAGGCGAAGGAGAGGTGCCGGCGCAAGTTGAAAAGGGTTGACCGGGAGACAACAGACAAGACCTTCGCAAGATTGATATCGAAATCGCGGATTCTCTGCGCTAAATCAAATTAATGTACATTTTTTCACCACTAAGATTGATTTAATTATGGATTATAATGGAAAAAAATCTACTTCCTTAATTTTAAATTAGAGCAATCTTAGTGGTGGACTTTTATTAAGTTGTTTCCAAAATTATCGCATCAACTTTACAGAATTTAGTCGATAAATAAAGGAAAAATTTACCACTTGACACCGCAAAAATGCCTAGTATGCCAATAGACATCGCAACGAGTCGAATTTGTCTAAAGATATCACAAATTTGTGATTGTTTGTCCAGACATATCGTACGGATTTGCAATGATCCATGCGGTGTGTCTGGACAACAATCTTCAAATTTGATTAAAGGGCAACAATCTTCAAATTTTCTTATCTCAACAATTTTAGGGGCTATTACTCAAAACAAAAACAATTTAGGGGTGTTTGGATCGAAGGAATTCCAATGAATTGTATTTCTGTGCAAAGTTTTTGAAGATTGTTGTTTGGATTGAAGGAAAGACACGTCTTGATTCCTATGCTATACAAAACATCGGAAAAAACATCGAGTACAACTTAAGGAAAATCTACCCTTGCAATATATCTGACATCGGGCCATTCACCCGTTTAAATGATAGCCTATTATGCAATATATATAATCGATGCAGAGTTTAAATGATAGCCTATTATTCAAAAAAAAAAACATGAAACCCAACTATTCACCTCGTAGGAGCCATTTGTTCAGGATTCACTCACCATATATCATCACGTGCTTCTTTTACTTAATTACATCATTTCATGCCCCCTCTCATATGAGTGGATTATAAACACAAATCACCCAAACAAAACATTAAAACGCTGAAAGGAGGTCCCTAGCAGCATAAGTATCACCAGTATCAACGAAAACACATCAAATTTAACCAGCAGCCGTGGAGCATTGCCTCCATTTTGACCTTTATATACACAATGATATATATAAAAAAGAGTTTAGTGAATTTGCATTGCCGACAAATATAGGCAGCAACAACAAAATGCAGATCAATGTTTTGCAAAACTCTGTTTCACAGTCAACACACCACATATCATCAGCCAGGATTTCGCTAACATCCCAGCGAGAGCTTCGCCATCGGAAACACTGACTTGAGTTGGTGACAAAATAATCTAGAAGCGTAAGGGGCTCATTTCGCCTCTCCTTGACCTATCGCCTCAAAAGGGTTGGGTTTTGGCACTGTAATAATCTAAAAATGTTGCTTTTGCCACTAATCGGATCCGGAGGATCTCCATTTATTACATCTACCATGCCATTGATGTTGAACTCAAACATGTGAAAGAATTTCTCACAAGATCCAGCCAAGAGGGGTTGGTAAGAAGTGCACAACATAACGTCCATCATCCACTAGGCCTTCCTCAACCTCAGAGGGGCTTCAACATTTGCTTCGGCATCACAAATATGAGGTGATTCACCATCAACTTTGGTGTCAATTGGCAACCCTTTCACCAACTTCTCAACTATCCCGTCGCCGCCAATTCTAGCATTGTCGACTACACCTACACTGGTGTTCAGGTGAGAGCTTTGCCCATGACTTCGGCGTCATCGACACAATGCCTTTGCTAGCTTTCTAGTGAGGGGCTTCACCACTAATTCCCGCACCATCGACTATGCCATTGACAATGTTTTGACAAGGGTCTTGCCAACGGCTTTGGCCTCACAAAATAATATTTAGGGGCTACTATTGAAGGGTGTGTTATCTATCAAGAATACTCACTATTATGTCCAGGGCATAATTACATAGTCTAGGTCTCAGAAAAATATTTAAGGATCATTTATAGCCTTCAATGATATTTTTGTAAATACAAATCCTACGGGGGCATAAAGAGAACCTCCTCTCCCATCAACCCTATAAAAGGGGGAGAGGAGGAGGGGGAGAGATACCTTTTGATCGGCTCATCACTTGCTTTCTTCCCTCTCTCTTGTCTCATTCACTCTCTCTCTCTCTCTTGTTGGCTAAACTAACACTAAACCATTGTTATTTGATTCTAAAGTAAATCATGGTGTGGAACAGAAGGTTATCATGCCCAGTTATAATAATAGGTAATTCTAAGCTTTTTTATTGGAGAAAATAAATGTTCTTGCGTAATTAAAAACCTGAATAAGGATGTTTTGAAGCAGAAGTTCCACAAGAATTTTAGACCCCAACTTGTTTTAAAATGCATGATACTTCCTAAGGACATGCATGGCAACTTCATGAAATTTCTAATTATCGGTATCATCTAGTAAAGAAGACAACTTCATAATGGAGTTGACAATATGCAGAGAAAAGGAATATTTCATGAGGGGTGGGTTTTTCTGGACCAGGTACTCAACAATAGGACATGATTGGGGTTCTAACATCTACAATATTGAAATGATGCAATATGAATATGGCATGAAAGGGTTGCGCAACATATCATCACAAGAAAGATGGAGACCCTGATAAAGCAGAAGGGATCACTAATAATATGGAGGTTGTGCATGGCTCATGATCTGGAGTGCCCCTCAATACATGTTGATGAAGCCTATGCACTGCAATGTTGACAAATGTTTGAGAAGGGTATAGTTGTTGCTCTGGACAGATAACTTAAATATTCATGGTGTATTAATGATCGCTTACTATAAGCCATACCAACAAGCTCGGTGACTTGCTTTTGTTTCTTGGTTGTATTAGGAAGAGATTTAAGAAGCTTAGATCAATGTTCAAGTCTCGGCTAATGTTCTTAGCCAACAACCTTGTACAAGATCTTATCGGTGTTCCATATATTCTATCAACATGGAGCAGGCCTACGAACTGTGTGGCAAGGTTGTCTAGCCTATTTTTAGTAGGACCAACAAACCAATAATAAAAGATTTCTATATGTCTTTTCCTTCCCAAGCACCAGAGGATGGCTAACAATGCACAAATCAGGCTTGCACCCAAAAACCCAGACCCTAGATCCATTTCTAGTCTAGTGATAATGAGGATGGAGTTCAAAGAAACCAAAGAAGTTGACCCCACTAGCTAATCAGACGTGAAGGGCCGCGGAACAGCAGACACCACCTCCTCAGCAGAGGAAAGATGAGCAAGGCAACCGCGAGCCCCGAAGGGAGGAGAGTACTCAGTCAACAGACTCTGACCAGCTACCGCACGAGCTCCAATTCCTAACCTTCGTGGAAAATGCCGTTAGAGCCACTACCTTGTTCAACCACATCTCAACAGACATCCTAGACTTACCATGGGTGCCGTGGTTGAAAATCATGAAGTCATGCATCGCAGGTACCCGAGGGGGAATAGAAGCATATTTGTTTATATGGCATAAGACGACTAGCGTAGTCAGCTCAATAGCCGTAGCGCACAACCAAGTCACCACTCCAACGGGGATGAGAGCAATGGGCACGACCACAATTAATGTGGCGGCCACCTCGGACGAAGGGCCCAATATAGTGTCAATGGCCCTCACCTAGATCCAAGCGATTGTTCGACTAATGGTTTATGTGGTTGATAAGTTGGTTGATGATATTTTGTTATAATAGAAAAATATTATATCATAGCTAATAAGTAGGATCGATAGGTTTAAGAGAACGACACGATCAACCTCATCCTCGAGGAACGCCAAGGAGGTGTAGACCGAGGCATAAATGATGAGCACCGACCTATTACCACAACGGTGAATGCCTTCACCCTGTTTGTGACATACAAACGGGTATGGAACACACGAGACACGACTGCAACTTGTTTGGCCTGATCTTCATAGTGGAGCTGAATCAACATTGATAACTATCGTTACATGACCTGATGGAGAGGTAGCGCACCAAGAGGTCTTGCACCCAGGATGAACTGTCAAGACATCCACCCTTCTATGCGCCGACAAAAACCTATCCACGCAATCACGCCATATAGACATGAAGGCATGAACAAGGTGAACCGAAGTTCGATGTTCTACAACCCCCTTAGGAGTTGAAAGAATGAAGATTGCAAAGCACTCATGCCTTACTAAAGATATCCAAAATTCTCTCCATGGGAGGAGAAGAACATACACAAGGTGGTTGCTGTATTTTCAACCAAAAAGACTCTTCAAATGATGGATTGCATGGTGTATTTATATTAGGAACACCGCTCCTAGTTGGGTGTGAAGTTAAGAGTAAATAAAAACTAGTGGAAGATCATCTTGGTGGAGAAATTGAATGGTCTTCTTTCATTCTCGTGCGCAACCACCAAGAGCAGGTGCAGTCTCGACTAACATAGTCGTTACTCCTAGCTCAGAAGTCCAAAAGATGCACTGTTTGTTGTGTTGGAAACTAGACTTTAATATATTTCTAATGATATAGGGTGTGCTTAAACCATAAATATTAATGCCAGCAAGCCATGAAACATAGCAATAATCCTGCATGCTTTCCATGGCCTTATTATTGAATTATCCTTGTCCACATCATTTTACATATTTATTTTGTACTCTTGGAATTTTAAGTGAAAGTTTTACATACTCTGAAAACGTGGGCTCATGGCTCTAGCCACTGAAACTGTGACAATCAAAGGCAAAAAATGGCTTTGTCCATCTCTGAAGAATCACAAATAATGGGCCCTGTAGATAAGAAAAGATAACCACCGCTGCCCCGTCCACAAATGACTGGAGTGCGTACCGTGCCCTGTCGACAGCATTGGCTGCCTCGTCGATGAGCTCCTGGACGATGACGGTGGGCAGGACAGGTCCGGGAACCTAGTGCTAAAGGTTTTGGTGGTCTTGCGGAACACTGTTTGGAGTTAGCGCACTTGAAAAAGGATTTTGAATGATGCTCGGTGTGATTTTTTAGCGCAGCAGAATTGTCAGTGCCATTGTCGGAAGTTTTTTTTTAAATCATGCTCTGCACGTGCTTCATTAATAGACACAGTGCTTGTTGTTTAATGGCAAGCACTTCTGGTGCCCCTCCGGAGGTTCCACACGGTAGCTAACTAGCTACCCTTGTGGGCTGGAGAGTGATGATCTGGCCACTGGATCCCTCCGGTAGTGCTCAGGAGTGTACCTCCGGAGAAAGTTTAAATGTTGGTTTAAGCAATTGTGCTCGTCAAATGTTCCCGGTGTGAGAACTATAGAGGGCGCACTGAATTGTAACTTTATAGGGCTTGTTTTAGCGTGGGTTTCCATCAAATCCTCGTTCCATTCCACTTTCTATACATTACTAGCTATTAATATGTTTATTAAAAATCGTGTTTAGATCTCTTCGCCTAATAATTCTAGCTGATAAATCGGAGTATTAGTATTCTCGATTAATTGAATCAAACATCGAGACGATACTACCTCGTCTCCGAACCATTTCCAAGGAGGCGCACCAATCTAGCAACAGATAGCTGCGTCAGTTGCAATGGATTGTTGCTGTGCACGCAAGCCGTGGTGATGACATCATCGCACCCGTGCGTCCGTCTGTGTCAACTCCCCTGGGCACCGAATACCAAAAATCAAGGACCGAACCGAAATTACTGAAAACCGAACCGAATATATCGATACCAAAAAACTCGGCTCCCTATTCGGTACCAGGTTCTCAGAAACCGAATGTACCGAGGTAAATTTGGTATTTTACCGAAATTACGGAAGGGAAACGAAGTACCGAATTTGTTTAGTCCGGCCCAGCAGCAGCCCACCTAACGTGAACCCATCACCTTCAACCCTAGCCCCACAGGCAGCAGACGCACTCCTCAGCCTTACCCACCTGTCACCCACGCGGCACTCAGCCGCCCACTCGCCCATCTTCACCCTCGGGCCCTCGCTAGTTGCTCCGCGGGCGCGGAGGCACGCTGCCGCCCCCCGCCGACTCGCCGTAGCTCCACGGCGTCGCCCCGCCCTTGTGCTGCGTCGTCGCCCCTCTCGCATCGCTGTCGCTCGTCGTGCTCGTGGGCTCGTGGTGTCGCCGGTCGCCTCGCCCGGCACAGCATGACCCAGCCGCCGGCCCTCTCGCGGCCGCACCGTCGCCGTTGCCCATTCTAAGCCCCGCCAGGCGCCAGGCGAGCGAGGACGTACACCAGGTGAGGCAGCGAGCCAGCGATGGCCACCTCCATTTCTGTTGTAATCTCTTAGTTCGGTTCTTTCGGTAAATACCGGAACCGAACCGATTATTTTTAGAAACCGATCGGTATTAGCTTCCTCAGGAACCGAATTTTCGAATAACCGAACCGATCGGTTCGGTATTACCGAAGGCCCAGGGTGAGTGTCGACAGCTGCTCCTCCGTAGGCTCACTCATCAAAATGGGCCTAGGATGGGCTTCTGGACCACAATGGGTTTTTTTAAGTAGACCGCACTGATTTAGCAAAGCTATCGGTTGTCATTTTCCTTGTCTATATCTGCTTGAAGTGAATTTTGGTCCAAGAGTTCCGGGCCTTCAAATGTTGGTCCAGCAGTCCGGCTCAGTCGATGAGCTCAAAAAAAAAGAAGAAAAAAATTTACATAATTTATGCCTCAAGAGTTTCAATGTTCCCATCGATATCGAAATGCCAGTGTTGACTCCGGGATTCTCCAGATTTATCGACTCAGTTTTTTAGAGATGCTCATAAGAGTAGGGCTTTGAATACGTGTGTTCCGATGAGTATGTATGTGTGCTATGGATGTCTACTGTAATTCGAAAACAAAGAGTTTCAACTATGCTACTATATTTTTAACCAGAAAATTAGTGTCATAGTAGTAGGAGACGGCTCCCAGCTCCCAACTCCCAACTTGAGGTCTCCTTTTGTATTAGATTTTTGGGGTTCGTGTCTCTTAGGAAGCTTTCATGCTTAAAATAAAATAATATGTGCTTTCAAGGAGAATCGGCCAACAACTCCTTTCTGTTCCTAGAAATCAAACCATTCAAGCTAGTGGTATGATTCATGACACCACTCCGCTTTAGCAGGCACCAAACTCTCCCGTATATTAATATGTAGAACAACACTCTTTTCTGTTCTATATATATGATATGAAATGGACACGTGCGGTTTCATTCAAAAAAAACAGTACAACAACAGAAGTTGCTCCAAGGTTCACATTGGTCCATAGACATTTCGGTGCGCTTCCGTTCGGATGCTAAGGGTACGTCTATTACCATTGATTAAAACCCTGCTATCCATCCCAACGGTAATTGTACCGAACTGCATTTAGCCAGGGTCATTATTGTTGTCCTGTGCATTCCTGAAACTGTTCTAGCTTAGACTGTCTGCACCGGGAGCTGTAAAAGTTCCTCCAGTACCGATTTCCAGTAAAAATGGCTGCAGCGGGCAACCATAAGACCTCCGGTAAAGTCGAGGACGACCTCTGGTCCGGCCTCTGTGGCGTAGGTACGGACGGCACGGTATGCCTGCCGCGGGCCCACATCACAACCACCACGAGGAGAGAGAGGGCGCGCGCGGAGCAGAGGCTGGCCGCCGGCTGGGCGCAAGGACGACGGGGTCGGCCGACGTACTGCTCGTCGTCGCGGAGCGGCTGGAAGGAGAAGCGGCGGAGGAGACCTTCTGCAACGCATACGACGCCTTGGCCGCCGCCGAGTGCGCTCCCGTGCTCGCTCGCGCCGCTACGCCCCGCGCGGCCCCTCCACCACCTCGCGGGAGAGGGAAGGGAGAGGGAGAAAGTCGCGGAGTGGCAGCCCAAGCGGGGTCGGCGGCCGGCGACGCTGCTGCTTGTTCCTCTTCTGCATCGCCGATCCGCACGAGCCCGGCGAGCTCAAGCACGGCCGATGGACGCGGCAGACGGAGGAGGCGAGCTCTTCGAGGCCCGCTCCTCCTTCTCCTCCGCGATCTCGTCGGGCCGCCGGTGGAGGGAGCGCCTGCCGCCTCCAAGCCCGACGCCCGCCCGAGCTCGGCGGCGGAGGACGGGGAGGGCGCGAGCCCGCGGCGGAGGCGGAGGGAGACGGAGGCGCCGAGTTGCGCTGGGTGTTGGGTGCTCCGGCGCGCCGTGGACGGCGGCGTGGGAAGATGGCCGCAGGAGGCCGAGCGGTGCGACGGCCGTCAATCGAGGAGGGGGCACGTCGGCGCCGATGGAGAAGGGAGCCCCCCGGGAAGGGAAGGGGGCGTGGGGCCGCGCTGGGGAAGCAGAGGCCGCGGGCTCCACTCCCAAGCCCGGCGAGGTAGCCGGAGCGGAAGCAGAGGCCGCGTAGGAGGGGTGGCGCTTCTCCTCCCCCGAGCCCGGCGAGCCCCCATCGTCTTCCATCGACGAGCGGGCGAGGTAGTACCGACCGAGAGAGAAGATGGGGAGGGAAGGAGGGAGTCGGGTTGAGAGAAAAGAAAAAAAAAACTGACGTGCGGGTCTTATTTTTATACAGAGTATAAGTTATAAAGTATAGATAGATACTTACAACATGGTATAGAACTGAGAATTTCGACGAATAAAACGAAATATTTTTTTTAAATAATAAATTTAAAGTAGAAAGAGCGCGGATAGCCTTATGTCTGCCAGTGTCGCCTGTATCCACGGCGATGTAAAATGAGACGACGTTTCAGATATGGTCCCCAAATTGAATGGCCAAGAACTATTAACAAGACCCCCTTTGGACTCGCAACTATGATAACAGTTGACAGACTGTGGGATCATGTTGACAGTTTGCTTCAGGGAACGTTATGTCATTTGTGCACGAGAAAAAACTACATGACTTTCAGCCATATATATAAGGCTGTAGAAAAGGGTTTTAATCGTGGAGCTTATGCTCCCACAGGATACCGAAAATCTCTGGCTGTACTGTTTGTCCACCCTCCAGCCCCACGGCAATAAGCACACACCTTTTATGTTTGGTATGCTTTGTCAAAAGCAATCATGGCACCTAGTCACCGTGAATTGATTTGAACTGACAGATTTACAACGTTTTTTTGTATTTTGTCTTAATTTTGCATATAAATACATACCCTTCCCGTCATTTTTTTTATAATAGAAAAAGGTTATCAGAAGAAAAACAGGGAGCAGACCTACTTAATATCATATCAGCTAGCTATTGCTGTCATACAATCATACTCCGGGGATGCATTCCACTAGATAGTCCAGACCAAAGAATTTGCTGCCAAAAGTCACTTATCTTCAGCATGTTTCAGCTGTTTTTACAGGGTGCAGTGAACATGGAAAGAAGTGGTGGGGAATTTCGGAGCGGTGATATGATTCTACTATGCATATGCGCTATAGCTGCACTACTTGGCTACTTGCATTGCACAACGCATGGACAAATTTTAACCGTCAGCATTCTTCATATGTTCAGCAACAGTGTGTGACGCTGACAGCATTAACCATGTCATTTTCGGCGCATAGGAGGAAAGGGAAGCCATCAGCCATCGGATGATCAGGTAAGCCTAGCCTACTGCCTACCCTATAGCACGTCCTATACATGAAATCGCTCGCTTATCTGCTCTGCTGCAGGACAGCAGGAGCAAGAGGCTTATCTAATTCTCTGAAACGCACGGCAGCCACTGAAAGCCCTCCAAAAATCAAGGCCGGCCACGGCACTCCACCTGCAGCTGCATGTACGACGATTCCGAACAAGTTACCAAAGTACCAAGTACCAACTGGACCAACCCCAGCGCTGAAACCACATCTCGCCGTCGGCCGTCGGCCGTCAGCTCATCATCGCCTCGTCGCCGTCGGCCGAACCGCCGAAGCGACACATCTCAAGCTGTCATGCAGTTGCCATTTGCCAAGCCACCGCCCGTCCCTGCAGCACCCTCCCCTGCTCCGTCCGTCCGCTCGAACCAGAGACGGGACAAAGGCGGAGGTGGTAGTGGGGCGCCATCGGAGGGCGACGGCCGGGCTAAAGGAGCCTGGAGACGCTTGGCTCTTGCTGCTGCAAAACGCAATGATGGTAACGTCACGTTGCAGTTTTCAGGTGTGGTGAGAGGCGGGCGGGTCGGTCGAGTACGTTATGCACCCTGTAACCACCTAAAGTGCCTGGGGTAGAATGAGAATTAGGTATGTCACACAAGTGTCCATGTCCGTTTACATCAAGAAACCGGTACGCCTAGCTGCTACCAGACCAGCATATAGCAGTAACGAATTAGCAGCAGGCAAGCACGCGCTCGTCGTGGAGTCGTGGTGATCACCTCGGCCTAGGTTCTAGCTATGACAGATTGGAGAGGTCTGGAAGATTTTCGAAAGCGTTATTGATCCGTGACGACTGACGACGACTGCGAGGATTAGGATCGAGCTAGCTAGTGCGAAAGGTTAGGGAGGAAATGCATCGGTTACACAATAGATTAATTGCTCTCGCCGTCGCGCGGATTGTAAAGTGAACCGCAGCTTATGTCAGAACAATCTAGAATTGCACTTAGGCAGCTTCTCCTTGGCGACCTGATACGGACTAGCCACTCGTCATACACGTCTTTGTGCTAAATAACAGTGCTAGCTAGCTGAGGTATATGACATGCGATTCTCTGAGAGGAAGAAAGCAATAATGATTGGAAAAGTTCTAGCTCCTGCTTGTTAATCGACAAG
Organism: Bothriochloa decipiens; assembly: GCA_023333625.1. Taxonomy (NCBI): domain Eukaryota; kingdom Viridiplantae; phylum Streptophyta; class Magnoliopsida; order Poales; family Poaceae; genus Bothriochloa; species Bothriochloa decipiens. The sequence continues at coordinate 11,088,067 of CM041637.1, forward strand.
GACTCACTATCAGTCAATTAATTTTACTCATCACTCTTTACTCATCTGAACGCACTAAAACAGACTTGATTTGTTTTGTTATGTGCCTGTAAAATGCAGACATGTCGCGGAGGTCCTTTACTGTCCGGGGAGGGATACTTCTCTTTTTGCCAAATCGGTAGCGTGCCTATATGTAATGCATTTGTGAGAAAAGAAAATTAAAGAGAAGACAGTAGCGACACGGATGACCTAATTCAAGTACACTTTAAGTTAATCTTTAGTAAAGTATTGTATGCTATCATTACTAATTACCAACTGAAAGTGCCCATATGTTTATCCTCACAAAACATGTTACAAAGAAAAAAATAAACACTAGAAGTTCTTACGAATATGACTGTTTATGTCATGGTAGTAACTAAAAGTGCAATTAGAACCTATAATAACTTTCTTTCAAAAATATAAAAAAGGACTTTTGAATAAAAGGTACAACAAGCACTAGAGCTTTAACTTAAGGACCCCCTTTTGAACGCACAAATTTCACATAAATATGTTTAATTTCACAGAAAAAAGATGTTGGATTCAAGAAAAATTTCCCGGGTTGAAAGGGCCCTAAATATGGATCAAAAGATTGCAACAACTAGTAAGAGAAAAATTGAAAGCAAATCTAGACTCATGGCATCATCGTGACATCGCTATTATATATCTATAATTTTTTTTTGAGAGAGAATATTGCAACAACTAGTAGAATTGAAAGCAAAAATTATATATCTAGAAAAGGTAGAATGACTTACAATTTAAATTTTGGACTGGAGGGATGGAGTAGCATTCTAGCCCATGTAAGGGCACATGGACTAGTGTTTTATAGTATAACAGATCGTTATTTTGTAATAAGAATAAGAAACAATGTATATTTAAAAGATCGTTCACTTTTTTAAGGGCATAGTTTGTTTTAATACAAGAGATACAGTAGACGGGGTCGTATATTCCACGACATGCATGCAACACCTACTAGTATGCCCTATATGCCACAGTGCAGATAAAAGTGGTGACGGTGCGCCTGACAACGATGTTATGTGGCCTATATACATATTCCCTGTCATCATATCTGACTTGCCGACAAGAACGTTTGGGCACATTCAACGGTACGCCCCCACAAGAAAAGGGGGCTCCCAGGAATGACAAGGAAGGAGCACACTGTCACGCGTTAGCTAGCCGCGCTCGCTGAGCTAAAGGGACTTGCTGCGCAGAGGAACGGTAGGTCAGGATCTCTTCAACTATGCGAATGTCTACCGGAGCAGGACCGCCAGCAACGCAATGCAAGGAGAAAAGCTCCAACGAAAGCTGCACATGTCGAGCCAATGCAAAACACACACCCGGTGCATCGATCGATCGAGCTCGAGCGAGGCAAGTTGCCCTGCACGTAACTCCGCAGCCAGCCACTCGCTCTAGCTCGTCGCGTGCGCGCCCACTGCTGTGAATAGCTGTGCGGGCCTGCGCAGCGTGTCTGTACGTCCGGCCGCGCAAGGCATCCGATCATTCGATCCGTCATCCGTGATAAGACGACCGGAACCTGAAATAGTTGGTCCAACGCCCTCGTGTCTCGGCCTCTCCGGGCACAGCCGCATGCATGCACAGTCCGCGCGCCGGCAGCGCCCGCCCCGCCCGGCCGCCGGCGGCTTTTTAACCGGTCGTCACACACAGCCGCGCGGGTCGCCACTCGCCAGCTAACCCGCAGCTGTTTGCATGCAGCGTGCACGCTGACTGCTCTGCCTCTGCTCGCCGGCGTCCGTCCGCGAGTCTGCTCTGCGGCCGAGTGGTGGTGGGGACTGGGGACGGTGGCATGCATGACCGGTCGAGACGAGGCGTCGATCGGGTTGGGTGGTCGACGTCGTCTGCAGGGGGCCGCGCGATCGCGGAAGTGGAGCGTGACGGGGCGGATGGCGGGCACGCGTGCGAGCGATAAGCCAACCACAGGGCGCGCGCGTACGTCCTGATATTCTCCTCCACTTATACGCGCGCGTAGCGCCGGTGAAAAAAAAGGGGGCCCGGCGGCCGGGGCATATCGCGGCGGGATTCGGGTGTCGACGTGGGCCGCCGGCGTTCGCCACGGCGTGCTCCTGTGCATGGCGCCTCGGCGTGCAAAGATGGACTGGACGACGACGGGATTGGGGATGAGTCTCTGTTGCTTTTGGCCTAACAGGACATGGTCGCAGAAAAGGCAGAAATGTCGGGCTCAGTTGGTGTTTGATCATCGGCAATACTCTCTGGCTGCCCGCTGGCGTGCATGCATGTGAAGTGAAGGTAGTACCAGGGTCAGGGTACGTCTGCATTGGATGATGATGATCTGCTGATTTGGTTTTAAAATGCGTTAAAGGTGGTAAGGACGATTGAGAGTGTTCGTGAATCGTGTTCCTCCGGTAATCTCAGTTTTGCTTGTACACTCATAATGTCCTTTAGGCTTCCCAATAGTCACGCTGTGTCTGTGTTTTGCCAACGTGCTACAGTCTTATGTCCGGATGATCGAGAAGTCCACGACGTGCAGTTCGTCAGCGGTGTCCCGCAAAAGCAGACGTCGTTCGTTTGCCACCACTGGGCACTGGCAAAAGCGTAGTCCTCCTCCTTTGCTCTTTTCTGTTGCAGGTTCACTACCGCTGTCTGCTCCGCAGTGATTTTTCTCTCAGCGCTTGTTACAGCAACTACACCGGCGCCACAAAATGGCCTTTTGGGAGTTTCATCGACTGATATATCACAACAACTGCACTGACGTCACAAAATGACTTCTTCGTGAATTTCATAGCTAACTGATGATGGACGTTACTTGTGGCTGTGGAGAGGCTAACAGGAGATTGGAGAACCAAGGAATAACCAGGGCCATGGGGTCGCCGGTGCGTCCTAGCCTCCTAGCCGTCGCGCTTAGGCCCTCTCTTTTCCTCTCTGGTACGTGACACCGCCGGTGACAACGATAAGAGGAGACACCCATTTCTTGTTATAGTTGTTTAGATTTAGTTTATTTAAATTTAGTCTGAATAAATCTATCAACAAAACCATTGATGTTCATTGAAATGATCGTTATTACTAAACTGCAAAGAGCACATGTGTTCAGGGCACCGGGATTGGAAGGCCGATTATTCACCGAACTAGCAAAGAAGCGGTGCGTTTTTCTTGCCCATGCTTCTCCCCTGTTTGTACGAATTCACACACAGGAAAAGAATTGCTTCTCTGATCAAGTTTTTCCTCTGATTATACAGCTTGCCAACGAAACTATTCTCCCCACCGATCTACTACTATCACGCGATGTGGTAAAACAAACAGGCTACGATCGAGCTACTAATTAATGAATTAAATTCATGGCGCGGTCTCCGTTAGTTCAGCGATGTGTACGGCAGGCTACGAGCGAGTGCTAGTTGGGAAGATCTGACAGCGGGCGGCGACTAACAGTCAGACCAGGACATGCGCCACATCGTTGCTAGCTGACGGACCCCCGTGGCCCGCGCGCGCGTGTGCCGTGCCCGTCAAAATTGAGAGGCGCTACGAGCGTGGGTGAAACGCGGTTAAACCCCGCGGTTGCTTGCTCAGATGATCTAGAAACTGCCCCTCGTGTGACGTTTTATACATGGACGGAAGAGAGCGCCGGCATAGGATAAGGTCTCGGTTGTTGTGTTTGTTAGAAACAGAAGATTTCTCTAGAATATCTACCAACAACCTCCTCAATCCTAGCCGGCATAAGTCTTGCATGTCCGTTCATTGTCGTGCATAGCACGTTGCAGGAGAAGGACGCGCCCTCAATCAAAACTTCTCAAGTTTAGATTGCTCTTAAATATCTCCAGATTTCGTACCGCCAGGGGTTTAGTGAAATCGTCAGCCACTTGATCTTTGGTAGATATATATTCAATCTCAAGTAATCTTCTAGCCACTCATTTACGAACAAAGTGATAGTCAACTTCTATATGTTTGGTTCTAGCATGAAAAATCGGGTTTGCTGACAGATATTTGGCTCCAATATTATCACACCATAACTTAGCTGCTCTTGGCGCTGGAATGCTTAATTCATATAACAGGATCTGAATCCACATTACCTCAGTTGTAGCATTAGCCACTGCCTTGTATTCTGCTTCAGTACTAGATCTTGAGATTGTGGTATGCTTTCTGGCACTCCAAGAAATCAAATTTGGACCCAAAAATACTGCAAACCCACCAGTAAATCTTCTATCATCCTGATCTCCAGCCCAATCAGCATCTGAAAAGGCACTAACGAGAAGAGAAGGAGACTTCCGAATTCTGAGTCCAATCTTCATTGTAAGTTTAATATATCTCAGAATTCTCTTTACTGCCGCCCAATGAGCAGTTGTAGGTGCACGTAAGTATTGACATACTTTGTTAACAGCAAACGAAATATCTGGCCGTGTCAGTGTCAAATACTGTAATCCACCTACATGACTTCTACATGCTGTTGCATCCTTAGGACCAAGAGGAGTACCTTCATGAGCCGACAATTTTTCTGAAGTTGAAAGCGGCGTACACACTGGTTTACTATCCATCATATTGGCACGCTGCAATATATCCTTAGCATACTTTTCTTGTGTTAATAAGATGCCATCCTTTACCTTCTTTACCTCTATTCCAAGGAAGTAGTGAAGTTCCCCAAGATCCTTGAGAGCAAATTCCTTGCTCAAATCCTGCAACAAGCATGAAGTGGCCTCTGGTGTGGAACTAGCAACAATTATATCATCCACATAAATGAGTATAAACATAGTGACCGGACCTTTTTGATAAAAGAACAGGGATGTGTCAGCTTTAGATGCTTTAAAGCCTAGCTGACATAGCTTATTACTCAACCTTGAATACCATGCCCTTGGTGCCTACTTCAGACCATACAAAGCCTTATCCAGTTTACAAATAAAGTTAGATCTAGTTTTATCCTCATATCCAGGTGGTTGTCTCATATAAACATCTTCCTCTAAATAACCATGCAAGAAGGCATTCTGAACATCCAACTGTCTCAAACTCCAACCCTTAGAGACAGCTACTGACAAAACAGTTCTAATAGTAGCAGGCTTAACAACAGAGCTAAAAGTATCCTCATAATCAATCCCATATCTTTGCCTAAACCCCTTTGCCACCAGTCTTGCTTTATACCTATCTAGACTGCCATCAGACTTACGTTTAATCTTGTATACCCATTTGCAATCAATAACATTAACACCTTTCTTGGGTGGAACTATGTGCCATGTCTTGTTATCAATCAAGGCATTATATTCTATATCCATAGCTCCCTTCCAATCTTTATGACTCATTGCTTCTTCTAAAGACCGAGGCTCAGATGATGACGTGAAACAGGCATACCTGACCATCCCATCCGTGTAGATCTTTGGCTTCCGAATACCATCACGAAGACAAGTTCATGGCGGTTCCAACGGTGTGGTCACAACGGGATCCGGTGTAATGGAGGGAGTCGTAGAAGATCCCGGGGCCGTAGCAACTCCGGTTGCCATGCCCGTACCAGTCTCATCAGCTGCACCCGTATCGGCGCTGATTTCCACGCCAGACTCCCCCTCGGGCGCGGCTGTGGTGGACAGGGGAGCAGAGGTTGTCGGTGGTGCAGGCTCGGTCGGCTGTACAGTCGGCAGTGGACCCTGGCGAGGGCACGTGGAGACGCCTGATTTGACGGGACCCGTGGTGGCCAAGGGCGGTGAGCCGTCACCAGGCGCACAGTCAGGCTCCGATCCTGGAGCAGATTGCATCGGATCGCGTGCCAGATTTGCACCAGCGTCCGCGCCAATAGGTGAAATCCGGTACCTGTGATCACATGCACTTGCACCATCCTGAGTAGCATTGTTAAGGGAAATAAAGACATGGTCATCAACCTGTTTCGCCCTAGATAAATTCACAAGATGATCAGGAAGAAGAGCTATTTCAGCCCGGAGCCTGGCCCCATCATTTCTATGGAGAGTAGCAAAGGGAAAAAGGGTTTCATCAAAAATGACATCCCTGGAGACATAAATTCGTCCGTTGAGACCTCTAAGCACTTAAAACCTTTATGCATATTGCTGAAGCCTAAGAAGACACACTTCTTAGATCGAAACTCAAGTTTGTGATGATTGTAGGGGCGAAGGTTGGGCCAGCAGGCACACCCAAAAATTCTAAGAGAATTGTAATCCGGTTTTTGATCAAATAAGCGCTCAAGGGGTGTTTGGTCAGCGATGACTTTGCTAGGAACACGGTTTATAAGGAAAACGGCTGCCATAAAAGCTTCAATTTTAGCGGCATGGAGGCATGAGCTAGAAGGGAGAGGCCAACTTCGACTATGTGTCGATGCTTTCTTTCCAACACTCCATTTTGTTGGTGGGCGTGAGGGCAGAAGACATGATGAATTATGCTGACTTAAGAGAAGAAAGTGTTGAGTTTTTGGTACTCGCCCCCCAGTCAGTTTGCATAGCAAGAATTTTTCAAATTGCCATTCAACCATTTTTAGGAAATCATGAAAAACTTTAAACACATCTGACTTATACTTGATGAAGTAAATCCAAGTAAATCGGCTAAAATCATCAATAAAACTCACATAATATTTCTTTCTTCCAACAGATTCAATTGCAGGCCCCCATACATCAGAATGAACAAGTTCTAAGGGAAATTTGGTGGAGCTAACCAATCTATGATAGGGTAGCTGATGACTCTTTGCTTGTTGACAAGCATCACACACCGACTCCACGGCTTGCTTCTGGGAGCAAGGGGGATTATTACTACTGATAATTTTAGAAACAATAGGAAATGAAGGATGACCCAAGCGGCTATGCCATCTAGACACTGTTGGCCTGTCTACTGCATGCGCCTGCTTTATTTGGAGATCTGAAGGAAGGGGGTAAAGCCCTCGACGACATGGTCCTCTAAGAATCGTTTTCTTCGTTGCCTGATCCTTGACAAGAAAATAATCAGGATGAGATTCAAGAAAGGCAGAATTATCTTTAGTAAGGCGATGGACAGAGACAAGATTTTTAGCAGCTTTAGGAACATGAAGAATATTATTAAGCTACAAATTACGGACTTGCGTTGGAACAGTAGTATGACCGATGTGTTTAATTTCCATACCTGAACTAGAAGCAGTATGAATCTGGTCATGGCCGTGGTACTTCTCGCGCATAGAGAGCTTGTTCAGCTCACTGGTGATGTGATCCGTAGACCCGGAATCGGTGTACCAGTTGGTGTCGACGTTGTAGGCATTCATGGTGATGGCGGCGTTCACATGACGTTCTTCTGGGACGTAGTTCTCATCAGATCGATGCCAGCAACAGTTTGCACGATGTCCAGTCTTGAAACAGATCTGGCATACGGGCGCATCAGTGCTGCCTGAGCTAGATCGTTGGGGCGCTCCTCCTGAGCACTGCTGCTGGAAGGATGAGAAGCCACCGCCGCCATTGTTGCCACGGCCACGCCCCTGACCACGGCCACGGGGGGCACGACCGCGCCCAGAGTTGGCGCCACCGCGGTTTGAGTTGCCACCACGACCCCTGTTCGCCGCATTGGCGTAGGAGCCTGCCCCATCCTGGAGCTCCAGGCGGGTCTCGAAGCTGAGAAGCTATGCGTACAACTCCGATATGGACATCGCCTCAGTCCTAGTAGTGACAGACGTCACCACAGGGTTGTAATCTGCATCATGTCCATTGCATATATGGGCCGCCAGCTCGTCATCGTCCATTGGCTTCCCGGCAGCGGCTAGTTCATCTGCATAGCCTCGCATCTTGGTGAAATAATCGGCCATTGACAGATTGCCTTTCTTGGTTGTGGTGAGGGCAAGCCTCATGTTCATGATCTTTGCACGAGTTTGAGCGGAGAACATGCGCTCTACTTCCCCCCATGCCTTGGCCGCATCAGGTGCTGCAGCAATCTGCGCCAGTACCTCTTTTCCTACTGACGTGAAGAGGAGGCCGAGTACTTGTTGGTCATTTGTGAACCAATCATCATAGGCCGGATTGGCCTTCTTGGTGACAGCGCCGTCTGCGCCCTTCTCCTCGAGCTCGGCCGACGGCATCACGGTCTTCCCGTTGATGTGGCCTTCGAGACGTGCGCCACGGATGGCAGCAAGAACTTGCGCCCTCCATAGTGCATAGTTGATCTTCGAGAGTTTCTCAGTGACGGTGATTCCAAAGAACGGATTTGTGGACGCGCTTGAACTTGAGGCCATGAGAACCTAGGCTCTGATTACCATGTCAAAATTCAGAGGCGCTATGAGCGTGGGTGGAACGCGGTTAAACTCCACGGTTGCTTGTTCATATGATCGAGGAATTGCCCCTCGTGTGGCGTTTTATACATGGACGGGAGAGAGCGCCGGCATAGGATAGGATCTCGGTTGTTGTGTTTGTTACAACAGAAGATTTCTCTAGAATATCTACCAACAACCTCCTCAATCCTAGCCGGCATAAGTCTCGTATGTCCACGTTGCAGGAGAAGGACGCTATCTAACAGTGCCAACCTGATTGCAGCCAACAGCAGTGGAATGCCAGCACGGGAGAGATCAGGCGAGCCGGCCCACGTTGAGCTGTAAAACACACGGGCACTGTGAGCCGCCCACAGACAGCGCCGGCGCAGGCATCGATCGCTCGGTAGTCGGCGGCAGTAGTCAGTCCCCGCACTGCTCCCTGAAATCGGCAGGGCCAGCAGGCCGGAGCGCCACACCGGCGAATCGCTGCCGCCCCCGCTAGCGCCGAGAGCGACAAGTGCACGAGCTCCGCCGTGGCGCTGCGGCCAGTCCACGGGTGTCGACGCAACCTCCGACACCGAGCAGCGCCCCGCGCGGCACTCGTCCACGAGTTTAACTCATGGATGGCGGTAAATGTGCTGAATCAGCTTGAGCCTGAGCGGATGATTCTGCGTCGATCGGGCGCCTGATCGATCCCTGTTGCTCTACAGTCTCCGCCTAATGCTGTGCGAAGCGATACCTGTGTCTGTCACGCCACGTACTTACCCGCATCGGATGATATATATGCATGCACCACCTGAATATATGATTCAGATATCCAATGCATGATCGAGGCCACCACCATCTCAGGCGATAGTCCCCGGCCGGATCAGTATCAGGTGCCTGAATAATTGTTGTTATCTGAAGGAAAGGCGTTTAAATAATTCATTCAGGAATATTAACTGTGTCTCGGCGTACATAATTGAGGCAAGAGGGGATAAAACAAACAACATGACAGCATGAAGAACCGAAGATATGGTTTTATTCTTGGCACAGAATCGTTTGGGAACCAATTCTTAATTTGACGATACAAGACAGATTATTGGCTATGCCGTATATACCCTGGAACAAAATACATTCAGTTCACACGGACGTACTACCTAGTGGTTATTTGGACCAAAAGCAGCAGCACATTTAGGAGCAAGCAACGAGATTTCCTTGGTTGCTTTACTCAATAAGACAGTCACCAGGACCTGACCGTGTATGGAGGAATGCCCTCCCTTGTTGACCCATGACGAGGCCATGACAAAACAATGCCACGGCCGCCGCCGAATGCAGAACGCCTCGACCTCCTGCTGCAAGTGCCACAAGGGGGCCGAGGCACACGTGACACGTCTTTGACGCGCGCTTCTTGCCACTTTTCGCGGGCGAAGCGATATGATCCATCTCGCTCAAGGAAACTGATGACTGACTGGCAGAAAACGAATCGCGGCGCTATCCGGCGTCTCGCTTATAGCTGAACCAGTCTGACGGTGGTACTAGCTAGTAGCTAGAAAGAGTACGTGCCAAGCTACTACGGCCACTGCTAATTAAGGATTAATACTGAAGCCGGTCGACTCGAGCATGGTCACGTCTTCTGAAGGAAACGCCCGGCCGACCAGCAGGGGTTGAGTAAAGCGTGCAGGGATTTACCAAGAACGACAGGCTGAATTCCTCGCGTGAAAAAATGGGGGGATCTCTGCGAACAGGCAAAAACCCCCAAAAATGTGGAGAAAATAATACGGGGGGAAAGAGACGATGGGCGACAGTCGCCGTTGATGGCGATGCCTCCTTGTAATGCATCTACCTAAGATACCTGCACGAGTGACATCACGCGAGCAAGACGTGCACACCGCCCCCCACCCCTTTTGTTCTGCACATCAGCTGTAAGCCACACTACACTGCTCGGCACCTTTCTGAGCTCAATAAATCGCACCAACCCCCTCCCTCCTTCTACCACCATTGCCGGCCATCCCCTTCGTCGATCACACGAGCAGCTAGCTACTAGCTGCCTCTCGATCGGCTAGCTTGTCGCGTTGCGTACAAACGTCAGTATAGAGTCCATCGTCGTCGATTTGCTAGTGATCTAGAGGAGGGAAAGAAATGGTTAGCGCGCATACACTCTCTTCCTCGGCTATCCTTCTTGCATCATCTCTCGTTCACATCAGTATACACATGCAGTTTCAACAGTTTGTTTTCCCTGGAAAATTGTCTGAGATGCACGGAACATTTATGCATAGGAGCTTGTAGTAGAGTGACACTGTCAATAACTAACAGTATCTAGCTCGATGATCGATGGTTGCAGTCTGCGAACGACGGCGACATGAAGATGAGGGCGATCGTCGTGGAAGGAGGAGGGGAGATGAGAGCGCCGACGCCGAAGCAGGACAAGTGCTGCGAGTACACGCTCGACGGCTCCGTCGATATCAAGGGCCGCCCGGCGGTCAAGGGGAAATCGGGAGGATGGCTTGCCGGAGCTCTAATCCTTGGTATATTATTCTGCTGTCCAAGCTTTAATTTCCTGGCGCATATTACGTAGTTTTGCCTGTTGGAATTGAAATATAATAAACAAAAAAACCTGCCGTTATCTCCTGCCACGCCAAATCAAACTGCCAAAAGGATTTCCAGTTAGCTCTTGCAACGTCATGAATGCGCGAGTCACTCTGAAGTGCTGCTCTCGAAGTGGCGGTAGACACCCGGTCCTTTTTTATGCGTGATTATTCTGCATGCCGAGGTGACATCGGCCATGCATGCAACGCCCGGAACTGGGAGTTCCTGGTCACGGGAGGCTGCTTGGACGCATTACTGACGCCACATTTTAGCTAGACAGGGTGATCATTAGGGGATGGAGATTCCGCCATGATCTAGCTAGCAATCGATCTGTACTGTCTGTAGCTACCACTGATAAATGTGTCGCTGTCATAAGCTACTGTCAGTAGCTTGCTACTGAAACTAAAGCGATCGATCGATGTGCTTTGGCTGTCCGGCCGGTTCTGCATTGCTTTCAATGGGGAGTGCCGAAAGCCGAGTTTCCCCATACTGTTTGTGGGTGCTTGTCGATCAACCCTTTTGCCGGTACTATGTGTGCACGTTGACGTCTGTCGATTAGCCATCAGACCGGCCGGTCGGCCTTATTACTTGACACGTCGTGGAAAGGCTTGTTGATGACTAGTAGAAATCGGTGTCGTTGTTTGGGAAAAAAATTAAGGAGGAAGATTATATATAGTGGAAATCGACGTGCTGACGGTGGGTTTTAATTTTGCAGTGAACCAGGGCCTGGCGACGCTGGCCTTCTTCGGCGTGAACGTGAACCTGGTGCTGTTCCTAACGCGGGTGCTGGGGCAGAGCAATGGCGACGCCGCCAACAACGTCAGCAAGTGGACGGGCACCGTGTACATGTTCTCCCTCATCGGCGCCTTCCTCAGCGACTCCTACTGGGGACGCTACAAGACCTGCGCCATCTTCCAGGCCATCTTTGTGCTCGTAAGTCGCACACGTCTACACCTAGACATTCACCGACCACCGATTTAAATTTCGTGTTTCAGAAAGAATAATTCTACATCGATCGATATGCCAATCTACCTATCAGCGTGAGTCGGAAAGAGTTTTCACGTTGCCATCGACGACGACACTATATACCGGCGGTCCCCTGTTTCTACTTGTGTCCGTGCCTAAGCTTTTGGTACAGACCGGAATCATTGGTTCCTGTGATGTATACGTGACAGCAAACACATGTTCTTTGTATGTACCTACAATACAAAGGCTACAATTAATCATCCGTGTATAGTAGCACACAGTATCCATTTTGTTCGTCCGCATGCAAAGCTGAAGTGGACGGTTCATAGTATTGTGCACGGTGGCGGGAATGCGGATCCACCATGCATGGATGGGACCCAATATATATATATACACACACACACACACACATACATCATTATTGTTGTGTACGTACACACGTACATCGATCGATCAAAGATTACACGGCTGACTAACTAGTGGCTGTGATGCACGCTTGCTTGTTGCAGGGCCTCGCGCTGCTGTCGGTGTCGTCGCACCTCTACCTAATCAGGCCGGACGGGTGCGGCACGGAGCACGCGCCGTGCGGCCCGCACTCCGGCAAGGAGCTGGGGATCTTCTACATGGCGTTGTACATGATCGCCTTCGGCAACGGCGGGTACCAGCCCAACATCGCCACCCTGGGCGCCGACCAGTTCGACGAGGACGACCCCGCCGAGGCGCACTCCAAGGTCTCCTTCTTCAGCTACTTCTACCTCGCCCTCAACCTCGGCTCGCTCTTCTCCAACACCTTCCTCAGCTACCTCGAGGACAAGGGCAGCTGGGCGCTCGGCTTCTGGGCCTCCACCGCGGCGGCCGCCACCGCGCTCCTGCTCTTCCTCAGCGGGACGCTCCGGTACCGCTATTTCCAGCCCGGAGGGAACCCGATCGGGAGGATTTGCCAGGTCGCCATCGCCGCGTGCAGGAACTGGAAGGCAGGCGTGTCGACGACGGCCGGAGTGGTTAGCCTGTACGAGGGCGACGCGAAGGCGGATGCGGCCGGTGGCAGGAAGCTTCTGCACACGCAAGGGTTCAGTTTCTTGGACCGCGCGGCGCACGCGGACGCGGACTCCAAGCTCGGTGCTCGCGACCCCTGGAAGCTGTGCACGGTGACGCAGGTGGAGGAGGTCAAGAGCATCCTGAGGCTCCTCCCCATCTGGCTCTGCACCATCCTCTACTCCGTCGTCTTCACCCAGATGGCCTCGCTGTTTGTCGTGCAGGGCGCCGCGATGCGCCGCACCACGCCGTTCTCCGGCTTCTCCGTCCCGCCCTCCAGCATGTCGGCCTTCGACATCCTCGCCGTCGCCACCACGATCTTCCTGTACCGCCGCGTCATCTGCCCGTTCCTGGCGCGGCTCACCGGCCGCCCGGCCGGCCCCACTGAGCTGCAGAGGATGGGCCTCGGCCTGGTCGTGGGTGCCCTGGCCATGGCCACGGCCGGGACGGTCGAGCACTTCCGGAAGGCCAGGGCCACCGCGGCGATGAGCAGCGACCTGCACATCATGTGGCAGGTGCCGCAGTACGCGCTGATCGGCGTGTCGGAGGTGATGATGTACGTCGGGCAGCTGGAGTTCTTCAACGGCCAGATGCCCGACGGGCTCAAAAGCTTCGGGAGCGCGCTCTGCATGATGTCCATGTCGCTCGGCAACTACTTCAGCGACGTCATCGTGAGCGCGGTGACCAAGGTCACCACGACGCGAGGGCGGTCCGGCTGGATCCCGGCTGACCTCAACGAGGGCCACCTGGACAAGTTCTACTTCCTGCTCGCCGTGCTGGCCGTCGCGGACTTCGCGGTGTACCTCGTGTGCGCGAGCCGCTACGGGAGCGGCAAGGTGGTCGGGAGGAGCAGCGACGACGAGGAGGAGGGAGCGGCCGGTCAGGTGACAATGGCATGCCCGGCTTACGCATGACCATCACCGGCCGGCCGCCTGGGGTCATACGTATGTCGTCGTTCTTGTCTTCTTGAGGTGGAGGCTGGCACTGGCACTGGCACTGGCAGGCTGCAAATCTCGAGGGCCATAGGTTGACGGAGTTCTTCCATTGATGACGATAGCACAAGCATGGAGCGGGCACGGTGATGATGATATATGATTAAAGAATAAGCACTAAAGCAGAACTAGCTACATACTACATGCTGCTGCATCATGCTCGTCTTTTTTTGGCCAATGTAACAACAGACCACGACTGTTACTGACCAAGACTGTTCTTTCTATCATTGCGCGCTCTACATTAGTTTGCTCATGCAGAATTCAATATCGGGGCTAAAGATTGGTCTAAATGTAAGTTAGCTAGCTAGTTGAATTAGTCCCCCTTCTTATGTACTTATTACTAGACCTAACTTAAGCTAAAATTAACTAGCTAGTAATTAGCTCATGCCCTTAATATTATATATATGTATATTATACTCCCTCCGTCCCTATTTAATTATCGTCGTTGGTGTACGTACCACAAGTTTGACTCGATTTGTAGAAAATATGTGCAATATTTGTATCTCTAAATAAATTTGTTAAAAAACTAAATTCAAAGATCTTTCTAATGATGATATATAATTACCGGCAATTATTTTTTGGAAAGCGCAAGTGACAATTAAAAAGAAACGAAGGAAGTTTATATGTATATGGGTCAAACTATACCCAATAGTTATAGGAAGCCCCAACGAACCCCCCTAGCCAGTTCAACCAGCTGCTGACGCGCATATGTGCATCCAGGTGTTGACATGTGCAGGTGGGCGACCCAGCAGATAAGGCGCATAAAATCCTGGAGCAGACTGCATACAGACTTTTTTGTCACGACCATGCATACAATCCTGTGCTTTGAGTGAATCAAAACCAGTTCATTGATGTATAAAACCTCTCGGCGAGCTGGACGTTCTACCAAACGGCACCTGACATGGGCTGATAAGAGCTGACACATTCTGACGCTGCATGCAAGCATGCATCCCATCTAAATTTCTTCCTTTTTTACGATAATTACTAAACGAAGCATCCGATTCAAAAACGGTTTTCACCATTGAACTCTTGACCTTTTTGTGCACGATTCAAGATCCACTGAGAATATAGTTTTGAAATTTGTGAATATCATAAATTTGAAATTTGAATCATGCCACATGATGGCAGATTTGATGCATATAGTCACTGGTCAAGATGTATACATCAGTTTTTGCCGCCGATGTTGCATAAAAGTTTCTGGTTGAATGAACAAAAAATGTTTTGGTAAATTTAAAATTTGAACCATGTCACTGGATGGCCGACTAGATGCATATAATCACTTGTCAAGATGCGTACAGAAGTATTTTGTGCCAACATTGTATCTAAATTAGTGGTTGAATGATTAAAAAAATTTGCTGACGCATAATAACCTTCCATGAGATGGATATTCTGCCTAACACAACTATGATTGCCTTCACCACCATGATTCCCACAAGGACCCATGATTCCCACAAGGACAATGTATAACATGTACATGAGTAATAATGCATAGAAATATACAGACCTCACGTATAAAATATGGAGACAACATTTTCTTCTCCAAAAACTAAAATTTGAAAAAAAAGCACACAAAGAACAATTGAATGCATACAAAAACTAGTGCTTCGATCAACATTGTTTAAGTACATACATTGTATATAGTCACTGGTCAAGATTTGGTGCACCAACGTTGCATATTATCTAACAACGCATTAAAGTGTGCCATCAATGTATAGAATCATATACCAATAATGTATAGAAACTATGTTAAAGTATATAGATACCACAAATAAGTTCACCAACAATGCATACAAATTTGATGTAACATGAAATGCATATTAAATTACACCAGCCATGTTTACAATTGTATCAAAAGTGCACATACAACTGTTCCAAGGATGTATATACAAATTGATTGTAATAGTATCAACTACAACTTCTATTTTAACCCATTATATACATCAAGATCTCAAATACACATCCGTAAAAGCACCAAGCAAGTCATGAAAGTCATGGACATCTCATTTTCCGAGCCACCATTGACCTCACACCAAATGGGGAGGATTTCCTTCCAACCACCCTGCAACACAACAAAGGAATATCAACAAGTTTTATCCGGGACAGACTAGGTATAGAAACATATTTTAGCACACGCAAAAAACATTACAGCAGGATGAAAAGGCATGACAATATGTTTGCGGGAACAATAATATATAGAATCCTGCATAACAATGCATAGAACTCTTTTGAAATGTAAAGATAACTATTCCAACAATATATATCAATGTTGTAACAATGTATAAAAGTGTGCTAGAAATGATTAAGCCAAACAGTACATGAATAGTTGATGATTGTAGGTCTACAATGCACAACAAATAGTGGCTAACATCCTTGTAAAATAATCTAATTCATATTTTGTATTCATATCATAAACACCTTGTCACAAAGAAAGCATAAAAAATTTAACACAAGGTCTTGCATGTTGCCATGTGTTCAATCTAATAGGTTTTGTGCATGGAAAAATAACATGAGATCACCTTCGTTGGCAGATCCATATGCATGATTAATTGAGAAACAATGCATACAAACAAAAAAAAGACCCTTGTTGAGGTTAAAAAAGACCCTGAAACTTTCACCTTTTCCAATGGTTAGTGGATTGGTGGGCAGATCAGTGGAAGAGCATTTTGAACGAGATAAAACTGATCAACTTGTGTGACAGTGATGATAAACCAACATGGAAATTTTCCAAACAAAAAAGTTCAGTGTTAAGTCTACGTATAATGGTCTTACTATAAATGACCATGGTTTTTATCACAAGCAGATCTGGAAAAGTAAAATACCAGAAAAAATTAAAATCTTCTTATGGTTGATCCTGAATAATGCTATACTTACAAAGGATAATCTGCTTAAAAGGAAATGGAAAGGGGATGCTGTCTGTTTTTTCTGCAACAACAATGAAACTGTACTGCATCTTTTCTTTCAATGTTCCATTGCTAAGTCTGTTTGGGTTACAATTGCTCTTCACTGGGTGCTACTAATGTACCTACCTCCTTTGAACAAAGCTGGAAATGATGTGACATCTGGCTGCCTCATAATAAGAAGTTTCACGCCTTGGGCATTGCATCCATATGTTGGGCGATCTGAAAAGCAAGAAACATATGCTGTTTCAAAAATAAATACATTTGTAACCCCACTTCAATTGTATGTCATGCATGTGCCTTAATGAGTTACTGGGCAGGTATGTATTCCGAAGGTGAAAAGGAGGCACTGATCGCTGGAGTCAACACCATGATGGAGATCACATTGAAGCTGGTGAATAAGAAGCCCAAGAGAATCGACCCCCTTCTACTGCAAGACAAATCTGATGACGCTCCAGAAGATTGAAGGAAGGTGCTCCTCAATGACCGGTGATCAGAAACTGGAAATGCAGGAACAAAGACTGTGTTTTGGCTAATGACTTGAGTCACAAGCTCTTTTGTTGAACTATCTCTGTCTCTATCTATTTCTTTATGTCCTAGTTGGGTGCGTTACATAGACCCATGTAGTGGCTTGGTGATCTAGCTGCAAGCTCACGAACTAGATGCTACCTGTTCCCTTTTCTAGTCTTTGGTCTTCCTGTAATCTATCGTACAGTTACCGTTGTATTTTCGTTATTAGCTTAACGAAAATGGGGTTAATCCTCGGTTCAAAAAACAGAAGCATGGGACTATGAACCTAAAGTCAAACATAAAGGCCCATAAAAAATGCACAAACCACCTCATCTACTCCACTTTATACATTTGCATCCACACATCTGAGCCCTTTCTTCTCCGCAGTCACACACTGCCTCCCTTCTATCTTTGCCACAACTAGCCTCTTCCCAGCTACAATCATTGTCTTTGTCACAACCACACCTACCATCTCCATCGCCGGCCATAGCAGTAGACTTTGCTGCCCGACTTCTACACCTATAACCATGTAACATTCACAAAATATTAGGGACCTAAGTAAGGTAATTACATGTTAATTTTTACTTGATTATACTCCCTCTGTTTCAAATTATAAGTCACTTTGACTTTTTAGTTCACTCACTTTGCTATGTAGTTT
>CM041637.1:11106265-11126404 GCA_023333625.1 Bothriochloa decipiens
AAAAAGTCAAAGTGACTTATAGTTTGGAACGGAGGAAGTACTTCTCAAGCATTTCAATATCTTAAACAAACATATAAAAAATGTAGCATAAAACATCATATGTATACTACATGAACATATCATGAAACATAAAATAAAATAACAAAATTAGTGAAATAATTAATTAGAGTCAAATAAAAAGAAGAACAATGTCGCCAAACATCACAAATTATATCCTAGAACATCAATGTATACTTACTGAACATCTAAATTACATTATAGAACATCACATTCTTACTCATGAATATTAAAAAATACACCATAAAACATTACATGTATATTAGATGAATCGATGAACATGCATCTACAAATAAAAACATAAAATTATAAATAAAACAAAAGAAATTTTAAAATAAAATATGAAAAATAGAAAATGAAATAAACAAAAGTATTCATACTAGAAAAAATAATTTAAATATGAAATGTTAATAAATATATAATAAAACAATAAACAAATATAACACAACTAAATAGAAGGAGGGAAAAGATACAAAACAATAAAAAGTAAAGAGTAAAATAAAAATAGTAAAATAATAAAGAAAATGAAAAGGATGACAAAAGTATGAGAAAAATAAAAATTAAAAGTAAAACTTACTAACAAAAGAAAAATAAAGGAAAAAAATAAAATAGCACAAAAAAGAAATGAAATAAGAAAGGAAAGAAAAAAGAAATAGAAGAAAAAGAAAAAAGAAAAAGAAATAAAACATGAGAATAAATAAATAAAATATTAAAAATACAAGAAAAGTAAAAAACGCATAAAGGAATTTAAAAATAAAAATAGTAAAGCAGAAAGGAATAAAAAAAGAAAAGAAAAATATAAATAGTAGAAGAAACGAAAACAAAAGAGAATCCTCCGACTCGCAAGCTGCCCGCATGTGGGCTGATTTTTTTTTTTGAGCAATGGAGACGCTTGTTGCTCACTGCCGCGTTGGCCTGGATTCGCTCGTGGGCCGCGCTCATGTGATTACAGTGGTTCGAGGCAAAACTGAATGAATGAACCGAGAAAAATAAAAAAAGTGCGGAACGAGTCGGGGGGGTCGGCACGCTGCACGCGTCCGACCGGGTCGGAAGCGAAGATTGGCGAAACGCGCCCTCCCCTTCCCCCCCCTCCCCTACTCGTGCGTTCTGTCTCGGCCCCCTCTCGCTCTCCGACGACTGGTGGGCCGCCGCCGCCGCCGCCGCCGCCGTCGCCGCCCTAAGCCAGGTGCTGGGGCTTTAGTTGGTCTCTTCGCCGGCGACGAGTACCCACCAGGTACTTCCACCCCTTCTCTTCCCTTCCCTTCCCTTCAAGCTGAGCACCTAAACCCTAACCTAAAGCTATTAGCTATTTGGCCTCCAAACATCGAAGTTTTTGCAAAACAATATTGGGTTTACACACCCATGTCCCTATACTGGATCCGCCCCTGGCTGGACGCTATGGCGTGGAGTGGAGATCCGATCCATCGGGACTTGAGATGCTTCTTGTTTGCGCTGTCTGACCCCTACCTTGCTTCGACGCTCATTTTGTTTTGCAATAGTTAATTAGTCACTTTCCCTTCCTTATAACGATCCTTGAAATCCATTTCCTTTGTTTTTCTTCCCAGCCCATCCAGACTGCATGTATAGGTGATTGCTTTATTTTCCAACCCTTTGGGCAAGTGGACCTCCACATCACATGTGATGCCAGCGGCTGGCTGTAGCTCCTGCCTGCGGCCATTTATCTCCATTGCCCTACCTTGGGGTTCTACCCATTCGAGCTGGGTTTGCATCTACGGGGATCGGAGTTTGTTATGTTAGGGTTTTGAGGGCCCCCCCGTGTGTGATCGATGAACCCTTTATGTTTTGGTGTAATGTGGTAGGGATTTCGAGTTTGAAAATACCAATGTGGCTACCCTGCATGATTTTAGGTGAACGTAATGTCAGCACATTTGACTAGTTCTGCTAGAGTGAGAATTTTACCAGATATGCCCTGAGATCTGCATGTTCGCTGTTTTATTATTAATTATTGGGATACTCATTGATTCCATTCATGTATTTGCCTGTGTTAGTTCTCTAACCAAACTTTGAGGCAGCTTGGTCAAATAATGCAACTTAAAGTATTTCACTAGACTAGTATCGTGCCCGTGCGTTGCTACGGGGCAACTGAACTTTTATATTAAAAATGCACGGATCACACAATAAAATAACAATACCGTGAAATTAAATACGATGTTAAAGTGATCATTATTCAAAAAAACAAAGTTCATGAAATTAACAGTCATGAAGAACGCAGCGTTGCGGACTTACAAACTACACTATATAGACCTCTCTAGTTGATATGTATTCTTAAGAAATATCCAACTTTAGAAAAGTTGAACTTGTTTGTTCTAGACGTAATTTTAACATGTTCTGCACTGAGGCTCACACATCTCAATACATGTTTACTCCAAATCAGGTACCAACACAGTGTGAACATAAATCATTATATACCGACCTCAAGTGAGCCAGCTTGTCAATGCTCTAGAATTACTAACTTGAGAAAAAGAAAACATCTCTCCTGTTCATGCATGCTTGAAAGAAAAATTCCAGATCCGATAACGTCATCCAAATTGTAGATGACATGATAAAATTTATTCTTATAAAAATTATCAAGAAATGGATAGTAAGCACAGTCATGTATAGATGCAGCTGCTACAGGCTGCAAGTGTACTAACAGTTCATGCTTTTTTTATCAATTCGGGGAAAGTTTCCCCACCTACTTTTTTATTGAACAAAAGTGAAAGATCACATTTACATAGTTTTGCCCGGCATACCGAGACCATACAGGTGGGAGGGAGGGGAAGCAGAGGAGGGAAGTTTCAAGTCTCAGAGACGCAACTCTGAATGCAAGATACCTATAGGATTTTTGCAACCATAAATACAACATGGTGCCCAGGAAAAATGATGATTTTGAACACTTGCAAATTTGAAGCAATGAATCTCAAAATATTTAGAGTTCAATGACCACCTATTCAAAGCTACATCCTGCAAGCAAGATGAAAGCTTGCTTCTCAGAAGGAAAAAAAAAGGTAACAGCAGCATAGCTACACTTATCTTGATTACTGACAGAATGTGATGGTTGAATTTCCATTGCTAGCAAGGTGCAAGAGTGTGCAGTTTTCAGCTACCTCCCGTTCTTGAATCATAAGCTGGAACACAAACAATGTGCTAGCCAACCTCTGAATGCTTGGATCCTGGGAGTCCTGAATACAGCAATATTAAGTATGTCAAAAAATTCAAAGGATTGCTTAAAGCAGTAAGGTGAGAGTGGATCAAGAATGAGACTTATTTTCATGGACACCAGTTATTTAATACTAAAAATGGCCTTATGCGTTGTGACCTTGTATTTTATTCCTACAAAGAAATTGCATCCAATTGTAAGGAATTCAGCAGAACTGATATAAAAAGAGCAACACCATGTCGATACAGAATCAGGGTGCTTACATCGATAAGTGTTAAGCAAGTATCGATAAACATCAAACCTTAAGTACTCAACCGCTTGCTAGAAGTCACACAGGTATTCAGACCTCTTACAAGCTAAATTTGCAGCGATGATGAGACACTGATCACGTTGCAGAGGAACCGCCCTGCAACAAACTGTTATAAGAAATCTCTCACGTGTTTTGCCATTGGGGGTAAAGCTCTCTCGTGTCCAACAAGATTCAGGTGTCCAAAATTGATATCATGGCCTGGGAATTTTACAATAGAGCATTTAGTCAGCTTACAATTCAATGGTATGATGACAACAAATTTGCATTTGAGACAACATTTACCCAATACCGCTGCATGATCAGCACCAAATTAGCAGTACACAACATCTAATACTCTAATCAGCATACACCAAAATATCAGTACAGGTTTTCTACAGGAAATCTACCTGGCAAACTGATATATTGCACAGGGCAAATAAAATAATAATTGGACCAATGCCCAGTTTCTCTGCACTGGAGCAATAGTAGCAGTATGAGAATATCCAACAAAGTAATAGTTACCAATCTCAAGTGTTGATTTTATTCTTCAAAGCATGGCGAATACTGTACAGTTATAGTGTTGAATCCCTTCAAAAAATACAACCTTCGTTCGAATTGAGGAAAGCACACATGGTTGCATTTGCAGTAGACCATGGTCACCACCACTGCTGCAGATTGCCAAAACGACCTGGACAAGAGCATAAGCAGCAGAACTACAAGGATGAAAATTACCAACACAAGCCTGACACCAATAGAGACCTCCTGTAAATTATCCAAACCATGACTGCATATATACCAGACATATTCAAATCATTGTTCTCTCGATGGACAGACGTCAAGATTCAATCCCAGATATTCGGTTATTTGGAAAAAAATAGATTTAGAACAAAAATTTTTAGCCATATGATTATTCCAGTTTATTACATGAAAATAATGTTAATATTCACATAAAGAATATTGTTCCCATTGTTCCAATCCTTGACGCTGGAGCAATGCAACCAAGCAAATTATCACAAGCCTTGTTCTTGGAAATCCTGATCGTAGTCTATTTCTACTCAGCCAGCTCCATCAATATTTACAAAGAAAACATCAGAAGTGGTTCCACATTCTAGTGAGCTGCTGCAAATCAACATTCATATATGCCTTGTAAGATGCATAAATTAAAACATTTGGTCTCATAATTATGGGGAATCTAAACATGAACGCTGCAAGAGATTCCCTGTTTTACATAGGATGCTGGGGGATCTTAACATCAAAAGTGCTAGTGGGTAGCCTTTTGCTACCACATGACAGGAAGCCTGAATTCTAAACTCAATACTTTTTGTCGCCAAAACAATGCTTTCAGCTAAGTTCTAATTTCATCGGATCATCAACAGAAAGAGGGCAACGCAATTGCTGAATCCTCAAGCAGCGGCGGACCCAGCAAAGCACATCAACTTTAGCAAAAAAAGAAAATCGCATTTTTTTGGCATATACTACATACAAAAAACTGTAGTTAGATGAGATCTGAATACATACCCAGATTGCTTAAGTTAGGGTTCACGTGTTCAGTTTCACACAGCAGGGAGTGTCGGATACGACGTGATACCTGGTGTGTGCTGGTCGCCGGCGACGACAGACTTGAATCGCACCCTCACGAGCAGCCCGCCAGGGTCACCGCGCCCCCAGCCGAGCGGCCGGGCCAACCCATGGCAGTTGTGCCCATGGTCAAGGGAGGTGCGTCCCTGGCCAGGCTGCCCCTGAGGTCGCCAGTGAGGCGGTGCAGGTGGCGGGGGATCGTCGCTGCCGTCGTTGGAGGCGTTGTGGGACGGGAGGGAAGCCGCTGCAGGGGCCGGAGCAGTGGCCGTGAGGGACGACGGAGTGGAACTCGTGATACATTTTGTTTTGGAAAAAAAAACTGCATGCAACAAGACACGGGGAGAGTCTTTTTTTTTTTTTTGGTTTCGGAAAGAAATTGTATGCAGCAACAGACCTACGGGATTGGTGGCCTCCCGTTGATTTGGCGCTTACCTTGCATGTACGGGTGGATTGGCCCTTGCCTTCCATGTTTTCTGCCGATGATTTTATTTGGACGCAATTTTTTCTTTGCGATGAGGGGTTGCGGGAGGAAGGGTTACGGGATTGCAGCAGGCAGGACCATGGGCCCACGTTAGAATGTCGCACCAAAAAGATGTCCACTCTTTAGTCTTTTTATTTGTGGGAGATAGCTGCGGAATGAATTTATTCTTTAAGAGCAACTAGAGGAAATGTTACTGTGATACGTTATGTGTAGCTGTGGGATTTCTTAGAATATACATGCTGTTTGATTGGACTATTTTGCACTGGAAATGATTCACAATGGTATTCACTAACGTTCATTTCCGTTTGGTTAAGATATGCTGTAATTGTATCACGGCAGGACTCGATCCTGTGATATGCACTGCGTTTACCACCCATAACCCACCACTAGTGGATCGCATTGCTGGCAGCTATCACCTCATGCGAACCAAACAATCAGAGCAATAGTTACTTTTTTTCTAGGTTGCAGTGTTGTCCATTCCCATTGACGTTTACGTTGTCAGTGCACTAACCAAACAAAACCATTGTTATTTCTGGCATCGCCACCAAACGTGTGCTATGCTTTACTTCTGCTGATCTGCATCAGAATTCCTCTGTCAATGAAGGAATGGAGAGTGTGAAAATTTTTGTCATGCCTTTTAATACTCTGGTTCCAAATGTAGGTCATTTTAGCCTTCTTAATTTTTCTCTATTTTTTTGTAGTTTTAGAACTTTTACACTTTGTTTACCCCTTTTGTCCATTCTTGCCCCTGCTTAATAAATGCTACCACTCACACTCCAGGGGTTTCAGAATAGCTCATACAGTATATGTTACTATGGGTTGGAATGTTGGGTACCTTCTTTCGACATTAAATTTTTCATTGGGCCATAGGCATACTGCACCATCTGCTCTTCAACACATTGGGCGCATATATTCCTGGTTCATTGATTTTTTTTGTTTGACCCAAAGCTATGGGCCTAAAATCCTCCAGCATGATCAAATTTTACAAATGTAAAAGGATTTTTTTTGTACAAGCAGACCACAAAGAACTAAGGGGATTTACAGAAACTGAAATTGCTATGTCAGCTCTTTTTCCTTGCTACTCGCTACATATTGCTACACTTGAAGGAACTAATCACTAACAGTTGCTGCACTGTTGGTATGCCAGTCCCAGTTTGCTGCACATGCTCTAAGATATGAGATAGTGCTGTGCGAGTGATTGGAAAGATGGCGTCAAAAGGTCCCCGGTCAAAGCTAGACCATGAGACAAGAGCTAGGCGTCAGAAGGTTAGCTCAGATTTGATATTGCATGAATCCATCCACTGTGAATTTCTCTTCATCTTCTGGGCTTGTTTACTTGGCATATTTGTACCTGCATACTGCCATTTTTATGGTGTCATGCTTCGTAGTTTGAGAGGAAAATAAAGTGAAACTGTTATTGTTTGCGCAGGCTCTTGAAGCTCCAAGGGAGCCTCGACGGCCAAAAGTTCACTGGGACCATGTCCTTGCTGAGATGGTGTGGCTGGCAAAGGTTGCTTACTATATTATATATCTATAATTGGCAAATCTCAATCCTTCTAATTGAAAACCCTGCTCTAATTTATCGTCAATTTGTAATTATTTTTTCTTTTTACAAGCTTAAACTTGTGTATGCTGCAGGAGTTTGATTCTGAGAGAAAATGGAAGTTGTCCATGGCCAAAAAGATTGCTCAAAGAGCAAATAAGAGCATAGTTGACCAAGCAACAAAGGGCGAGAGAAAACAGAAGGTTTTATTCTTGTGTCACACTGTTTACAAATTGTATAGTCCAACCTAGTTGCAATGGGACTGACAAGGCGTCATGATTAGTTGTGGACCAGACCAATTACTCGAGACTAGTCAGTCTTATTTCATCAGAACATATACATAATATATAGTATACACTATAAAGCAAGCATCAAGACTACATTTCAAGGTCATGCATGATCTCTTCCACCACTGCATGCAGCTGTTCCGCAGTTGCGCACATACACAACAGCTGTACAGCACCACTGGCTTGAGAGTGCGTTGGTGGCTTGATGGCTCCACAAGAGGACGAATGGTGCATGGGAGATGAGGTATAGCATTTTGGGGGGGGGGGGCCCCCTGAGGAATAGCGTGGGGGAAGAGGGGAATCATATACGGGAGGAGTTGCAGCGGCGTGGGATAAAGAATTCCAGTGAGCCTCTGTTCTCTGCGTTTTGCTGGAGTCTAGGCACACTTATGCTAACTCTAAGAGGCCAAATTGGCAGCCCGTAGCCCACACCTCTAAGCCCAGTTGAGCAGGCCCGTGAAAGGAGGTAGTTACAGCATCCAGCCTGGGTATCCTCCTAGTCAGATGACTGGAAACCTAGTGAAGTTTCTAGTCAAGCTAGTTGCCTCAGTGTACCTAGTTGACTTCAAGGAACCAATTAGGCCGATTAATTAATCACAATAAATGTGACGACTCGTAAACACTGTTCTGTCATATATCTTGGCTCTGCTCGATGCTGCTACTCTGGCAGACATAGCGCTGCTGCTGGTTTCCTTTCGTAACTGAACAGTAGCTGCAGGAAGGGGTGCAGCAGCAGCACTGCGGCTGCTGCAGCAAGCTCTTCTGAGCAAGTCGCTTATCTATGAAATGTTAGCTATGGTTATTTTCTGTAAGGCCTTTGAATGAAGATATGGTGCTCCAGTAATAACCCAAAAGTCGAATTATGTAAATAATGAATTGAGAGAATTATTCTAGTATATGATGATTTTTTCTTCTGCAGGAGGAAGAACATAGAATGCGAAAAGTTGCCCTTAATATTTCAAAGGATGTGAAGAAGTTCTGGACTAAAATAGAAAAACTGGCAAGTTCATTTTTATCTTCTAACATCGTGGCTAACCGTGACACTACTTCATTTCCTTTTTGGAAGAAAACTGAGCTATATATATATATTTTATTTGATGGAAAGCAGGTTGTTTATAAGCATCAATTGGAGGTTGAGGAGAGAAAGAAGAAGGCACTTGATAAGCAACTTGATTTCCTTTTAGGTCAGACTGAAAGGTATGTCAGTCTCATTATGGTTCATCTGACCGCATCTTTAATTCTGTTCCTAGCTGTATATTGACCTTCTATTCTTTGGTACAATTTTCTCCAGGTATTCGACAATGTTGGCAGAAAACCTTGTGGACATACCCTATTCCCAAAACCTAGAAAATGGGACTTCGCAGATAAGCCAACCATCCCATCAAGAGGAAGTAGCAGAAGAGAACATAAATGAAGCCATTCCTGATCAAGAGGAAGTAGCAGAAGAGAACATAAATGAAGCCATTCCTGATGATCTTGGTTTGTAGCATAGTGATATATTTTGCATGTGTCAAGACCTTATTTCCGTTCTCTTGGTTTAAACAAATTCTGTTTGCAGATAATATGGAAGTCGATGATGATTATGAGAGCTCCTTGGATGAAGAGCCAGTAAGCCATTTCAGTTACCTAATTCAGTTTAAATTTGTTTCTCAGAAAGTAAATAAATGTAAGGAATTCTGTGTGTCAGGGCACACTTGTTAATTTGAGAAGGATCCTTCTCTTTGAGGCTATTACCATCCATACTTAATATTGTACTGTTATATGGAAGTAAATCTATTTTCATTTATCAATTATTGTTCAGACCAGCAAAAGTTGGTGATAGATTTTTTTTGATAATACTGTTAACTCTAGTCAATTTTGAGTGGGCTGCATAAAAGTATTGGAATGGAATGTTTGTTGTCTTCTTGAAACCGTTATTCACATGAGTTGTACTTGTATGTGTGAATGCTGCAGGAAGATGATGAGCACACAATCGATGAGGATGAAGCTCAGATCACCGAAGCTGAGAGGAATGAAGAACTAGCTGCTTTAGAGGCAGAAGCTGACCTACCACTGGATGTTATTCTCAAGATGTATACAAAAACCAAAGGTGATCTCCAACAACAATTTTCTAACCCACTTCCATACATAGAGGGGAGAATGCTATGCACTGCTTGACACTCGATTGATAATTTGATTAGTTCAATATGTCTCAGTTAGCAGGGAAAGCAGTCCAGACAGCAAAGACATGTCAAGTAACTTAGGTTTGAAGAACTTGATTGTAGGTGAGATTGTGTAGAATATTAGGAAGTTGGTCAGACTCTTTGATGCCATTTCTTATGATTGATGTGGATCTTCCCTTTTTTTTCAGATTCTTTGAACCAGGCTAATGGCTGTGATCATGAACCTGCTCACTCTTCAAGCGACGATGGCAATTGTTCTGAGGAAGTGGATGATGGTCATTCTTATGCTGAGTTTGTGAAGAAGAGTCATGTACGCTTGCTTTCTGTATCCTATTTGTGCTCCATGTGTTGGGTTTATTCTTTATTTCATTCTTTGGATGAAACCCTAGACATAGAGCATTATCTGACTGTACTGCCAAATTTTTTTAACTTTTCAGGGTAAAAGTAACGGAAACATTTCTTCTATCAATGATCAGGCATGTTCTAGTCATCTATGTTGTTTATGATTTTCTTTATCCTTTATCCCACTGTTACATACTTATGTTCATGTTGTTTCTTTACTATCGCTGTCTGAGGGCGATGTCTCTGGAAACAATCCTTATGTGTGGAAAAGGGGAGTTTGCGGTGGTCATGGGTCAAGAAGAATTTTAACACCAGCTATTCGTGGACTACCCCTTCACTTGATAGTGTCTGCCCTACTAAACTTCTTTGGTAGCCCAATTAGCTATTGAATTCCCCCTATCACATGAAACTTTATCTTTTCAAAATTCAACCTCCATTAACAACCTTTAAGAAGTAGAGGAAGAGCAGAGAAAGAAATCCAACACATTATGGATTACTGAATGTGGACATTTTAAGCTGCAGTTCCAGTAAATTTAGCTATAATCAACATTGTGACATCAAGGTTTGATGGCAAATATTAGGAAGCATGTAGAAAGCATGTAGATTTTTCAAACAAATTGTGTCATCAGTGTTGATGTTGCCTTAGTTGCTCAATTAGCATGTGTTTGGTTCCTAGGATGAAATGGGATGGGATAGAACGAGCTCATTTGGATGGGAGGCAGGGGGAAAGGGTCATCGTTGCTGGAGGGATATTCCTCTGATATTTTGGGAGTTGGGACCAAGCCGTACTCCTAATTGAGGGGATGGAATTGTCCCATCTGGACGGCATCACTCTCTGTCACTAATTTGCGCTGCTCCTGCCTGTTCCAGTCTTCCTCAGCAGTCCTCACCAAGCATCGCTGCCCTCTGGTCCTCTTCTGTTTCTTCTGGCCTTCCTCCCTCGCTGTAGTCCTGTGATGCGCCCAACCTGGCGGGTGGTGCCTGTCATGGCCCACAGCACCTGCTTCTTGTCTGCCCATGCCCCGTGGACCGTGGTGCCCAACATCTTGAGTGTCAATGGCATGGTGTGGCCTCTTTGCAGTTAGGCTCATGGAGTCATGGCGCTATACTTGGCTGCAGCCATTGCAAATCAAGCTCCGCACCGCCTTCTGTCCTCCAATCTCTGTGTCTCCATGCTCAAAACAAGTGTGGCCCGGGCAAGCTTAAGGAAAAGGGCGCCCTGCACCTTCCTACTGCCGTGTGCTCCACCTTTCCTCGTGCAGGTGTCCTGCACCTTCCTGGCATGGGCGCATGGCCATATCTGCTTCTCAGTGGCCGATACCTGTGTCCCACTGCTAACGGTGGTTGATGGGATGAGAATCACCATCCATCCTCATCCTTTCTGCCAAACGCAAAACTGGGGTTATCATATCCTAGTAACCAAACAGGCTAGTGGGATCCCCCCCCCCCCCACACAACACACACACACCAAAAAAAAGGAAAAAACAAACAGGGACAAGGCTTTCCCATCATAGGTTGCCTCCAAACGTAACACATGTTTGTTTCACTTATTGCACTGGTGGTTGGGGATATTCAGCTTTGGCTTCATGCCAAATAAAGATGAAATGGTCTGGTTTTTGAGCTCAACTAGATGAATGTTGGCAAAAAAAATGCTTTCTAGTACTCCTATCTGGCTATTTTATGATTATGTGGTTATGATGTAACTGTGATATTCTTTTTTTCAGGAGGACGAAGATTACATTGCTGCTGAAGAAGTAAAGGTACCATTGCCTTTTCATCTTGTTTCCTCTTTTTTCGCCATACTACCTGGATGGGAGTTTATACTTGAAGAAAAATTGGGAAAACTATAGCCATCTAGAAAAGTTGTCATGTATTTAAGTCCTGCTGCCTCGTGATACATAATATATGATCATCTCTGATAGGATGACGAAGCAACTTTGTCTGAAGAGGAAGAATTGGCAAAGAAAGAAGATCCTGCTCATCTGGAAGAGGTGATTGCTGCCATAGTGCCATCAATCCATAACATCATTAACTTTTTTGCATTGTCATGCTGAAGTGCTCTAGTTTAGTTTTTATTGCAAGGAGCGTAAACTTAGCCGGTCCTGAAAACTGATTCATTCACATTGTTATCATGTGCAACTATGTAACACTATCATTCTTTCTCTGAAGTTCGCTTCATTTATTTTGGTCCTGGACATTAATTCTGGGAATACCAAGAGACTAAGTTAATTAAATAGAATGTTTGGGCTATCTGCTACCACCTTTGGTTCCACAATCTTTTTAAGTTAGTTTAGAACATACAAAGATTCCTTTGGTCACACAAGTTTGTTACTGGATGAATCCCAATTCCCAATTAAAAGGACAGCTGTTTAAGTTTTGATAAGGGACCTGATTATATCTTGTGCATGAGAAAGTGACTCAATGAGCATATTAGCGATGCATTCGTTTGACTGATTGTTAGGAAAATACCCTTATATTTCTGCAATTATTGGGGGCTCAGTATTTTGTTTTCTGAAACTTAGCAAGTTCTCTCTATCTCACACACAAAAACCCAAATTCTAGGGTTCGTTATTTGACTGCTGAACAGGTAACAGAAAATTGAATGAAAGACCACACAACTAACAATGTGGTGCATATTTGAATCAGTAGGATCACATAAATATTATATATTAATCCATTAGAACCATGTCTAAAAGCCAAAATGTGACAGTGTACTGGTCTATGCAGACAGCTCTGGTGGTCAGCATTTGTCCATTCAGATTTTTTTTGTAACCAAATTCTTGTTTCAGTTAAATTAAAGGTTTCATAGGTTGGAGTCGGACTAGGACTTTTTTTATACATTAATTGCAAATACCCTCCCAATTTTTCTAGCAATTGGTTTCACGATTACATATGTTCCAAAAGGGTTCTGCTAACTATTTTTTCATGATCATATGTTCTTTCAATGTAGATTAAGTTACTGCAGAAGGAGAGCGAGATACCACTAGAAGAACTTCTCGCGAGGTACCGAAAGGTATAGTTACATTTTCCATTGCTTTCTTCAAACAATTTACTGTGGTCCATTTGTAATACCTTTTTTTATATTTAGGATGGCTGTGCAGATCATGAAACAGCGGAGTTGGAGAATTCACCCCATTTTGTTGAAGAGGTCAATACTGACATGTCTTTGGATGATCAATCTGTGAACATTTTGGAAGCAAAATGTGATATATTTGTGGATCACCAATCCAGGGATGTGCTGGAAACTGAGCACAAGGCTCTGCAATCAGAAATCGATGTGCTGGAAACTGAGCACAAGGCTCTACAATCAGAAATCGCATCAGAGCCTTGCGCTGAACAAATTTTTGTGGAAGAGAATAATCTAACTGATGTTAAGACAGTCCATGCAGATAAGAGTGATGATGTAATTGCTGATGCTGCAGCTGCTGCAAGATCAGCACAACCAACTGGCAACACCTTCTTGACTACAAGTGTGCGCACGAAATTCCCATTCCTTCTTAAGCATTCTCTTCGTGAATACCAGCATATAGGGCTGGATTGGTTGGTTGCTATGTATGAGAAGAGGCTTAATGGAATTCTAGCAGACGAAATGGGTTTGGGCAAGACAATCATGACTATCTCCTTGCTTGCACACCTTGCATGTGAGAAGGGAATATGGGGTCCTCATCTTATTGTGGTGCCAACTAGTGTTATGCTAAATTGGGAGACTGAATTTCTTAAGTGGTGTCCTGCTTTTAAAATACTGACTTATTTCGGAAGTGCAAAAGAGAGAAAGCAAAAACGTCAGGGCTGGATGAAACCAAATTACTTCCATGTTTGCATCACAACATATAGGCTTGTCATTCAGGACTGTAAAGTGTTTAAGCGAAAAAAGTGGAAGTATCTTATTCTTGATGAGGCTCATCTGATAAAGAACTGGAAATCACAGCGTTGGCAGACTTTGCTCAACTTTAATTCAAAGAGACGTATTCTTCTGACTGGAACTCCACTGCAAAATGACCTTATGGAACTTTGGTCCCTCATGCATTTTCTGATGCCTCATGTATTTCAGTCTCATCAAGAGTTCAAGGATTGGTTCTGCAATCCAATTTCTGGGATGGTGGAAGGCCAAGATAAAGTAAACAAAGAAGTTATAGATCGATTGCACAATGTCCTTCGTCCATTTATACTGCGTCGACTGAAAAGGGATGTTGAGAAACAGTTACCAAAGAAGCATGAGCATGTCATATATTGCCGACTTTCTAGAAGGCAAAGGAACTTGTATGAAGATTTTATCGCTAGCTCAGAGACACAAGCAACACTGGCAAGTGGGAATTATTTTGGCATGATAAGCATCATTATGCAACTTAGAAAGGTCTGTAACCATCCAGATCTTTTTGAAGGTCGCCCAATAATAAGCTCGTTTGACATGGCTGGGATTAACATGCATCTCAGCTATTCAGTCTGCATGCTCCTTGATCAGAGTCCATTTTCTCAGGTGGACCTGTCTGATATGAATTTTGTGTTTACTCAAAATGAATTTACCATGAGTTCCTGGGAAGCTGACGAGGTCATCTCAGCCTTTCCTTCAAGTATCACCTCCAGGGAGTGTGACCTGGATATTTTTTGCTCTAATAAGGATCAACAGGGAAGTAATCTGACAAACATTTTTGAAGATATTCAGAAAGCCCTACAGGAGGAGAGAATGAAGGAATCCAGAGAAAGGGCAGCTTCCATTGCATGGTGGAATAGAGTTAGATGCCAAAAGAGGCCTGTCTATGGCACAAACATGAGACATGTTTTGACTGTAAAGCATCCAGTGTCAAATATTCTTGATAAGAGGAACAACCTTTTGTGCCACATGGACTATTCATCAAGCCTTGCAGATCTTGTTCTTCCATCTGTGGAACGCTTTCAGAAAATGCTTGATATTGTTGAATCATTTACATTCACAATTCCTGCTGCTCGAGCTCCTCCCCCTGTTTGCTGGTGCAGCAAAGGAAAGTCTCCTGTTTTTATTGATCCGGCATATAGAGAAAAATGCATGAACAAGTTTTCACCCATTCTGTCTCCTATAAGGTCTGCTATTGTTCGTCGTCAAGTCTACTTTCCTGATAGGCGTTTGATCCAGTTTGATTGTGGGAAGTTGCAGGAACTTGCAATTCTGTTAAGGCGTTTGAAGTCAGAAGGGCACAGGGCCTTGATATTTACTCAGATGACTAAGATGCTTGATGTCTTGGAAGAGTTCATAAACTTATATGGGTATACATATTTACGTTTAGATGGTTCTACTCCCCCAGAAGAGAGGCAGACTCTGATGCAGAGGTTCAACACAAATTCAAAATTTTTCCTTTTCATCTTGTCCACTCGTAGTGGTGGTGTGGGAATCAACCTTGTAGGTGCAGACACTGTCATCTTCTATGACAGTGATTGGAACCCTGCAATGGACCAACAAGCACAGGACAGATGCCACAGGATTGGTCAGACTCGTGAAGTTCACATATATAGGCTCATTAGTGAAAGCACTATAGAGGAGAACATTCTCAAGAAAGCGAATCAGAAACGAGCTCTTGATGATTTAGTGATACAACGTGGTAGCTACAATACAGAATTCTTCAAGAAACTTGATCCTATGGAGTTCTTTTCTGGGCACACGTCTCTCAATGCAGATGATCAGTTGAAGAATTGCTCTACAACCGCGGGAGCTTCAAATGATGTGGATCTGGCTATGTCAAATGCAGATGTTGAAGCAGCTATTAGACAGGCAGAAGATGAAGCTGACTATATGGCTCTCAAGAAGCTGGAGGAGGAAGAAGCAGTGGACAATCAAGAATTCAGTGAGGAGGTTACTGGCAGACCAGAGGAGGATGAATTGGTTAATGAGGAGGATGGAAAACCCGATGAACACATTAATGAAGAACACAAATACAACTCTTCTGATGTAGAGAAGGAGAAACACATTACTTTGTCTACCAAACAATTAAATGATGAAAAGGCTCTTACATTGGCTGTTGGTGATGAAGATACTGACATGCTTGCTGATGTGAAACAGATGGCAGCTGCAGCAGCTGCAGCAGGGCAAGCAAGTTCATCTTTTGAGAACCAACTCCGGCCAATTGATAGATATGCAATGCGCTTTATGGAACTCTATGATCCAGTAATTGACAAAGCTGCTATGAATCATCAAGTAAATGTTGAGGAAGAATGGGAGCTTGATCGTATTGAAAAACTCAAAGAGGATTTAGAAGCAGAAATTGATGAAGACCAAGAACCACTGTCTTATGAATGTAAGTATTGTATGTCTGCTATAATTTCCTTTTTGCCACTTTCGAACAGTCTGTTCTTTGTCATTTTGGCATTTTGTGCGTTTTAGCTGGAGCTTTGTGTTCACCTCAGCGTAGATATCTTTCCTTTTTTATGGTTTAGTAATATTGACATCATCTTTATTTATTGCAGCATGGGATGTTGACTTTGCTACGACAGCCTATCGGCAACATGTTGAGGCTTTAACTCAAAAGCAGGTTGTTTATTGACTTGCTAACTTGTATTCTTATGTGTCTCACTTCAAACACAGTGCCTTTTAGTCTGACTTGTTATATATAATACATGCAGTTATTGGAAGAACAGGAAAGACAGGCTCAGGAAGCAGCAAAGGAGTTGGAGGAGAAGAATGATAATATGAGGTACTGAATGGAAATTTATTTTCCTGAAACAAGAACAGTGGTAGTAAATTTTCCTATTGTTTTGTCTCAGTTGCACACTTGCACTTCACTTTTGTGTCAACTGGCAATATTAGCATGTTATGTGCCCACATTATTTCTAATGGATGTTGTAGTGGCTGTTGACTTTTTTTTTTGCTTAGCTTCCCTTTGATATACTATTGATTATACATTTTGGCATTCATCTGCAGCAGTCAACGCAGAAAGTCAAAAAAAAACAAAAAGAAGGCAGGCAAATTGAAGTCCCTGAAAAGAGTGCGTTTGTCATCTGAATCAGAAGTCGTACTGGAGGAAACCTCTGTAGATACAATGAGCATTGATGACAATGCACCCTCACCTGAGCTTATAAGTGATGAATCGCCACACCATTATTCGAACAAGCGCAAGAAGATTATGTCTCCTACTGAGGAAGAGAGTAGCAGCAGAAGTTTAAAGAAGTTTAAGAAAACTCCCAAGTCAAGTTTTATTTCTGAAGCCTTATCACCTAGGCTGAAGGAGGACCTTAATGATTCAGATCCAAAATCAGTGGCTAGAACTAAAATTGATGGCAGAATTTCCATCGTGCCAGTAAAACGTGTTATTGTAATAAAGCCTGAGAGATTGAAAAAGAAGGGAATATGGTCTCGAGATTATGCTTCAGACTCATGGACATCTGAGGAAGATGCAGTTCTTTGTGGAACTGTGCATGAGTATGGTCCTCTTTGGGAATTGGCAAGTGATTGTCTTCATTCTTTCCCAGGTGGGTCCTATAGGGGAAGATATCATCATCCTGTGCATTGCTGTGAGAGATACAGAGAACTGTTCTGCAAACATGCAATATCAGCAGCAGATAATTCTAACAGTGAAAAGGTTCCTTCTGGGACTGGAAAGGCTATACTTAGAGTATCTGAGGTGAGTTGATATCTTGTCTTCCTATTGGACTACCTTATCAAAAAAGAAGCTTTGTAGTATGCAAATTTTGACAAAGATCCGACTTTTGATTATATTATTGTTGAATTTCAAACAATCCATTAACTTCATTATGATCTCAAAATATTTATGAGATCATGCAAGCAAACAGGAACATGTGACTTTGCTTTTGCCATGTTAAAACTTATCTGCAATTTACTGCTGACATAAAACTCAGGGCTTCTTTGGATCTATTATTCCCCATCAGGATTGGAGGGGATTGACGGGGACATTAGGTCATTTCCCTCCTTCAATCCCCGCCAATCCCACGGAGAATGGGTATATCCAAAGGAGCCCTTATTGTGCTGGCAAGTATCTGATTTAAATTATATCTTTTTTTTCAGGACCAAGCTCAGATGTTGGTGAATGTGACCAGTGAACTTCCTAATAATGAATTGCTTCTCCAGAAACACTTCATGGCTGTAATTTCGTCTGTCTGGAGATCAAAATGTCGCCGTGATCCTGGCCGTCTTACAAATACTTGCTCTAGGGCATTACATACTTACTCTTCTGTGAAGAAGCCTGGTGGATCAAGTGAGAACTGGCCCATGGTAAACTTTAGACCAAGCTTCAATCTAGTTAGGAAAGCCCTTGCAGATGCTCAGGTTAAGTCTACACTAATGGTGATTCCACCACCGTCAAGAAATCAGGAA
Source organism: Bothriochloa decipiens (assembly GCA_023333625.1). NCBI lineage: Eukaryota > Viridiplantae > Streptophyta > Magnoliopsida > Poales > Poaceae > Bothriochloa > Bothriochloa decipiens. Next base: position 11,124,464 of record CM041637.1, read on the forward strand.
TACCGGCGGAATTATTTAGAATTAGAGTTAGATTTCTTGAAAGATCAACATGCTTATGAGGAAGACTTCCCATATGTAGTAAATGTGTCCATACTGGAACCAGAACCTTCCAAACAGGCTCCAGAGCCAGTGGAACAATCGTTATTGTCTGGACATTCTTGTAGACAAGCTGAGAACCGACTCAGGTCAGTGTTGATGCAAGTCTTCACATTTTGCTGTTATAATGGTGGCAGTGATTCTTTGAATTTCATGATTTTTCCTAATATTTAGCCCCCCTTTGCTACACAAAATAATGCTAATGCATCATTTTCATTTTTCTTTGCAGGATAGCATCAGAAGCTTGTCATGATGGTGAAAGTTCTCATTGGGCATCATCAGCTTTCCACATAAATGATGCCTCCCGCCAGAAATCTAGTTCGAAGTCCATAGGAAAGCACAAAGCAGCTTCGGAATCTGGTAGACCTCCCAAATCCAAAGTTCAAAAGATTACTGAATCGCATCAGGAAGGGCCAATTATCACGAGTAATTTTCTCCGTATGCCTGCTCAAGTATTGCCAAGTACAGCTGACTTCCACATTAGTGGCTCCCTATCAGAATTTGGTATCAGCGATTCTGAATTCAACTACTCAGAGGGTCTCTTGCAAGAGGTTGATGACCTCGACTTCTTCCCAGAACAGGGTGACTCTGGTCTCCTTCCTGGTATTGAAGAGTTAGAACCTCTTTCGGATTTCACAGATATCGGATGAACATAGATGAGCAAATTATTCTTGATGGGATGCCCTCGTATACCAAGGGGCGACAAGATTGCCTCCGGCAGGAGCCCAAGGATATAGGCTGAGTTGCTCAGCCGTGCATGGATGTGCTGCAAGCTTGATCATGGTTGGCTGGAGCAAATCTGCTGGCTTGGTGAGGTCACATTGATCCGACAAGCTTGGAGGATGGGTTTGCACTAATGGCGGCATTGGGTAATTTCCATACATGTATGTATATTGGTAGTCTAGAATCGTAGGATGTAGAAATGCCTCCCTCATTTGTGTTTGGGGGGTAGACCTTGTAACTCAGACCACATGGAAATTTTGTTGAGCAGGTACCAACAGAGAAGGGAAAAGAGGAGGCCCTCAGCATCACCCATTTGTTGCTGTATCTCCCTGTTATGTTCATTCTCTGTTTAACCAAATGTTGTTTGGCTATCATGCCATCGAAAACATCTCCGAAGTCGCGTTGGTGGTTGCCATCTCTACCAGAAATTTAGGATGTGGCCAAAGAATGATCAGTCAAGTGCAGCTTATGGGCGCATTATATTTGGTCACAGGAATAAATGCATGGTATCAATATTGTCAGAACTGGTGTTCCAGTTTCACCTGAGGAATGCAATTTCTGGTCTGATCGAGACCACGGAAGCAAGTTTTTCATAGGAGGTAAGAGTGTGGCCATAGTTATACATGTATGTAACAAAATGATGTAAGGTAGTGATCCTCACTCTGGACTTTAAAACTTGTGGTTCCGTAGACTCTGGTCTCGGTTATGCCAATTAATAGACGTAATTTGTTGTTAGAGGGGAGGGAGGTTGAAGAACAGCAGGCTGCTGCTGTGAGCCTGTAACAATGCAGTGCGCCACCATATTGTGTTTTTGTGGTAAGTAGACCATCACTGCAAAGCAACGTTTTGTTTCGCTCAAAAATACTTTGAGCTTGTATTGAGAATGTTTGGCTAATCACATAATATGTAAGCTAACTAGCTGAGAATCAAAGCTAAGAATGTCTGGCCAAACCCATAATAGAAGCTGAGACTGTTTGGCCAATCAAGGTCTTGTAAGCTGAGAATATTTGGCCAATCAAGGTCAAGATGCTGTCCCTCGCTAAGCTGTTTATGCTTAGTTGTGGTGAAAAAACTTATTCTGAAAGCATAAACAGCTTAGCGAGGGACAGCATCTTGACCTTG
>CM041637.1:11216404-11256329 GCA_023333625.1 Bothriochloa decipiens
AAAAAAAAACTACATGAATTTCAGCCATATAAGGCTGTAGAAAAGGGTTTTAATCGTGGAGCTTATGCTCCCACAGGATACTGAAAATCTCTAGCGGTACTGCTTGTCCACCCTCCAGCCCCACGGCACTAAGCACACACCTTTTATGTTTGGTATGCTTTGTCAAAAGCAATCATGGCACCTAGTCACTGTGAATTGATTTGAAGTGACAGATTTACAACGTTTTTTTTGCATTTTGTCTTAATTTTGCATATATACATACCCTTTCCGTCAATTTTTTTATGATAGAAAAAGGTTATCAGAAAGAAAAACAGGGAGCAGACCTACTTAATATCAGCTAGCTATTGCTGTCATACACCATACTCCGGGGATGCATTCCACTAGACTAGACTAGAGAGTCCAGACCAAAGAATTTGCTGCCAAAAGTCTCCTTTCTTGACTTATCTTGAGCATGCTTGAGCTGTTTTTTTTTTTTTACAGGGTGCAGTGAACATGGAAAGAAGTGGTGGAGAATTTCGGAGCGGTGATATGATGCTACTATGCATATGCGCTATAGCTGCACTACTTGGCTACTTGCATTGCACAATGCATGGACAAATTTTAACCGTCAGCGTTCTTCATATGTTCAGCAACAGTGTGTGACGCTGACAGCATTAACCATGTCATTTTCGGCGCATAGGAGGGAAGGGAAGCCATCAGCCATCGGATGATCAGGTAAGCCTAGCCTACTGCCTACCCTATAGCACGTACTATACATGAAATCGCTCGCTTATCTGCTCTGCTGCAGGACAGCAGGGGCAAGAAGCTATCTCATTCTCGGAAACGCACGGCATCCACTGAAAAGCCCTCCAAAAATCAAGGCCACGGCACTCCCACCGGCATGTACGACGATTCCGAACAAGTTACCAAGTAGCAACTGGACCAACCGCAGCGCTGAAAGAACCACATCTCGCCGTCGGCCGTCAGCCGTCAGCTCATCATCGTACCAGTACTCCTCAACCCTCTCCCCGCCTCGTCGCCGTCGGCCGAACCGCCGAAGCAAGTGACAGAACTCAAGCTGTCATGCAATTGCCATTTACCAAGCCACCGCCCGTCCCTGCAGCACCCGTCCCCTGCTCTCCTTCCGTCCGCTCGAGCCAGAGACGGGACAAAGGCGGGGGTGGTAGTGGGGCGCCATCGGAGGGCGACGGCCGGGCTAAAGGAGCAGTCTGGAGACGCTTGGCTATTGCTGCTGCAAAACGCAATGATGGTAACGTCACGTTGGTTTTCCGGTGATGAGAGGCGGGTCGGTCGAGTACGTTATGCACCCTGTGACCACCTAAAGTGCCTGGGGTAGAATGAGAATTAGGTATGTCACACAAGTGTCCATGTCCGTTTACATCAAGAAACCGGTATGCCTAGCTGCTACCAGCATAGCAGTAACGAATTAGCAGCAGGCAAGCACGCGCTCGTCGTGGAGTCGTGGTACCTCGACCTAGCTTCTAGCTATATTGACAGATTGGTGAGGTCTGGAAGATTGTCGAAAGCGTTATTGATCCGTGACGACGACTGCGAGGATTAGGATCGAGTGCGAGTAAAGCGAAAGGTTAGGGAGGAAATGCGCCGCGCGGTTAGAATAGACTAATGGCTCTCCCGGATTGTAAAGTGAACCGCATGCATGCCTATGTCAGAACAATCTAGAACTGCACTTAGGCCGCTTCTCCTTGGCGACCTGATACGGAGTAGCTACACGTCTTTGTGCTAAAAATAATAGTGCTAGCTTGGGTATATATTTTATGCCATGCGATTCTCTGAGGATGAAAGCAATGATTGGAAAAGTCCTTAGCTCCTGCTAGTTAAATCGACAAGGAATCACTATCAGTCAGTTAATTTACTCATCACTCTTTACTCATCTGAACGCACTAAAACAGACTTGATTTGTTTTATGTGCCTGTAAAATTCAGACATGTCTCAGAGGTCCGGGGATACTTGTCTTTTTTGCCAAATCGGTAGCGTGCTTGTAATGCATTTGTGAGAAAAGAAAATTAAAGAGAAGACAGTCGACACGTATGACCTAATTTAAGTACACTTTAAGTTAATCTTTGGTAAAGTACAATACATACTTTATCAATATCAAGTATTATGTATTATCTTATTATACTAATTATTACCAACTGAAAGTGTCCATATGTTTATCCTCACGAAAGAAAAGGACAAATCCTAGAAGTTCTTACAAATTAAATCTGACCTTTTATGCCATTGTATAGTAATTAAAAGTGCAATTAGAACCAATGATAAATTTCTTTCCAACATTTAAAAGAAAATTTTTGAATTTCCGCAAAAAAAAAAGAGAGACTTTTGAATAATAGGTACAACAAGCACTAGAGCTTTAACTTAAGGACCCGTTTTGAATGCACCAATTTCGCAGAAAATCAGTTTAATTTCACAGAAAAAAATGCTGGATTCAAGAAAATTTCCTGGGTTCAAAGGGGCCCTAAATATGGATCAAAAGGTTGCAACAACAACTAATAAAGAGAAAACTTGAAAGCAAATCTAGACTCATGGTCATTGTGCCATCGCTATTATATATCTAAACTTTGAAAGTAAAAATTGTATATCTAGAAAAGGTAGAATGACTTACAATTTGAATTTTGAAATGGAGGGATGGAGTAGCACTCTAGCCCACATAATATAAGGGCACATCGACTAGTGTTTTATAGTTTTCACGACATGCTGCATGCAACACACCTACCAGTGTGCCCTAATATATGCCACGCACAGTGCAGATAAAAGTGGTGAAGGTGGTGCACACATAACACACGCCTGACACAACACTCTTATGTGGCCTATATACATATTCCCTGTCATCATATCTGACTTGCCGACAAGAACATTTGGGCACATTCAACGGTACGCCCCCACAAGAAAAGCGCTCCCAGGAATGACAAGGAACACACGTACTGTCACGCGCTCTCTGGCTGAGCTAAAGGGACTTGTTGCGCAGAGGAACGGTAGGTCAGGATCTCTTGAACTATGCGAATGTCTACCGGAGCAGGACCGCCAGCAACGCAATGCAAGGAGAGAAAAAGCTTCAACGAAAGCTGCAATGTCGAGCCAAATAGCCAATGCAAAAGACGCCCGTCCGGTGCATCCATCGAGCCCGGGCCAGCAGGCAAGTTGCTCTGCACGTAACTCCGCAGCCAGCCACTCGCCTCTAGCTCGTCGCGTGGGCGCCCACTGCTGTGGATCGCTGCAGGCCTGCGCAGCGTGTCTGTACGTCCGCCCGCGCAAGGCATCCGATTATTCGATCCGTCATCCGTGATAAGACGACCGGAACCTGAAATAGTTGGCCCAACGCCCTCGTGTCTCGGCCTCTCCGGGCACAGCCGCATGCACGCACAGTCCGCGCGCCAGCAGCGCCCGCCCCGCCCGCCCGGCGGCTTTTAACCGGTCGTCATACACAGCGGCGCCGCGCGCACGGCGCGGGTCGCCACCAGCTAACCAGCAGCTGTTTGCATGCAGCGTGCACGCTGACTGCTCTGCCTCTGCTCGCCGGCGTCCGTCCGCGAATCTGCTCTGCGGCCGAGTGGTGGTGGGGACTGGGGACGGTCGCATGCATGACCGGTCGAGACGAGACGTCGATCGGGTGGTCGACGCCGGCAGGCCGATGTCTTCTTCGGAACGGTCGCCGTCGGCTGCAGGGGCCGGGAGTGGAGCGTGACGGGGCGGATGGCGGGCACGCGTGCGAGCGATAAGCCAACCACAGCGCGCGCGCGTACGTCCTGATATTCTCCTCCACTTATACGCGCGCGTAGCGCCGGTGAAAAAAAAAGGGGGCCCGGCGGCCGGGGCATATCGCGGCGGGATTCGGGTGTCGACGTGGGCCGCCGGCGTTCGCCACGGCGTGCTCCTGTGCATGGCGTCTCGGCGTGCAAAGATGGACTGACGACGACGACGGGATCGGGGATGAGTCTCTGTTGCTTTTGGCCTAACAGCACATCGTCGCAGAAAAGGCACAAATGTTGGGCTCAGTTGGTGTTTGATCATCGGCAATACTCGCCCGCATTACTCTGGTTGGCGTGCATGAATGTGAAGTGAATGTAGTACCAGGGTACGGTTGCGTTGGATGATGATGATCTGCAGATTTGGTTTTAAAATGCGTTAAAGTTGGTAAAGGGTGATTCAGAGTGTTCGTGTTCCCCCGCTAGTCTCAATATTTTTGCTTGATGTATATACACTCGTGATGTCCTTTAGGCCTCCCAATAGTCACGCTGTTAGTGTTTTGCCAACGTGCTACAATCGTATGTGTCCGGATGAGAAGTCCAGAACGTGCAGTTCGTCAGAGGTGTCCTGCAAAAGCAGACGTCGTTCGTTTGCCACCATTGGGCAGTGGCAAAAGCGTAGTCCTTCTTGCTCTTTTCTGTTGTAGGTTCACTACCGCTGTCTGCTCCGCAGTTACTTTGGTGAAGTCGACCGATATATTGAAAGTAAGTTACATATAAGAGGAGACTCATTTCTTGTTGTATACTATCATTTAGATTTAGTTTGTTTAATTTTAGTGTAAATAAACATATCGGCAAAATCATTGATGTTCGCCAGTGTAGTTCGAGCTCCGATAAGACCCTACCGCGCCTGCAGCGCCAACCCTCTTCTCCTGCCCCCACCCTCGTTCTGCCACCGCTTTCGTCCCAAATCCAACGAGCTCGGTCGCCGCAATCTTCTCCAACTGTGCCGAGACTCCCCCGTCCCGACCTAGCCCGGACAACGCTACCATCGCCAGAGCCTCTAAACCGCTTGGCCACCATCCTTACCGCCTAGCCCGCCGGCTTCCTCCCTCCCTTCTATAGCCGACGGGGTTGGAAAAGAAAGAGCGGGGGAGGCTCTGCGGAGTTGGAGAAGAACTAGCCACCGCCGTCACCACAAGAGGAGAGAGAGGTAGGAGCCATGGACACGGGTATGAGTATTGTTGGCACGACAACCTCCTTCCCAACGTGAATCGGAGGACCGAGAAATCGCATGTGAAATCTCCCCAAAACACTCAAGTTGTCATACTGTATAGCATTACTGTTACTATTCGTACGAATATGCACGAACTAAAAAAACTCGACCCACTGAGGGTAAGACAGCCCCCTGGCATTGTGCTTAAAAAGAAGACCTTCTCACGCAGGTCGAGAAAACCCCCGAACCTCTAACCCAGAGGATTACGAGGGGATTTTTTTCACCTCTGGTAGGGCAGGCAAACGCATCCGCGAGCGCTCGAGAATAAATATATAAATTCTCCACAGTGAGCGCTCCAGCGGGGGGTTCGAATTCAGCACCTCCACCACCAGAAGGGTGCCAACCAAACACCCTGACCATCAGGAGATATACTTGCTTCTGTGATCGCGTTCTCCCTGTGATTATACAGTTTGCCAATGAAACGCTTCTCTCCACCGATCTACCGAATTGCACCATCACGTGACGTGGTACAACAAACAGGCTACAGCCTACAGGCTACTAATACCACTAATTAACGAAAAAACCCATGCCTCCGGTCTCCGGTAGTTTGGCGATGTGTATGGCAGGCTACAAGCAGTGTAGTTGTCTACGGAGTACAACTATGCTTCGCTTTGCGCACTGCAATTGCGAGTGGACACCGCGATCTCAGGGCGGCGAGTCGGCGACTAACAGTCAGACCAGGACTGTGCTTGAGTGCTGACGGACTCCCGTGGCCCCCCGCGCGCGTGTGCCGTGCCAACCTGATCGCAGCCAACAGTAGTGGCCAACGGGAGAGGCGAGCCCACGTTGAGCTGTAAAACACACGGCCACTGTACTGAGAGCCGCCACCCACAGACAGCGCCGGCGCAGGCATCGATCGCTGGGTAGTCGGTAGTCAGTCCCCGCACTGCTCCCTGAAATCGGCAGGGCCAGCCGGCCGGAGCGCCACCGGCGATCGAATCGCTGCCGCCCCCGCTAGCGCCGGCCGAGAGCGACAAGTGCACGAGCTCAGGTTTACTGGTGTAAACCGGCGGCGAATCGGCAGCCAGTCCACGGGTGTCGACGCAACCTCCGACACCGAGCAGCGCCCCGCGCGCTCGTCCATGAGTTTAACTCATGGATGGCGGTAAATGTGCTGAATCAGCCTGAGCGGATGATGTTGCGCCTGATCGATCCCTGTTGCTCTACAGTCCGCCTAATGCGGTGCGAGAGCGATACCTGTGTGTGTCACGCCAAGTACTTACTTGCATTGGATGATATATGCAATATGCATATGCACCACCTGGATATGATTCAGATAGATATCCAATGCATGAGGCCACCACCATCTCAGGTGATAGTCCCCGGATCAGTATCAGGTGCCTGAATAATTGTTGTTATCTAAAGGAAAGGCGCATAAATAATTCATTCAGGAATATTAACTGTGTCTCGGCGTACATATATAATTGAGGCAAGAGGGATAAAACAATCAACATAACAGCATGAAGAACTGAAGAAGATGATTTTATTCTTGGCACATGATCGTTTGGGAACCGATTCTTTGACGATGCAGGACAGATTATTGGCCATGCCGTATATACCCTTGAACAAAATACATTCAGTTCACACGGACGTACTACCTAGTGGTAATTTGGACAGAAAGCAACAGCACATTTAATTAGGAGCAAGCAACGAGATTTCCTAGGCTAGGCCTTGCTTTACTCAATAAGTCAGTCACCAGGACGTGACCGTATGGAGGAATGCCTGCCTTGTTGACCCTGACGAGGCCATGACAAAACAATGCGCCGGCCGCCGCCGAATGCAGAACGCCTCGATCTCCTTCTGCAAGTGCCACAAGGGGGCCAATTAAGGCACACGTCTTTGACGCGCGCTTCTTGCCACTTTTCGCGGGCGAAGCGATATGATCCATCTCGCTCAAGGAAGAAACTGATGACTGGCAGAAAACGAATCGCGGCGCTATCCGGCGTCTCGCTTATTATAGCTGAACCACAGGCTGACGGTACGGTGGCACAAGTAGCTAGAAAAATTACGTGCCAAGCTACTACGGCCACTGCTAAAGGATTAATACTGAAGCCGGTCGAGCATGGTCACGTCTTCTGAAGGAAACGCCCGGCCGACCAGCAGGGGTTGAGCAAAGCGTGCAGGGATTTATTACCAAGAACGACAGGCTGAATTCCTTGCGTGAAAAAATGGGGGCTCTGCGAACAGGCAAAAACCCAAGAAATGTGGAGGAAATAATACGGGGCGGAAGAGACGATGGGCGACAGTCGCCGTTGATGGCGATGCCTCCTTGTGATGCATCTACCTAAGATACCTGCACGAGTGACATCACTTGAGCAAGACGTGCACACCGTCCCCCACCCTTTTGCTCTGCACATCAGCTGTAAGCCACACTGCTCTCGGCACCTTTCTGAGCTCTATAAATCGCACCTACCCCCTCCCTCCTTCTACCACCATTGCCGGCCATCCCATTCGTCGATCACACGAGCAGCTAGCTACTAGCTGCCTTTCGATCGGCTAGCTGCTTGTCGCGTTGCGTACAAACGTCAGTATAGAGTCCAATTTGCTAGTGATCTAAAGGAGGGAAGAAATGGTTAGTGCGCATACACTCTCTTCCTCGGCTGTTCGTCTTGCATCATCTCTCGTTCACAACAGAGTTTCAGCAGTTTTTTTCCCAGGAATTGTCTGAAATTATGAATAGGTTTTCATTGATGCACGGAACATTTATGCATATAGGAGCTTGTAGTAGAGTGACACTGCCAACAACTTACAGTATCTTCTCGATCGATGGCTGCAGTCTGCGAACGACGGCGACATGAAGATGAGGGCGATCGTCGTGGAAGGAGGAGGGGATATGAGCGCACCGACGCCGAAGCAGGACAAGTGCTGCGAGTACACGCTCGACGGCTCCGTCGACATCAAGGGCCGGCCGGCGGTCAAGGGGAAATCGGGAGGCTGGCTTGCCGGAGCTCTAATCCTTGGTATTATTCTGCTGTTCAACCTTTAATTTCCTGGCGTATACTACGTAGTTTTGTCTATTGGAATTGAAATATAATAATAAAAAAACCTGCCGTTAATCTCGTGCCACGCCAAATCAAACTACCAAAGGATTTCCAGTTAGCTCTTGCAACGTCATGAATGCGCGAGTCACTCTGAAGTGCTGCTCTCGAAGTGGCGGTAGACACCCGGTCCTTTTTTATGCGTGATTATTCTGCATGCCGAGGTGACATCGGCCATGCATGCAACGCCCGGAACTGGGGGGTTCCTGGTCACGGGAGGCTGCTTGGACGCACCACATTTTAGCTAGATAGGGTGATCATTAGGGGATGGAGGTCCGCCATGATCCAGCTAGCAATCGATCTGTACTGTCTGTAGCTAGCACTGATAAATGTGTGGCTGCCATAAGCTACTCTCAGTAGCTTGCTACTGAAACTAAAGCGATCGATCGATCGATCGATCGATGCGCTTTGGCTGTCCGGCCGGTTCTGCATTGCTTTCAATGGGGAGTGCCGAAAGCCGAGTTTCCCCATACTGTTTGTGGGTGCTTGTCGATCAACCTTTGTGCCGGTACCTCTTGAAAAAAAAAAAACCTTTTTGCCGGTACTATGTGTGCACGTTGACGTCTGTCGATTAGCCATCAGACCGGCCGGCCGGCCTTATTACTTGACACGTCGTGGAAAGGCTTTGTTGATGACTAGTGGAAATCGGTTTCGTTGTTTGGGGGGAAAAAGGAGGAAGATTATTACAGCGGAAATCGACGTGCTGACGGTGGGTTTTAATTTGCAGTGAACCAGGGCCTGGCGACGCTGGCCTTCTTCGGCGTGAACGTGAACCTGGTGCTGTTCCTGACGCGAGTGCTGGGGCAGAGCAATGGCGACGCCGCCAACAACGTCAGCAAGTGGACGGGCACCGTGTACATGTTCTCCCTCATCGGCGCCTTCCTCAGCGACTCCTACTGGGGACGCTACAAGACCTGCGCCATCTTCCAGGCCATCTTTGTGCTCGTAAGTCGCACACTTCTACACCTAGACATTCACCGACCACCGATTTAAATTTCGTGTTTCAGAAAGAATTCTCCATCGATCGATATGCCAATCTACCTATCAGCGTGAGTCGGAAAGAGTTTTCAACGCGTTGCCATCGACGACGACACTATATACCGGCGGTCCCCTGTGTTCTACTTGTGTCCGTGCCTAAGCTTTTGGTACAAGAATCATTGGTTCTTTTGATGTATACGTGCAAGCAAACACCTGTTCTTTGTATGTACCTACAATACAAAGGCTACACTTAATCATCAGTGTATAGTAGCACACAGTATCCATTTTGTTCGTCCGCATGGAAAGCTGAAGTGGACGGTTCATAGTATTGTGCACAGTGGCGGGAATGCGGATCCACCATGCATGGACCCAAATATATATACATCATCATTGTTGTGTACGTACACACGTACACCGATCGATCAAAGATTACACAGCTGACTAACTAGTGGCTGTGATGCACGCTTGCTTGCTGCAGGGCCTCGCGCTGCTGTCGGTGTCGTCGCACCTCTACCTAATCAGGCCGGACGGGTGCGGTATGGAGCACGCGCCGTGCGGCCCGCACTCCGGCAAGGAGCTGGGGATCTTCTACATGGCGTTGTACATGATCGCCTTCGGCAACGGCGGGTACCAGCCCAACATCGCCACCCTGGGCGCCGACCAGTTCGACGAGGACGACCCCGCCGAGGCGCACTCCAAGGTCTCCTTCTTCAGCTACTTCTACCTCGCCCTCAACCTCGGCTCGCTCTTCTCCAACACCTTCCTCAGCTACCTCGAGGACAAGGGCAGCTGGGCGCTCGGCTTCTGGGCCTCCACAGCGGCGGCCGCCACCGCGCTCCTGCTCTTCCTCAGCGGGACGCTCCGGTACCGCTATTTCCAGCCCGGAGGGAACCCGATCGGGAGGATTTGCCAGGTCGCCATCGCCGCGTGCAGGAACTGGAAGGCAGGCGCGTCGACGACGGCCGGAGTGGTCAGCCTGTACGAGGGCGACGCGAAGGCGGATGCCGCCAGTGGCAGGAAGCTTCTGCACACGCAAGGGTTCGGTTTCTTGGACCGCGCGGCGCACGCGGACGCGGACTCCAAGCTCGGCGCGCGGGACCCCTGGAGGCTGTGCACGGTGACGCAGGTGGAGGAGGTCAAGAGCATCCTGAGGCTCCTCCCCATCTGGCTCTGCACCATCCTCTACTCCGTCGTCTTCACCCAGATGGCCTCGCTGTTTGTCGTGCAGGGCGCCGCGATGCGCCGCACCACGCCGTTCTCCGGCTTCTCCGTCCCGCCCTCCAGCATGTCGGCCTTCGACATCCTCGCCGTCGCCACCACGATCTTCCTGTACCGCCGCGCCATCTGCCCGTTCCTGGCGCGGCTCACCGGCCGCCCGGCCGGCCCCACCGAGCTGCAGAGGATGGGCCTCGGCCTGGTCGTGGGTGCCCTGGCCATGGCCATGGCCGGGACGGTCGAGCACTTCCGGAAGGCCAGGGCCACCGCGGCGATGAGCAGCGACCTGCACATCATGTGGCAGGTGCCGCAGTACGCGCTGATCGGCGTGTCGGAGGTGATGATGTACGTCGGGCAGCTGGAGTTCTTCAACGGCCAGATGCCCGACGGGCTCAAAAGCTTCGGGAGCGCGCTCTGCATGATGTCCATGTCGCTCGGCAACTACTTCAGCGACGTCATCGTGAGCGCGGTGACCAAGGTCACCACGACGCGAGGGCGGTCCGGCTGGATCCCGGCTGACCTCAACGAGGGCCACCTCGACAAGTTCTACTTCCTGCTAGCCGTGCTGGCCGTCGCGGACTTCGCGGTGTACCTCGTGTGCGCGAGCCGCTACGGGAGCGGCAAGGTGGACGGGAGGAGCAGCGACGACGAGGAGGAGGGAGCGGCCGGTCAGGTGACAATGGCATCCCCGGCTTACGCATGACCATCACCGGCCGGCCGCCGGGCGTCGTACGTATGTCGTTCTTGTCTTCTTGAGGTGGAGGCTGGCACTGGCACTGGCACTGGAGGCTGCAAATCTCGAGAGCCATTGGTTGACGGAGTTCTTCCATTGATGACGATAGCACAAGCATGGGGCGGGCACGGTGATGATGATATATGATTAAAGAATAAGCACTGAAGCAGAACCAGCTACATACTACATGCTGCTGCATCATGCTTGTCTTTTTCTGGCCAATGTAACAACAGACCACGACTGTTACTGACCAAGACTGTTCTTTCTATCATTGCGCGCTCTACATTAGTTTGCTCATGCAGAATTCAATATTGGGGCTAAAGATTGGTCTAAATGTAATTTGGCTAGCTAGTTGAATTAGTCCCCCTTCTTATGTACTTTTATTACTAGAGCTAATTTAAGCTAAAATTAACTAGCTAGTAATCAGCTCATGCCCTCAATATTATATATTTGTCTCTACCTAATACATAATGTCCGCTATATTTCTGACCGCTCCGGTCTGGCTTATAGTCCGTTCGGAGGAAAAGATGTCCGCTCCTGTCTGCCTCAGTCCGTCCATAGAGAAAATTATCCGGAGCCCTCAAGTACGTACGGAAAAAGGAAAATAGAAGAGGCCGGCCCTGCAACCCATAAAGAAAAAGGAATAATAGAAAAGGAATTATTAGGTAATGATAGTTTATTAATCTTCTAGGAGTATATTGTAAGCAGTCTAATGTAATTGAACGACAAAATTTGAGTAGCTACTACGAATGATTCATAGATTCAACGAGTTCAACAGCAAAATTCGAAAAACGAGATACAAATCGGGGCACGAAGGCACCCACCTCTGGCGAAGCCGGCCAACAAACTGAGTCCTAGTTCTTCCTTGCCTTCCAAGATGATCTCCTCGTCGCTTATATTGTTGGACGGCTCTGCGTCACATGAAGTCTGGCCTGGTATACTTGCGGTTGGGCTTGGACTCTCGCTTGGGCCTCGATGATGCTGGCCCATTTTCAACTTGAACCTTCTTTTGCTTTGGCGCTGGAGCTCCCTTCTCTGCATTCCTGACATCTCCCCGGTGTTGGAAACCGGCTTGTCCCCAAGCCGGGGCTGCTGGGAATTGAAGCTTGAGCTCGTTCTCTAGTTCCCAAGTAGCCATAGAGGCCGGCCAAGAGGATCACTGGATCAGTATTTCATGTACTAGACGATCACCATGGGACTTCAACCGACGCTATGACTTTCAGTGGAAAACGGTAAGCATCAGTAGCAGCAATGTCAGGAATTGTAGGTGTCACCTGGGTTGCTGGAGGCAAAGCTTTCTTGAGTTGTGATACATGGAACATATGATGCACATTTGAGGTTTCTGGTAATTGGAGTTTGTAAGCCACAGAGCCAATCTTTGCAATAATTGTGTATGGTCCATAATATCTGAAGGAAAGCTTGTGAGAAGCCCTTGTTGCAACAGATGTTTGCACATATGGTTGTAGTTTAAGATAGACAGAGTCCCCAACTTCAAAAGAACGTTCAGTTCTATTTTTGTCTGCTTGTTTCTTCTGACGAAGCTAAGCTCTCTGAAGCTGTCGCTGAAGCAACTGGACCATGATGTGTCGGTTCTTGAGCCATCGATGCCAAGATGTCTTGGTTGCTGTCCATACAAAACCTCAAAAGGAGTACGGTTGAGTTATGAATGAAAGCTAGAATTGTACCAAAATTCTGCTAGGGACAACCATTGTTTCCATTGAGTTGGTGAAAGGATCTAATCGGCCTAAAGGGGGGGTGAATAGGCGATTTTGATAACCTGAAATTTTTAGCTCAAATGCGGAAGTTAAATGCCTACCGAAAGTAGGACCGGAAGTAGCACCGGTACTACCGGTAGTACAACACCAGTACTACCGATGCTAGATTTCCAGCACTTCCGGTACCCTATGAAGCCACTAAATCGAATGCGAAATCAGAGTATATGAGCTGTAAATTTAGATCCAAAGGTTACCACCCCTTTGTTGATGTTGGTAATGAAAGCGTTGAAGTTCTTGAAGCTTTTTACCGCACCAACTTGTAGATCGACTCCTCCAACCTAAGAACTTTGGGGGTAGGGATGAAGAACACGAAGAACACAAGAACAAGGGTAGTCGATGCTACCACCACAGCAAGACACAAGATTTAATCCGAGGTTCGGCAATCCCCACGAAGGAGTTCCTACATCCCCGTTGTTGAGTTCACCACGAAGGATTCCTCCCTCAAGCAACCACGAAGGCTAACTTGAGATATTCACTAAGAATCAAGAGTAATACAAACACATCGGGGTGTCCTCATAAATGAATCAACACGGGCAACCACGAAGAACGCCTAGCCGGCTAGGGTTCCAAGAACCCAAGAGTAACAAACACAAATCAAGCCGGCAAGACGAGGAATCCAAGTGCTTAAGTCATAGATTGAAGTTCCCACACTCTAATCTCACATCCCTGGCTCAAATCCTTGAGGGGATGAAGTTTGGGAGCAAGGGAGAAGAGAGAGCAGGTGAGCTTGTGCGTGGGAGAGGGCTTTTTTCAGTTGCAAGTCGGGTGAGTGAAGAGGATAAGCAAGAAAGAGAGAAAGGAGAGAGTGGAGAGGTATTTATAGTCTCATGTTCAGAACAACTACCGGTAGTACTGCCAGTACTACCGGTTCCTCTCAAAAAGGACCGTTGCAGGTGTCAGGTCGGGCAGAAAGAGTACTACCGGTACTACCGGTCCTAGGACCGGTACTACCGCTAGTTCAAAAGTGAACAGTAACTAGCCCTTTCGACTTTGGCTAAAAAACATTTTATTTTTACTACCGGTACTACCGCTGCTAGGAGCGGTACTACCGCTAGTACATAAAACTGCTAACTCGAAGATCTCGACTTTTGAAAAATAGGCCCGATACTTCCGGTATATAATTTTAATAAAAAGCGCTACTACCGGTGACCACCAGTACTACCGATGGTGAGACCGGTACTACCGGTAGTAGAAAAACTACTACAACTTTGCAAGCTCGATTTTTAGAGAAAAATAGCACGGATACTACCGGTTTAAAAAGCGTATAAGTCCAGTACTACCGGTAGGCTAGATTGGGTAAAGCAAAGGTCATTTCTAAGTGATGTGAGAGAAACGGTGACTCTCCAAACGCCCTAAATATAGACTTGAGCACTTTTAGACCTCGAATTACCAACCTTATTTGTATCCCTCTTGATAGTACGACGTTTCCTACCTTGATGTACTGGGCTTATATAAGCATACTAGCGAGGCCCATATCCAACCTTGATGTACTGGGCTTATATATACACAGACTTTAGGGTTTCCCTCACTCCACCCACCTCCCTCTCTAGTGTGCTCATATCCAACCTTGATCCAGCGAGGACGACCTCCATGGCCACGGATCCAGCGAGGACGACATCCATGGCCACAGATTCGGTGAGGACAGCCATCATGGCTACGGATCCACGGAGGTGGAGGTAGGTACACCACTCTCATCCACTCTTCATCTCCATCTCACTCTTGCTTCATCTCCCTTTCTCTTCCTTTGCATACGACGGCGGGGATCCACGGTGGGGCCGGCACAAGGAGGCAGGGCCGGCGTGGATCCACGACGGGGACGGCCCCCACGAAGTGGATCCGGTGGCCGCCGGCGAATCCCGGTGGTGGCGTGGTGAGGAGCTCCAGGCTATGGCGACGCGACTACGACAAGGAGCAGCTACGGGCGGCGCTAGGGTTTTAGGGTGGGATTGGGCTCGCCGGTGGGCTCGAAAACGGGCTCACCGGCGGGCTCAAAAACGGGCTCGCCGGCGGGTTTAGTTTTTTTTGGAAACTATTAACCGCAGTGGGCAACATAAGGTGCCCGCTGCGGATAATCTCATTAACCACAGCGGGCACCTTATGTTGCCCGCTATGGTAAATCCATTTTTCGTAGTGGGCAAAGGCGCCCGCCACGGTGAGGCCACGATTAACCGTGACCTTCCATCCATGACGGATGCCTTTGCCCGCTGCGGAAAAGGCAAAATACCCGCCACGGAAGTTCATTACAGTAGTAGCGATAGCAACTGGTGTAACAGATGGACCCGGCATAGTCACCAAGGCATGGGATGAACTAGGTATAGTAGATGCATCATGTGGAGTAGAGTGTTTCTCACCAAAGCCCGGTGTAGGAGCAACGGTGAATACCAGACCGTTTCCCACATTTTGGTTTGCTTGCTCACCGCTGGGACTCTCTTCTCGTGGCGAAGTTGTAGCAGATCGAAACACATCAGATCCACCAGCATGTGATGGGATGCTTAGGTGCTCAACATCGAACATCTTGTAAGCAGGGTTTTTAGCCTCTTCGTGCTGCTCCACCATGCGCGCAAACTTGGAAGAGAGGTCACGGAGGTTGGTCTGCAGCTCCAATACATCAACTTGCACTTGAGGCTTCCAATCAGAGAATTCCTTGAGCACGAGAGAGTTGGCATCGAGGGTGGCCTTGACGGAGTGGTGCTTGTCGTCAATCCTCTTCCCGATCCGCGCCTCCATCCCCTCCAACAGCTTGGTGAGGTCGCTGATCTGCCCCTCCATGGAGAGAATCCTCTTTTGCTCTCGTGTCTGGTACCGAGGGCGAAGCAGGTGGTCCTGCTGAGAATCCAGTGTGGCGACCTCGCCGTCGCACCGCGAGCTCGTCGGCGACGCAGAACCCGCCGAGGATCGAAGGCAATCCGATACCAGATGTAAGCAGTCTAATGCAATTGAACGACAAAATTTGAGTAGCTACTACGAATGATTCATAGATTCAACGAGTTCAACAGCAAAATTCGAAAAACGAGATACAAATTGGGGCACGAAGGCACCCGCCTCTGGCGAAGCCAACCAACAAACTGAGTCCTAGTTCTTCCTTGCCTTGCAAGATGATCTCCTCGTCGCTTATATTGTTGGAGACGGCTCTACGTCACATGAAATCTGGCCCGGTATACTTGCGGTTGGGCTTGAACTCTCGCTTGGGCCTCGATGCTGCAGGCCCATTTTCAACTTAAACCTTCTTTTGCTTTGGCGTTGGAGCTCCCTTCTCTGTATTCCTGACATATATCTATATCTACTCTATGTATACTACTCCTATCTATCTACTATACTATAAAAGAATCATAAAAAAATACTATAAAAGAATCATAAAAAAATTAGAATTAATCGTAAAAGAAATCTAATCTTTCAGCCTAGTCTATTCTGTCCACCACTAATTAATCTTGTCCTCATATTTTTACTAGGATCTTACATGTGCATTGCAATGAAAAAATAATATCCTCGTAATTTGAGATTGAACATGTATTATGCATTACCAAAAAAATGATATTTTGAGCATGAACAATTAGAATCTATAACCTAATAATAAGACAGTAAAATTTCAGCCATATTTTTTTCACCAAATTTTCGTCCAGCCTCTTCTTTTCGTCCAGCTTACTAACTATCATGCCCGTGTATAAAACATACATACATATATTGAATACGAATAAAAAAGAATTACTTTTATTCACGATGTCCGTTGTATAAAACATAACCGAGTATTATTACGGTTGTCTTACTGTTGCTTGTAATATTACCGCGAATACGATTTTGATCTTGTTTGAACACGTGCCTACAGCAAGGGCTCGTTGGTGTGCCATACTATGGTAAGATTGTTCTTGGTCGCTTACATTAATATATCTCTGTGTACGAGGACGCGTAGGTCACTGGTGACTTCGCATCGTGTATCCAACTCACGGACAAGAGGTTCTACGAGCCTCGCTGGTGTTGGACAGACGCGATCAAGCTGATTAACAAAAATGCCTGGACAGTTCAAAAAGAAGGTCCGAAGGATGGTGTCGAACATCGCCAGGTGCCCAATCATGCTCGTGTGCGGTAGGACCCACGGTAGCATTTTGCGCTGACGTCTAAGAATCTCTATGATCTGCTCATTCGAAAGGAGAACGAGGGTGTCCCCGCGCCGAACGTTCGTCTTGGTGACAACTCCAGCCACGAAAAGCCACGTAATGTGACAACAGAGTGATGAGTTAAGAGCAACATTTGTATGAAGACTGATGACCGGGGACCAGCGACTGAGCAATGAGCGACTCTATGTGAAGACAAGCTAGATTCGCGTATGACCAGGACGTAGGGCTCGGCATGTGTCGCCACAAGGTGCGAAAGACTCAACATCGGTCACCGTGGGGCCTAGGATCGACATGTGTGTGTGTGTATTGTTTCAAGGATCGGCATCCATGCACACAAGGCTCGACTTGCACACCACGGGGCTCTGCATTAAGTCCGCCAAAGCACACGCAGGCACAGAGCGAGCGCCCACCCAAATCTCATCTCGCAACATCAGAGCAAGCACAGAGGCACAATGTAAGTAACCCCTTTTCTCTAATCCTTGTTGATCGACTAAATATACCACACGGGCATATTTGCTAGTATAATATAAAAGAGCAAATAATTCTTTCTCTTGCTCATGATCCCTTTTTCGTCCGCCAATTACTTTCAACTTTCTCACTTTGAATTTAAAACTGCAAGCCTTCATTGGCACCAACACTCGTGTCATGACTTGGCGCCCGAGCCCATTCACATTGTGACGTGTGTGCGAGCATCTCGTCCTCCATCCTTCTTATACTCTCAACAAGTACACACAATACTCATCTATTTAATTTGAGTTAATCACTAGTATACTACTAGTATTTTTATGATCCCAGGAGTTTATTTGATTTGAAGTTAGGCCAAGATGAGTTAAATCCAACAACCATAAAACATCTTTTGGAAACCTACTGCAACAAATGATACAAGTAGAATTGAAAACGATAGTATCTATATCTCTTATATAGACAAACCCTACTAAGCTATTTTGTTACTTCCTCCTTGCGCCATGTCAGCGATCTTCAGTTACCCATCAAAGAAACTGACGAAATGAAGAGGCAGCGAGCTCCAGTGTGAAACTTATCCACCAAACTATCAACATTATGCCATATGTAGACGGTGGCGGATGCAGGATGGAAGATAAGGGGGGTTAAAACAATGGACAAGTTAATTTGAATGAAGATTTAATGGTGATTTTAAGTATTTGCTATAGTAATTTAGTGGTAATTATGTGTTTTTGGGGGGCTAGAGCCCACTCAGCTCCCCTGTAGATCCACCACTGTATGTAGAGTCATCGTACGATCCATCCACCTGATATCTCCTATATAGACAAACCCCACTAAGCTATTTTTCTACTTCCTCCTTGCGCCACATCAGCGATTTTCAGTTACCCATCAAAGAAACTGACGAAACGAAGAGGCAGCGAGCTCTGGTGTGAAACTTATCTCCACCGAATTATCAGCAGTATGTCATATGTAGAGTCATCATACGATCCATCCACCTGTAACCGATTAGCCATAATTGCATGGCATCCTTCAAACAACAACAACCGATTTCTTCTCCACCACAATAGTTATTAATCCACATGAATGCAAACGCATGTGGAAGGAACTGAACCATCGTAGTTGCCTTCATATTTAGATTAGCTGAAGAAATTGAACCATCGTTGCTTCCTTCAGGTATAAAACTGACACCGAGACCAGCGCTGGATTAGGGCCGTGCCGCATGTTCTCTTCGACCCCGAGCCGACGGTATTGGGCTACGCTTCTTCCTCCTGGTGCCAGTGGGTACCTCGATGAGCCCCCGAGAGCTAGTGCCCGTGGCCCATCCGTGCCATGGCACTTCCTCTCGCGCCGGTGAGCAGCGAGCTGCCTTCTTCAGTGCGTGTTGATAGCCAGCATAGCAGGGTGAGGAGACTTGAAATAGTTGCGCTCCTGCTAGATCCATTGGCATGTTTTTCTCTACTCAATTCTATCTCCTCTGTTTAAATCTGACATGGAATACTCCCAAGAGTTGATAAAGATATCACTGCAGGGCCGCTTTAACTTTGGTAAGAACACAGTATCATCATCCGGTCAACAGTAACACTTATACGCCCGTTTACATGCTTTCAAGAACCCTCCATATATAAGGCTTTTAGTATGTGCCATATACTACGCTATATATATGGAGTTGTTTATCTGATCATGTAATTTTGTTTTTAGCTTGCACATTTCACAAGTTTAGAAAGTTTGTGTGATATCTACGTATAATGTGAATGAAGTTACATGATATCGTTCTTTTTCCTTTGCTACTAAAGCCACCTGTATTTCTAAGCTTACAGATTATACGTAACTCGGCATATCTTTTATTCATAAATCAAATATCTATAACTCTAATAAAGCTAAACTCCACTAAATGATTTATCTCTTAATACAAGATGTTCACATCATTTTCCACTAGATAGCCCACTAAATATTTTATCTCTTCATTCAAGGTTTTTATATCATCCCTCACTAAATCCATGTCTTCCTACTAGAAGTTTTTCTCTTCATAAATTATATTGCTTATGCATACCCGCGACAAATACGTGGGGAATCCACCTACTTTTAGTTACGGGAGTGTAATATCGTGCATAACAGACTAGACCATTTGAAACATAACACACCCCTCCCCTGAGATTGTTTTTTTTTCTATATTTTGTGTTTAGTCCAAGGATAGAAAAATGCGCTAAACGATCTCAAGGTGGTGACCTATTGCCTACTCTACTAGGCACACCCAGGAGATCTCTAGGCATTCTATACAAATATGTATTTTACCTTAAATAATGGAAGAGGCATGTGGTTGTGAACCTAAAGTCAGACATAAATGCCCATAAAAATGCCCAAACCACCTCATCTGCTCCACCTTAGGCATCGTTTAGTTCACCGAATCGGTGCCGGCCGATTCACTGTGCCGACACCGTTGAACACTGTAGTATTTTGTTTTTATTTGGTAATAATTGTCCAAATATTGATTAATTAGACTCAAAATATTCGTCTTGTAAAGTACAACAAAACTGTGCAATTAGTTTTTGATTTCATCTATATTTAGTACTCCATGCATTTGCCGGTATTTTGATGTGATGGAGAATAGGAATTCTGCATAGTGAAATTTACGAGTGAATTTGGGAATCTAAACAAGGCCTTATGCATTCGCATTCGCATCCACACATTCGAGCCCTTTCTTCTCTGCAGTCAGACACCGCCTCTCTTCCATCTTTGCCATAACTAGCCTCCTCCCAGCTACAAACGTTGTCTCTGTCACAGCCACACCTACCATCTCCATTGCTGTCCATAGCAACCGACTTTGCAGCCCGACTTCTACACCTGCAACCATGTAACATTCATAAAAAATATTAGGGACCTAAGTACGGTAATGACATGTTAATTTTTACTTGGTTATAATTCTCAAACATTACAACATCTTGAACGGACATAAAAAAATATAGCATAAAACATCATATGTATACTACGTGAACATCACATATATCATAAAACATAAAATAAAATAATAAAATTAGTAAAATAATTAATTAGAGTTAAATAAAAAGAAGAAAAATGGTGAAATCACACATTATATCCTAGAACATCAATGTATACTTATTGAACATCTAAATTACATTATAGAACATCACATTTCCATTCATGAATATTAAAAAATACATCATAGAACATTACATGTATACTAGATGAACATCACATGTATCTATAAATAAAAAAGAAAAACATAAATTATAAAATAAAATAAAATAAGTTTAAAAATAAAATATGAAAATAGAAAATAAAATAAAAAAGTATTCATACTATAAAAATAAATTTAAATATGAAATGTTAAAAATATAAGAAAACAATAAATAAATATAACACAACTAAATAGAAATAAGGAAATGATACAAAATAATAAAAACAAAGAGTAAAATAAAATATTAAAATAATAAATAAACGAAAATTATGAGAGAAAGAAAAGTAAAAAGTAAAACTTACTAATAAAACAAAAATTAAAAGGAAAAAATACCACCAAAAAAGAACTAGAAGAAAAAAAGAAATAAAACATGAGAATACAAAAATAAAATATTAAAAAATTAATAAAAAATAAAATAAAAATCGCACAAAGGATTTTAAAAGATAAATAAAAATGTAGAAAGGAATAAATAACAGAAAAGAAAAAAAAGAACTACAAGAAAGGAAAACAAAAGAGAAACCTCCCCGACTCGCAAGTTGCCCGCATGTGGGCTGATGGAGCCGCTTGCTCACTGCCGCGCGCCTGGATCCGTTCGTTGGGCCGCGCTCATGTGATTACAGTGGTTCGAGGCAAAACTGGACCGAGAAAAATAAAAAAGTGCGGAACGGGTCGGGGGGGTCGGCACGCTGCACGCGTCCGACCGGGTCGGAATTGGCGGCGAAACGCGCCCCCACCCCCCCGCTCCCCCCTCCCCCTACTCGTGCGTTCTGTCTCGGCCCCCTCTCGCTGTCCGACGACTGGTGGGCCGCCGCCGCCGCCGCCGCCGTCGCCGCCCTAAGCCAGGTGCTGGGGCTTTAGTTGGTCTCTTCGCCGGAGACGAATACCCACCAGGTACTTCCACCCCTTCTCTTCCCTTCCCTTCAAGCTGAGCACCTAAACCCTAACCTAAGCTGTTAGCTATTTGGCCTGCAAACTTCGAAGTTTTTGCAAAAATTGTTGGGTGTACACACCCATGTCCCTATACTGGATCCGCCCCTGGCTGGACGCCATGGCGTGGAGTGGAGATCCGATCCATCGGGACTTGAGATGCTTCTTGTTTGGGCTGTCTGACCCCTACCTTGCTTCGACGGATTGCTCATTTTGTTTTGCAGTAGTTAATTAGTCACTTTCCCTTCATTATAACGATCCTTGACATCCATTTCCTTTGTTTTTCTTCCCAGCCCATCCAGACTGCATGTATAGGTGACTGCTTTATTTTCCAACCCTTTGGGCAAGTGGACCTCCACATCACATGTGATGCCAGCTGCTGGCTGTAGCTCCTGCCTGCGGCCATTTATCTCCATTGCCCTACCTTGGGGTTCTAGCCATTCGAGCTGGCTTTGCATCTACGGGGATCGGAGTTTGTTATGTTCGGGTTTTGAGGCCCCCCGTGTGTGATTGATGAGCCTTTTATGTTGTGGTGCAATGCGGTAGGGATTTGGAGTTTGAAAATACCAATGTGGCTACCCTGCATGATTTTAGGTGAACATAATGTCAGCGATTTGACTAGTTCTGCTAGAGTGAGAATTTTACCAGATATGCCCTGAGATCTGCATGTTCTCTGTTTTATTTAGTAATTATTGGGATACTCATTGATTCCATTCATGTATTTGCCTGTGTTAGTTCTCTAACATAACTTTGAGGCAGCTTGATCAAATAATGCAACTTAAAGTATTTCACTAGATAGCTGCGGAATGAATTTATTCTTTAAGAGCAACTAGAGGAAATGTTACTGTGATACGTTATGTGTAGCTGTGGGATTTCTTAGAATATACATGCTGTTTGATTGGACTATTTTGCACCGGAAATGATTCACAGTGGTATTCACTAACCTTCATTTCCGTTTGGTTAAGATATGCTGTAATTGTATCACGGCAGGACTCGATCCTGTGATATGCACTGCGTTTACCACCCACAACCCACCACTAATGGATCGCATTGCTGGCAGCTATCACCTCACGCGAACCAAACAATCAGAGCAATGGTTACTTTTTTTTTCCAGGTTAAGTGTTATCCATTCCCATTGACGTTTAGGTTGGCAGTGCACTAACCAAACAAAACCATTGTTATTTCTGGCATCGCCACCAAAAGTGTGCTATGCTTTACTTCTGCTGATCTGCATCAGAATTCCTCTGTCAATGAAGGAATGGAGAGTGTGAAAATTTTTGTCATGCCTTTTAATACTCTGGTTCCAAATGTAGGTCATTTTAGCCTTCTTAATTTTTCTCTTTTTTTTTTTGTAGTTTTAGAACTTTTACACTTTGTTTACCCCTTTTGTCCATTCTTGCCCCTGCTTAATAAATGCTACCACTTACACTCCAGGGGTTTCAGAATAGCTCATACAGTATATGTTACTATGAGTTGGAATGTTAGGTACCTTCTTTCGACATTAAAATTTTCATTGGGTCATAGGCATACTGCACCATCTGCTCTTCAACACATTGGGCGCATATATTCCTGGTTCATTGATTTTTTTTTTGTTTGACCCAAAGCTATGGGTCTAAAACCCTCCAGCATGATCAAATTTTACAAATGTAAAAGGATTTTTTTTTTGTACAAGCAGACCACAAAGAACTAAGGGATTTACAGAAACTGAAATTGCTATGTCAGCTCTTTTTCCTTGCTACTCGCTACATATTGCTACACTTCTGAAGGAACTAATCACTAACAGTTGCTGCACTGTTGGTATGCCAGTCCCAGTTTGCTGCACATGCTCTAAGATATGAGATAGTCCTGTGCGAGTGATTGGAAAGATGGCGTCAAAAGGTCCCCGGTCAAAGCTAGACCATGAGACAAGAGCTAGGCGTCAGAAGGTTAGCTCAGATTTGATATTGCATGAATCCATCCACTATGTATTTCTCTTCATCTTCTGGGCTTGTTTACTTGGCATATTTGTATCTGCATACTGCCATTTTTATGGTGTCATGCTTTGTAGTTTGAGAGGAAAATAAAGTGAAACTGTTATTATTTGCGCAGGCTCTTGAAGCTCCAAGGGAGCCTCGACGGCCAAAAGTTCACTGGGACCATGTCCTTGCTGAGATGGTGTGGCTGGCAAAGGTTGCTTACTATATTATATTTATATAATTGGCAAATCTCAATCCTTCTAATTGAAAACCCTGCTCTAATTTATCGTCAATTTGTAATTGTTTTTTTTCTTTTTGCAAGCTTAAACTTGTGTATGCTGCAGGAGTTTGATTCTGAGAGAAAATGGAAGTTGTCCATGGCCAAAAAGATTGCTCAAAGAGCAAATAAGAGCATAGTTGACCAAGCAACAAAGGGCGAGAGAAAACAGAAGGTTTGATTCTTGTGTCACAATGTTTACAAATTGTATAGTCCAACCTAGTCGCAATGGGACTGACAAGGCGTCATGATTAGTTGTGGACCAGACCAATTACTCGAGACTAGTCAGTCTTATTTCATCAGAACATATACATAATATATAGTATACACAATAAAGCAAGCATCAAAACTACATTTCAAGGTCATGCATGATCTCTTCCACCACTGCATGCCGCTTTTCCACATTTGCGCACATACACAACAGCTGTACAACACAACTGGCTTGAGAGTGCGTTGGTGGCTTGATGGCTCCACAAGAGGACGAATGGTGCATGGTAGATGAGCATTGGGGGGGGGGGACAAGGAATAGCGTGGGGGAAGAGAGGAATCATATACGGGAGGAGTTGCAGCGGCGTGGATAAAGAATTCCAGTGAGTCTCTGTTCTCTGCGTTTTGCTGGATTCTAGGCACACTTATGCTAACTCTAAGAGGCCAAATTGGCAGCCCGTAGCCCACACCTCTAAGCCCAGTTGAGCAGGCCCGTGAAAGGACAGGCAGTCACAGTATCCAGCCTGGGTAACCTCCTCCTAGTCAGATGACTGGAAACCTAGTGAAGTTTCTAGTCAAGCTAGTTGCCTCAGTGTACCTAGTTGACTTCAAGGAACCAATTAGGCCGATTAATTAAATAAATGTGACGACTCATAAACACTGTTCTGTCATATATCTTGGCTCTGCTCGATGGTGCTACTCTGGTAGACACAGTGCTGCTGCTGGTTTCCTTTCGTAATTGAACAGTAGCTGCAGGAAGGGGTGCAGCAACAGCCGCATTCTGAGCAAGCCACTTATCTATGAAATGTTAGCTATGGTTATTTTCTGTAAAGCCTTTGAATGAAGATATGGTGCTCCAGTAATAACCCAAAAGTCGAATTATGTAAATAATGAATTGAGAGAATTATTCTAGTATGTAGTATATGATGATTTTTTTTTCTTCTGCAGGAGGAAGAACATAGAATGCGAAAAGTTGCCCTTAATATTTCAAAGGATGTGAAGAAGTTCTGGACTAAAATAGAAAAACTGGCAAGTTCATTTTTATCTTCTAACATCGTGGCTAACCGTGACACTACTTCAGGATATTCCTTTTTGGAAGAAAACTGAGCTATATATATATATATATTATTTGATGGAAAGCAGGTTGTTTATAAGCATCAACTGGAGGTTGAGGAGAGAAAGAAGAAGGCACTTGATAAGCAACTTGATTTCCTTTTAGGTCAGACTGAAAGGTATGTCAGTCTCATTATGGTTCATCTGACCGCATCTTTAATTCTGTTCCTAGCTGTATATTGACCTTCTATTCTTTGGTACAATTTTCTCCAGGTATTCGACAATGTTGGCAGAAAACCTTGTGGACATACCCTATTCCCAAAACCTAGAAAATGGGACTTCGCAGATAAGCCAACCATCCCATCAAGAGGAAGTAGCAGAAGAGAACATAAATGAAGCCATCCCTGATGATCTTGGTTTGTAGCATAGTGATATATTTTGCATGTGTCAAGGCCTTATTTTTGTTTTCTTGGTTTAAACAAATTCTGTTGGCAGATAATATGGAAGTCGATGATGATTACGAGAGCTCATTGGATGAAGAGCCAGTAAGCCATTTCGGTTACCTAATTCAGTTTTAACTTTGTTTCTCAGAAAGTAAATAAATGTAAGGAATTTTGTGTATCAGGGCACACTTGTTAATTTGAGAAGGATCCTTCTCTTTGAGGCTATTACCATCCATATGTTTTTTCCTCTGTTTTATTTCACTATATAGCATATACTTAATATTGTACTGTTACATGGAAGTAGTATATTTTCATTTATGAATTATTGTTCATACCAGGAAAATTTGGTGATAGATTTTTTTTGATAGTACTGTTAACTCTAGTCAATTTTGAGTGGGCTGCATAGAAGTATTGGAATGGAATGTTTGTTGTCTTTTTTGAAACCGTTGTTCACATGAGTTGTACTTGTATGTGTGAATGCTGCAGGAAGATGATGAGCACACAATTGATGAGGATGAAGCTCAGATCACCGAAGCTGAGAGGAATGAAGAACTAGCTGCTTTAGAGGCAGAAGCTGACCTACCACTGGATGTTATTCTCAAGATGTATACAAAAACCAAAGGTGATCTCCAACAACAATTCTCTAACCCACTTCCATACATAGAGGGGAGAATTCTATGCACTGCTTGACACTCGATTGATAATTTGATTAGTTCAATATGTCTCAGTTAGCAGGGAAAGCAGTCCAGACAGCAAAGACATGTCAAGTAACTTAGGTTCGAAGAACTTGATTGTAGGTGAGATTGTGTAGATTATTAGGAAGTTGGTCAGACTCTTTGATGCTATTTCTTATGATTGATGTGGATCTTTCCCTTTTTTTTTTTCAGATTCTTCGAACCAGGCTAATGGCTGTGATCATGAACCTGCTCACTCTTCAAGCGACGATGGCAATTCTTCTGAGGAACTGGATGACGGTCATTCTTATGCTGAGTTTGTGAAGAAGAGTCATGTACGCTTGCTTTCTGTATTCTATTTGTGCTCCATGTGTTGGGTTTATTCTTTATTTCATTCTTTGGATGAAACCCTAGACATAGAGCATTATTATCTGATTGTACTGCCAAATTTTCTTAACTTTTCAGGGTAAAAGTAACGGAAACATTTCTTCCATCAATGATCAGGCATGTTCTAGTCATCTATGTTGTTTATGCTTTTCTTTATCCTTTATCCCACTGTTACATACTTATGTTCATGTCGTTTCTTTACTATCGCTGTCTGAGGGCAATGTCTCTGGAAACAATCCTTATGTGTGGGAAAGGGGAGTTTGTGGTGGTCATGGGTCAAGAAGAATTTTAACACCAGCTATTCGTGGACTACCCCTTCACTTGATAGTGTCTGCCCTACTAAACTTCTTTTGTAGCCCAATTAGCTATTGAATTCTCCCCTATCACATGAAAGTTTATCTTTTCAAAATTCAACCTCCAGTAACAACCTTTAAGAAGTAGAGGAAGAGCAGAGAAAGAAATCCAACACATTATGGATTACTGAATGTGGACATTTTAAGCTGCAATTCCAGTAAATTTAGCTATAATCAACATTGTGACATCGAGGTTTAATGGCAAATATTAGGAAGCATGTAGATTTTTCAAACAAATTGTGTCATCAGTGTTGATGTTGCCTGAATTGGTCAATTAGCATGTGTTTGGTTCCTAGGATGAAATGGGATGGGATGGAACGAGCTCATTTGGATGGGAGGCAGGGGGAAGGGTCATCGTTGCTGGAGGGATATTCCTCTGATATTTGGGAGTTGGGACCAAGCCGTCCTCCTAATTGAGGGGATGGAATTGTCCCATCTGGACGGCATCAGTCTCTGTTACTAACTAATTTGCACTGTTCCTGCCTGTTCCAGTCTTCCTCAGCAATCCTCACCAAGCATCGCTGCCCTCTGGTCCTCTCCTGTTTCTTCTGGCCTTCCTCCCTCGCTGTAGTCCTGTGATGCGCCCCACCTGGCGGGTTGTGCCTGACATGGCCCACAGCACCTGCTTCTTGTCTGCCCATGCCCCGTGGTGCCCAACATCTTGAGTGTCAGTGGCATGGTGCCCTGTACCTTCCGGTCACGGCCTCTTTGCAGTTAGGCTCATGGAGTCATGGCACTATCCTTGGCTGCAGCCATTGCAAATCAAGCTCTGCACCGCTTTCTGTCCTCCAATCTATGTGTCTCCATGCTCAAAACAAATGTGGCCCGGGCAAGCTTAAGGAAAAGGGCGCCCTGCACCTTCCTGCTGCCGTGTGCTCCACCTTTCCTCGTGCAGGAGGTGTCCTGCACCTTCTTGGCATGGGCACATGGTCATATCTGCTTCTCAGTGGCCGATACCTGTGTCCCACTGCTAATGGTGGTTGATGGGATGAGAATCACCATCCATCCTCATCCTTTCTACCAAACGCAAAACTGGGGTTGTCATATCCTGGTAACCAAACAGGCTAGTGGGACCGCCCACCCCCCAAAAGAAAAAAAAAAAGAAAAAAAAAACAGGGACAAGGCTTTCCCATCATAGTTTGCCTCCAAACGTAACACATGTTTGTTCCACTTATTGCACTGGTGTTGGGGATATTCAGCTTTGGCTTCATGCCAAGTAAAGATGAAATGGTCTGGTTTTTAAGCTCAACTAGATAAATGTTGGCCAAAAAAAAGCTTTCCAGTACTCCTATCTGGCTATTTTATGATTATGTGGTTAATGTAACTGTGATATTCTTTTTTTCAGGAGGACGAAGATTACATTGCTGCTGAAGAAGTAAAGGTAACATTGCCTTTTCATCTTGTTTCCTCATTGCTTTTTTGTTTCCTCTTTGTTTGCCATACTACCTGGTTGGGAGTTTATACTTGAAGAAAAATCGGGAAAACTATAGCCATCTAGAAAAGTTGTCATGTATTTGAGTCCTGCTGTCTCGTGACACATAATATATGATCATCTCTGATAGGATGACGAAGCAACTTTGTCTGAAGAGGAAGAATTGGCAAAGAAAGAAGATCCTGATCATCTGGAAGAGGTGATTGCTGCCATAGTGCCATCAATCCATAACATCATTAACTTTTTTGCATTGTCATGCTGAAGTGTTCTAGTTCAGTTTTTATTGCAAGGAGCGTAAACTTAGCCGGTCTTCAAAACTGATTCATTCACATTGTTATCATGTGCAACTATGTAACACTACAATTTCTTTCTCTGAAGCTTGCTTCATTTATTTTGGTCCTGGACATTAATTCTTGGAATGTCAAGAGACTAAGTTAATTAAATAGAATGTTTGGGCTATCTGCTACCACCTTTGGTTTCACAATCTTTTGATGTTAGTTTAGAACATACAAAGATTCCTTTGGTCACACAAGTTTGTTACTGGATGAATCCCAATTCCCAATTAAAGGACAGCCATTTAAGTTTTGATAAGGGATCTGATTATAGATCTGATTATATCTTGTGCATGATAAAGTGACTCAATGAGCATATTACCGATGCATTCGTTTGGCTGACTGTTTAGGAAAATACCCTTATATTTCTGCAATTATTGGGGGCTCAGTATTTTGTTTTCTGAAACTTAGCAAGTTCTCTCTCTCACACACACGAAAACCCAAATTCTAGGGTTTATTATTTGACTGCTGAACAGGTACCAGAAAATTGAATGAAAGACCACACAACTAACAATGTGGTGCATATTTAAACCAGTAGGATCACATAAATACTATATACTAATCCATTAGACCCATGTCTAAAAGCCAAAATGTGACAGTGTACTGGTCTATGCAGAGGGCTCTGGTGGTCAGCTTTCGTCCATTCAGATTTTTTTTGTAGCCAAATTCTTGTTTCAGTTAAAGGTTTCAGAGGTTGGAGTCGGACTAGGACTTTTTTTATACATTAATTGCAAATACCCTCCCAATTTTTCTAGCAATTGGTTTAACGATTACATATGTTCCAAAAGGGTTCTGCTAACTATTTTTTCGTGATCATATGTTCTTTCAATGTAGATTAAGTTACTGCAGAAGGAGAGCGAGATACCACTAGAAGAACTTCTCGCGAGGTATCGAAAGGTATAGTTACATTTTCCATTGCTTTCTTCAAACAATTTACTGTGGTCCATTTGTAATACCTTTTTTTATATTTAGGATGGCTGTGCAGATCAAGAAACAGCGGAGTTGGAGAATTCACCCCATTTTGTTGAAGAGGTCAATACTGACATGTCTTTGGATGATGAATCTGTGAACATTTTGGAAGCAAAAAGTGATATATTTGTGGATCACCAATCCAGGGATGTGCTGGAAACTGAGCACAAGGCTCTACAATCAGAAATCGATGTGCTGGAAACTGAGCACAAGGCTCTACAATCAGAAATCGCATCAGAGCCTTGTGCTGAACAAATTTTTGTGGAAGAGAATAATCTAATTGATGTTAAGACAGTCCATGCAGATAAGAGTGATGATGTAATTGCTGATGCTGCAGCTGCTGCAAGATCAGCACAACCAACTGGCAACACCTTCTTGACTACAAGTGTGCGCACGAAATTCCCATTCCTTCTTAAGCATTCTCTTCGTGAATACCAGCATATAGGGCTGGATTGGTTGGTTGCTATGTATGAGAAGAGGCTTAATGGAATTCTAGCAGACGAAATGGGTTTGGGCAAGACAATCATGACTATCTCCTTGCTTGCACACCTTGCATGTGAGAAGGGGATATGGGGTCCTCATCTTATTGTGGTGCCGACTAGTGTTATGCTAAATTGGGAGACTGAATTTCTCAAGTGGTGTCCTGCTTTTAAAATACTGACTTATTTCGGAAGTGCAAAGGAGAGAAAGCAGAAACGTCAGGGCTGGATGAAACCAAATTACTTCCATGTTTGCATCACAACATATAGGCTTGTCATTCAGGACTCTAAAGTGTTTAAGCGAAAAAAGTGGAAGTATCTTATTCTTGATGAGGCTCATCTGATAAAGAACTGGAAATCACAGCGTTGGCAGACTTTGCTCAACTTTAATTCAAAGAGACGTATTCTTCTGACTGGAACTCCACTGCAAAATGACCTTATGGAACTTTGGTCCCTCATGCATTTTCTGATGCCTCATGTATTTCAGTCTCATCAAGAGTTCAAGGATTGGTTCTGTAATCCAATTTCTGGGATGGTGGAAGGCCAAGATAAAGTAAACAAAGAAGTTATAGATCGATTGCACAATGTCCTTCGTCCATTTATACTGCGTCGACTGAAAAGGGATGTTGAGAAACAGTTACCAAAGAAGCATGAGCATGTCATATATTGCCGACTTTCTAGAAGGCAAAGGAACTTGTATGAAGATTTTATCGCTAGCTCAGAGACACAAGCAACACTGGCAAGTGGGAATTATTTTGGCATGATAAGCATCATTATGCAACTTAGAAAGGTCTGTAACCATCCAGATCTTTTTGAAGGTCGCCCAATAATAAGCTCGTTTGACATGGCTGGGATTAACATGCATCTCAGCTATTCAGTCTGCATGCTCCTTGATCAGAGTCCATTTTCTCAGGTGGACCTGTCTGATATGAATTTTGTGTTTACTAAAAATGAATTTACCATGAGTTCCTGGGAAGCTGACGAGGTCATCTCAGCCTTTCCTTCAAGTATCACCTCCAGGGAGTGTGACCTGGATATTTTTTGCTCTAATAAGGATCATCAGGGAAGTAATCTGACAAACATTTTTGAAGATATTCAGAAAGCCCTACAGGAGGAGAGAATGAAGGAATCCAGAGACAGGGCAGCTTCCATTGCATGGTGGAATAGAGTTAGATGCCAAAAGAGGCCTGTCTACGGCACAAACATGAGACATGTTTTGACTGTAAAGCATCCTGTATCAAATATTCTTGATAAGAGGAACAACCCTTTGTGTCACATGGACTATTCATCAAGCCTTGCAGATCTTGTTCTTCCATCTGTTGAACGCTTTCAGAAAATGCTTGATATTGTTGAATCATTTACATTCGCAATTCCTGCTGCTCGAGCTCCTCCCCCTGTTTGCTGGTGCAGCAAAGGAAAGTCTCCTGTTTTTATTGATCCGGCATATAGAGAAAAATGCATGAACAAGTTTTCTCCCATTCTGTCTCCTATAAGGTCTGCTATTGTTCGTCGTCAAGTCTACTTTCCTGATAGGCGTTTGATCCAGTTTGATTGTGGGAAGTTGCAGGAACTTGCAATTCTGTTAAGGCGTTTAAAGTCAGAAGGGCACAGGGCCTTGATATTTACTCAGATGACTAAGATGCTTGATGTCTTGGAAGAGTTCATAAACTTATATGGGTATACATATTTACGTTTAGATGGTTCTACTCCCCCAGAAGAGAGGCAGACTCTGATGCAGAGGTTCAACACAAATTCAAAGTTTTTCCTTTTCATCTTATCCACTCGTAGTGGTGGTGTGGGAATCAACCTTGTAGGTGCAGACACTGTCATCTTCTATGACAGTGATTGGAACCCTGCAATGGACCAACAAGCACAGGACAGATGCCACAGGATTGGTCAGACTCGTGAAGTTCACATATATAGACTCATTAGTGAAAGCACTATAGAGGAGAACATTCTCAAGAAAGCGAATCAGAAACGAGCTCTTGATGATTTAGTGATACAACGTGGTAGCTACAATACAGAATTCTTCAAGAAACTTGATCCTATGGAGTTCTTTTCTGGGCACACGTCTCTCCATGCAGATGATCAGGTGAAGAATTGCTCTACAACCGCGGGAGCTTCAAATGATGTGGATCCGGCTATGTCAAATGCAGATGTTGAAGCAGCTATTAGACTGGCAGAAGATGAAGCTGACTATATGGCTCTCAAGAAGCTGGAGGAGGAAGAAGCAGTGGACAATCAAGAATTCAGTGAGGAGGTTGCTGGCAGACCAGACGAGGATGAATTGGTTAATGAGGAGGATGGAAAACCCGATGAACACATTAATGAAGAACACAAAGACAACTCTTCTGATGTAGCGAAGGAGAAACACATTACTTTGTCTACCGAGCGATTAAATGATGAAAAGGCTCTTACATCGGCTGTTGGTGATGAAGATACTGACATGCTTGCTGATGTGAAACAGATGGCAGCTGCAGCAGCTGCAGCAGGGCAAGCAAGTTCATCTTTTGAGAACCAACTCCGGCCAATTGATAGATATGCAATGCGCTTTATGGAACTCTATGATCCAGTAATTGACAAAGCTGCTGTGAATCATCAAGTACATGTCGAGGAGGAAGCATGGGAGCTTGATCGTATTGAAAAACTCAAAGAGGATTTAGAAGCAGAAATTGATGAAGACCAAGAACCACTGTCTTATGAATGTAAGTATTGTATGTCTGCTATAATTTCCTTTTTGCCACTTTAGAACAGTCTGTTCTTTGTCATTTTGGCATTTTCTGCATTTTAGCTGGAGCTTTGTGTTCACCTCAGCGTAGATATCTTTCCTTTTTTATGGCTTAGTAATATTGACATCATCTTTATTTATTGCAGCATGGGATGTTGATTTTGCTACGACAGCCTATCGGCAACATGTTGAGGCATTAACTCAAAAGCAGGTTGTTTATTGACTTGCTAACTTGTATTCTTATGTGTGTCACTTCAGACACAGTGCCTTTTAGTCTGACTTGTTATAATGCATGCAGTTATTGGAAGAACAGGAAAGGCAGGCTCAGGAAGCAGCAAAGGAGTTGGAGGAGAAGAATGATAATATGAGGTACTGAATGGAAATTTATTTTCCTGAAAGAAGAACAGTGGTAGTAAATTTTCCTATTGTTTTGTCTCAGTTGTACTTCACTTTTGTGTCAACTGGCAATATTAGCATGTACCCACATTATTTCTAATGGATGTTGTAGTGGCTGTTGACATTTTTTTGCTTAGACTATAGCTTCCCTTTGATATACTATTGATTACACATTTTGGCATTCATCTGCAGCAGTCAACGCAGAAAGTCAAAAAAGAACAAAAAGAAGACAGGCAAATTCAAGTCCCTGAAAAGAGTGCGTTTGTCGTCTGAATCAGAAGTCGTACTGGAGGAAACCTCTGTAGACACAATGAGCATTGATGACAATGCACCCTCACCTGAGCTTATAAGTGATGAATCGCCACACCATTATTCGAACAAGCGCAAGAAGATTATGTCTCCTACTGAGGAAGCGAGTAGCAGCAGAAGTTTAAAGAAGTTTAAGAAAACTACCAAGTCAAGTTTTATTTCTGAAGCCTTATCACCTAGGCTGAAGGAGGACCTTAATGATTCAGATCCAAAATCAGTGGCTAGAACTAAAATTGATGGCAGAATTTCCATCGTGCCAGTAAAACGTGTTATTGTAATAAAGCCTGAGAGATTGAAAAAGAAGGGAATATGGTCTCGAGAATATGCTTCAGACTCATGGACATCTGAGGAAGATGCAGTTCTTTGTGGAACTGTGCATGAGTATGGTCCTCTTTGGGAATTGGCAAGTGATTTTCTTCATTCTTTCCCAGGTGGGTCTTATAGGGGAAGATATCACCATCCTGTGCATTGCTGTGAGAGATACAGAGAACTGTTCTGCAAACATGCAATATCAGCAGCAGATAATTCTAACAGTGAAAAGGTTCCTTCTGGGACTGGAAAGGCTATTCTTAGAGTATCTGAGGTGAGTTGATATCTTGTCTTTCTATTGGACTACCTTATCAAAAAAGAAGCTTTGTAGTGTGCAAATTTTGACAAAGGTCGACTTTTGACCATATTATTGTTAAATTTCAAACAATCGATTAACTTCATTATGATCTCAAAATATTTATGAGATCATGCAAGCAAACATACCTTAGACAATACACTTTATCCATAGAACCCTTCAGTTTAAGTAAATCATCCCCCACCCCAAAAAAAATCTGGTACCTCTGATTCCAGCTTATATATTATTAATAATAAGAGATTCGACCCAGTTTATAGGGGAAACCGGGTCAGTTTAAGTAAAGTTTCTTGATCTTTACCTTCTAGGCCCAGTTTGTAAGAAAAATGGTACAGGATATACTAGTAAGGGTAACCGCCAAGCAGCCACAACTGTGTTATTTCTGGCGTTATATTATTTTTATGGCCAATTAGCAAGCCATCATAGCTTCAATCCAATTAAACAGGAACATGTGACTTTGCTTTTGCCATGTTAAAACTTATCTGCAATTTACTGCTGACATAAAACTCAGGGCTTCTTTGGATTTATTATTCCCCATCAGGATTGGAGGGGATTGAGGGGGACATTAGGTCATTTCCCTCCTTCAATCCCTGCCAATCCCATGGAGAATGGGTATATCCAAAGGAGCCGTTATTGTGCTGGCAAGTACCTGATTTATATTATATCTTTTTTTTTTTCAGGATCAAGCTCAGATGTTGGTGAATGTGACCAGTGAAATTCCTAATAATGAATTGCTTCTCCAGAAACACTTCATGGCTGTAATTTCGTCTGTCTGGAGATCAAAATGTCGCCGTGATCCTGTCCGTCTTACAAATACTTACTCTAGGGCATTACATACTTACTCTACTGTGAAGAAGTCTGGTGGATCAAGTGAGAACTGGCCGATGGTAAACTTTAGACCAAGCTTCAATCTAGTTAGGAAAGCCCTTGCAGATGCTCAGGCTAAGTCTACACTAATGGTGATTCCACCACCGTCAAGAAATCAGGAATACCGGCGGAATTATTTAGAATTAGAGTTAGATTTCTTGAAAGATCAACATGCTTATGAGGAAGACTTCCCATCTGTAGTAAATGTGTCCATACTGGAACCAGAACCTTCCAAACAGGCTCCAGAGCCAGTGGAACAATCGTTATTGTCTGGACTTTCTTGTAGACAAGCTGAGAACCGACTCAGGTCAGTGTTGATGCAAGTCTTCACATTTTGCTGTTATAATGGTGGTGGTGATTCTTTGAATTTCATGATTTTTCCTAATATTTAGCCCACCTCTGCTACACAAAATAATGCTAATGCATCATTTTCATTTTTCATTGCAGGATAGCATCAGAAGCTTGTCATGACGGTGAAAGTTCTCATTGGGCATCATCGGCTTTCCACATAAATGATGCCACCCGCCATAAATCTAGTTCGAAGTCCATAGGAAAGCGCAAAGCAGCATCGGAATCTGGTAGACCTCCCAAATCCAAAATCCAAAAGATTACTGAATCGCATCAGGAAGGGCCAATTATCACGAGTAATTTTCTCCGTATGCCTGCTCAAGTATTGCCAAGTACAGCTGACTTCCACATTAGTGACTCCCTATCAGAATTTGGTATCAGCGATTCTGAATTCATCTACTCGGAGGGTCTCTTGCAAGAGGTTGATGACCTCGAGTTCTTCCCAGAACAGAGTGACTCCGGTCTCCTTCCTGGTATTGAAGAGTTAGAACCTCTTTCGGATTTCACAGATATCGGATGAACATAGATGAGCAAATTATTCTTGATGGGATGCCCTCGTATACCAAGGGGCGACAAGATTGCCTCCGGCAGGAGCCCAAGGATATAGGCTGAGTTGCTCAGCCGTGCATGGATGTGCTGCAAGCTTGATCATGGTTGGCTGGAGCAAATCTGCTGGCTTGGTGAGGTCACATTGATCCGACAAGCTTGGAGGATGGGTTTGCACTAATGGCGGCATTGGGTAATTTCCATACATGTATGTATATTTGTAGTCTAGAATCGTAGGATGTAGAAATGCCTCCCTCATTTGTGTTTGGGGGTAGACCTTGTAACTCAGACCACATGGAAATTTTGTTGAGCAGGTACCAACAGAGAAGGGAAAAGAGGAGGCCCTCAGCATCACCCATTTGTTGCTGTATCTCCCTGTTATGTTCATTCTCTGTTTAACTCAATGTTGTTTGGCTATCATGCCATCGAAAACATCTCCGAAGCCACGTTGGTGGTTGCCATCTCTACCAGAAATTTAGGATGTGGCACAAATGCAGCTGCCAAAGAATGATCAGTCAAGTGCAGCTTTTGGGCGCATTATTTTTGGTCACAGGAATAAATGCATGGTATCAATATTGTCAGAACTGGTGTTCCAGTTTCACCTGAGGAATGCAATTTCTGGTCTGATCGAGACCACGGAAGCAAGTTTTTCATAGGAGGTAAGAGTGTGGCCATAGTTATACATGTATGTAAAATGATGTAAGGTAGTAATCCTCACTCTGGACTTTTAAACTTGTGGTTCCGTGGACTCCCGGTCACGGTTATGCCAATTAATAGACGTAATTTGTTGTTAGAGGCGATGGGGCTTGAAGAACAGCAGGCTGCTGCTGTGAGCCTGTAACAATGCAGTGCGCCACCCTATTGTTTTTTAGGGGTAAGTAGACATTGCATCACTGCAAAGCAACGTTTTGTTTTGCTCAAATACTTTGAGCTTGTATTGAGAATGTTTGGCCAATCACATAATATGTAAGCTGACTAGCTGAGAATCAAAGCTAAGAATGTCTGGCCAAACCCATAATAGAAGCTGAGACTGTTTGGCCAATCAAGGTCTTGTAAGCTGAGAATATTTGGCCAATCAAGGTCAAGATGCTGTCCCTCGCTAAGCTGTTTATGCTTTCAGAATTAGTTTTTCACCACAACTAAGCATAAACAATTAGAAAACAAAATTTTTAAAGCACGAACTGGTTTTAATGTAAAAATAAGAAAACGGAGCTCCATTTATTTATAAGATTCTTTGTGCAAGTGCGAACAACATCATATATATTTAATATTTTTCACACTTTGAATTTGAAAACGCTGCTCTACGAACAAACTGGATAAGACGGCCTAAAACGCTCATTTCCTCTCCGGAACCAGTAGCGTTCGCCTACCTCCCCCAATCCCCGCTGCCATGGCTGCCTCGCTCCACCCCACGACGGCCATGGTGGCCCATCGCCGTTCCCCTGCGCCCTCTGTCAGTGCATCGTCGCTCTCATGGTCCGCCTCCATCGCCGTCTCCCGCATCCCGCCGGCCCGTGGCCTCGCTCTCCACCCACCGATTCCGCCTCCCGCCTCCGGCAACCGCAAGGTCCGAACCCTCTTTCTCTCACGATTCGATTCGTTACCGCGATGATGTCCTTGCGCTGATCTAACCCGTCGCCACGCCCCCGCAGCAGAGCCCGGTGGTGTGCGCGGCGTGGACGCGGCGGTCGCGCGGGGAGGCGGAGCAGCGGCCCAACCGCAAGTCGTGGAAGCAGCGCACGGACATGTACATGCGCCTCTTCCTGCTCAATGTCTTCTTCTCCAAGCGCTTCGTGCACGCAGAGGTCATGCACAGGGGCACCAGCAAGGTCATCGCCGTCGCCACCACCAACGCCAAGGACCTCCGCCTCACCCTCCCGTCCCTTGTCGACGACAACGCCTGCAGGACCATCGGGAGGCTCATCGCCGAGAGGTCCATGGACGCCGACGTCTTTGCTCTGGCCTACGAGCCCAAGAAGAACGAGAGGATCGAGGGCAAGCTCGGGATCGTGATTGACACCATTAAGGAGCACGGCATCATCTTCGTCTAGGCAAGTTTCAGGGTAGGAGGAGTAGGGCTGTTGTGTTTTAGTTTCGACTCTTGTAGGCTGGAAATTGTTACTTTATTGAGATCAAAGCAAATACAAAAAGTATTAAACTAAAAGGTCTTGGACCAATGTTGCTGACAATTGTTGTTGTCAGTTCCGAAGTTTGATGAAATCGCAAAAGTTTGACACCGTGCTAGTCTAAAGTAATAAGAAACAAAAAATGTCAAATCAACTGTAGAAATTTCCAGTTGTGATGCCAATGCCAATAAAACTTAGAAATATGTCAGTTCAGTGAGGTTCACTGAGCCTCAAATTTGATGTCTTAAATAACTACTGATCATTTGCTACCATGGCTTTCAATAAATGCTGAGGAAACTCGTTTAAAAAAATAACTACTGATCAAATGTTAAGGGGAAAAAAAACCATGAGACAAATTAATCCAGTGACAAATACCATTTTCTCAAAATCTAAAGTAAAACAACTAGTTAAAAATGATCGTCCTTGACTACATTAGTGCGATAACTGTAAGTTTTATTTTGCTTTTTTTTGTTACTGATAGGGTTTCAAACCTAGAGAGTATTATAAAATAACAAATACATGGTGTTGGTGTTCTAGGAAGTTGGAACTAGGCACTCAGTAAGATAGCTTCTGTCCCTTGTTTATGTGGTAGCTGATGAATGTCCTCCAGGAGTTGTATTGTTCATGCTCTTCAAAAAATAACTGAATAGTTCCACCAGATGTAGAGAGATTCATTGCACAATAGCTTTGTTTATTTGTAGGATAGCTGAA
The DNA here is from genome assembly GCA_023333625.1 of Bothriochloa decipiens. Classification (NCBI taxonomy): domain Eukaryota; kingdom Viridiplantae; phylum Streptophyta; class Magnoliopsida; order Poales; family Poaceae; genus Bothriochloa; species Bothriochloa decipiens. Next base: position 11,255,032 of record CM041637.1, read on the forward strand.
CTCTTCTCCTTCCCCTTGTTCGTGGAAAATTACATCTGGAAGAAATTGGGTAAATGGTATGACAATTTGTTGCAAAGAAACAACGTGCCATAGTTCTGACAGCTACTTATCTTTAAGTGACTGTATTTCTACCTTATAGTTTTACTGTATGACTGTATCATCTAGATCTTTTAAGTCTGTCATTATGCTATGTTGGGATGTTTTTTCATGGGTAAGTAATGAAAAATCATGTGTTAAGAGCTCATCATTGTTTCACCTGATCTTAGTATAAATTCTATTTGTTTATGTACAGAAAAATGATAAAAGTCATCTAGTACTCACATTTTTCAGAGCTTTTGAAATGACACTTCTTGCTTAATGTTAGTATTATATTGTCATACTTGCATTGCACAGAAACAATCCTGTTATGGAACCATCCTGCAGGGGTGCACAAATGTAACTTAAAATTTTCCCAAACATTCTATTATTGAAAATGAAGTAATATAATGGGATAACAATCAGTAAATGGTGAGCTAATTGGCTATACCCTTGGGTGTGCGAACAAGGAGTGTGGCATCTTTCTGGTTGTCCATGTGGCCTTCCAAGGAACAGTTGCTTGTTCGCATCTTAAGACCCTCAACCCCTCTTAGACCTACAGAAGCAAGAACCATGGTTTCATGTTATGTTATCCAGAGAAAAATGAGCTGGTCTGGTTCTTGATCTTACAGGCTGCTGCGCTAGTAGTTAGTGTGAGCAAATCTCCCAGTTCTCTACTCTCCAATCCCATATTAATGACTGATGAAACCTGTTCCCTGTTAGCTCCGGCAGATTTTGCCACCTCAGCACATGAGGCTGCCACCAGCGCTGCAGCTGATGTGATTGCAGCATGCATCTTCATGCCACTCAGATTATTTGACCCAAAGGAGCATTTTCCAATAGTTCCTGCAACTACTGTAGACAGCCTTGCAACTGAGAGGGCTGCATTTATCTGGGCTGTTTGAAGTCTTTTATCCTCCCTCTTCTTTACATGTCCCTTCTGCACTATATTTATTAGCTTGCCTTTCAACCATTCTGCCACTGGGCCCATAATCATCTGGAGACATTACATGTATCAAATGTAAAATAGAAAGACTTCCTTATTCTGGGGAAGTTTTTGTCTTTGCTTACATGGTTGGCGTGGCTAGTCTTGTATTTCTGACATCTTGGGCGCTGAACATTTCCACTGGATAGTAGAGCCTGTTGGAAGGGCATCCATCAGATCTGGTACATAAACATCTGCTATATGCATATAACATTGATATTTGTTTTTACCCTAATTT
>CM041637.1:11293585-11374228 GCA_023333625.1 Bothriochloa decipiens
CTTCCACCCTTTTTTTGATCTCTTCATCGAGATTGATCATGTTGTTTCCATTGTCATCCTTGCACATATCCAGTGTACCATTGCCAGAGATTGCACCTATACTCTAAGAAGCACAGCATACTCTCATAGATGTCGTATTTTGAGATCACTTTACCATATTCCATGAAATATAATGGGTACTGGAAAATAATTATATCCATTGAGTAGGTCTGTTCCATTTGCTATCTCAACTGTCTTTCCTAGTATAATCTGATAGGACATCTTACTCTTCATTCTAGTTTTTCTTTTCCCAGTAAAGCAATCACTGTTAGGATACACTCTGGGCCACAAACCATAAGGTAATTTTTAATGTTTGACAGTTATGCAATAAATTTAAAGCCTTATTTTTGGCAGCTCACTTGATAGGTTAATTGTTTTGTTTTGTTCTATGTAAGAAAAGTTCATTTTGTTTCACCAATAGTTACCTATTCATTATAGTTTATGCTTGGTTATAGAAATTTATTTTAATATATGCAATTCAATCATATATATGATAATATCTATGGTCTGTAGTATGCAGTAGTGTCTTGAACAAAATATGTAAAATTGAAGGATACTGGTACCATGGAGTTGGACCAGGTATCGCATCATGTGGGTGGATAAACATAGAATTGCACATCTACCATATTTTAATCTTCCATAGAACATGCAGTCCCTATCATGTGTGCTTTCGGGTAGATCATGATGAATGTTTTACTTCAAGTTAAAATAGAGCATCAGATTACTTGGTTCATTGGAGATGCATGCTGGCTTAATATACTTACATTTATAGACAGCAGATAAAATATTTCAGAGGAAGATAAGTTTTGAGAACGAAGCTTTGCAGTTTGTAGATGGTTCTCAGTTTCCTCTGGTCCAGAATACTCTGAATCTTTTGGAATTTGGCTGTATATCTCTAGGCTTCTGTGGTCATTCAACTTCTGTTGCCATCCTTCCTGCCATGAATCATGATTACATCAAATTAATTTACATGCTTTTATGATTCCTAAGTGGTTAATTCTTTTCATCTTGGCACATAACAATTGCAAGCACCAATTTGACCTGGAGGTCCTTACAATTTGCCATGTATTTTGCAAAAGTGGACATTCTAACTGGTTGGAACAAAACACTTATTGCTCACCTTAGGGTCAAACCTTGAGACACCAATCTGGGATAGAGTTCTTCCAAATTTTACTATTTGCCCCCATTTGTTGATGATCTGTACTTTCTTGTGAACATAGATAGCTGGAAGTAGCTCAAAATCAACTCTTGATAAGAGCATATATATTTTTAGAATCATAAAGCCAGCTTGATAATGTTTACATGCATATTAGAAGAAAATACTGTTGGGTTATTCCTAAGGAATGCTGAAAATAGCAAGCGATGGAGTGAAGAGACTCATTTAATTCTGTATTGTACAGTTGAACATAGACTTATGCTACATTTCAGTTTGGGCATTCTTTCAGAAAACAAGCAGCTCCACCAAGACCTTGTGGATTTGCTTCTCCAATATAAATGAGAAATGATGTTCTATGATTGACTGAAATAGATCAACGTTGAAAGAAGCATCATAAGAAACTGAAATATCTTCAAAGAAGATTAGACATGACAACTAATCAGCGTGGATGGTTACTCAAAAGGGTAGGTATGCTTACTCAAAAGGGTAGGCCTGGACGTGATGAACCTCTTAGCTGCTGATTACTTCTTGATGCCCTTATATACGTTCTATATGTGGAAGTTACTATTGAAAGAATCACGAGATGAGGTTGGAACTTTGAAATGGTCTCCTCTTTTTCTGATGGACTGTCACGGGATTCACCAGCAGTATGCCTTCATCGGAGTTAGCAACCTTCTGTTGACTTGGTATGATATTCAGTCTGTTGGTGTAGAATAGAGTTTCACCTACTCTGTATGTGCTTTTGTGTTATATACATAGATGTCTCTTACCCAATAAATCATGCTTGTGAAAAGGGTACTGTGGTGGGGTTCCTAAACTATTGATCTTCTTGTGGCTTGGAATGTGACATCGCACTGACTCAGAAATTATGCGCAACCTTGGCATGCTGAAGGTTAGTGATTGGACAAGGCTGCTACTAGTTTTACACATACAAAACAGACCCAATAGCCTATTGTTCTCCCATGACTGAAATATGTTACTCAGACAAGGTTTCGATGCATGACTTAGTTTTGAAAATTGTCGTTCATATTTAAGTGTCATCGTTTTGATTTTCTTACATAAATTCTTGTGCTATGGCACAATGCGTCTGTGTCTGAAAAGTTCATTTGTCGTTTCTTAGCTAGTCAGTGAGGGAACGGTGGAGCTTCTATATGATCATGCCCCTGTTTGTCACGAGGATTGATATGGTTTCCATTATCACAACATAGGATCTTGCGCCTACCTTTTCTCTAATCAATGATCTTATCTGAGGTTTGGGACCTCCTGATACCATTATTGAAGGGGACCATGGAGTAAGCTAGTTGCTTCAGTCCAAGTGTTAATAAGAATGGAATTTCGAATCTATTGGCCCCCTGGTTTGAGGCGCAAGTTGCCCCATTTGAGTGTTTATACTTATCTTGAAGGCATTTCTGGGGTTATCTTCTTTGGAGACCCTTCCAACTGTTTCTGGTGCAATTGTTGTTTTTTCCCACCCTCCCTTCTTTAAACGTGTGTGGAGGAAATCCTTTACTGCAGACACTCTACAATCTAGTTTGTCTGATGTACCATGTAAAATTTGAGGCTGCTTACTTCGCAGTTACCGTCTACAACTATCAGTTCTTGCAGTCTTCAGATAGATTTTTTTAAAGAAAAATGAAGGCATTCGTTCTTCAGATGAGTTACAGTTTGACCATGATGTGGTTTGATGACCGGTAGCATCTTGCAACTCGTATGTTTCCATCTTCCTCGTGATGTAACTACGTTCAGAATTTGCAGTTCCATCTCCAGTCGAGTGTCAGTTCTGAACTATGAGTGCACTTGTCAGTAGCTGCAAGCCCGCAACAATTCTGTCGCGGACCCATCACTGAACAGCAGGGCCTAGACTTCAAGCGCGCATGGAAATTGGGCCAAAAAGAGAAGTTGCGGCAATGCTAACAAGGCATTCTCAAAAAGCCCAGGAGCGCTCCTTCTACATCGGTAGGCCCGGCACGCTACGATCCGACTGCACAAAATCTATTGATGTAGCGCGGTGATGTACCTTAAGTCGTGAACATGTATGTGTTTTCCGTCTCCGCGCTCGATGGCGCTCAGACAATACAGTGTCCCTAACAGCACGTACTATAGTGCAGAGATGTATATATAAGCATCGCACAAGAGCTCTGAACTTACAGATATTTAGAATGAGATTAATAACCTTTTCGTCAGTTGGACCAACACGAACGTCACCACGGCACGTTGGCCCCGCCGACCGCCGTGGTAGCGAAGGCAATGGCATCACCGGAGGTTTCGGTTTCCCAATGGCGCAGGGGCAGGGCCGGGGGTGGTGAATCTGAATCTGACCGCGGCTCCCTCGGTGACACATTGACAGGGCCGTGACGGATGGATTGGACGGCCAAGGCGGCGTAGCGCTATCAGTTTCATTTCCATTTCACTCCCTCACGACAGGGCAGAGAAAGAGCTGTAGCTTTCGAAACTGACCGTGGCAACGGGAACATCAGAAACAGAAAGAATGGCCGCTCCGCACCCCAGTAGGATTATCTGAACTACAAAGAAAATTTTAGAAAGGCGCGGCAATTTGAACTACAAAATGTTGGGCAGAATCCTCACGTACGTTGTGAGCAGAATTAGGTGACGTTGCTGTATTAATATTGCCGCCTCCAAAAGAAATACCTCTTCTGGCTTGCCGCCGGCTGATAATTCGGCAGCTGACATGGCTAGTGAAGATATATACTTTGCCTGGTCAATCGTTAATAAACCCGTGTTTTAATTAACTGCGAAGGCGACGCATTGCGTTCCGAATGAAGCTGCGTCGCCAGAACCAAAACCAAAACCCGATCCTGACAGAGACACCCGTGCTTGTTAGGCTCGGTTGAACCAACACGATTATTATTATTTTTATTCACCTCGCCTTATTATTTTTATTATTAAAAGCTCGCGTTCACATTGTAAAATTTTATGAGAATTAGTTAAAATTTATTGCAGATGATTCTATATGACAAGCAGCTACTTCATGCCAGCCGTCACTGCCCACATCAAAGCTAGACCCTAAAAAAGTTAAAACCCCACATCAGATTAATATGTGGAACATGTAATTATCCGTCTCAACACATGATTGCTCTCAACCCAACCCAACCGGACCCATAAGAAATTACCGTAAGATATTAAAACCTGTTTCTACCCATCCATATAAACCCATAGCAGAGTCCAACCCCAAAAATTCGGGTCCCACCCAACCCATTAGCAGGCCTACCTTCGCGTCAGGGATTACTACTGTTTCATTTTATTAGAAACGTTGCGATGGTGACACTTCCCTAGCTTGCCTTGTCAGTTTAATTTCCTTCGTCCGCGATTGGGATTTTTAACAACTCAATCAAATCAGGACACAATATATAATATGCTTGCCAATAGCTGATAAGTCCTCGTCGATCGAGAGACAACAGACTGCGAACTGTGTGATGTGAGGCCTACGTCAGGCATCTCGTCGCGTCGTCTAGTCCTTGCCCAAGTGCGTCGGCTCTCGCGGCGAAATCGACACATTGGTCGTCTTCTACGTCCGCGCCCCGGCCGGCTTGATCGGTAACGTGCGCCTCCGTAAATAAATGTAGATAGAAAATAGGTGCGACAGCGCGCGTGCACTACTGTCACGATTGTGCGTGCGCACTTGTTCCTCGCGGGAGATGAGAAAACGGCGTCACCGCTTTGATCTTTCCACGGCCTTGCCTGACGAGATCAGCAGGCAATAGGCGTTTATTTCCCTGAGCTCCATCGTCGGAAGCTTCGAGGGCTAGCGTGCGCGTGCTGCCTTTCTCCTCGCGACGAGCACGGGCGACCGGGAGAGAGGGAGCGCAAGGCAAGGAACCCGGCGGGCGGGCGGACGCGACACCGCCGCGCTTTTTAGTTTCCCGTGGGCGCGACGTGACTGACCGATCGACGACGCCTCTCTCGCTCCGATCCTTGCCGGGACGGGCACGGACGAAGGACGACGACAGGCCAAGTCGGCCGACCCGTGTATGTACTCCCGTCCCGGTTTTTCTCTAGAAGACAACGAGGCATAGCAGTTGGCTTCCCGTCCGTCTTTCAGTTCCATCTTCCCGGAGACGATCGACTATCCGCGGAACGACGGAAGCAAGGTCGCTCTCGCTCGGAAGCAGGCGGGCAGGGCGCGCACGAGGTCTACACTCGAGAGCTAGATGATCTGATGATGTTTACTCGTCTCACGAGTCACGACCGGAAAGGTGCACGAGCAACACTACGCCAGCAACTGCGCACGGATACGGCTTCCATGAATGTGAATGGAACAGCCTTGTGGAGATGGAGTACATGACGTCGACGACGCGACCGAGCTCTCGGACAGATCCGTGCGGTGCCAACCGTGCCGCGCATCGACCTCATCCGTTTAATGCTATATATACGCAAGTAGAATGGACTACGGTGGGCTTTCCGCAGCTACCATATAGCATCCTGCACTCGATACTATTAGCTAATGAAATATGCTACTAAGATAACTACTAGCTACTATTATCTCATTTGATCTTACTAGTGAGATAATCACTATTATCTAGAGATTCTCTTCAGGAATGCTGAAGCCGGAGCTCTTCCAAACAGCCTCTTAAGCTCAGCCAAACAAGGCAATGTTTTCGTCGATCATATTTGATGACTTTTGAAGATTCCAAACCTTGTCTAGAAAGGAAAATGGTCTTACCGCTATATGTAAAAAGTGTGGGCATTGGAAGTAACAGCAAGGCTTAACATCTTTCGTTAAGCTATTTATGCTAGTTTATTTGTCCTAGAACTGTTAGTTACAAAATTGAATTAACAATCTAGACTAGATTAAGGTATGGTGGAGCCAATAGTGGTCTACAATGCAAAATATTTATACGTTAGTGCTTAATAAATTTTCATATCAACCAGTACTAGTGGATCTCCCTCTAAGCCGTCGTGGCTAGCTAAGCACCTTCTTGCAGCAAAAACAAAACGCCTATAAATAGTTGAACTATACTCCGCATGTCGCTAGCACGCCTTGTGCATACGATAGAGTAAAACGGTTTTCTTACGCAAACACGAAGGAAAATGGTAAGAAAAAAAAATAACAAATGCCTAACATACCGTTTATGGATCAATTTTCTCGCAAGTAATCTCCGTTGTCATTAAGAAGCGGCATAATTTCAAACCTTGACTTCTATATATTTTTTTGTGTTTTTTTATTAATATTAGAGTTTGAAACTAACACAATGAGATTTTTTGTTGAAAAGTACTCTCCTAATTAACATCACGAACATCTACATCTACCTCCGGCTCACCCATATGAAGCTCCACGACTCTTGGCGGCCCGTGCCAGTCCACAGCGCAGCGCCACACGCCCACACGACGCTTCCCTCTGGCATAGGCCCACAGTGCCGCCACACGACGCTAATGGGAGTATGGGAGTAGTGGAGTAGAAGCAAAACAGCAACGGGACCATCCATCCGTGTCCGAGGCGAAGGGAATTTGACCCAATCAATCCGACTCAGGCCAAGCCAACGCCGAGGCCGAATCAACCGCCCAGCCACGAACACGAACGGAATCATGAGGTCTCGTCCCGTCGGCTCACCCAACTCCGAGGTCGGTCGGAGGTCGTGCCGCCCCAGAAGCCGCAGGCAAACGAAACGCCGACGCCGTCAAGCCGTTAAGCTGTCAAGCACAGCACCGCACGCCACTCCATGACGGCTGCCGGAATCTCATCATTTCCTCACCCATCTCCTCGATCCGCCTCGTGTGACGGCCTCGCCCACCTGACCTGCCTCTGCCTCTGCCTGCTCCCTCCATCGCCACCCGCTCCCCCGCGCATCGGCGGCGCATCGCTTCTCCTCTGCACCGAACCTTATTTAAACCCGGAACCGCCGCAGCGTCCGAAACGAAAAGATCCACCTCTCCTGCCTCCCATCGCGCACCCGCCCAAACGCACGCGCACGGCGCACGCAGCACACCTGCAGCTGCCGCGTAGCCAGCCAGCCAATCTGGTTTGTGCTTAAACAAAACCCACCCAAATTTAAGCAATCCCATCCCAGTCCCAGTAAGGAAGGCAGGTGCACCCGCGCCGTCGCAAATTTCGCTTCGCTTCCGCACCCGCACCTGCACACGCGCGCGCCGGCCTCGTCGTCAATCTGCCCACCCACCGCATCTACCGCGCCGGCCGAGGGAAGGGAACGCCCCCGCCGCGCAGTTCCGGCCGGCGACGTACGCGGGGAGAGGAGAGGAGATGCGATGAGAGTATGAGATTTGGCGCGACGGGGAAGTGGTGGGCATGAGGTGCAAGAAGCACCCGTACCAGGCCGGCGGCGGCGTGTGCGCCACGTGCCTCCGCGACCGCCTGCTCGCGCTCGAGGCCGCGCAGAACGGCGACGCGTCGTCGTCGCCGCCGACGCCCGAGCCCGCGCCCGTGTCCGCGCCTCCGGTGGTTCCGCCTGCCGTCGAGCCCCTGCTGGCGTTCCCGAGGTCGGTGTCGCCGTACGTGTCCCGCAGGAAGTCGGACACGTCCGGCGGGGGCGGCGGCGCGCTCAGGCACCACCCGAGCCTGCTCTTCTTCCGGACGCCGCAGGTCGGCCCCGCCTACGGTGGCGCCGGCGGCGGCGCGTTCGAGGAAGGCGACATAGGGTACGAGTACGAGAAGCGGCGCGCGCGCAAGTTCTCCGTGCTCGCCACGCTCTTCGGCCACCACCACCACAGATCGGAAGAGAAGCGGCATCATCAGCAGCAGCAGGAAGCAGGCGCCCCGAAGGCGCGCAAGAAACATTCTTGGTTGGGTCCTTCTTGGTTCGCCGGGATCATACCGCGCCGCCGCAAGAAGCAGCAGCAGGCGGCGGACTCGGTCACCTCGCTACAGTCGGCCCCGCCGAGGCGCTCCTCCTGCCGCGCGGTCTGCAACCGGGGGCTCTCGCCGGAGCGGGACCATAGCCACGGCGGCAGCGGCGACGAGAGCACCTCGCCCGCCACGGATCCCCCCTGGCGGCCGTCCCCGTCCCCCCTGCGGAGGACACCCTGCCGGCAGCGCCGCCAGATGAACAGCATGCCGTCGGGTTTCGCCGTCTGCCTCAGCCCGCTCGTGCGGCCCAGCCCGGGCCGCCGCCACCGCCACCCCGTGCAGCCGCCGGACCCCGGCTCCGCCTTCTCCTCCGAGCTCCGGCCGTCGCCGCTCCACAGCCTCGCGTCCGCCGCTTCCGTCACGCGCTGTCGATCCAGGAAGCTCGCCGACGCCGGCCGCTTCCGGTGATCTTTGCTTCCAATTTCTTCCTTACATTCCATGGCTCCCACCACCACCTAATCCAGATTACTTAGTCCACTTTTTAGAATTTCTTTTCTCTTTTTGGATTTGATTACATTTTGTCTCTCATCCGTGAAGAAGAGAGAGTCTGCTGTAAGATTGATTGGCACACCCAAACCAAGTCCAAACCACCCCGTTGACACTGCGTACTTAGGTTACTACTGCTTGTCGGCCCAACATTTTGTGGCAATGCAACGAGCTGCTTGTATACTACTAGTATCATCAACTACATGTTCGTTCTGTACAGCTGCCTGTGTAATCCTGATTTCTGTTGCAAGATTGAACCACTCTAATCCATGTTTCTTTCCTACACAGTAAGTACGGATTTAGTACTAAGAAAGATTAGAATTAATGATGTCTATGGTACAGGTTCTACGTACAGAATTAAATGCTGGGGACAGACAGATGGAGGAGAGAGACAGCATTGGCACAAGGATTGGTAAAAGAAGTTTCTTTTTGTGTCTGAATGAAAGAGTCCTGAATTTGAAACCCTACTGTACTCTATTATGGCCGGTGAAAACGAGAGGTGCATGATATTGATACATCAATTCGACTACTATTATAGTGAGTAATAGTATACTGTATTTCAATTCAATTCCGTTTGGTCAGAGTATTCACATGGCGGCAGGCAGCATATTGATGGTGGGATGGATGCCCAGTCCCTTCATTACTCTTTTGCTGGTACACCAAACCATTCTATTTAATGTTCTCAACCCCTTTGTGCGTGCGTCGGAGCCGTTCAGTTGCACTGGCCATTTGTTCATTACAAATCCAATTCCGATTCCAAATTCCAGTTCCAATTCTTTCAGGGACACAGACAGCGTATTGGAGCCATTCGATCAGCTGCACTGGCAATTTGTCCATTCCGATTCCAGTTCTTTCAGGGACACAGACAGATGCAAGAATCTGACCATGGTCACAAACTCACAAGCAATAACTAGTATCAGACGATTTGGCAGGAGATTCTCCTCGCATTAGGTCCTCTCTTAGTGACTTCCGGGCTGTCCACGATGTGAACCATGTGTCATGATGACGAAGGGTGGATGGGGTGGGGTATTAGCGTGCCTGGCTGATGATGATGTGTCAAAAATACACATTAGTGTCGCCTTGTGCTGTGTCTCCATGCTCTTTGGATCCATTGTTTAACTTGCACCTGATGCCAGTGTGCCATCACCGTATCAAAGCGCCAGTATTGATTACTAAACAATGGGGGTAATCACAGCTCACAGATAGCTACCACTACCAATACCAATATAAGATACTGTCGGTTTTGGCATGTTCTTTGGGAGGTGTGGTTATCAGAGGAAAAAAGTTGGGACATCAGCAGGATTTGTTTTTTTTATATCCCCTCTGTGTTTCAAATGCCATGTACGCTATTGTTATCCCAAACAGACAGCAAGCACATAGGAGTAGAATAGTAGATTAAACTATTAAAGCTTGCACTATTCCCGGCATATGATTTGCTTAATCCTTGGAAATGTAGCTGCCGGGTTTGTGATTGGCCAGGAGCTCCTCGGTTTCAACTTGTCCTGCGTCTTCCCATGCGGCTAAGTTGGGGATTTGTGCGCAACTGGCCGTCTGGCTGCTGCTGCTGCGAAGCGTGAAGTCAACCTGGATAATTTGGCCCCAGCAAAGCCCATCGTCCATCCGATCAAAACACAACGCCGACACAAATGTTCAAATTGCATCTGTCTAAACCCCAGCTTAGCTTCACTGACAGAGAAAGGCAGACCATGGGAGACCAGGAGGAGCTCGATCATCATCAGTAACAATTCTACCACTCCACCGGTGGAGGCAATCATGTCGCGCGCACTGCCGGACGGACCGGCCGCGAGATTTGCTTGCTGCCATGGCGTCGTCTGCCATGCCACTCGCGGAGCTTTCGCTTCCTTCCCTTCGAGATCACGCTTAATGCCGGTAGTTTTCGCGGGGACGCCGGCCGGCCCAGCTAGCCGTGACGGATGAGGACGGACGTGAACGGGAGCCGATGGAAGATGACACCCCTCAGCTCACCCCTGCGCTAGTGGTGGGTGGAGTGGAAGCGCCATGGCGATGATGATATCATGATGGCTAGGACTCAGGCCTCGCCGGGCCCCGGGCACTCGGCGAGGCTCGGATCGGTTGCTGTCTCGCTCGCTAGTGCGGTGTGGTTGACCGGCCGCCGCCGCCCGTGTGTCTGTCGTCGCCAGAGCCATAGCGCGCACACAAATCCTCCAGCTAGGCTCTATAGCTTCTCGTCCTCCCGTTGAGCCTTTCCAGGCCCCTTTCTGCCTTTCAGGAGTGGTGGGATCGGGCAGCAGGTGGCGCCGCGCCTCGTTGCGGTGGTGGTGGTGGTGACCCCCTGTCGGATCGGGGTTGGCGGCAGATCGATCGATGCATGCAGCTAAGCTAGCAAATCCATCTCTGGTCTGGCGCGCTGTTTTTCCTTTGCGGCCAAGGATAATTACTGGTGTGCGTGTAGCGGCTTCCCTTCCTGGCAACAAACTTCTGTTCAGATCTCGGGCTCCATCCATGAACAAACAGTTGGTTGTTGACCCGGGTGAGGTGACGAGTGGTGCTGCGTCGTTCATGCGGCCATCTTTCTTTTCGGATCCACGCGTCTGGTTTGAGAGAGGAATGTTTCTTCACTTGCTCGATCAAGATGGAAATGGAAGGAATCGCCCTGCCTGTTCCCGGTTTGAACGGGTCCAGGGGCTGATGTGTCGACGCCAGCGGAGGCGAAGCAGATGGCTCGTAACTGCGTTCACAATGAAACCGAGGGCACTTATTATGAAGTGCCGTTAGCAGTTAGTTAGGATCATCCGTGGTACGGTGGCTCCGGCCGTGTGCTAGCTAATCATGAGTGTGTGCATCTGTCAGTTTGTAGGCACTGGGTGATCGGTGAGGTACTGTGTCAAGAGTGATCCATATCCGTCAGTCGTTGGATAGACTCAGGGGACTTCATCGTCTCATTGACCCATTAACGCTATGATGGTAGAACACGCTGTCACACGGTCACGTCACACGTTGGCATATGGCTCTTTGCTCGAGAAACCTGGCTTAATCTAAATAACTAATTATTGGTTTGTGTCAACGGGCGCCCGTGTGTTGTTCTGATGATAGGAGAAGGGGGCATGCAATCGTGAGTTTTTTTTTTTTTTTTTTTTTTTGTCTCTCGATCGTGCATTGGCAAGTTTTTTCATGAAGTAGCTAATTAAGGTGGCCACAGTAATAATCCAAAAATTACTACGACCAGCGGCCAAAAAGCACACAGTTGTGGACTTAAGTTGTGACACGATGCAAACCGTGAGTATGTTGGATCCGGAGATAGCCAAACGGTGGCCCGTGCTGGGCCGAGCACGACCCAATTGAGTTGGGGCTGGGCACAACACAAGAGGAGAGAATAATGAATGGATCATGTCGTGCTACGTGTTGCCCCGAGACACCTGGAACTGGTGGAAGCCCATCGCTTCTCCGTCATGGCGCGCTCGTTGTAGGACTGTAGGAGCCAGTGGCGCTCCGCTATGCAGCCTCCCCCGCAGTCTGCGCACTCCATGCTTGCTCGCCTGTTGGCTGTAGCCACCCAGTAGTGCCACGTCGTCATCATGGCTCTCTACTCTTGCCTGCTTTTCTTTGGCATGGCCCATAGGGATGGCCCCTAGTCTGGCAGGTGGCCGCTAGACGAATCGATATATACTGTTACGCTTACGCTGGTAGCAGATATATGCACACGGACAGACGGACTCGATCAACTAACAGAACGAACCAGCAGACACCGACAGCTTTCATGTGTCTTGATATAATATAATGGGAGTAACAAGCAAGCTTTCTTTTTTGAGAGTTAAGCAAGCTTTATTCTCATTCACATTTTAGTGCAAAAGTAAAAAATGACAAGTTCGCCTCATGTTGATATACTGTACAGAATATGCTGATATACTGTGCAGAATGCAAATAAAGGCCAAAGCCACAATAATTTCACAGTGACAGAGAATAAATTACCCAATAGCAGCAGCAAAATATATAAATATACATCTACTGGCCAAATTAATAATCTGCTCACTATACATATACTCGTGGTCCTATATAAAAAGCATTGTATTGTCCTATTGATTTTCTATACTTATCATGAATGAACTATATTGAATTCCTATATCCCTTTATAAAAAGTAAAGTAAAAATGAATAACCCATTGATTTTTTTCGTACTCATCATTATTCTAAACAGAGCGAGTATTGTATTCAAAAAAAAATATTGAATTGTCTCTCTCCTTAACTACACATATCCAAAAGTGCAGGGGGTGGGAGCATATGCCCCTTAGGGCAGCCAAGCAAGCGTAGATACGCCTTCTAGTTAGGCAACAATAAAAGGGTCAGAGACTTATAGCAGGAGGGTGATACTCCGACTGATACTCATACTCTCACATAGGACCATTATTTTTTCACCGTGGCCAGGCCTAACGACGCCCGAAGGATAGCGACCAGGTACACTTCACTTTTGTCCCAGGCGGCAATTGCACCCTCTCCGTGTTTGCGGAGAACAACGAGCCTCATGTGCACCTCCTCGTTCTTGCTGAGGGAGACGAGTTACACTGGTTCTGGGGCAAGTACCGATGGTGGCAACGCAGTAGAAAGCACCTTGACCAACTCCGGAAGAGGGGGGTTGTTGCAGGTCGTCGTTGTTGAGGGCAACAATAAGCTGGTCGAGGCGGCTGCGGTAACTCATAGCTATCCGCTAGAAGCTACCATGGCGGTCCAGTAGGCGGCGTGCCACCTCCTCAAAGACCACGAATGTGTCTCCCTCGACAACAGCAAAGAAAGCAATACCTTCTTTCGAAGCCATTGACGATCATCCATATCGAGCAGGAGAATAGTGATTGGACGTTGGTAAGTATGAGTGTTGGTAAGTCTCAACCGCGAGGTATGGCACATTTGGCTTCGCAAATTGCTTATGCAGGGCTCTATCAGCATTGTCGAAGGACCAGTGATGCGCTGGTGGCTGGACAGTAGGAAATTGATCCCCAAGCAACAGTGATGAGGCTTCTATTCCTTCTTCCTCGTCGGCTGGGCGCTTGGAAGAAGCGCAATAATGCTAGGATGTTCAATGGTTTATCCACATTGGATCTACAACTCGCAACGCTGATTCAGGATGTGGTGGAGGCATGGTGCTCGGCCGGGTTCAGGCATCTAGGTTCCTTGCTGGCAAGGATGGGAGGCTACAAATTTAGCTTTTGATTAGTCGCAAAATGGTGGTTATGTAATCAAAACTTTGTATCCTAGGGTGGTTCGTGGAGTTTGGTAACCTCGTATTACTGTCTCTAACTTGTGTCCGTAGTAAAACTCCTTTCTTCTTAATGAAAAACATGCTGTAATCGGAAAAAATAGTGTTGATGGTGACGGTTGTTGGTAGATGGACTAGGAGCTAGTAACGGATCTAGAATGAAAGTTCCGTTGCATAAAATTATTACGTTTTCTCACATGTTAGAAGTTTGCATTATTGATCTTTTAATCAAGTATAGTACGCATATAGATAGATTTATCTCCAATGTATGTGATGAACGAACAAGATTTTAACCATTTTATATGGTAAAATATTATTGTAGTTATCCTGCATAAGGCAGTTATACTGAATACAATTGAAACAAAGATTCGTATGGTTTCTACACTGACAAATAACATGTGTCTGCATGTTTCTTCTTGTTCATTGAACTGACGAATAATTGTCGAATTGCATTTCGATCAAGATTCAAGAGCCACAAGGTGCCTTGAATTCCCACGCGTGCTTCACATTACAATTTCTTCTTGGAAATGCCATTCCTCTTTTCAACAAGATACATATAGATAAGGCTTAAACTATTCCTCTTTTCAATAAAATATATCTAGATCAGGCTTGTACAGGAACGCGGTTTTTCTGCTCTCGAGGGCACATGCCCTCACGATGCGGTCCATTGGATTCGCATTGCAGATTCGCACCAATGAACCACATGGTGAGGGCATGTGCCCTTAAGGGGACATTTTACTTTCTCGCTTGTGCAGTATTAACTCCAAAATGATGTTACTTTTAGTTCTGAAATTATTTTTATCGTACTAATTTTGTCATCGGGCACATAATCCTAACCAGATCTGGGAAAATACAAGGTAGTATTTTTCTTTTTATTTGTTGAGCTGGTTAATTGTCCAATTAAATTGATCAAGATCAAGAGCCAAAAGGTGCTTTGATTTCCAAATATGCTTCAAATTACTATTTCTTCCCTAAAAGATATTCATCTTTTCAAATTTCAATAAAATACATCTAGATCGGCCTCGTTAATTCACTCATTCTATTACACTGTCTGAACTCTTAAATGACTTTGGCAGACTAAGTTTTATAAACTATTTTTACTTACTACTTTGTATTAGACGTTAGGCACATATATAGTTCTAGACTCATAACACTGGATCATACAGGCTTTCTCGCTAGAAAGAAAAGAATTCAGACGCTCATAGCACTGATCATGCAGCAGCCACGCAGATTATTATGAACATGTACGCATCTCAAAATTCGGAGGGTTCTGAGGGGAGGAAAAACGCATCGAATCCTGACGAAGACGACGTACGGGTACGTACGGCAGGTATCAGCAACGGATTCAGAGGCTCCTGGCGATCATCTCCTGGCACCGGTCGTACGACTCCTGCTTCTCCAGCAAGAAGTTGGCACGGCATCTCGCGATGAACTGCTCCGCTAGCCGGTCAATCTCGTTCCCGCCGCCGGCGTCGGCGTCTTCCTGCCCTTCGTCATCTTCCTCCACGACCACAACCTCGTCTGGCATCTCCTCCTCGAGCCAGCGCAGGTAACCACAGTACTCGCCCGCCGCCGCCGCCGTCCCACCATCGATGACGCCGGGAGCCGCCGCCGGGACGACAACCCCGCTCCACGTCCACGCCGAGTCGTAGCACGGGTACACGTGGTAGTTCACGTCCAGCGCCGCCTCGGCCGCAGTCCGAGCCGGCGACAAGCCACCGGACCAGATGAACTGCGGCGGCCTCTTCGCGAAGTCGCCGCTGCTGTTGGTGGCTGCCTGTTGCCTACTGGTCTTCTCCTTCTTCGAGCGGCCGCAGCGGATAGCGGCGTGCTGCTTCCTCCGCCGCCGCTGCAAGCCCCACTTGGTCCTGCCCAGGGCGGCGTCGAGGAGCGCGGACTTGACCCTGGCGAGGGCGCGCAGCACGCGGCCGAACCGCGGGTTCACGTGGGACTGCAGGATCGTGCTGATCTTTGGCGAGATGGAGCTCGGGAGCAGCGCCTCCATGTGGAGTGGCGTGATGGATCGGAGCTGGGCCGGCCGGATCAATGGTGGCAATGTCACGGCGGTGGAGAGATGGAAATGGGGACGGAGGTGAAGGTGGAGGTGTGCCGATCATCGACGGTGCCCGCCGGTGCTTAGTACACGCCCTTTATAGGGACGACCGGCCTCGTCGTGTACGGAAATGTGCCACCGAGGCGACTCACAGAGCGTGGTCTCCGGAGCGATGCAGTACACCATGTCCTGCGTGAGTTTTGTGACGTTCCACTTGCATAACGGTAAGTATTATTTCTACATGCATTTCAATCTGCTCTGAAAATTGGGGGACTACTTAAGCCCTCTTGGATTTAGCTAGTAGCTAATTAGATTAGAGTATGTGTCAAGCCAGTACAGTTGATGGTTTTACAACTGATGTTGTTTCGTTGTGAGAGAGAAACACTCTGATAAGTTAAAGTGAATAGACTATGGAATATACAAGGAATCATGGATCTTGCTAACAGCTTAGTTAGGTTGCTTGTGATGAAATCTATTCAACCTGGTAAATATTCAACTCGCTTAAATTTTCGTATTTATTCCGTAATTAAATGTACTTAGAGATGGGTATTTTTATGTCTCACTTAGGCATCAAAGGTACTTAGAGAGATATAACATTGAAATGCGATGGAAAGAATGGGTATTTTTTTATGTCTCATTTAGGCCATTCAAATTGAATCTGAACAATGGGTTTGATTTGTAAACACATCTACTAGTTCCTCAACTAGCTATTACGTGACACATGCGTCGTTGGTGTATTTAACCCTTATATCATAATGTTCCTTTTTTTCATAATCAGAAGAAAAAAACAAAGAGGGGATAGATGAACTTGTGAAAATATCATATGGAACTTAAAATATCTTGATAATATGCTGGTGCAACATGGATAAGGGCTATGAGGCGCTCAGCTGCATGCAGCAGCTCGAACTCGATCGATCGAATGCTTGATAGCATATGGTGTGCAGAACAGCTGGACCCTTGGCCAGATTAAGCAAACAGGCAGCATCAAACGGCCATCCTCGCTGTGATATTATCCCCGTTTCGGGAGCAGCAGAAGCCGAGCAACAAGGACGAAGGAGTTTCTCCTCCACGGAACGTTGCGTGGCCTCTCAACACTGTCTGTTACGCACCATTCTGGTCTGCATTACTCCAATAGCAATGCTCTATTCACACTTTAGATCGAGGACACCAAGGATCCAGCCTGGCCAGCCAGCTCCTGTCTTCTTCCTCCTCCCTCCCGGCCATTTGTGTTCGTTGCGGCCAGTCGTAGAGTGACGAGAGGCCATGAATGCCATTGTTGGCCGCTCTGGCGCTGTGCATGCATCGCTAGCTTCATCATTCTTGCTCTTCATATGGGAATGTATATATGCATGTGTGACAAACAACAACCGATCGATCGACTGCGCCCCATGCATGACGCAGTAGTACGCCATGGACGACGGATGCGTGCACTTGTTGGGGCGCTCATGCGTCTTGCGTGGCTGCGAGAGAGGACGTGCGAATCCAGTCGTCTCTCTCACCCATGCGGTGGCTCGCTCGCCATGCATGGAATGGAAGCGAATGCGAAGCGGCCGGAGCCATCAAGCATCAATCATTCGTGACTCGTGAGCACAGCTTGGGCGCAACGGCGTGGGGGATTCCATTGCATCACCCGTGGATTCGTGACTCGGGCCTGCGCACCGGTTCGGCGTCGTGTCGTCGGCGAGGTCGATCATGCCATGCGCGCTCGCTCTCGCTGAGGACGCCGGCCTGCCACTGCGCGCGGGCGGGGGAGCTGGGGCTGGCCGGGACTGTACATGCGCGGCACACGACACGGTTATTCACACGGCAGCGCGCGTCGCATCGACGTCGTCGCCGAGGGGACTGACGAGCGAGAAATCCATCTAGAACGTCGATGGAGCCGGCTCCCTTGCTGCGTTGGCAATGGAGTCCCTCGTCAGCTGTGAAAAATAGTTTCGTGCTGAAACAATCCATCTGGTGTTCAAATATGTATTCATAGACCAAAACAACAATATTTCGTAACCAAGATGAATTTAGTAAAAAAAAACAAAAAACTGTCGGGAATATAACTCATTGAGCATTACGATTTGATAAAAATGTTCTCATATGAAAGGCACTGCAAAATGGCCAAAGGCCCATCAAACTCTGGCCCATCGCACCTTGACATTGCATTCCAGCGCATCAGCGGACGGCGGCCAGTGGCATCAGCGGATGCCGGACGGCTGCACATCGGGGCAGGGAGGGTCGCGCGGCGTGATGGGGGCGGACCACGGGAGCGTGTCGCGAGGCCGTGACCCTGCGCATCGGGGCGGAGCGACTTGCGAGGCCGCGACCCTGCGCATGGGGTGGGCGGAGCGGGTCGCGGCACATCGGGGTCGTCGGCGCGGCTGCAGACGCCGTGGCGGCGGTCAGCGGCTCAATGCGACGGTGATTAGGGCGCGGCGGGGTCGGCCGGGCGTCGTGGCGAGGCACCGGACGACGACGTGAGCGGCTAAGCGCGACCGAGCCAAGCCAAGCGAAGCTGGAGCCTGTCGAGGTACGCACGCCTTCAGTCTACATCTCCTGTTGCTGTGAACTCCGGTTTCTTCGGTGGAACCGACAACGGAGCCGAAAAGAACCGAAACGGCGTTGGTGATTGACAGGAACCGAAATTTTCGACACCCTTCAAACCGAACGTAGCCGCCAAGGAAACCGGGGTGTGTTTGGTTTCCTTTTATAGGAAGTCGTAGTCGGAAAGGAACTATAACATCTACTTCTACTACTTAAAAAAAAGTAGTTCCTTAGATTCCGCTTAAAAACCCCTGCTCCGTACGCACGGCCCGCTGCATCCTACGCACGCGGAAGCCGCGCCACTTCTCCCGGGGCCGCCTTTGCACGTCTCCTCGCCGGCAATAATCTTTGCAAGGGGCCCTTTAGCTTGTGCGTCTAGGTTCGTCATTGGCCCTGTTCGATTATGTACCACTTTCGGTAATTCTTCTTATCCGGTCTCGATGATTGATTGTGGGCGAATTTGCAGCCTCTGAGGTACTCTCTTTTTTTCAGTTTTTTTTCGTCTGCTTGTTCAGTGCTTGGTCACTTGTAATTCCCTATTTGGTAATGTATAAGTTTGAATGACCGATAGGCAGTTCAGTTCGTGGCAATAAGCCGATGTCATAGTAAAGCTTTTACTTATCTTTTAGAACACATCATGTCCAATGACACAGCAAATCATCCTAGAACTACTGGTATTTTATATTGTAGTTCACGAGCTAATGCGGTATATGTTTGTATACCAATTTCTTGGCAAATATCCTAGCTTCTTCTTGCGGGGTTGGACAGGACTGTCTTGTTGTCATTGATCTGCTTGTCGGTTGCCTTGGTGGGGTGGTTTCTAGTGTGACTGGTGGAGAGGAGAGGAAGTGATGTCCTTGTGGCTCTGTTTGTATCATCATCCTTCCACAGCCTTGCTGTGACGACAGTCCAGTTCATCAATTTCATTGCAGATCCCTTTGCTCTATCCCTGTATGGATGTCAGTTCATTCATTCACCAAACAAAATTGGACAATCTGTATGTTTCATCGGGCTCATTGCAGACGTGTGGATGGATATGGACTGAATTATCAGTAGCAGTCCATTCATGTGCTAAACGAATTTGGGGTTACACTGAATTTAGCTGAACAAGTCCATGTTATACCTGTACCAGTTTTCTTTCTTAGGGTGGGTGGGGGGATGTTTATGGTGTTATACTTTGTTCAGAAGTAAATGTATATTCCTGTTTTTCTCATGTGTTTGTTACCTTGTCCATTTTTTACACTTCAGATGTCAGCTCAGTTCATTTAACATTGAACTTGGATGCTTTACCTCTTTCAAAAATAAATGCTTGTATCTATATGTTTCGTACATCTGTTAGTTCTTCTCTTCTTTACACTTCAGATATGGATTCAGTTGAGGTAAAATCAAATCGTGATGGTATACCTTGTTACAAACAAATGTCTGTTTCCATATGTTTCATGCTCCTGTTAGGACTTCCCTTTTACGTTACAGATGTGAATTCTTTGAGTAGACATGAAATTATGATTTTGTATTTCATTCAAGATAGATGCCATCTGTTAGCTCTCTTATTCTTTTACACTTCATATATGAATTCAGTCAAGTAAACTTGAGATTGTAGTGCTATACTTCGTCCAAAAATAAATGTTTCTGTATGTTTCATGCTTTTGTTAGCTCTTCTCTCTTTTACACTTCAGATATGAACTTAGTTGGGTTAAATGAATCAATTTGCGACACTGACTTGTGGCATTCTTTTTTTATTGACTTTCCAGGAAAATGTCATTGAATCCTGATGAACGTAAGAGTCGTGCCCGGACAGACTTTTTGCTCAACAATGAATCAGAGGTTCGGAGGTTTTGGGATGAGAACAAAGTTTTTGAGGCTGATCCTGGCAATGAGCCTCCAAGCCCTGGGGAAAAATTCTTTGGGAACTTTCCATACCCTTACATGAATGGCTTGCTGCATCTGGGCCATGCCTTCTCGTTGTCCAAGCTTGAGTTTGGTGCTGCATACCACAGGCTTCGTGGCTCCAATGTCCTTTTGCCCTTTGCTTTCCACTGCACTGGAATGCCCATCAAGGCCTCAGCTGATAAACTTGCTAGGGAAATCCAACAATATGGATATCCTCCAGTATTTCCTACGGCAGAGAGTTCTAGTGCTGCAGTGACAGATGCTATCCAGGGTGACCAGGCTGATGTTGCCCCTGATAAATTCAAGGGGAAGAAGTCCAAGGCTACTGCAAAGGTTGGCGCACACAAGTGCCAGTGGGAGATCATGAAGAGCTTTGGTCTAGATGATGAAGAGATTGCCAGATTTCAAGATCCTTATCACTGGTTGACTCACTTCCCTCCTTTGGCAAAGGAGGTTCTCAAGAAATTTGGCTTGGGTTGCGATTGGAGGAGGTCATTCATAACTACTGACATGAATCCATACTATGATTCTTTTGTCAAGTGGCAGATGAGGAAACTGAAGAAATTGGGCAAGGTTGTTAAAGACAAGAGGTACACAATCTACTCTCCGTTGGATGGCCAACCTTGTGCTGATCATGATAGAGCAACAGGTGAAGGTGTGCAGCCACAAGAATACGTCTTGATTAAAATGGAGGTGATATCGCCTTTTCCTCCCAAGCTGAAGGCATTGGAAGGGAGGAAGGTATATTTGGCAGCTGCTACACTAAGACCTGAGACAATGTATGGACAGACAAATTGCTGGGTGCTTCCTGATGGAATGTATGGTGCTTTTGAGATCAATGACACTGATGTCTTCATCCTTACAGCAAGATCTGCTCTTAATCTTGCATACCAACATCTATCCAGGGTCCCAGAAAAACCAACCTGCTTGTGTGAGCTTTCTGGCAATGATTTGATTGGTTTGCCACTGAAATCTCCTCTTGCCTTCAATGAAACCATATATGTTCTTCCTATGCTCACTGTCTTAACTGACAAAGGTACTGGCATTGTGACGAGTGTTCCAAGTGATTCACCTGATGATTTCATGGCACTGCAAGATTTAGTGACAAAGCCAGCATTGAGAGCAAAGTATGGTGTGAAAGATGAATGGGTTCTTCCATATGATATTATACCAATAATCCACATTCCTGAATTCGGAGACAAGTCAGCAGAGAAGGTTTGCCATGATCTTAAGATTAAAAGCCAGAACGACAAGGAGAAGCTTGCTGAAGCAAAAAGAATGACATATCTGAAGGGATTTACAGATGGAACAATGATTGTTCGTGAGTTCAGTGGTAAAAAGGTTCAAGAAGTGAAGCCGCTGATTAAAAGCAAGCTTTTGGAAGAAGGCACAGCCGTGTTGTATAGTGAGCCGGAGAAGAAGGTCATGTCTAGATCTGGTGATGAATGTGTTGTTGCCCTCACTTATCAGTGCTACATAACTTATGGTGAGGCTGAATGGAAGCAGGAGGCAGTCAGATGTTTGGACCGTATGAATACATTCTCAACTGAAACCCGTAATGGTTTTGAACGCACATTGGGCTGGCTGAACCAGTGGGCTTGTTCACGTTCTTTTGGCCTTGGTACTCGAATTCCATGGGACGAGCAGTTCCTTGTAGAATCTCTCTCTCTGATTCAACCCTATACATGGCTTACTATACAGTCGCACATCTTTTGCAAAATGGTAATATGTATGGGGAAGAAATATCTTCAGTAAGGCCAGAAGAAATGACAGATGAGGTCTGGGATTTTGTGTTTTGTGATGGCCCAGCACCAAAAAGTGACATCCCTGCTGCTCTGCTGAACAAAATTAAGCAGGAATTTGAGTACTGGTATCCATTTGATATCCGTGTGTCTGGTAAAGACCTTATCCAAAACCATCTGACATTCTGCATATACAATCATACAGCACTTCTTCCTGAGCATCACTGGCCTCTTGGTTTCTGCTGCAATGGGCATCTTGTGCTTAATTCTGAGAAAATGTCCAAGTCCACAGGGAACTTCCTAACTCTCGAAGATGCCATCAAAAAGTACTCTTCTGATGCAACTAGATTTGCCCTTGCTGATGCTGGCGATGGTTTGGATGATGCTAACTTTGCAACTAAAACTGCAAATTCTTGTGTTTTGAAGCTTACAAAAGAAATTTCATGGATGGAAGAGGTTACAGCTGCTGAATCTGAATTAAGAGCTGGGCCGCCCACTACAATCATTGCTGACCGTGTGTTTGCAAACGAGATAAACATTGCAATCAAAGAAACTGAGAAGAGCTACAATGCTTTCATGTTCAAAGACGCCCTGACATCTGGGTTCCATGCCCTCCAGTCGGCTAGAGATGAGTACAGGCTTTCTTGTGGCGCAGCAGGCATGAACCATGATCTGTTGTGGCGATTTATGGATGTCCAAACCAGGCTCATCACCCCCATCTGCCCACACTACGCTGAGCACGTGTGGCACAAGATCATGAAGAAAGAAGGCTTTGCAATAAAAGCTGGTTGGCCAGTCGCAGACACCCCGGATCCTACACTGAGAATTACACATAAATACTTGAAGGACTCCATAGTTTCTTTCAGGAAGCTGCTTCAGAAGCAAGAGTCTGGTTCCAAGAAGCCTAAGAAGGGAGCTGCACCAGCACCTCCATCCGAGAAAAACAAGATGAGCATTGGCCTTGTATATGTGGACGAGCACTACTCTGGCTGGAAAGAGCAGTGCTTGAGGGTGCTGCAATCCAAGTTTGACAGCCAAAGTCGCTCCTTCGCACCTGATCAGGAAATAGCAGAAGCTCTGAAGGAGTGTCCCATCGGGCAGGAAATGAACTTGAAGCAAGTTCAGGAGCTGTGCATGCCCTTCATCAAGGATAAGAAGAAGGAGGCAAGGGAGGTTGGTCCGCAGGCGCTGGACTTGAAGCTTCCGTTCAGTGAGATGGATATTCTTCGGGAGAACTTGGAGCTGATCAAGAGGCAGCTGGACCTCGAGCATGTTGAGGTGCTCCCGGCGTCTCACAAAACTGCTCGTGCTAAGGCTGGTGGGCAAGTTTTGCTGCTAGAGGAAAAACCACCGTCACCCGGTAAACCCACTGCCATCTTCCTCAGCCAACCAGTTTCGTTAGTTGAGTATGCTTTCTATTGGTTTAAGAGCTGCATATGTTAAAGATTGACAACAGGGTAGTATGCTTTCCTTTGGTTTGGTGAAACCAGTTTTGTTTTTTTGTCACAGCGTGCGTATATTATCCTTTGGTTTGGTGAAACAAGAGGTTCAGGGTTCAAGCCTCAGCCTCTGTATATTTGTATAGGGATAGTTGTTGGCTATTTTTTCTTCCCCAGACCCCGTAGTGCATGAGCCTATGGCACTGGGTACGTCCTTTTTTTTTGGTGAAACAAGCTTTACATGTTTCTGTTCAGGTGTATTCACTATACTATGTGTCGATACCCAGGAAATGGGTACCCAAACCCTTGGTTTACCGAACTAAACCCCGCAAAATCGGCAACTCGACCCCTCCGGTAACCTCCCGCGCTAACGTACGAAGGCCCGCAGGCTGTGACGTATCGGGCTGACCCACGAACGAACAACAACGGCCCAAAGCCGGAGCCTGCCCGAGAGGTTACCGAACGGACTAGTACTGTACACCCGAGAGGCTACCGAACGGACCGGTACTGTACACTCGAGGGTACAATCCGGGCGACCCCTCGAAGACGGAACTTCGCCCAGCGAACGAGCCCACCCTCGAGGACGTAACTTCGCCCGCCGAACGAGCCTGCCCCGAATACGGAACTTCGTTCGGGCGAATGGGTGGTCCTCGAGGACAGTGCACCCCTCGGCTACCGACTCTCCCGAACGGATCCGAGCACATTTAATGCGATCTATCTACCCCCGCCTAACCGCATGGCCACAGTTACGGTAACAGTTGCAGGCTTGGCGGTCAAATCTGCTTTTACCGCCCATGCCCCGGAATCCCGCAAGTCATACTACGCTGTTGCACCATACCGAGCACTGTGCCACGACCAGCACCGCCTCGAGACGTATAAACTAACGTGTTTTCCGCGTTTTCCGGGATTCGGCCTTATCCAGCGAGGCTCGACCTCCTCGGCACGACCCCCCCGGCTCCGGCCAAGACCCTCGACCGTCGCCCCTCGACATCAACAAGCAAACCCTCGAGCAGGACTCAACAACTCCCGACGCGACGGGAGCAGGACCTCCCATACCGACGGACATCGCTACAGCGGCACCGACGTGATCGGCCTCAACGTCGTACATCATTAGCTGTGCAGACTCAAAATACGTGTACCCCTGTGCCCCTCCTTCATCTATAAAAGGAGGCGCCAGGACCTACGAAAGAGGGATCGATGGAGAGATAGAAACACTAAGTCTTTAGATCACAGAACGACACCGTGAGCTTGTGTAGGGTCGAGAGCTAGGCGCCCGACCGCCAAAGCTCCACCTCACACTCCTCACACCTACTTGTATTTTCCCCTGTACTAGCACTTTGGTGCAAGATAACACGACTATCCTCCCCCCCCCGCTGGACGTAGGGCCTTCTTTGCCCGAACCAGGATAAATCATTGTGTCCTTGCATCACCCACCGGATAGGGAGCACGCGATTACAATATTACTCGTTGGTGTTAACCCCTCGAGGGTCAAAACACCGACAGTTGGCGCGCCAGGTAGGGGGGCCGCGTGTCACTAACGATTTCCCGCCATTTTTCCGGATGGGCGACTTCGTTTCACCACTTCCGCACGCTACGGTGATTTGGTTTGGGAGCCTGGAGTTCATGACCCTCGACCAGGGCTATGACATGACCCTGCTCTCAATCAGTGACCCGAACGGAGGTCGCAGTACGCCCCCACGCTCTTGGGGGGCCGCTCGCCAATCTCACGACCATGCTTCCACATCCAGAAGGAGGCATGGTCGGCACCGTTATCGCCATCAACCTAAGTCGGGGAGGGTTCCCGCTGCTTTCTCCTCGCCCCTGACCGGAGATGAGGAACCTCTGGTTGAGGGAGTATCTGACCCGAATTCAGAGACAGAGGACAAACCGGCAAGATCCCACCGCAACCCAGACTCCACTTTCGCAGTGCGCTCGTCGAGGAAGCACGACGAAGCCCCCGCTCGGTCGAGCTCGTTCCCGCACGAGCTGTTCGAGCGTCGTCGGGGGCCTTCATTCGACTTCAACAATTCCACGACGACGATCACCACAGCGACCCATTCCAACACGAGCACATTGGAGGACCGCCAGGGCGCCCTTCTCCTTGCGATAACGGACGTGGGAACTGTCATACCGGCCTCCGAGGGTCCGGCCTTCGCGAGAGCGCCCGGCCCCCGGAGGTACACCGTCAGCACCCTCCGACGACAGCTGCAGGAGGAGGTGCGGGGACAATTCCCCGTCTTCTACTGCGGCGACCCCGACTCTGACTCTGATCATTGGGATCCTACCCGCGAGTGCCTCCACATCGATGGTGGTGTCGACTCCGATCAGGAAACCATCGATCCGGCGGCCGCGGCAGCCACCGCCGTTGCGGGGGGTGCTCCCCCCAGAGCAGAGGACCAACAACTAGATGCACCTCGAGAAGCGTGCCCCCGTCCTGGCGAGCAGGACGCACAGCTGGCACAGATTTGGGAGTTGCAGGCGAAGCTCGCCAACGAGGAGGAACGCTTGCGCCTACTCGAGCTGACCCTTGAGCAAGAGCGGCGACCGCCCAGCGGTAGAGCCCGAGCCAGGGCCCGAGAAGTCAACCGACAGATCATCGAGGCAGGAGCACCCGAGCAACCCGCCAACCGTTATCCCCGAGCAAGCCAGAACATTGTTGCGGCGGCTATGCTCCTTCGCAATATGCCCGCACCATCCAACCCGCAAGCTCGGCGGATACAGCGCGAGGTCGAGGATCTCCTCCAAGTTGCTGCCGTCCAGCAAGCCGAGAGCTCAGCCTCGAGGCGTCGAGGGGCTGCCTCCGAACCTCAGGTCAAGCCCTCCCGGCCCGAAAGGGAGGGCTCGGTCGATCAGGGGGCGGCCCCCCGACAGAACAGGAAGCCGGCCCGAGAACGTATCAACGACGACCGCGCTCCCCGTGACGCGCGCCTCGACATTGTCGAGAACCGCCGACGCAAGCACGGGGATGCCGAGGCTCGAGGGTACAGCGCCCATCGTGGAGGGCGTTACGACAGCGACGAGGACCGACAGGCCCCGTAGCCACCGGGTCCCCGAGTCTTCAGCAGGGCGATCCGCTGTGCCCAGCTGCCCGACAAGTTTCGACCCCCCATGAGCATCGTCAAATACAACGGCGAAACCAATCCCGAACTTTGGCTAGCCGGCTTTCGGCTGGCCTGTCAGGCGGGGGGGCGCGTGATGATCACGCCATCATACGTCACCTACCCCTGTTCCTGTCTGACATAGAGCGTAGGTGGCTCGAGGAGCTTCCCCCTGACCAGATTCGCGGCTGGGTCGACCTTGTCCGAATCTTCGAGGGGAACTTCAAAGGTACCTACGTGCGTCCCGGGAACTCCTGGGAACTGCGCAACTGCAAGCAGAAACTAGGGGAGTCTCTCCGCGACTTCGCTCGACGATTCTCCAAGCTCCGCACCGAACTACCCTACATCTCCGATCTCGACGTCGTTCTAGCATTTGTTGCGGGTACAACCTGCAAGGACCTAGTTCGTGAGTTAGGGCGTAACCACCCCGACACTGTCGACGAGCTCATGGATGTGGTCGCCAACTACGCGGCTAGCGAAGAGGCCGTCGGCGCCTTCTTCAGCGACGGGAAGGACAAAGGAAAAACGCCGGTAGCCGACAACGCCGGAGGCTCGAGCAAAGGGCCGAAGAGAAATAACAAGAAGAAGAAAAATCAGCAAGGCAAGCGTGAGGCTGCAGAAGACGATCTCATCGCTGCAACCAAATGCAAAAGACCTCGAGGCCCCCCCGAGGGCGCCATCTTTGACAAAATGCTCGAGGAGCCCTGTCCTTACCATAAGGACGGGGCAAGGCACAAGCTTAAGGACTGCCGCATGCTTCGAAGGCACTTCGAGCAAGTGGGCGTGAAGAAAGGTGATGACAAGAAAGACCAAGGCGGTGGTGAGGGAGACAACGGGGAAGACGGAAAATTCCCCGAAGTCTATGACTGCTACATGATCTACGGGGGCCCCTCGACCCAGCTCACGCCCCGACAGCATAAGCGGGAGCGTCGAGAGGTCTTCTCCGCTCGTGTCGTGACCCCTCACTACCTCGACTGGTCTGATGCGCCCATCACTTTCGACCGCGATGACCATCCGGATCGAGTCCCCAACCCCGGGGCCTATCCGCTCGTCGTCGACCCAATCATCATCAACACCCGCCTCTCGAAGGTCCTCATGGACGGCGGCAGCAGCCTGAACGTCATCTACCTCGAGACCCTTGACCTCCTGGGAGTCAGGAGGTACCAACTCCGGCCTAGTGCCGGGGGGTTCCATGGCGTCGTGCCAGGGAAGAAGGCTTTTCCCGTCGGCCGTATCGACCTTCCTGTCTGTTTTGGCACCCCTGCCAACTTCAGGAAAGAGACCCTCACCTTCGAGGTGGTCGGGTTTCACGGGACGTATCACGCCATCATCGGTCGACCGGGCTACGCACAGTTCATGGCGATCCCGAACTACACCTACCTCAAGCTCAAGATGCCAGGACCCAAAGGCGTCATCACTGTCGCCTCCTCCTACGAGCACGCGTACGACTGCGATGTCGAATGCGTCGAATATGGGGAGGCCGTCGAGCAAAATGCCATGATAGCCGCGACCCTCGAGCACCTCGCCGACGAGATGCCAGACCCCAAGCGACACGCCGACAACTTCGAGCCAGCACAGGACACCAAGAAAGTCCCCCTCAACCCGAGCTGCCCATGCGAGAAGGTGCTAACGATTAGCGCCGACCTCGAGGACAAATAGGAAGCCGTGCTCGTCGACTTTCTCCACGCGAACGCCGATATGTTTGCGTGGAGTCCTTCGGATATGCCGGGCATACCGAGGGAAGTCGCCGAGCACGCCTTGGAAATCCGGGCCGGGTCCAGACCGGTGAAGCAACGCCTGCGCCGCTTCGACGAGGAGAAGCGCAGGATCATCGGCGAGGAGGTACACAAGCTTTTCGCGGCTGGATTCATCAAGGAGGTCCATCACCCCGAATGGTTAGCTAATCCCGTGTTAGTTAAGAAAAAGAATGGAAAAATACGGATGTGTATTGACTACACTAGTTTAAACAAAGCATGTCCCAAAGTTCCGTTTCCTTTACCACGCATTGATCAAATTGTTGACTCTACCGCGGGATGTGAAACCCTCTCGTTCCTCGATGCTTATTCCGGCTACCACCAAATCAAGATGAAAGAGTCCGACCAGCTCGCGACTTCCTTCGTCACACCTTTTGGCATGTACTGCTACATCACCATGCCCTTTGGCCTTCGAAACGCCGGGGCAACGTATCAACGGTGCATGCTACACGTCTTCGGCGAACACATAGGCGACACGGTCGAGGTCTACGTCGATGACATCGTGGTCAAGTCCAAGAGAGCGGACAACCTCATCCGAGACCTCGAAATCGCGTTCGGGTGCCTTCGAGCCAAAAACATAAGACTCAACCCCGAGAAATGTGTCTTCGGAGTGCCTCAAGGCATGCTCCTCAGGTACATCGTCTCCCAGCGCGGGATCGAGGCCAACCCCGAGAAGGTGGCGGCCATCACGTGAATGGGGCCGATTCGGGATCTCAAGGGCGTACAGAGGGTCACGGGCTGTCTCGCGGCCCTCAGCCGCTTCATCTCACGTTTAGGAGAGAAGGCCATGCCTCTATACCGCCTCTTGAAAAAATCCGAGCGATTCACGTGGACCGCGGAGGCCGAGGAGGCCCTCGACGAACTCAAAGCCAAGCTGACATCCACTCCGATTCTCGTCCCTCCTCAACCAGCGACGTCGACTGAACCACCTGAGCCCCTCCTCCTCTATGTCGCCGCAACCACTCAGGTGGTCAGCGCGGCCATAGTGGTGGAGAGGCAAGAGGAAGGGCGCGCTTTGCCTGTCCAGCGACCGGTTTACTTCGTCAGCGAAGTGCTTTCGAAAACGAAAATCCGCTACCCACAGGTGCAGAAGCTGCTCTACGCCATCGTCCTTACGCGTCGCAAGCTCCAGCACTACTTCCTCAGCCACCCGGTTACTGTGGTATCCTCGTTCCCCTTGGGAGAGATCATCCATAACCGGGAGGCCGCTGGAAGGATCGCTAAGTGGTCGGTCGAGCTCATGGGCGAGACCATCACCTACGCACCACGGAAGGCCATCAAGTCTCAAGTGCTGGCGGATTTCGTCGCCGAGTGGACCGACACTCAGTTGCCGCCAGTCCAAATCCAAGCCGAGCTGTGGACGATGTACTTCGACGGGTCGCTCATGAAGACAGGAGCAGGCGCGGGCTTGCTCTTCATTTCACCCCTCGGAGTCCACATGCGCTACGTCATTCGCATCCACTTTGCCGCTTCTAACAACGTCACGGAGTACGAAGCACTTGTCGCTGGGTTACGAATCGCCCTTGAACTCGGGGTCCGACGCCTTGACGTTCGAGGTGACTCACAGCTAATCATCGACCAAGTGATGAAGGCCTCGAGCTGCCACGACGCCAAGATGGAAGCTTACTGCAACGAAGTGCGCAAGTTGGAAGAAAAGTTCCACGGCCTCGAGCTTAGTCATATCGCTCGACGAAACAACGAAGCCGCGGATGAGCTCGCAAAAATCGCATCGACTCGAGGTACAGTCCCTCCAGATGTGTTCTCGAGGGACCTCTTCGAGCCCTCCGTCGATTTGGGCTCGGGGGCTTGCGCTACGCCCTCGAAGCTCCACCCCGCGACCTCGACCGGGGCCCCCTCGACCGGGGCCTAGGTTATGGAGATCCAGGAGACCCCTCCTCCGTCGAACCCGCCACCGGATTGGCGAGCCCCTTTACTCGACTGCCTCATTCGGGGGGAGCTTCCGGAGGACCGGACCGAAGCTCGACGGATCGCGCGACGAGCCAAATCCTACGTCATATACGGTGATGGCAAGGAACTCTACAGGTGAAGCCCCTCAGGCGTTCTTCAGCGCTGCATTACCATCGAGGAAGGCAGGAGGCTCCTCGAGGACATACACTCGGGGGCCTGCGGCCATCACGCAGCACCAAGGACCCTCGTAGGCAATGCCTTTCGACAGGGTTTCTACTGGCCAACCGCCGTTTTTGACGCCACGAACATCGTCCGCTCGTGCAAAGGGTGTCAATTTTACGCCAAGCAGACGCACCTCCCAGCTCACGCCCTACAAATGATCCCCATCACCTGGCCGTTCACGGTCTGGGGGCTCGATCTTGTGGGGCCTCTCAAGAGGACAACCAAAGGGTACACGCACCTGCTCGTTGCCATCGACAAGTTTACCAAGTGGATCGAGGCCTGGCCCATCAGCAACATCCGCTCCGAACGGGCGGTTGAGTTCTTCACCGACATCATTCATCGCTTCGAGGTCCCAAACGTCATCATCACTGACAATGGCACACAGTTCACCGGCAAGAAGTTCTTGGACTTCTGCGATCGCCATCACATCCGTGTGAATTGGTCCGCGGTTGCACATCCTCGAACTAACGGCCAGGTCGAGCGCGCCAATGGCATGATTTTGCAAGGCCTCAAGCCAAGGATCCTCAACCGCCTCAGCAAGCACGGAAAAAAATGGGCCGCGGAGCTGCCATCGGTCCTATGGAGCTTAAGGACAACACCTAGTCGAGCCACGGGCTTCACCCCATTCTTCTTGGTCTATGGGTCCGAGGCCGTCCTCCCCACTGACCTCGAGTATGGATCCCCTCAACTAAAGGCATACAACGAGCAAAGCAACGAAGAAGCCCTTGCAAACGCCGTCGACCAGCTCGAGGAGGCTCGAGACATGGCGCTAATTCACTCCGCGAGGTATCAGCAAAAACTTCGATGCTACCACGACAAGCACGTGCGCCCGAGGGACTTCCAGGTTGGAGACCTCGTCCTACGTCGACGACAGAACAACAAGGGACGTCACAAGCTGACCCCGCCATGGGAAGGCCCATACACCGTAGCTGAGGTGCTAAAGCCCGGGACGTACAGGCTCGCTAACGACAAAGGCAAAATCCTCACCAACGCATGGAACATCGAACAGCTACGTCGTTTCTACCCTTAGGGCACCAGTGCCCTTGTACATTCTCGCATGTTTTGTACATTTCCGCATGACAAATATAAGGAGTACTTTCGATTATAAGTTCAAACTTGTTATTGTACATGCAAGAGGTAGCCTCGACCCTGTCTCGCCAGAGTCGAGCCTCCCTCGGGGGCTAACGGGGGGACCCCCTAAGTTCCCCCCTAAGTTCCTAAAAATACGAACGACTTTTTGCCACGCCTCCTTTTCGCTTCCCAACTAAGTTGAAAAACGCCTCGAACTCCCTAGGGGTCGAGGGCTGTCGAGCCGGAGCTCTCCTATGCCTCCGGGCTACGGTGCCTCCACTCGCTCCCCCTCGAGGGATACGAGCTTGCGTCTAATGCTCAGTCGGAAAGCAAGAGTCAGGCGATCAGAACTCGAGCGCTTCTTCTTTCTCACGCCTCGATACGCTTCGCGACTAAGTAGAAAACGCCTCGAACTCCCTAGAGGGTCGAGGGCTGTCGAGCCGGGAGCTCTCCTACGCCTCCGGGCTACGGTACCCCCACTCGCTCCCCCCTCGAGGAATACGAGCATGCGTCGAAAACTTAGTCAAAAAAGCAAAGTCTAGGTGAAAAGAAAGCAGAAAAAGCTCGAAAGTAAAATGAAAAATCGCATTACGATAAATGCATTAATGTTCAAAAAGGGCTTTCAAAGCCACATTGAATATAAGTTACAAAAACTAATTCATTACATGGGCACCTTCGCCCAGCCTTGCCCTACATGCCCGCTCCGTCGCCGCCCTCGTCGACGTGGTACCCTCCATCCGCAGGAGGGAGGACTTCGTCCTCGAACAGCTTCGCCAGCGCTCCCCCCGGCCTCTTGGCGTCATTGATGAGCCCTCGGCATCGCTCCTCATTCTCGGCGTCGGTCTTCGTGATATCCGGAACGAAGCCTTGGGCCACGACATTCATGTCAAAGACGAAGCCGGAAGAGACCACTGCAAGGGCCCGCTTCACGTCGGTCTGAAGCGCCTCCCGCACGCGATCTCGAAGGGTGGCGTCGAGGTAGTAGATCCGGTCGACGAGCCCGGCACCCGGGATGTCTTCTTCAGTACCCTCGACAGGCCCGACCTCCCAGGAGGCGCAGAGCCCGTCGAGGGCAACCCGGAGTCGGCCGAGAAGCGCCCCCTCCGCCGTGAGGCTCTCCTGCAGTGCCTTGGCAGCGGTCTGGGTAGCGAGCAGCTCTGACTCAAGGCCTGAAACACAAAGCAAGAATCAGACAAAACCATACGGGAAGAAAAAAAGATCAAAAGCCTTTTAAGGAACTTACCAGCACAGTGAGTCTCGAGGGCGTTGCGATCCCCCAGCATGGCGTCGCGCTCCCCCCGAGCCTCGTCCCGCTCTCGCTGGGCCTCCTTGAAGGCCCAGGTCACCTCCGTTTTCTTGAAGCGGAGGGTCTCGAGGGCACCACCGGCCAGGATGATGGCCTGCTCCTTCTCTTGGAGGGTAGCCTTCATCGCCCCGAGCTGGGTTTCCAGGCCAGCGGCTCAGTTCTTCTCCTCTTGGACCAAGGCGGAGAGGGCGTTACGCGCGGCGGAGACCTCAGCAAATTTGGCCTCGAGCGAGCAGATGCGCTCCACGGAGCTTTGAGCCTCCGCCACGAGTAGCTTGACGCGCTCCTGGGCTCGGATGCTCTCGCCCCTGGCCTTCTCTGATTCGGCCTTTGCCGCGTCAGCCTCCTCCCTCGCACGCTTGAGCTCCTCCTTAAGGTGGGCGGCCTCCCCTCGAGCGGCGTCGGAGTCCTCCTTCGCCTGGGCGGCCTCCTTTTTGGCTTTGGCGGCCTCCTCCCTGGTCCGCTTCAGCTCCTCCTCGATCTTGGCCACCCTGCCCTGCGCAGAGCGGCCGACCTCGAGTTGGCGAAGCACTTCCCCCCAGCTGTTGTGCGTTTCATGGAGGAAGTCGGACTTGGAGTAAGAACGCCTCCGCGCCTCCTGGGGACAGGAAATCGAGGGTTAAGGCATCCCATACGGAAGAACTTAAAAAACTACATATGGCCTACATAGTGACTCACCGTGAGGTTCCGGTCGAGGCCTTCGGCGAGCTCGACGCCCAGCTTCAACAAGTGCCGCAGCCACGCCCGGGACCGCTCGGCCTCCTCCCAGCACTTGACCTCCGCCGGATCGTTCATCTCGATCCCCGGAGCGCTGGAGTCGCCAAGTTCCCGGAGTATGATGCGCTCCTTGCCCCAACATGGAAGGACCGTCTTGACCTTGGTTCGCGCCAAGGACTCAATCTCGTCCACCACGTCGTGTGGGGCGCCGTAACGCACAGCCAACTTCGTCGGGCCGCTGAACTCCGACACGGCGCCGGGACTCCTCAGCCCGGGGTTGGAAGACGACCTCCTCAGCAGTCCAGAATCCGCCGTCTTCTCCGGCCGCTCCGTCGACGGTTGTAGCGGCTGGCTCGACGCTGCTTCTGGCGCCTCCGGGCCCAGCGGAAGGGTCGAGGCCGTCGCCTCCCCCAACACCACGACTTGTGGCGCCGGCAGGACCACCATCGACGCGTCCGCCGCCGGGCTCGGTGCCGAGGCCTCCTCTGGTTGTGCCCACGGGACCATCGACGCCTTCGATGCCGTTTCTCCTTCGGCCAGCAGCTCGTCCAGGGTAATCACAGACACCCATTGCTTGGGCAGTCCGAAAGTCTCCTCCGCCTCCGACGTCTCGGGCGGTTGCTGCGCCGGCGGGTCCAGCGGCGCCGTGTCCCCCAGCGGTGTCTGCTGCGCCTGCTGATGCTGGGGCTGGCCCCCAGTTTCCTCCTCCCGCCACTCCGACGGCTCCTTCTCCTCCTCCTCCTGCGGCCGTGGCAGCTCCGCTTCTTGCAGGGCCCCCTGCTCCTGCTCCCTCCGGGCCTCGAGCTCGCGTAGCCCCGCCGGCCAGGGCCTCCGCTCTCCCGTCGAGGGGGGGAGGGCCGTGGTCTCCTCACCCTCGAGGTCCACGACGACTACCTCCTCCCCCAGCTCGTGGCCCTCGAGGGCTCCCGCCTTGGGTGCGGGGATCGAGGCCTCCGGCCCGCCAGGAGTGGAAGCTCCCGGCGTCGGGCCACCACCCCCTGGTGCCGGGCCGAGCTCGAGGGCGGTAGGCGACGACGTCAAGGAGGCGCTCCCTCCCTCATGCGTCCTCCCCGGCTCGGAGTCGCCGCCCGCCGTGGCCCCCGAGACGCTCGACCCTGCAACAAGAGTGGAACCCGTTAGCCTACCGCGCGCCATAGCACCGAGGGCTGAGGACAACCACTTGGCTTCCCATGGAGCCAAGGGCCTCGACGTCGCACCTGTGACCGGGGCCTCCATCTTCGCGGCTGCATCCATCTTGAGCCACTTAGCCGGCGCAAGAGAGGCCTCCTCGATTCGGCGTTTGGGCCTGTATAGGAAGCAGAACGGCAAAAAGTCAATTAAACGGCACAAACAAGATGTAACAAAAAGAAAGTGAAACAACGACATTTACCCAAAGGGGATGGAAGCCTTTCGGGTCCCCCTCGAACCGCCAGCAGGTTTCGAGGCCCCTCCCGAAGCCGAGCTCTTCCCGGGGCTGAGGCTGCTTGGGGCCGTCGGTGGGGTCGCCGCGCCTCCCTGCCTCGACGGGGCCTCGTGGGCACGGCTCTGCTCCGTCCGCGCCGACGACCGGGACCAGGTTTCCCGGATCGAAGTGGGCGGGGTCCCGCCTCGAGTACGACGCGAGGAGGGTGAACCCCCTCGAGGCGAGGCCTCGGCCCCCCTTTTTCCGCGCCGACGCTCCGAAGCCGACGCCACCGGCTTGGGGGCGCGCTGCTCCGCCACCTCCTCCTGCACGAAGGGGCATTCAGCATGGGAGGAACCCGGCAACATGCGCTCGAGGCGCCCCTCCACCCCCTCGACGTCATCACTATCATCATCATCTTCATCTCCCTCGGATGAGGGAGACTCCTCCTCCGGGAGCCCGTCGCGCCTCTGCTCAGCGCGGCGCTTCGCAAGTCTCTCGCGCTCCCGGAGCTTTTTGGCTTTCTTCTTCGCCTCCTCGTCCTTACTCCGCTTCTCTTGTTGGGCGGTGAAGCGTCTTACCTGACGGTCGGGAGTGTCCTCCCTCAGCGGGGGCCTCGATCTCCGGTAGTCGATTCTCCCCGACACAAAGACGTTTAGTCACAGGGACAAGAGAAAAAGGGGGGAGAGGGGGGAAACGAAGGAAGGCATGGGTCGAGGCACTCACCAGGTCGAGGCAACCCTCCTCCGGCCGCATGGGGAGGCGGTTGACGTCTTCCACCCTGAACGAGCCAGAGACCATGCTCTTTACCCGCGCGACGACTTCCGAGGCGGACGGCCTCTCGCCGGACATCCGGCACCTCTTGAGAACCTCGGGTGCCGCCGAGGGGAGCATCTCGTTCAACCGCAACGGGCGCTCCATTAGAGGGAGCACCCGTCGACTGTGGAAGGCCGAGACCACCACACCCGCCGTCAGGCCCGCCTCTCGAAGGGTCCTCATCGCGATGATGAGGGGATGAAGTCGACGCTGAAGATCTCCCGCGACACCGTACGGCCAGTTGAATGGACGCTCGGCGATGAGCCGCCCGGTGTACGGCGGGAGATAGCCGCCGTCGTTGCGAAGGTAGAACCACTGCTCGTCCCACCGGGAGTGGTTGGACGTCAACCCGGTGGGGATGTACTTGCGTGGCTCCTCCGACCTCCCGGTCTTCAACGCGAAGTTGAGGCACCCCGCTCTGACGATTCGCCTTACTCCGTGCGACACCGGGGAGGCGAACCACTCCCCCTTGTAAAGGTGGAGCCATAGCTCCCAATGTGGCGCCATCCTGAGGTAGCCCTCGCAGACGGCCGCGAAGATGGCGGCGTTGGAGATGGCGTTGGGGGAGAAATGGTGGAGCTCGACGCCGTAGAAGTTCGTCAACCCCCGTATGAACTCGCTCGGGGGCACACCGAACCCATGCTGATGGTACTTGAGGAAGCTCACCACGTAGCCCTCCGGCGGGTTTGGCTCTTGGTGGTCTCTGGGCGGCGCAATCCACTCCGGCCGATTCGAATCGGTGACGGGGCGGAGAAGTCCCTCCCTCACCAGCTCCATCAGCCTTTGCCGCGTCACGGTCGACGGGCGCCAGGGCTCAGCGGGCTGGAAGACGGGGGCCATGGCGGCAACGGCAGCACAGATCTGCTCGATGGGCGCGGCGGCGACGACGACAGCATGAATCTCCTCGGCGGACGGTCGACCAGGAAGGTTCCCAATCGCGACTTCTCGCTCTAAGTTTTTATCCTCACGCACGCAGGAAAGCAGGAGCTCGGCAGAATGGCAAAGGTGGGAGCGAACACTTGTCTCCCTCTGTTTTTATACTCGGGAAGAGCAACGGGCGGAGTCCGGCGGCAGGGAAAAGGTAACTCCCCGCAATTAATGCGTTTACCTGACCGTTCCCCCCTCGATCCTCGACCGGACGCACGCGTCACACCTCTGGCAAAGAGCCGTTGCTCGGGCCCGCCACGATTGCATCGCTAAGCCCTTCTCCTCAAAAGGCGTGCCCAACGGTAAGAAAAAACAATCGTCGCTCGCTAACGGAGTTTTCTATAAAAAGGTAAAATGGGCTCTGGCCCCACCTCAAAGCCTCGAGGGAGCGAAGGCCGGTCCTCGAGTGAGGGCTCAACGGCCGCCCTTGAGCACCTAAAAAGAACGGGCTCCGACCCCGCCTCGAAGTCTCGAGGGAGCGAAGGCCGGTCCTCGAGTGAGGGCTTAACGGCCGCCCTTGAGCACCAAAAAAGAACGGGCTCCGACCCCGCCTCGAAGTCTCAAGGGAGCGAAGGCCGGTCCTCGAGTGAGGGCTTAACGGCCGCCCTTGAGCACCGAAAAAGAACGGGCTCCGACCCCGCCTTGAAGTCTCGAGGGAGCGAAGGCCGGTCCTCGAGTGAGGGCTTAACGGCCGCCCTTGAGCACCGAAAAAGAACGGGCTCTGACCCCACCTCGAAGTCTCGAGGGAGCGAAGGCCGGTCCTCGAGTGAGGGCTTAACGGCCGCCCTTGAGCACCGAAAAAGAACGGGCTCTGACCCCGCCTCGAAGTCTCGAGGGAGCGAAGGCCGGTCCTCGAGTGAGGGCGTAACGGCCGCCCTTGAGCGCCCAAAAAAGAATGGTTACTCGCCGACGGAGATTTCCACGAGAAGAGAAAACGGGCTCTGACCCTACCTCAAAGTCTCAAGGGAGCGAAGGCCAGTCCTCGAGTGAGGGCTCAACGGCCGCCCTTGAGCACCAAAAAATCGGGCTCCGGCCCTAAGCCTCGAAGGAGCGAAGGCTGACCCTACGAACAGGGTTCGACAGCCGCCCTCGAGCACTCGAGTCAGGGGTGACCAAGGGGGAGCCAACACGAGGCCCTGCTCGAGAACGAACTCTTGAGACCCCTTTGGACGCATCCAAGGCGAAACGCTACGGACTTTATGGAATCCCCTGAAGGGAGGCATCGAGCCGCTGAGACCCATCGAATGGAATCGGTATCCGTAGGACCATTGCGTTTTGCTTTAATGAGACCGCCTCCGGGCCTCCTGCCGACCTCTATCGAACGAGGAACAGGCTCTCGCTTGGATTTTCCCGTTACCAGCTCACTGAGAACTTCGCGGCTCGCCCTATCGGGGCTAGTCCGATGCTTCTCGCCTCACGTCCGATCGAAAGGACTCATGAGAAGAATGCCGAGGCCAGCAACGCCCCAGCCGCACGAGGCTCGGGGGCTCGCCTGTGCCCGGCGCCCCTCGACGAAAGAGGGTCGAAAATCCCCCGGGGGCTCCCCTCGGTAAAACGCTACGACTCCAGTTCAGGCCTGTACCCGACTGGACAAGCACCCTTTAACTAAAAATAAATAAAGCCCTCACAGGAGTCTTTCGACTCCTACGAGGCCTCGGGGGCTACCCCCGCGGGGGTCGCTCGCGCGCCCCCCACGAAAAATCCGAATCATGTCCCATTTCTAATTCCTGACCCCCTGCCCGAGTATCATCACTCGCACAGGGGCTCAGGGGCTACTGTCGATACCCAGGAAATGGGTACCCCAAACCCTTGGTTTACCGAACTAAACCTCGCAAAATCGGCAACTCGACCCCTCCGGTAACCTCCCATGCTAACGTACGAAGGCCCGCAGGCTGTGACGTATCGGGCTGACCCACGAACGAACAACAACGGCCCAAAGCCGGAGCCTGCCCGAGAGGTTACCGAACGGACTAGTACTGTACACCCGAGAGGCTACCGAACGGACCGGTACTGTACACTCGAGGGTACAATCCGGGCGACCCCTCGAAGACGATACTTCGCCCGGCGAACGAGCCCACCCTCGAGGACGTAACTTCGCCCGCCAAACGAGCCTGCCCCGAATACGGAACTTCGTTCGGGCGAATGGGTGGTCCTCGAGGACAGTACACCCCTCGGCTACCGACTCTCCCGAACGGATCCGAGCGCATTTAATGCGATCTATCTACCCCCGCCTAATCGCATGGCCACAGTTACGGTAACAGTTGCAGGCGTGGCGGTCAAATCTGCTTTTACCGCCCATGCCCCAGAATCCCGCAAGTCATACTACGCTGTTGCACCATACCGAGCACTGTGCCACGACCAGCACCGCCTCGAGACGTATAAACTAACGTGTTTTCCGCGTTTTCCGGGATTCGGCCTTATCCAGCGAGGCTCGACCTCCTCGGCACGACCCCCCCGGCTCCGGCCAAGACCCTCGACCGTCGCCCCTCGACATCAACAAGCAAACCCTCGAGCAGGACTCAACAACTCCCAACGCGACGGGAGCAGGACCTCCCATACCGACGGACATCGCTACAGCGGCACCGACGTGATCGGCCTCAACGTCGTACATCATTAGCTGTGCAGACTCAAAATACGTGTACCCCTGTGCCCCTCCTTCATCTATAAAAGGAGGCGCCAGGACCTACGAAAGAGGGATCGATGGAGAGATAGAAACGCTAAGTCTTTAGATCACGGAACGACACCGTGAGCTTGTGTAGGGTCGAGAGCTAGGCGCCCGACCGCCAAAGCTCCACCTCACACTCCTCACACCTGCTTGTATTTTCCCCTGTACTAGCACTTCGGTGCAAGATAACACGACTATGCTCCCCCCGCTGGACGTAGGGCCTTCTTTGCCCGAACCAGGATAAATCATTGTGTCCTTCTTGCATCACCCACCGGATAGGGAGCACGCGATTACAATATTACTCGTTGGTGTTAACCCCTCGAGGGTCAAAACACCGACACTATGATTAGACTGCAGAAACAGATGATTACATTTTGAGTATTACAATGTTTGAAACAATGTCCTTTTGAACAAGATATAACACATTCATGTATTAAGACAATATATTTGTGGAGGGCTCCTAGGAAGAGGGGGCTGGCCACGTCATCCTAAAATCACCCCGCCATCTTCGGTTAAACGGCCACCAGGATTTACTGAGTCCAGATTCTACCCGAAGCTGCTTCTGGCTTCTTCTTAGCTTCTAGTGATTGTCATATGAATTCAGCCATCCAAATATAATGCTAGCTTCCGCTTTTTCCTTCTAACCTTTCTACTTCCAGAGCCCCATCCTCATACATCGTAAAAAAATCCCCTCCCGACAATTTCTTCTCTTCCTCTCCGCGTCCTTGGCGTGGGGGTTCTGGAGCGGCGGCGCGGGGGGCGGCGCGGCGCGGCGGTGGCGACGACGGTACAGGCGCCCCCTCCCTTTTCCCTCTCTCTCCTTCTCCACGTCACCTACCCCGTGCAGAGCCTCGCAGGTGGCGTTCACCATGTGCCCTAGGGTTAGGGTAAATCGTTGTTTTCGTGTTTGATTTTGTGCTACAAGAAACCCTAGGTGGCGTCATCTGAGCGGCGTGACGAAAACCAACCAGGTGATGACTAGCCCAAGTGCCTCCACTACCTCCGTGGGATAGAAATGGGTGGATACATATTGATGTGTCTATTTAGTGATGTATAACAATGCGTATGAGATTCCCCTCAAAAAAATGCGTATGAGATGGTTCTATCTGTAGAAGGAAATATACTAGTAGTGACAACTCTAACTATGTGTATGTGGCACTAAAAGTTAAGAATGCAGCTAGTTAATTTGTTGCATAGAAAAGGAACATATCATCAATTTATTTATTATGTAAAAAAGCATATATAATTTTAGGATAAGGAAAAACTGAAGCATTGGCTCAAGCTTTGTCTATGTAATACTACACTTCCAAAGTTCATGGAGACAAAAGTCAATGAGCATATGGTACATTTAACCCGTACCAGAATAAGCAGTACTAGCATGCACACCACCTAGAATCACAGTTAATAACAACAACAAAAAATCAAGGCAAGCCAGTATTTACAAGAGAATTAGAAATCTAGAGAGCATGCCTCAGGAAATGTAATTCTTATTATTTTGGGGGATAATACAACCGTATACATATGACAATACTAACTGAAGTATATATACCTATGACTATGAATTGTGCAACCTGAGATTCTTTAGTGAGCTTCCTTTTGGCTACAATAACTATAGTACCTCCTCAATACCAGCAACTTAAAGTGGTATAGGAGCCACAAAGAACAATGTAACAAGTCAACAAACACTTAGGAATTCTCCTCCATACTTACTGAAGTCTTCCTAGCTTTCTTGTCACTAATATATAATTGGTATCCATATGAAACAAATCCCCA
The DNA here is from genome assembly GCA_023333625.1 of Bothriochloa decipiens. Lineage (NCBI taxonomy): Eukaryota > Viridiplantae > Streptophyta > Magnoliopsida > Poales > Poaceae > Bothriochloa > Bothriochloa decipiens. The sequence goes on from CM041637.1 coordinate 11,334,628, forward strand.
GATGGCCATCAACATAGCAATAATCTTCACTCCGTCCATCTTGTCGTGGAAGAAAATCACAGCAAAAACTGGAATGATGGGTAGAGCTAGTGTGCTTATCACATTTGAAAAGAGTGATGACACAACAAAGACCAAACCCACCACTCCTACGGAAGCAATCTGCCAAGATACAGCAATCCATAGAAGTGTCATCACATAGGACAGCCTCCCTGAGCTGAAGGCATGTATCTCTCCCTCTAAAGTCTTCCACTCACCGCTTGCAAATAACCCAATAAGAGAAGCTATTGTTGCCACTAGTGCTGTATATATCTGCATATTCAACACGACTGAGAAAGTTTCCTTCTTAATAACCTTCTCAAATGTGACTTGCATTAGAGAGAGAATTAGTGAGTATGTGGCTGAGGCTCCAAGAGTCAATGCAAAACCCAATATGTACTTCCCATGCGACAAACCATCAGTACCCTGAGAATCTTCGTCAACTCCAAGAAGTGCAGCGGAAAAGGTAAGGAGGATTACCGAGTTGAAAATCAACATAGTGAACTTTTGAGCATTCAGGACATACGAGAAGACAGCATTGAAGGCCAGCTGACTAGCGCATATGAGCGAATATGTTGATACAGGAAGGTACAAGAGACCATAGGAATACATCAAGTCATCGGCAGCAATGACGAGGCCGAAGGCAATATATATAAGAGTAATTTTGGTGACTGAAGTCTCAGGGTTACTACTTGTGGTTGTTTGTGTAGAAGGTGGTTTTGAACGGAAGAGATATAGGGCGACGAACAACACAGGAAAGCCCGCGGTTTGGACAAATGTGGACATCCACTTGCTGTTTCCACCTTGGTTGTAGTAGAACCTACCAAGGAGTGTCGATGCTGTCTGACCAGCAACGAGGAAGAAAATGTTCAGAGCTACCATCAACCACCAGTGCCAATGCTTGGTATGAGAGTTTTGAGGAGCTGTTTCGTTCGTAGATGAAGTTTCAGGTTTGGATGATCCTGCAAACAGCATACAGAAAGCATTATCAATATGTCATTCTGAACCTATAAATGCTAAGCACTCAGGGTAACAGGAGATCCCAAACTGAAAGACTCATTTCTTAGACAAGTGAATACCCAGCTTGGCTTCTTTTCCTGACGAACAGGGCAAAACCCCCACAGTGCTAAAAAAAAAAACTTACTGCACACAGTGTATCTAGGACTTTTCTGAAGAACAGCAGCCCTGTTCCCCTAAAGCTGACATTATTATTCCCAAACAAGAAAAGAGTAATACAGGCCTGGTTATTATTAAAGTGCATAAACAGCTGAACCAGCTTTGGCAAACGACCAATCAAACACATTAACTGAATGGACAGTAACTGAAAACGGACGCACGCGCACATGCCACCGAGCTCATGCAGAGCAATCACAAGGCAATCACGAGCGTGCGCACTGAAGAAGGAAGATGACCCAAACTCGAAAACCCCAATCCCAAACCGGAACCGGAACCAAAAACTCATTAACCCAACGCCTGCAGGCAATTCATCGAACACCTCTCGTGCTTGACAGCTTGAGCGTTCCAGCGAGGTGCCGCTGATATAACCCGAGAGAAACAGAAGAAAATCAATCTATGATACTCTGCTCGCTCAATGACGGCCCGACATCATGGTTCACAACTTCACATCCGCCAGTCAGAGAAAGATAAAAGAGCGGAAGACTGACCTGCGATCTGTACGTGGACCTCATCGTCCTCCCTGATGCCTCCGCCGCCGCCGCTGCCATCGTCGCCGGCCATGCCCTCTCCCCGCGCGCGATCCGATGCTATGCGCGTGGGCTCTGCCGCGGAGGACGCGACGAGTGAGGCGAGGAGGAGGTGAGGACGCGAGAGGGAGAGAGGGCGCAAGCGGTCAGCGACTTCGACTCAGCGTGGGAGCGCCGCACGGGGGAAGGGAAGGTTGGAAAAGCGGCGCACCTTCCTGGCTGGCGGCTGCTTTGATTCCTTGGTGTAGGGACGGGACCGGACACCGGCCGGGGGTCCAGGACACCGCTCTTTTTGGATGGACCCGGCCTTTCCGAGTCGCTGTCATGTGACCAACCAAAGGGCCGGACGGTCTTCTTTCTGTCTTGTGCGATCGCCCATTCGCCCGCTCGCGATCGCAACTACACTCCGGAGTTGAGTAGTTGACCATCCAAACCCAGCAGCGATTTTTTGGGTACTTGTTCGATGATGATTGATGAGATTAGAGCTGCTAGTGTTGTTACACGACGCTGCTGCTATAGCGCGCTGATGCTAATTGCTTCGTACGTGCCCGCGCAGGCGCAGCCCGTCTAATCCGATCTCCACGATGCAGCACTGCAGCCGGCGGCGGGACGTGCTGACTTTTTGCAACCAAAACGCACCGCGAGACCGAGAAAGCAATGTGGAACAGGAACAGGATGCTGCGCTCGTTGTCATGTGGTGTGGAGATCGGGCACGGGAATGTGATTCCGCGAAACGGGAGATGGCCGAGCTAGCGGCGCTTGTACGCGGTGCCCGCTGCCTACTACTGTACTACATGGTTGCGTGATTTTTCTCCGTTGGATGCTTCCTTCAAAAAAAAAAAAAACAATCTCCGTTGGATGCTCGCTGCTGCTGACCGCACGTTGGTCGCGTAGATATGCGCCGCTGTTTGCGTGTTCACGAGCTCTGACTTCGCCGGACGCCGCCTCTCAATGAGCGAGACGGCAGTTTTGATCCCCCAAGCGACGGCGACGGGCCGAGAGCAGCGGCCGAAAAAGAAGGTCCCCTGTCCACACCGGTCAGATCTTGTGGGCTTCAGCTTCGACCATCGGCCTCTATATATGGGAGAGGGCATCTCTTCGGAAAGAGTTTTTTTAATTTCTTTTTGCCTTCCTCACCTGTCTAAGATTTCTATTAAAAAAAACTCTAAGATTTCTTCATGAATTGCGAAATCTCTTTTTCCTAATAAAACCATGCAAATTACGTACCTGTCTAACCTCTCCAAAGATGGTTTACTGGCGACTTGGTGCTAGTGTGTGGGGGTGGTTTTGCATTGATGGAGATGGAAATGGAAAATCGCTCAAAAACCAAAGAAAAAAGAATGTTAATCTCATGTCATATCCTCTTTGGTTTATCTTCTTCCTCGTGCTTCTGCTCACCCGTCACCCATGGCTTAAACATGCGCGCCCACTCATCCGTGTGCTCCCTCTCAAGGTTGGACGCCTCCTCCAATGCACAGCAAGAGCCGCCACAACCACCCTCCAATCCGTTGCTGGTATAGTTGTAAAAAAAAAAAATCCAGTTGCTGCTATTACTCCAACAACAAGAAACCACCAAATTTTCTGTGGCATCAATCTCTCCCTCCTTCGGCACTACAAGCCCACACCTACCTATGGTGCTCCCTCATCACCACCCTATGCATGCTCCATCTCGTGCTGCCTATCTGGCGCCTATGCTCATTGCCTTCTACTTCCTCACCGCCTCGGTCTCCCTAGCGCTAGGGGTTGTATGACATCTAACAAAAGGAGAGAATAAGGACTCTTCCCACATCTCTTCCCTTTTGGCTTAACAATCATATGGTCAGCCCAGTTGCTTCATGGGCTTCAACTACAACTCTACTAGCTCATAAGCAGAATCGGATGAAAACGAACTGAATTTGGGCATTTTTTCGTCAGATTCAAAGACGGATACGAATAATGTTTAATGTTCATCCAATGGATTCAATAGATATCTAATTTTGAATACTCAATTGGAATTGGATATGATACATATATTGAATGTTCAGATTAGATAGAGATTATTTATTTAGTATTTATACCTCAAAAATAGACATATATTCGTTTTGTTTTCACCCCATCAGTAACAATATATATATCCCTAGAAAATTACCCGACATAATAGAAAGTATGACACATCAACAACTCAATATTATTATTGCAATGCCAAATAGTGTTATTATATCATGTTTCTAAATGAGTGTGATTATATTCTTGTACTTGCATTATACTATGAAGCTCCCCTTACTATCTATTTCCCCTTTGTCCTGAAATATAAGGGATATAAGTTTGTCCTGAGTTAAATTATATGAAGTTTGATCAAATTTATTAAATTACATCAAAGATGTAAATTATAAAAATATATTTTATAACATATCCAATGATGTTAATTTAACAACGTAATTATTATTCTTATTTCTATAATTTTAATCAAAATTAACACAATTTGACATATGACAAACTTAAATATGTTATATTTTAGGACCAAGGGAGTATCAAAAAGGTTTAGAACACAACACGTCCCCTAAAATGACCTGCAAATTGCTGAATTAATAACAAAAATAATCTATACCATTGAATTCAATGATAATCTAAGGGGTTAGAATTTCACTGTTTTTTAAAGTACACCATGTTCGATTTAGGATTTATGGTTTAGAGTTTAGGGTTGTTTGAATTCAATGATTTAGAATCTATACCAATGAATTCGAGCATTAAGCCACTTTAATTTCTTGCCGAGGCAAAGCTGTTTGCACAGATGGGCATCGATTTTAAGTTCGTGACAATGAGGATTAATGCTCGGTAAGCTGGCTGCCAGGTTCACGAACCAAACATGCCTATATAACGAAGCTCCCCTATCCAAATTCCCTCCTTGTGTTGTATAGCCTAAGATCAGAATCTCCTTCGTCAATAGCAAATGGTGAAACTACCTAAATATGTCATTGAAACAGTGAGAATATGGGTATCAGTGTTCTTTTTAGGAAATAGCATATATGCGTGTCCAATACGTATCCCGATACTCGTATCCATCCATATCTAGACAAAACATAGCAGTGCACAGAACTGCGGCCGCCGCACGTTCACGCTTGGTATGATGGTATAAATAGGCCCCCTGCCGACCTCCGTGTATATGGAATTAATTTCTTGGCCAAGCCTCTACAGCTTAGCTTATAGAGGGAAGCTAGAAACTGTTTTTGGTATTTTGATCTAAATAAATGGAGAAAAAACAATACTCGAAGTAGGATAGATCAGAATTATAATTCTTTCCCTGTACTGTATATATACGCGCGCTTCCATCAAGCCGTCCTCCAAATACAGCCTCGCCGTACGCCCGTACGTGACGTCCTCGCATCGATCCATCCCCAAGAACACAAAGAACCTCGCAATGCAGTTCCCCGCCACCATCACATCACCATGGTCCATGGAGGCGGACACGCAGCGCGTTTCGTCGGCCAGCACCGGGCTCATGTCGTTGGCCCTCCGCCTCGCGAAGCAGCTTGCCGCCGAGAGTAGCGACCGCGGCAACGGAAACCTCGTCTTCTCGCCGCTGTCCATCTACGCCGCGCTGGCCCTGGTGGCGGCCGGGGCACAGGGCGCCGCCCTGGACGAGCTTCTGGCCCTGCTCGGCGCCGCGTCGCGCGACGACCTCGCCGAGCTCATCCGCAGCGCGCTCGCAGACAGCTCCGGCTCCGGCGGGCCGCTCATCGCATCCGCGTGCGGCGTCTGGCACGACAATGTGTCACCGGCCCAAGCCCAACCCCTCTCGAAGCCGGTGATCATGGGGAGCGCGGCGGGAAGGAAGCAACAGGCCTCCGCACTTCGAAGCGAGTAAAGAAGCCCAACAAGCTGGTTACTGGACCGGTTTGGAAGAAGTAGGAACGGCCTTGCGTGGCCCAGGTCGGAGGCAGCGATCGGCTCCTCTATGTAACGGCCGACACGCGAGAGAGAAATGGACTTGGACACGAAACTGAACCGCACCCAGAGGGTGACGGCGGCGGCGGACGTTCGGCGATCACCGGCGGCCGAGTCCTTGTATCCACTTTATCCAACTTAATCGATACTCCGTAGTATACAGATAACACAATGACATGGTCTTGAAGCCGGCGTTCAGAGCGACCGCCGTCGAGTGCTTCAAGGCCGAGGTGCGCGCCGTGGATTTCCAGACAAAGGTGCGTTCTGTTTCATCTTGTAGCGACTACCGTCCGCCAGCCGACATGGATCGGCGAATATTATCCCCGTCCACAGCAGCAAGCTTGTTAATCAACCAATATGCAATGCAACGCAGGCAGAGGAAGCACGGCAGGACATCAACAGCTGGGTGTCTGAGGCCACCAAAGGGCTCATCTCCGACGTGGTTCCTCATGACGCCGTGGACGCCGAGACCGGCCTCTTGCTCGTCAACGCCATCTACTTCAAGGGCAAGTGGGAGACGCCCTTCGACGAGCGCTGCACCGAGGTGGAGGACTTCTACCTCCTCGACGGAACCACCGTGCAAACGCCTCTGATGCGCGACTGCGGCAGCTACCGTGTCGCCGTGTACGGCGGGTTCAAGGTGCTCATGCTGCCCTACCAAGCACCCCAGGTCGCGCGCCACGGTGGCGTCGCCAGGTACTCTCTGTGCGTCTTCCTGCCGGACGCACGCGATGGCCTGTGGAGCCTCGTCGACAAGCTCGCGACGTCCGGGCCGGCGTTCCTGCATGACCACCTGCCCTGCAGGGAGGTCTGTGTCGGCAAGCTCCGGCTGCCTAGATTCAAGATGTCCTTCTCCAGCGACGTCACCACCGCTCTCCGGGAGATTGGGCTCGAGGCCACGCTTGACCCTCGCATTGAAGGTGCCGCCGACCTGACCGACATGGCCGAGAGAAGAGGCTACGACGACGTGTCGCCCAAGATACTGAAGATAGACAAGGTCTGTCACAAGGCAGTCATTGAGCTGACGAGGAAGGCACGGAGGCCGCAGCCGTGACGTACATTCCCGTAGCTACGTGTGCACCGGCTTGCCTTCGACCAGAGACTATCGATTTCGTGGCCGACCATCCCTTCACGTTCTTTGTCATGGAAGAGGTGTCCGGCGCCGTCGTCTTTGCTGGCTGCGTCCTTGATCCGTCACAGTGACAGCTGCTCATCCTCTGCTTCCTCGAGCGGGCCAAAAATATGGTCGATGTTCTTGGCTCAGGATTCTTTTTGGACAAACATATTTCATCTTAGTTAAGTTTGATCACACAAGTACTTAGTTGATAGCTAAATTTATAATTTCCAGTATCATATACAGAGTAAAAAGTATGACTCGAAACTTGTCATAATTGTCTAAGATTAGTTATGATAGAACGATGCTGGGAACTAAACAGTCCTATGCGGAGAAGATCGAGTACTACTCCGTTTGCTCTGTGGCTTGACGCCTAAAAGCGTGTGCGCATCTCAAATGGAATGGAACTCTTACTTATGAACGAAAGACTGTCATATGATAGTTTGTGTTTGCTCATTATCTCTCTTTTTTTACCCCTTAAGTAGATAGCGTCTTAGAAGTTCTACATTATAACCAACAACATATTTTCATGATAAACGGTAATTGTAGAAGCTGATATGCCAGCTGCTGGCTACTACTAACAACTGTTTTGCCCATCCGGGCTCATAGACTTGCCAGTTGCCACAACATAGGTCCACTGTGCACTCAAGTAAAAGAAGATGCTATATGCCCAAAGGCAAAAGGTGCACTGCAGCCGGCAGCACGCGTCGCTTCCACTCAAGGCTGGAGCGTCCCGCACAGCTAACAATCCACGTTCAAAGATCAAAAGAACAAGGGAAACATCATATCGCGAGCATGCATGCGAAGCATGCACGGCACTACACTATACTACACACCACCAAACTCCGATCCATCGAACAAGGGAAACGCAAAAATAAGAACTCAAAAACACATCTGCTGCTTGCAGTAAATACTCTCTTGTCCCGTAGGAAAGATTATTACTATACCTGCATTATGTCCATGCATGTTTTTCTATCAAGCACGGTGTATAGCACACGACTACAGGCGCCTTAATCGCTAAACTTGGCCTTGCCGTTCACGGTGGCGGCGTCAGTGACGCCGCGACGGCGAGAGCGACGGTCGCCAGCTTCTTGAACTCGGCGTCCTCCACGGCCAGCGGCGACGTGTCGTCGGCCTCGCCGAACGCGTCCTCGCACGTATCGGGCTCGTGCAGCGCCGCGCTGAGCTGCATGATCGCATCATCGATGCCGCCTCCCCCGCCCTCCGCGCCGTGGGAGAGCTCCTCCTTTGCCTGGCCGAGCTGGTCCACGGCGTCCGAGTACACCTCCGCGCACACGGACAGGCGGTATCGCCTCCTCGCGTCCGTCTCGAGCGCGCTCATGGCCGCGATGCGCGCGGCCGTCGCGTTGGCCTTTGCCTCGGCGATCCTGGCTGCGATGGCGGCGAGGCCGCGCGAGTCGGTGGCCTCGGCGCTGTCCTTGTCGGTCTGGAAGACACTGATGCAGTAGTTGTAGCCGATGGATGGGTGGCCCGCGGCGAAGGATCTGCATGCATCTTGCAGCGGGGAAGACCTGCACATCGTCGGAAAGATGAGCAGGACGAACAACACGGAGGGAATCGGCTTCATGGTGGCGCCGATGTTTGTTTTTTTCGCTTAGCTTGGGTAGATGGTCTGTGGGAGCGACGTGTTGAGTGTTGGATGTGGATGGTATGTAGAGACGCAGTTGGTTGGTGCTGCCTGCCGGCTCGTAGCTAAGTAGTCGTGCTGACAGAAAGATGGCCTCCGAGTGTAGAATGCCCCAAGGATATTTTCAAAGGAAGGTTCTAGTAACTTGTACAAGGCACGTTCCATATTAGGTGAAAACCATCACAACCTGGAAGGAGAAGTGCACAAGCAGTTAGTGAAGAGCGAGGGAAGAGGAGTGTCGAAAGCAAGAGTTTGCTGTGAAGTCAGAATAAGAATATCAGATCAACATCCTAGGTAGGATTAAACTTTGCCTCAAAGTATTGGATCATAGTACCAGGATCCAATCATCTTTTATAAAACAGAAGATGATTTCAGTCGATTTTGATGATTTTTTATAAGTTACATATAAGTGAATCCTTAACATTATTTCTAATGCAGCTTGATTTTAAATGATATTTCATCGCAACTAGTTATTTGAAAAGTCACTCCAATTTCGGGGGAGCAGCCCACAACACTCGGGGGCTACTTTAGGAGGCCTGTTGAGAGAAACCTAGAAAAACTTAGCAAAAATTTTCTTCCATCGGAAAGGGTCAAAGTGCATTGTACGAAACAATGATTTGCATGTGGTTCAGGATCCAATGGCACGCCTGAACAACCACGTCACCATGCCATGCATGAAGAATGTACAAGCCTTACCTCCTCGCGTGGAGACATTGTCCCAACTACTCATTATGGACTTTAGGCGTGGGGAGTTAGCTCCGTCCGATCTCCACCCAAGTAGTACAAGCATGAAGAGACATGACGGTCGGAGTGGATAACAATGATGATGGTAGACAACGCCTCTCAATCTTGTTTTAACCTAGCCCCCTCCCCAACTTTACAATATGATGTCAGGGTCTTGTGTTCTCACATGAACACTTTACCCCGTGGTTCTCATGATGAGCGTGAACGCAATCCAAGACACATTGTTAGAGGACTTTTGTAACACCCCTGTGTTAAGCATGCATTTATATTGCACATCATGAGCATAATCATCTCATTTGCATGGTCATTTTTTTAACATAAAATGATAAATGTGCTACTTGCTTGTTTTATTTAAATTAATGGCCAAATGCTCAATGTGCGGTTAATGAGTGCAATTGGATGTTGTTAGTCCTTAATTATGCCTAAAAATTTTTAGGATGCAATTTGATCAATATTTATATTGGTCATTTTGTCTATATATGTTTTAATTAATTATTGACTTGATGTTGACCAAGTGGTACTTTGTTTGATTGAAGTAGAACTGCATGTTAGGTTGCTTTTCACGGGGTGAATGCTTAATAAAGTTTGTAGATAATTTTATGAGGAACAAATCTTGTTTTTGTGTAATCTCTTGAAAATGCATGGGAATAGTCCAAAAGTTCAAAAACAGTTTAAAAGTCAGGATTTTCCTTTTTATTTTAAAAGGCTTTTGATTTCCAAAATTTATAATTAAATTTCTAGGCAGAATTAGGTCTTGATATCTAAAAGCGAAATGTTCTACTCGTCGAGAGAAACATTTCATATTTTGAAAGTTTTTCCAAATTCTGCACGATTTTCAAAGTATACAACAAAACAATTTTGATTCGATTTCAAATAGGGGGTGGGGCCCACCAGTCGGCCTCCCACTCCACCGTTCAACCGATGGTAGAAGGGGGCCAGTGACATAAATGTATTACTCTTTCTGGGTTTATTTGCAAAATGCTTAGACTCGGAGATTTTTCGGGTCCGGGCCTAATGCATCTCAGAAAACTGCAGGGTTCTTTCTGAAAAGGGTTTGTCTCATATGAGTATTCATATTAAATGAAACATGATTTCCAGAATTGAGATTTAATATTGTAAAATGCATATCTCAAGATCTAGAAGTCCAAATTGAGTGAAACAAATTTTTTTGTGCTTGTCTTGAGTAGATCCACATGTTCAAAATAGTATATGCCATGTTTGTGATACTTTTATATAGAGCTTTATTTAATTGTTGTATTGCTTGTTATCTTTAGAAATGCATAGTAAACCATACATTGCTCAAAAAAATATGGTTCTTATTTTGTTGATCTTGTTTTGATATGTTCTTGCTGTGAAAAATATATCAAGGTCACTTGCCATGTACAAATATATAGTTGTAGTTTAAGTGAGATAAATTGGTTGTTCTTTTATAATTCATAGTAAATAATATATGAGGAATAAATGCACGGTAAATTTGGTGTGTTATTCTTATGCTATGAAATAGTTAAGAATATTCTGAGATCTATTATTTGATATTTTTCTGTGTATCAAGTATTTTATTTCTATTAAATGTGTTGTCTTGTCTTTTTTGTGTAGGATAAAGTACTTACTGTTTTATCTTAAATTTTTATGGTACGCTATGTTAATCATGCTTAAGCTTCTATAATTTTTACTGAAATTTCTATGAAGTCAAAATAGTTGGTGTAGTTTATCCTTGGTTAATGATAAGCTTGATTATGCTTTGTTTAATCACTTCTTGTTGTATGTAATGTTTCATTCTGCCTTCATACGGTGTATGATCTGTTAGCATGTTTGGATAGGTTCAGTTCTATATGCAGAATGCTTGTTTTCTATAAGTCCTATTTAAAGTGTGCAAGTCTATGTTTCTTGTGATGTTTATATAATGTAGTTGTAGAAGAGAATGCAGTAGATGACATGTGCTTATAGTATATGTTTTTTGATGAAGTTGACTGCTTTGTAGAAGTCATGTGCAAGCATTCATGATCATCATCATATTCCATATGCATTCCATGTGCATTCTTCGTATTCATAAGTGCATAAGCATCATACAGGACCGCACGAGAGAGCACCTGTCGCAATGCCGAGGAGCCAAATGGAGAAGTTCCTGCACAGGAGGTGATCAGGAACAAGGAGCAAGACATGAAGTTGTACGAGTGCTTGGAGAATCAGTCTAGTTCGTTTGAGGAAGGCAAGCCCCGGAGCATTTCTCCATGTGGTTTGTAAAATATCTAACTTGCGTCCTTTACTTGTTTGATGCATTAAGTTTATAGACGTTGTGTGAAACCGTTGATGCATTACTTATATTCCTTGTCTACCTTGATATCCTTTATATCCTATTAGGTTCAAGATCGTTATTTGCTTAGCCCTGCTTAAAGTAGATCGGTAGAAGTCGGATGATTTCCTATCATCCGCGAGCTATAGGTGGTGACACAGATGGTTGGTTACTTGATATCATGAATAACCATGTGGAGTAATAAATCGAGACCGGGCGGGATTGGTGTTGTGTACAGAACTGGAGATTCTGTGTTGTTTTATCCCGTTTGTGTTGAACTAGGACCCTGTCCGTTGTATGTCCTCAAGTCATATTGAACGCATGCCCTACATTTAGCTGGAAGGACGGGTAGATCCAACCGCGAAGCCGTAAGTTTGTTTGGGTCGGGAATCGACCTGCTGTACGCATCGTATCGGAGATGATGGGGGCCACGGGGACGCGGTGGTAAGTCCTGAATAGAGCATGGTGCGCCCTGCTGGCAGCCGGGTGGTCCCTGGGTACGATGGTACCTGTTGAACTCGTGACTTTACCCGAATAGACGGTCGGTGACTAAGGCTGCTCTTGCAAAGTATGTCTGGTTTGTGTGGGGAATAAATCGCCAGCTGATTAGTAATCGATTCGAATCGCCATCGTTCCTGGACAGTGAACACTTGACTTGAGCAACGACATCGTAGTAGAAACTTGAACAAAGAGCTAAGATGGTTATGATATTGATGCTGAAAGATGCTCAACCGGAAATGGTTACTATTCTTGTTGAATAATTTATACCATGCTTGTTTAGTCCAGGTGCTAATCTAGCATGATAAGGTTAATGACTATAAAATACAATGTTAGAAGATTATAATAATTATTTTTAATAAGCTCAAACTTTTTCTGCAAATGTATGAGTCAGCTACCCCACTTATAAAGCCTTGCATACTCCTTGGAATCAATTTATTTTTTGTTTATGACGGGTAAGTCTAGCTGAGTACATTTTCGTACTTAGGGTTTTATCCCACTTATTGCAGGTATTCATCTAGGTTGTTGTGGCTGCAAGATGGGTTCTATCTCGCTATGAGAGATAAGCAGACCATGGGCATGATCATTTCTTATATCTTATATCAGTTGCTTTTGTTGGATTTTGACTGTGAGCTGGCACCGTATTTAAATAAAATGTGAGTGTAGATGTTTTAAAGTAATTTGCTTTCGCTATACTTTATTCTAAAATGTGTTGTAATAATCTTTTGTAAACTCCGATGTAATTGAGCTATGTGCGAACCTTGTAACATGTGGACTGTGGTTACTGAACTATGTACGATCTTGGTTGTAAATTGATTTGAAATCTTTCGTGATTTCACGTGCTATCGGGTTTATACAGAATTAGGAGCAACTTAAACTGTCTCGACAGATTAATTTGGACTTAAGCTTATATAAATTGGACGGTTTTATTACAAGTCTTATTGTGAAAGTGATACACAAGACACATCAACGAGGTCTCTTTAACCAAAACCCTAAAAGTTCAAGAGGGGCTTTTGTGAGGGTGACAACTCTATAGCTTCATCGTTGTTAAACCTCCGACCATCAGGAGCAACGAAGAACTGAGGAGCAATAGTAGACCAGCAACGTAGGATAAAATGTGTAGTATATGTGTGATGATTAGATAGATAGATCTCTTAACCGGCCACGATCCTCTTATATAACTAGCAGAGACGGTCTTATCTCATTATAAAACATATTTCACACTTATAATTTATAAGTTTCGATCAATATCAAACTGCCAAAACAGGCCTTGGCTAGTTATTTCAGGATTTTTTTTCAAACCTTGGCTGCACACTGTTTTCCGATTCACATTTATTTCTTCGATCATATTTTGGTCGTCCTGGAATCCTAGGTTTTTTTTTTTACGGAAACCTGGAATCCTAGTTTTTTAGGGAAACCTGGAATCCTAGTAACCTTATTGGGAAGTGGGCCCTGCAGTGACATAGAATGGGCCAATCACGATGCCCGCCCGGGTCGAGTCGAATCAGGAGAATCTCAATCGGTTCGGCTCAAAATAAAGTGTCGGCCCAAATTCAAACAAAATAGGCCCACTACTACACTGCTCTGACTCCGGCCACAACCGAGGCGAGACTAGGCAGCAGCGGCTTGCTCAGATCGGCAGCTTCGGCGGCGGCGGTCGGCGGCGATGTCGATCCGGTACTGGCCGATGGCCGCGGCAGCCGTTGGGTTCCGCCTCGTCCTGGTTCTCTTCGGCGGGGACCTCCACCTTGCCTCTCGCCCTGAGGTCTCCACCCCCCTCACCTCCCTTCGCCGCCGTAAGCGCCTCCCCACGCCCTATCCTCCTTGTGATCCTGACCGTCGTGTGGCTTCGTCATAATTCGAGCTTTGGTTTCTCTCTTCTCTGTCTTACAGTGGCGGAAGGCTACTGGCTGAAGCAAGCGTCCGTGTCGCCGTACTCCGGTAAGTTACACGACCACGGTCTTTCACCTTTCTGCCTTCTCACTTGACATTTGCATCTGAACTCGCGACCAATGACTCAATGAACTAGTAGTAGTTGCTGCACTGAGTTGCTATGGAGTAGATCAAGTAGCACAAGGTGTGTTTCCACATAAAAGACAAAGTATAGTTTTGCTATATCTAAACCAAGTGCCATCATCACATGGTTAATGGAACACATTTTGATTGGTTCTTAGCAGTGCTGTGTCATATAGTATGAACTGGAAGGATGATTTATTCTGTTGATTGATTTCTCTTTCAGGTTCTATGTATCATGGTTCCCCGTTGCTCCTGTCTGTTCTTGGTCCATTAACTAGTAGCAGGTGATTAATCCCTTCTTATGATGCTTCTCTGGTTATATTTCTGCCTTTGTTATCCTGCTATACCTTTGTTAATTTTAACAAAGTTTCGTTTGGAAATTGAAATATTAACATCCGTAGATTTGATGGTATTACAGGCCTGATGGACATCATGCTCATAGTTACTGCAGGTAGAGATATGTTGGTATCTACCTTTTCATTGCAACTAATGTGTGCTTTTAGCCTTTTATAAGATAAAATTTACAAATTGTTGATGCATAATCGACTTTTGTTGAAAAAGCATTGTTTTTCCCATAGCTTTCTTTTATTTGTCTCAGCATGTGACTCAAAATAAAATAAAATCCTCAAATATCTTCCATAGCTTGAATTTTGTTGGTGGTAATGTAATTCCTGTTACGCTCATCAATGCACGACACAGTTTGATTTTTGTGGCTGTAGATTTTCTAGCAGCCATGCTCATCCGAGCAACGGGGCATAAACTCCAAATGGCAAGGAACAGAAGTTTGAAGTCACTTGACCTCACAAAGGCAGTAAACGATACAGGTGGATCATAGCAATTAATGTTATGCTTTTTATTCCTCTCTGAATGTGCCTCTCAAACACTAGCTTAAATGGGAAAATACTGGGTGCAGGGAGAGTGGGGGCAACAATGCTCTAAAAACATGCACACCTATATTGCATCCGTGGATGAAAACTCGTTTTGTAGAGATTTGATGAGCCCCCCCTCCCCCCTGGAGGGATGTTGCACACAACATTTCCCAGCCTAAAAGTGCCTTAGTTTCCTACTCTGTTTCCACCATTGTTGTACTTGTTTTACCACAAACTGTCAATACTAATATGATTTTGATACTTGCAACTTATAAACTGATTAAAAATAAACATAATTTATTTACAAAGTTAGTGATTGGTTTGTTGCCATTCTTTATTTTCATAGTATTATCTGGGAGACACAGCCTTTTTTTTCTTTCTTGTAATGTTCCAGTAGTGAAGTAGTTATGAATTTCTCACATTAAAACTGAAGTATGGAAAACCTATTGTGGAAATGTTCGTAGTACTTAACAGGTTAATGCTTTCAGGTTTCACTTACTCTTTGTTAGACTGGTACTTATTATTCATAACGATATTATTGATGCAGTTAATGTAAGCGCTGGAGATGTTGCTTCTCTCATATATTTGTGGAACCCTTGGGCAATAGTCACTTGTGTGGGTTCATGTACATCACCAATCGAGAATCTAATGGTTGTAATAATGATCTATGGAGCCTGTTCACGTAAGATAGTCCCAATTTTGTGTTTCCATTCCTTACTTTCTTATACTAGTATCAAGTGAAAACCTCCAATATCAAAATTGGAAATCACGCTTTTATCTCATTTTGCTTCAGTTTCTATTTCAAAATGAATCCTGGTGTCTGGCAAAGCATCAGTTAGTAACATTGTCATTGAGATTGGGATATTGATCCTTGGGTAACCTAGAATTACCAACTTTTATGCTGGTTAATTAATCTTAGGATTTTTTTAGGTCTGGCTCCTCTTGCTGCTTTTGGATATGTTATGGCCACACATCTCTCTCTTTATCCTGCAATTCTTATTGTACCGGTCAGTACCACAATTTCTGTTTGCATTTTCCATTTGAAATCAAATGTTTGATCATATCTGATACTAACCTGCATGGTTGTCTACTGAAAATATAACTCTATTTCAGGTCATTCTGTTGCTGGGTTACGGTCTAGATGCTCCTCCACCAAAAGTATTCCTTATAAAAGGGTCAAGTGACAGCAAAAGTGATGTGTCAGACCATGATAGAACAACTGGACAGAGAGTTGTTCAGCAGTTTTCATGGAAACCAGTACTTCACTTTATATTTTGGCTGTTTATCTGGTCGTGCCATGTGTTGTTATTGAGCAGCTTGATTCTGAAGAAAGTTGGTGGCCTCCACGGGATGTTTGAAAAGTAAGATGCTATAACTAGAAGCTCCTTTTTTGGCCTTCAGTGGGACGTGTTTCCTGGGAAGTCACCAAATTCATCTCAAAATGTGCACTAGTTTGCCCTAAGCCTTCTTCACATATAAGACAGTTAGGAGTTCCGTTCAGATATTTACAAATCATGCTGTCCTTGTAAAGGCGCTTTTCCCTATCCTAGGAGTTCAGTCTCTGATATTATCCCAATAACAACTTTCTTCAGTCTGAGCTTCATCTCATGAATAGCTTTTTTCTTTTCCAATCAACTTGTTTTGTCGATCACCTGATTACCTGATGTGCTGTTGTTTGCAGGACGTATGGTTTTATACTTACGGTGACAGACCTATCACCAAATATCGGTGTTTTATGGTAAGTGTTGAGAATTTTTGCCAATAGAATATTTGTCATTGTCACTCAAGCATATTTCCAATGTGTCTTATGCATTTTGAGAATGACTGCAGGTACTTCTTTGCTGAAGTATTCGATGTCTTTAGAAATTTCTTTCTTATGGTCTTCAATATGAACATCATTTTTATGGTCTTGCCATTGGCCATCCGATTGAAGCATCGTCCATGCTTTCTTGCATTTGTTTACACTGCAATTTTGGCAATATTGAAATCTTATCCATCGGTGAGTTTTTTATTATTTGTATGATATTTCTAATAAATTTAGTCTTTCAGGTGCAAAATGTTGCCGTAGCTATCTGTTTTGTTTGTGTGCTCTGGTTTTATTTTCAGTTTGTTGATATGTCTGTCTCTTATTGTGATTTTTCCTGAAGGCTGGAGATTCGGCTCTGTATCTTGGTCTTCTGGGCTTATTTGTCAATGAATTAGCAGGTAGGTAGCAGTTTACTACATAATGTTCTTAATGGTTCCAAGAAAATTAATAATGCTTTGTGTTTACATCTTGCAGAAATGCAGTTCACTTTCTTCTTGTTTTTCGGATATATTGGAGTCTCCCTACTTAGCCCTGTCATGCATAATCTGTGGATCTGGAGGGTCTCTCTCTTGCTCTGTGAATTTAAACCATTGTCAGGGACCTATAATGCAAAGATTGTTTCTAGTATACCGTTGCTAACCTGGCGGGGTTTTCTTTTCAGGGCACTGGTAATGCAAATTTCTACTTCGCGACTGGTTTGGCTTATACTTGCCTTCAGGTAACCAAATACTCTTTATCATATGTTTCCCCCCTTTTTGTGACAATACCTACCATTCCACTACTGGCAGCTTTTCTTGCAAACAATTTTTTTTTAACAAAGGAATTTGGGATTTTGTTTTGGAGCAAACTGCTGTGAGCATAGATCCACCCCTTCCTTTTGATATTTGCTGCCCCAAAGCTGGGTTTGATGTTAAAGTTGTGGAGCTTAATTTCTCTAACTTAACGAAGTCCTGTTTTTCAATTTGCAGACTGTGTTGCTCGTAGAGAGTGTGAGTTCAATGATAAAGCACGACAGAAAGCTAAGGTTACTTGTTACAAGCTAACTTGGTCCCTCAGACAAAGCTCCGATGCTTGCAATTTCCTTTCTGGCGCTCTTGATTCTTGAACACAGACGTCTCCTTATCCTGGAGTTTGTAGATGTAGCACATATTCGATGTAGCATGTTGTATTGTAGACCCCACACTTGTACAATACGAGGACCACAACCTCTGACAAAGACAAGGAACACGACAGGGCTCGCCCTTGGTGACTAGATTGTGCTCGCTTCCGAGCATTGGTGTGGATTCTGTGATGTTGAGTGATCCAGCTTGGTTAAATGGTTGAATTGCCCTCGCGTATGGATCGTGAAGGAAACCAACATTTGAAAGTTAACCAAGTGGAAATCTAATTTTCGTTTCTTCAGGCCTAGGTCATTATCATCCACCCGTTGCAGTTCGTAGCGTACAGCAGGCACGCCTGCTGTTCAGAACTCTTCTACGATTCCAGTTGCAGTGTAAACTTTGTTTCCACCGGATGCCCGTGGCACTGTTGCTGGTTTGCTTGTACCAGTAAGTGTACCGAACTCGATTAATGGTCAGACCAACAAGATCTGTCCTGTCCCTGCTTCAGGCACGGTCTTAGTCTACCTAAATGACACTACTGCTAACCACCCACCCATTCCATCAGATATACGGAACTCGAGAAATCCATTACTTCGGCATGTTGTGCTCATCAGAATCGCATGCCATCGACAGGCGACGCCCAACGCCGAGCAGTTTCCCGTTGGTTGGTTGCGAAAAGCCGGGTGCGCGCATGTCATCTCTCGCGTGGCTCCACGGTTTCCGTGCGCGCGCACGGTGCCGAGCCGAGGTCGAGCGAATGCGAAGTAGAAGGCCAAACTGGATCGGCTGCTAATAATGGCCGCCGGGGCGAGCGCCGTTGCCGTCAGTCCCGTCACGGCGTCACGTCTTTCATCTTCAGCCTGGCGGGCCCGATCGGAGCACGGATTCGGAGACCGGCGAGTCGTCGTCGTCTCGTTCTATTTGGAACTGCTCCCTAGCTTCACGCGACACGGCTCGGCGTTCTGACACAGAATCACGCATACGCATTCATGCACGCACAGCAGGGATACGTGACAAACAGCGGTCACATTCAGACAGGCACTGTGCGTTCCCTAGACAACGAGAAGCGTCACTTTAGCGCAAGACCTCGCTCGGGCAAAAATGGGCCTGGGTTCCCCAAAATTGTAAGTTACTGTAGATTCTCAGAGAGTCCAAACATATCAGGTTTAATTAAAATTAATTATAGAAAGAACTATAAAAAATTATGATATCAAATAGATATAATATAAACATATAATTAATAAAGGATCTAATGATATCATAGAAACATGTGACGAGATAACATTTAACAAGATAAATTCTTTATTTATTTATTTTTACTTTGGACCCACTTGTGATTAGACAAATTTTCAAAAAAAATCTTCGTAATTTTGTTCCTCCTCCCCTCTCTTACCTCTGCCTGTATATATCTCTCTTGCTTGTGCCGCCACCCTCATTCTCGCATCGGGGCGTTGGTTCTCCCCCACCAACGTCGGTCCTCATCATTCAACGACACCCCTCGTTCATAGGCAGAGCGCAAGCGCCAGCTTCGAAGGTGGCGCGTGAGGAAGGCATGGCTAGTGACGGTTCCTCCTCGGCTCCCTGCGTGTGAGGGTGATGGGCCTGCGAAAGCTAGTGGCAGCTAAGTCTTTTTGAGACTGCGTTGCTACATGTTTTTTAGCTTCACTCTACGTTTTTCAGTTAAATAAGTGTAGTGTAGCTCCATAAACTCTGATTCGGAAAAAAAAAGTGGAGTTAAGAGCTGAAAGAGTACTATTGGCGTGCTGTGAAGTGGCTCCCGGAGTGGTCGGCGTCTGTGAAGTGCTATACATGTGTTCACTCATGTTCTGCTAGTGCTGGCCGCGACCGCCGCTCAGGAGCGCGGTGCGCTGGACAAGGACGACGGATGCTACACGCCGTCTCCGGGTTCCCCTGTGACAGCCACCAGGAGCGCGGTGCACTGGACGATGACGACGGATATTGCACGCCGCCTCCGGGCTTCCCTGTGCCAGCGTACAAGGACGTTGGTGGGGCTACCCCGGAGCTGGCAACGCCGGTCGCTTGCGCGTACTCGCAGCTTTCGCTTGCCGGCCTTGAGGGCGTGGTCGAGGACCAGTTTCTCACCCCGCCCCGTCCTACCAGGATGGACCGGGACGCGCCGTGCGACGACGACGACGACGACGTCTGTTCTTCATCGCTCAGTGGGCGCATCGCGGGGTTCACCCAGCGAGTGTTGAAGAAGGTCGCCACGCCCCTGCTGCAGGCGCCCGAAACTCCCCTACTGCGGACCAAGGTCTATGACCCCTGGTCCGGGCTTCCCCTCAGGAGCGCGCGGATAGCAGCGCGGTCGCTAGCCAACGTCCGGTCGCTAGGCGAGGGGAAGCCATCATCATTCAACGGATGGCGCAACTTGAGGGAGAAACGACGGCGGAGGCCAAGGAGAAGTTCGAGGCCACGTTCGGCGACGACCCCGTGGACGTGCACCCACGCATGAGCGCCACCACCGATCCATAGATCAAAGCCGGTGCGCGCATTATAGATTGTCTTTTTCGTGAGTAATCCGCTTAGGAGGAAAGATATGGGAGCAGCGCTTCATGTAATATGTTAACTCCTAAGAACGCACGAAAGCGCGGGTGTAAAAACTCTTCTTTTTAAATACAAAAATATTCAAATCTTTTGTATATTTGAGAAAAAAAACTCATGTTCTACTGCATTGCGCGCACAGGGGAACAAGACCTTCATCACTTGAAGAGTCCGCGGAACACGGCACGCCCAGAGCACAGCATGCCAGGCTATCAACTCTTTCCTCGCTTCCTTTTTTTCTCTCCATCCACATAATTAGGCTGAACACATGTTTCATGTTTGCCGGAGAGAGAGAGAGAGAGAGAGAGTTAAGGCCTCCGCGCATGCGCATGGGTATCAGCCCTGCTGCCGGCTGCGCTCACCAGTCACCACCTACATGTCCGCCCCTATGCAACGCCCACGATCACAGGAAGCATACACTGGTACGTGTTCCTAACACTGTCACTGCATACACACACAGCATACACTGGCACGGTCAAGCACTCAAGCCGACGCTCGATCACGTCGCGGTATTGAATCCCTTCACCCACCGGCTCAGGTTCAGCTTGTTGGCGTTGTTGGGCAATGCCGCAAAGCGAGGACGCCCTGCGAGAAATCACATCCATGCACACACACACACACAGGCACAGCGTACAGTGGTCGCGTTCCTACTTGACCGACGCTTGAGCGCTCAGCAAAGCAGCTACAGCGGCCGGCGCGGGATCACCTCGCCGGGGTAGGAAGCGGAGTTTAATGGCCGCGCATTCATTCCGGTTCGGGGTAAGCGCGCGGTCGGGGGCTGCCGCTGCTACCCGTACCCTGCCTGTGCCTGGTGCGGTGGCGCCTGCGGCCTGTCACTGCGGTCGCTGCTCCAGAGTCCAGACGACCATGGACCATGGACTCTTCATCAATGCGTCGCTCTATACGTATACTAGTATGCTTGCCGAGCCTTGCGCCCTTGCCGCCGTATGCCGCCCTCGGTACTAATCGCCGGATACTTGTACTCTGCGCTCCGGTGAGCCCGGCGGCCAGCGCTGTGCGTTTGGTGGCTCGCAAGGCAAAGCAAAGCCGTTTGTTTCCTCAGGTACTCGTACTACGTATGTAAGGACAAACACGTACGTCAAAGGTTGGATCACCGGTTAATGATGACGAGCAGGTCCACATCGATGGAGACGAGAGTAGTTATACACTTTGAGCAATGAGGCCCAGTTGTCTGTGGTCTCAGAAAGCTATGTACTGGCACTACATGTGTGTATACATTGATGCATACGAATTGACGGATACGAATTCATAAACAAGAATGCAACTCGGATTTTCATAAACAAGGACCGGAGTTTTGGCGAAGTACTAGGTCGATGTCACGGCGACTTGACGACCAGCGCGTGCCCAAACCCGTGCAATTTCCTAGAGAGTGCATGAATGGACCACCGGCGCACCAGCAGCCAAGTTTCGGCGCCACGACAATCGGAGTTCCCAGTAGTATCGAGCAGAAAAGACTTGTAGTTGTAGGGGTATATTTACAAATTTAGAATTGGATGGAAGTAGGACTAGTACACTCCCTTCACTTGTGTCTATTTGTCTTGATCCTGAACATGCAAGAAACGGCCATGGCATTCGCAATCGCCTGAAGGATCACCAACAGTGACTTGCAATCCGCGTGCCCATCCACATAACATATTTGTCACTTGACACAGTGGACACGAGTACACGACTGACTGCGAGTCTGGCAGTCTGCAGCGCGCATTAGTACAGCCATGGATGGCTGCCACACCACAGGTGACAACCACACGCGCACCACCACCACCACCACGGTCAGTCAGAGGAGAGGACGACCCAATGCAACCAACCAAGAATCCCGGTCTCCTCCTCAAATCCCCAAAATTGCATCGCATTGCAGCTCCGGAAAAGAACAAAGATCGATCAATTCCAAGAAGAAGCTTCGGAGACGCTAAACTCACCTCTGGTCTCTGGAGACCCTGCTTGCTTGTTTCTTGTGTTTTTACAATTACAATGGAATAAGGGGTCCTAACTGAAAAAAAAATTGAACATGGAAGGAGTTCACAAAAACCACCCCCGTGCGATCCCGTAATTACAGCTGCCTATACCCCGACGATCCAACGGTACAGGGCCACGAACGGCGGCTCCTCCTCGTCCGGCGCGCGGTGCATCGCCGCGCCCTCCGCCATCTCCGGGTCCCACCGCCACGATTCCTCCTGCCGGTGGCTCTGGCCCTGGCTCTGGCTCTGGCTGCGGCTGTGGTGTCCCTGGCCCTGGCTCCACCGCGCGCTGTGGTGCCCCTGGCTCCAGCGCGCGCTCCACCGCCCGGAGAGGGAGGACGCCGAGGACGCGAAGCGGTCCACGTACTCGCGCAGCCACCCGCGGGACCCGGCCGCCTCCGCCAGCGCCTCGCCGGGCGTCGCCGGCGCAGCCGCCTGGTGGGTCGCCGACTTGGCCGCCGCCGCCGACACCGCGGCCGCGGGGCGGGTGATGCGGGCCACGACGGCCTCCACCTCCTCGTCGACGCGGTAGTCGAAGGAGCCGAGGGAGTAGGTGCGGCGGTCGTCGCCCGCGGCGGAGGAGCGGCGGTTGCTCACGCTGCCGATCTCGACGCGGAAACTCCTCGAGTTGCTGCTGCTGACCCGCGAGTCGAGCGGCTCCTGCGCCTGCGCGGCGACCCCCGCGGCGGGCGGCGGCGCGGTGGGGAGCGGCGGGTGCGGGAGCGAGACGGCGGCGCGGCAGAGCGGGCACGACGGCGTGGTGCGCAGCCAGGCGTCGACGCAGGCGGCGTGGAACGCGTGCCTGCACGCCGGGAGCAGCCGCAGCTCGGCGTCGGGGGAGAAGGGCGAGAGGCAGACCGCGCAGTCCGGGGAGCTCTTGGGAAGCGCCGCCAGCGCCGACGCCATGGTGAAGAGCGGCAGCGACGCGATCAGACGCTCCTTCTCGTCGTCCACCACCTCCTCCTCCGCGGCGTGCGCCTCCTCCGGCCCCACCGCCGCGGCGCTCCTCCTCCTGGACCCCACCTCCGCCGCCGCGGCCGCCGACTCGTCCCCCGACGCGCGGCGGGCCCTGGTCGGGAGCGGGCTCGGGCCCCGATGCGACGACGACGAAGACGACGACGAGCGGGAGAGGCAGCGGAGGAGGAAGTGGATCGACACGGAGGCGAAGAAGACGAACGCGAGCAGCGCGGCGATGATGAGCAGCGAGGGGGAGAGGTTGAACGACGACGACGAGGGCGGCGGTGGAGGCGACGGCAATGAGGGCGGGAGTTGGGCCGCGAACGGGTCGCCGACGGCCGGCGGCGGGAGGGCGTCCATCAGGGGAGCAGCGGCGGAACACCCGCAGCCCCACGAGAGGAGAGCGGTGGGTGTGTTTATGGCGGCCTGCAGGCTGCGGCCTCGCGCCTTTTATTTATGGGTTTTGGACTGCGTGGCGTGGTGGTGGACTCGACGGGGGAAGGGGACGGCAGCACCAGCAGTCAGCCAGCCAGCCAGCTACTGTGGCCGCAGCCGCAACACGCTCTACTACTAGTAGTAAATAAATGGTAGGAGTAAGTAGATCACAGACACTGATTCACATGAAGCTGAGGATGTGACACTTCCTTTAGTTTCTCCTTTCTCCTCTAGTACAAATTAGCACCATTTTTAGATGTTCATTAGCACCATTTCAGATGTTCATTAGAAGGGCCAAACGTAAATTAATTTTGACACTAATTACATAAACAGTGACTAACTGATTACATTAATATACTAATCTTGATTTCACCAAAGGTACCTCATATGGAGCTACAATAGACATGAGCTAATTAACATGCGTTGGTCTCGCCAATTATTCACCACTTATACAATATAATTAGTTTTGAATTTAGTTTTAAATTATCGTGAAACATATAGTGCTAATTTTTAGCGGCCAGGATACAAACATGCCCAAATTTTGGTTCGTCATCGAACATTTGCGTTGGTGACTTCTGACTTGGCTTGGTTAATTAATACAGTATATAATATGTAATAATCTTCTCTCTTTTGACGTGTGACCGTACGCGCGAGGTGTAGGCCTTGTTTAGATTAGAATTTGGTCATTAAATTTACTATGCAGAATTCCTATTCTTCGTCACATCAAAATATCGGCACATACATAGAGTCCTAAATATAGATGAAATCAAAAACTAATTATATAGTTTTGTTGTACTTTATGACATGAACATTTTAAGCCTAATTAGTTAAAGTTTAAATAATTTTTACCAAATACAAATAAAATGCTACAAAAATTCTGCTACAGGAATTCCAACGCCAATTTTAAAATCTAAACAAGTGCGTAGCAAAAGTGCATAAGTAAGGTCAGCCGGCTGTCGTTTAGTCGATGATTCCTCCTATTGCTCTTGTTATTTCCCAATTCAAGTCAAATAAACTTTCTTGATGCTGGCGCTCGTAATTTCCAGGGGATTTGGAGCTTGCCCTGGATTTTTTCAAGCTAACTTTTCTACAATGTGCGGCCACGGTTTCCAGAAAACCCGTTATGAACACTACCGATACCGACCATATGAACATGTATGCATTGCGCGTGTAATTGTATAGTATGATTATATTAAAGCATTTCCTGTGATCGGATCATCATGCCACATGTGTTTTTTTAGAATAGTAACTATTCCTATGGCCAACTAATAATAAAGATTGAATATATGACATAGGTTACCTCATCCAAATAGGCAACATGACAGTTGCCAAGTCTACAACAAACATCTTTGCGAAAGTAACAACTTTCAGAAAGAAGAGTGATCCCTGTGACGATTTCCTTTCAAAGTAAAAGGATAGTTTTACTACTAGTATGTCAAGGGAGTCCATATCCTTTAAAATGAAAATGAGGTCTTAAGATAAGTTAATACTGAGCATTGCACCTTTTTTTTGATTGAACAACTACTAAGCATTGCACCTTGATCATTTGGCAATGCAAAGCAGTCATCCCTACATAGCACAAACCTGGGGCTGCATTGGCAGCTGGTGATGTAAAGTAATCTATCAATCATATCCAGAATCTATCACATGCATCCAGGACAAGCAAAGTGTCACAGCTCACAAGACAGAAAATGGGAATGACACAGAAAAGGTAATCGATAACAGAGTTGAAACAGGGAAAAAAATTCGTTTCAACACTTGTACTTCAATTCCCTTATACAAGTCCTTATTAAGTACAAATTGGACGTGGGTGTATTATGTGTGGGCTATGGCACATATGTCTAAAGAGACTAGGGGGTCTAACTACATGTGGCGTATGCAGGTAGGTGTTTTTGGCACAAACAGTTCAGCTGTTTTGCTACAAACTCCTTGCACAACATCCAGTATCTACATCATCATCATATTCCAAAAACACTAATGATGTTGACTATCAGAAATTGAGCCGTGTGGATAGAGATAAAGAACCATATATCTGTGTGTTTTCCACCAGGCGCCAGCCTTTTGGATCAAACGACACAATCTATGGGGCTTACTTGGGAAGCTGCACTGCACTGCACCTCAAAAGGGAGCTTCAGGAAGAAGCTGCTCGATCAAGCCCTTTTCAATCATGCGCAGCACTGTGGCGATTGGCGAACTCACCACGATCCAGAACTACTCCCACTGAAATAGAATAACAGCACCGACAACAAATAGGTTGAGGCAGAATTAATTCGATCAAACCAGCCATGAATTCGCGTCAAATCACTAGCAGAGTAGTAGTAGTAGCGCCGCCTCTAGCTAAGCTAAGTAGGCAGTGTAGTAATGTGATTAAACCCTTCTAAGCGATCGAGATCTACTATAGTACTCCGTACGGATCAGCACCGAAGCATCCTATCTCGGTCTAAACTATTGAAGATGCTCTAACATGGATTTACTGATCTCCTCAAAGAGAGCGACGATACGAGGCTTGCAAACACTTGTAGCGGTAACTTTTCTACGTATGATTGTCAAGTTGCGAGATTAGGAGCAACATCGTCGGATGGATCGAGCTAGCTAGCACAAGTACTCCGAGCAATGTAATGCCCTGCTGATACGTTCTCGGTACGAGCCATGCCGCTGCCATAACGCCTCACGCCCGAGAATTTATGAACTCCATCAGACACGTATCAACCTCGTGGCCCCCTTGCTTTCACTGCGCTTGTATGACATATTGGACGAAATTACCAGCAAATCTATCTAGATGAAAAAAAAAGTCTCTTGGATTGATTAGATTCCCTCTTCAAGCTAGAGTAAATTAGTAAATATGATGACCTCCTTCTCGACCGTCACCGCTTTTTTTAAAAAAATTGTTACATTTGGAATTATAAATATTTTTAAATATCGTAAAACTAAATGAAAAATACACTCATTTAATATTGTTTGTATCTGAGAGTTCGAACCAAATCTGTCACAAGGCAGGCCCACACGGCATGTGCTAATATATCTGACTAATTTTGCATTGACTGAACAATCCGCTTGCAATCGTTGAGAATGATTTGGAGACATGTTGGAATTTGACTTGGAATTGTTTAGCCATTTTCAAATTCTCTTGCACATGCATAGAGTGGTTGTTGGGGGGGTAGAAGTATCGTGCAGGCGTCCAGCTACAAACAATAGCATGCCCATAAACTTATACTGGCTACTGAGCACTGGCCATTAAACATCTATATATACGTACATACAACAAAGTAAATAGCTCTACAGATCGCCTATGTTATGTATTGATGGATAATGCTATGATAGATCCATTGATCACGCATAGGCGTGGGATTGTTTTTTTGGCGCCCAGCGCAGCGAAATATGCTGTTTGCATTTGATACATTACCTATATATAAATGTTAATGCGAGATGCAAATATTTTCAGATTGTATAAATTAATAGTGCTCGTATAATATCTGCAAAGCACGCGCGTCGGCAGAATTCATTGGTGCTCTATCCCTGAAGATGCCCTGTTCCATATGAGAGATCTTGGAAGCTGTTGAACATGCCCTGTTCCATATTGATTAATCATTCCTGGCATATTTGTTATAAGGCCTTCTCCCCACTAAAATAAATGAATAGGAGATCTAGCCTTCTCTGGTGAAAAAATAGAAGCAAGCATGGAAGGTGGTGAGAGCATCTCCACAAGATCTCTCATATGCATCTCTTATTAGTTGCTTTCTAAGGAGTATTCTAAAATTAATTTAGAACAGCAGATTACCTAAAATTTGTCTCTTACCGCATATTTCTTCAGGGATAGAGGAGAGAAGGGGTTGTCTCATTTATTTTAACATGACTAAATATAAACAATAAAAAATTATAAAATAGTACTTCCTTCGTCGCCAATTGTAAGTCGTTTGACTTTTTAAACTTTGACCACTCGTTTTATTCAAAAATTTATGTAAAGATAGTTACATTTTACTCATTCTTGAAGAATTAATTGATAAAGCAAGTTATAACTAAAGAAATGATATTTTGCATAAAATTTTGAATAAGACGAGTGGTCAAACTTTATGTAAAAAAGTCAAACGGCTTACAATTTGAAATAAAAGAAGTATTATGTTAAAATTTACAATTCTAGCTTCCTATCAAGTCAATCTATCTCAACTTTGCCTAAATATGTATAGAAGTTTTAATATTATTCATATATCAAATAATAATAATTAGATTTATCATGAGACATGATTATATATAGAGTACTTTTACTTAGAGCCATAGATGTCATAGTATTTTCTATAGACCTAATCAAATTTAAAGAAGTTTAACATGATTCAAATACACAGTATATGTTTTTGAGTTGACACGCCAGATCTTGGGCGTCCACTATTGGTGGGATTCGATCGATCGATCACTTGGCATCTGAATACTGTATGTGGCCAGCATTAATTGTCTGAGTCGTGTTTGGAATACTATGCTAACTAACAAGCATTCCTACATGAATAACCTCGCTGTTCCTCCAACAATATGTGTCTGGGGTGTTATTAGTTCCAACCCTGTGTATGGCATCGTTTCCAGGGAACAGGCGTAGTAGAAGAGCACGCTAGCGAGAGAGCGAAGATATGACGTGCCAATGTGCCATGGCCGGCCGGTTCGTACACATACTAGGATGTTGATGCAGAGCTGAAAATGCACGGCGGAGCGGCGGTAATGGTGCTGGTGCACGAGCCAATTAACCCTGCTAGCTCTAGTTTGTCCATCATGGTGTCTCCTCATCGTAAAGCCAAACAGTTGGAGTTGGTGGGGTTGTACCCGGCACGGGGCAAGAGGATTTAACCGGCTCAACATCTTGCGTTCTACCGTACAGCTGCCCATTTATATTATATTAGCACCAAAACATGCAGCAAATTTTACATGCATAGAAGTTTAAACGCGTACTACATTGTGCCCATTAGTAACTGTGTTTGCCTAGATCCACCGTTCTGTCTCATCCATGCTGATTCGAGTGATTTCTTTTTCCCTGAGAAGTTGTACGTATTTTTACTGTAGTTGATCTGATGTTACTAGTGCATAATTATAAGCACCCGGCCTATATATTTTGCTGGGAGCTAGCCAGCATAGGTCCATATATGGAAGAACAACATGACTACAGTATTTACATATATGAGGTGCCCCCAGGATTTGTAGTCTTGTGCCTTGTCCTTTTGGTGCAGAAAAATCTACGCTTTGACGCATATCATGATACCTGGGGCCGAGGCTCTGGATAAGTTAAGTAGCTAGAGATGCCTTGAGACACACTACAACCTTGTTCTTTGTCCTGCCATCCCGGCCTCTGGAGCTGGAGACCTTCCAGAGCAGCAGCAACAGCGACGCACCCATCACATCGCTAATTCGCCGTTTGTCTGAAGCATGAGAACAAACAAATCAAAGGTAGACTTCTGATGCTGCGTGCTGGCCTTGTTTAATTTATATAGTACTATATAACCCATGGGGCAATGTAATCGGGAGGAGTCCAGGAATATTATTGTATCTCCGAGCATGCTACCCTTGCTAGGTTCTTCGAAACACTCAAACTATGGGGCAACAGGCTTGTTGTTTCTACTACATAGTTTCTTCTTCCTCCTCTCGTGTTGCCGGCACTGCATTGCAGGGGACCTAGGGATCCAGGACTGAGGTGTGTGACGCACCGTCTCTTTTTCTTTCACATGATCGAGACTGTCAAATTTCGTTGTTTACGTGATGTCATTAACGGTCAAAATTGTTGCTGATACCGATGGTTCGTACTGGATCGAGTGCGTGGTTCCATTAAGAATCTGTTCTTGAGATGTGAAATGCCGTTAGCTCCTACTGGCTACTACTAGTACCAGTACTAGCAGTAGTACTTGTACCTCATTGTAACAGTGGAGCTTTTGCTCACAGTAAGATCACACCCGGCGGACTTGCCTGAACTACTGGCCTCCACCAGTTCTACTACACCTTCACCTTTTTTTACATGTACTAGCCTAAAAGGAGCAAAAGATGATTCCTTGTTCTTTTCCGTTATTATGGACGAGAAGAAAGCAGTACCTTGCAATAGATGGCAAGTGGGATTCGTATGCTAAAAAAATTGAGGCCCAATGCTAAAGCTGCAGCTTCAAGGCATGCCTGCATCTCCTTGGATATCAAATGCAGTCGTGCTATTTGCGGCATGAGAAGCAGGCAGAGCTGTTGTTTGGTGCTCAATTTGAGTTGTTGTTCTGCATTCCATGCATCATCATGATCCACGATGCCATGGCTCATTCGCTCAGCCCTGATGCCATGGCATGATGATGAGCATCAGCAGGGATTTGGACTTGCCTGCTCTATCTCTGACCTTTTGATCTTTTTAAACAATCTCCCAGGGATATGATGTCGCAACTCGCAATAGAAGACGCCAAGAACAACCGAACATACAGTCCAAACACTCCCGTGTCTGAATTTCATCCCACGGAGCACGGAATGTTCCAGGCACGCGCTCAGTTTACCTGCCATGAATAACTGAACCGTTGGGGACCGCGTGGTTTGCTCGGCACCATGCATCAGTGACCATGATCAAATCAAATTCTTGCATACATCTTTACGTGGCAACAGTTTCATGGAAGGTGATCTGCTGACGTGCAGGTGCAGTGCAATGCCAATGCAGCCGGCCAACGACTCTCGGCTAGTCAATTGTTTGATCCGTGTCCAAGGTACGGTGTAACGTACGAAACACCTGGTGCGGAGAAACAACGAACACGTGATGTTACTTTCCTGAAGATTAAACAAGAATTACTGTCGTAATCGCCATGCTGAATCGGGAGTTCGTTTACTACAACAATATTAGCTCTACCTCTACTGATCTATCGCTTGCAAGGGCAGATACAACAAATCCAGGCGACGTGACGTGTTCGCATGTGGCCTAATTCTCCATGACATCATCAACGTTGCCCACAGTCCCAGATGCTGCCACGGACGGACCCAGAAGCTTTCAAGCGTTTGGACTATACGGAAGACGAAGGAAACGGGGTTGACTAAAATGATTGCAGCTTCATCGTTCTGGTCTCGTGAAAGTATTCAGTCCATGCAAGTTATATGTACATGGCTATCGGACTATGAAAGTACATATACACGAGTCAAACATGTCTGCAAAGACGGCAAATTGTTGTTCACCAAGAACGTGCACATCCTAATCGGGGACGGTGGAAAAGAGGAAAGCAGGTGTCCATGCGCTTTTTTTCAGTTCTTGGACAGGTGGAAAAAGGCAGAGATGTTGGTACTGGTAAGTTCGTAGGTGATCGACGTTTCACGTAGGCTTGGGATCAGGGAAAAAGGGGTCAGCGTTTCACTTTGCCTTTTTGTTTGTCGATGTCTTTGTTTTTGTGCCGTGGATGTCAAGTTTAAGCGAAGCTTATGCGAGAATGCTGTTGGTGATGCCTGGAATCCTCGTAGCAATTTCTAGGTTGAAAACCAGTGACATATGAAGTGAAGTAATAACAAGTGTTGATTGCAGATTTTGCTGTAACAAGCCCATTTGGAATGTCAGTCTGTAAGTGATGATTGCAGATTTTGCCCCATTTGGAATGTCATAGTCTGTCGTAACTTGCTGCGATCTGAACAAAAATCTTTATCCTTGGTTAATTTAAACCTAATAGTCCCTACAGACAAAAAAATGAGTGGCGCAGCAGAAGCGTGGTGTGCCCATAGCCCATAGGTCCCAGGATCGAAACCTGGCTTTGATAAATTTTTAAAGTTTTTTGTTTGATTTTTTTGTCCCTTGTTATCCCTTTCAATTTCAATTCAGTCAATTCTAAACTTTGTTTCAATTTTTTTGTCCCTTATCACCCCTTTAAATTTCAATTCAGCCAATTCTAAACTGATTTTGTATCCTTATTTTTCCCTTTCGATTTCAGTTCATTCAGTTACAATTCTGAACTGTTTTTGTATCCTTATTTCCCCTTTCAATTTCAATTCAGTCAATTATACACCGTTCTTTCGTTAAATCCACCCCTTGTTTCCCTTTTCAATTTCAATTCAGTGAATTCTAAAGTCTATACTGTTTGTTTTTTGTTTGTTAATTCCGCTCTGTCCAAGCGTCCCTGGTTTTCCCTTTGCAATTTCAAATTCAGCCTTCTAAACTTATCAGCTGGCCGCAACTGCGAGGTGGCGTTGGCTGAGCAGAGAAGTCGAGAAGCGCACCAAGATGCTATCAGGCAAACAGGGCAAACAGATATCGGCTAGTACCTAGCAAGACACAGGAAAAATCGGTCACTAGCTTGCATTGCTCCATTCAGCAAACTCAAATCAGGAATGCAGTATTCAGACTAGCAAGACAGGAAAAATTGCTCACTAGATTGCATTGCTCCATTCAGCAAACTCAAATCATGAATGCAGTATTCAGAGCTAAGGCAGGCACAGCCGCAGTTATACTTGTGCGCATCATGTCGCAAACCTAATAGTCATGTAAGCAGATCGATGACATTTGATTTCTTTTCTATGAAATTGTATCATTGTTACATTATACACACTCAAAAATTGTATAAGATGGGAGGAAAAGAGCCACGCATGAAGCATGGATTAACACAACTGGCTTCCCTGATACTTAAACTGACATTACATCATAACAAGGTCACACATCTATAAAATTTCTTGCGCACAAAAAATGACTTCAACAGCTAAAAGAAAATGATGTCCCAGCATGAGTCATGACTGTGTTAGCCGCTGCATCTGTCCAGGCAGCATGTCATTGCAAGAGAGTCTATTGACACCGGTAATCAAATCATGTGTGTCTGACTATATGTACAAGCTGCCACACCCAGGAGTACATCATTCCAAGCCCACAATAGAATGACACCATTATAAGCGGTAGGAAGGGGAGCCTATCACCGAATACATGATGGTGAAATACCTGAGACCATAACTCTATAACAGCCATTCCCAAAAGGTAGCTTAAACCAATCCATCCAATGACGCCATTCTTCTTCACTGTGCTGCCTACCTTTCCTTCCAGGGCAGAGTTTGCAGCAAAATGGGATGTAAAACCTACCCACATGAGGGCAGCGTAGGTCAGCAGCAGCATCACCTTTATCAGGTACTCTTGGTTCTCAAACAGCAACGGGAATAGAGAGTAGCATGAAACTGCAGACAGAGATTTTTTAAGCAAATGATTAATTGGCGGTTAGCCAAGTTTATCACATTTCTGACATGACAATCATAATACTACTTAAAAAACAAATATGGGAATAACACAGATACTGAGGTGGGGAAAATCCCAAAAGAATCTTTTTTTCATGGACACAAAAGGCACACAAAAATGTTGCTTCAAGAAATGTCGCAAGTGGAACAAAGTAAACATTGAACTGAAACCAAGAGCAAAACATACCTATGGACAACAAAAAATAATGTCTGAGATCGTTCAAGCTATCCATGGCAATTAGGGCAAGTGGGATAGTGAAATGAAGTGATGCCTTCTCATGTACATGCCATCCAAACATAAACCCACATGCGCATGCATATGAGACCCATCTAATAATATGCTTTGGTTGAGGATTAGAGAATGCTTTGATAAGACAAGGAGCCATGGCAAGAATAACCAATAAGAATGTAGCAATTGGGGTGACCTGCAATCCATTAAGTTCACAGATGTGAAATCATAAAGCCATCATGTTTCATTGGAATAAACAAAATGAACAGGTAGAGTGGATGGTTGAGGAAAGAACCTTGGGAAGAACAGCAAAAGGAGACGAATCACCAACGAGCCCCCCAGTAAATGAAGCTTCAGGTATGGCAATATTAAAGCCTAATCTTCTAAGAAGAAATGCAAGAATCTTGTCAAGTATAATATAGAATACCCAAAAGTTCGGGGCCCAGTAAGCATGGCATAGGCCTCGTCCAAAGGGAAACAATCGGTTAATTAGTTGTTGTATCTGCAAAATCATTAGAGCAGTAAGACTGTAGTCATGTTAAAAAAAATACCACATTTATACATGTGAATATATGGAGAGGATCCACAGCAGCAAAGGCAAATATTGCAGACAGTGCTGTATTACACCCCTTACAAAGCCAACCAAAGAATTAAACATGCTAGACAGATGGGTGTATATTGCTATAGGCTGGCGCTAAACTTCCTACAAAGGTCAGTCTATTCAATCCCTTGCGCTGAAAAATTTGAGCTCCATCTTTGTACAGACTTTTTTTTTGTGCTTAAATCTTAATGTCAACATATAATCACTAGAGGCTAGACCCTCCTGTTATTTTTTTCAAAAAAAACACAAACAAGAATGCAGAGCACTGAAAATTCATATATCTACAGGACTCCCAGAGTTCATTGGCGGCATTGGTAAATCTTGTATGAAAACACCATTTAGCTCAGAGGCTGCAGACAGATAGCGTTAACATGGCCTTACTAAGAAAAACTACATGGATTTGACGCAAGCTTAGCCGCTTAGACACATAAGAAATTTGGTAAAACAGCTACAAAGTGCACTACTCCGTACTAACTTATAAGCTCTCTCCACTGAATTCAACATCAAATTAACTGCAGAAAGATTGCAAATGTTACAGAAATGGTTGTATTACAGGATACAGGGAATAAAATATGAATCCAAACTACGAATAAAACTGGTACACGGATATATTTGCTAGAGTGGAATGCCAAAATTCTGATGAGGTTGAAGGTTACCAATATCACTAGTGTTTAAGAGTGCAGCGTTCTAAACATTCAAATATCGCTGATTGCTCAAGTTTACCAATATCGCTAGTGTTTAAGAGCTCAGCTCCTATAATAGGAAATTCAGCAACACCATGGATTGCTCAAGTTTAAACCTCCTCTACCGGATTTAACGTCAAATGAGCTGAATTAACTGTATTACTTACCAAGTCTCGAGCGTTAACAAATCACAAGTCACATTTCCTACTTTCATCGCAAGCTAGATCTTTACAGATAAGTACCGCATGGAGACAGCCAAGAGACCAACAAGTTGTTGAATCCAGAACTTCAAGTAACCAGATTCACTCACCTGACCATAGTACACAAAGGGCGCAAATGCTGCAGCAAAAACAGCAGCCACTCCAGAGCCCATCAGCACGAGTCTTCCCAGCCCCTTCACGACACCCCGGCCACAGCAATAATGCCGGAACAAATACACAAAGTACACCGGCGCTGCCACGAGGAACAGGTGCTTCGAGCAGAGCAAACTCGCGAACACGACTCCCCCGGCAAGATCCCACCCCTGCTCGAGGAAGTGCAGCGAGAGCAGCAGCAGCCCCATGAGGAATCCATTGTACTGGAAGTGGATGTGGTCGACAGCGAGCAGCGCCGGCGACCATAGGACGAGCGCGAGAGCGAGGAACGGACGCTGCTTCCGCCGCGCGTCCCTCGCCAGCAAGAGGACGGATCCGAGGAGGAGGAGGTCGGAGAAAGCGACAGTGAGGCGGAGGTATAGAAGATGCGCGAAGGGCGGCGCGTCGCGCACGGGGATCGAGACGAGGGTGGCGTCGACGAGCGGCGCCGGGAGGGAGAGGATGCGGGAGAAGCAGGCGAAGAAGGGCGGGTAGTCGAGCGTCCACTGGGAGGAGGCGTCGGTGTACCACTGCCGCGCGGGGAGCGCGTGCGTGAGGGCGAGCCAGTAGCGGTGAACGTCGAAGTCGGTGGAGCGGTAGGTGGGGACGAGGAGGAGCTTCACGCAGGTGGCGGCAGCGAAGGCCCAGGCCACTGCCGTCGACGGCGACGGCGAGGTAGTGTAGGCCATCAGGGCGGCGCGTGGCTGGGTTGTTCGAGGTTGAGATCTGGAGAGGGTGGGCTGGGTCGTGACGTCGCGTTGTACGGGTCTTCGTGTTTGTTCACTTTGTTGGGCCGCTGCAGAGTGGGCCGAGTTTTCGTGCCATGTGTGTGCCGTCGGCGGGTTCCATTTTGGTTGGGTCGGAGGAAGGTGTAGTGCACGCGTTGGCACCGGCAGCACCCCCCCGTTCCAGGGAAAGGGGAGTTGGGGCCAACAGAGAGCCCGGGAAAATGGGCCTTCCTTCTGATGATAAAAGCCTCGTCGAGATCTATACGGATCTATAAAAAAAAGCTTAAAATTTCTCCAAAAAAAGCTTAAAGTATATTTTTATTTTCACTCAACAAGATCTGAATCTTAGACAGCCCGGACGGTTGGAATCGATAAAGGATTATGACTTAAACATCAACTATCATTTCCGTTGTATGGACTGCTCTGCTTTTGCCATGTATGGCTTTGTGCGTTTGTGCACCCTGAACTTTAATAATGTACCTGATACTTTTTAAATAAAGCAGGGGAAAGCTTTTTTATTTTTTTTAAAAAAAATCAACTATCATGCGGGCAAATCCAATGTGGTTGCAGATGTCGGAAGGTCTATTACAGTGTACTTGAGGAACAACCACCTGAGTTATATGAAGAGGTTGTCAAATTTAACTCGGGTTTTGTGAGTAACACTGAAGTTGTGGCTATGGAAATGGAGTCCGCATTGGAGCAAGATATTCGAAAAAGGACAGATTACTGATGAGAAGATCCTAGAGATCAAGGAATTAATCAAGATGATAAAGTTGAAAGGAAGAATTTGTGTCCCTGACATAAAGTCAATCAAAGGAATTGAATCTAAGCGAAGCACCTGATTCGGCAGAGTCTTTCCCCCTGGTAGTACCAAACACCAAGACTATAATGATATGATGAAGCAATACTATCATGCCATAACCCCGGGTATTCCGACTGTAAGAATCGCCAAGCAACAGCCGGACTGGAGAAGTATCGGAGACTCACAGCCCCCATGTGGCCATGTGTATCGTAGGAGTTTTTGGTGGCCCTAATACCTAGTCATGAGGACCTACACCTAAAACATCAAC
Organism: Bothriochloa decipiens; assembly: GCA_023333625.1. Lineage (NCBI taxonomy): Eukaryota > Viridiplantae > Streptophyta > Magnoliopsida > Poales > Poaceae > Bothriochloa > Bothriochloa decipiens. Next base: position 11,371,157 of record CM041637.1, read on the forward strand.
TCACTCTGAGTTAATCGGTTCTTTTATAATTTCTAGTTACTTAGTGCAAAGGGTCCTTTCGACAACAGAGCCGTCTTCTCACTTCCGAGTTACAGAGCCTATCAACAGATGAAGCTGATTTCCGGGTGACAGAGCTAATCTACGATGAAGTCCAGACCCTTAGGATCCCGGGTGGCAGAGCCTACCTTCAATGGATCATAATTTAGACACTAAGTACTTAGAAACTATATGGTCCAACCGGAAGACTGACACATGAAAAACTTTATTTCAACATAACTACTTTACACAAGAGTGACTATCTAGCACTTACCCTTTACACCTCTCATACCATGCTCACATAGATTCTATATCATAACAAAAAATGGTGTCTCTATTTATAAATCAAGAGGGCTCATAGATTTAAGACAAGTGTCCCCCTTCTAAAGATTTACTAGATTTTACAACATTTACTAATTTCTTTTATTACCTATTCTATATTTTTTTTAATAAATATCTTGATTCATGAGTAGTAGGAAAGCTTTTAAAAGTTTGCATCGCTTTTTTCGACATGTACGACGGGCCGATTCAACACCACGCACTGCACGGCCTTTTCTACAAGGTCAACAACAACTGAGCTTCACTGAAAGTTACTCTCCATGCTCCAAAAAGCTTTAAATATATTCACAACTGTAAAGATCTTCTCCACGCTGTAATTTGATTGGCTAGAGGTTATCACAGGGTTCCAACTTGCAGGGCCACTCTGCAGAGTTCATGGCGATCCTCACTAACAACGGCGACGAAACTTTGGGGGACAGAGCTCATCTATGGAGACATCACAGAGATGGTTTAATACCAAATTCTTTGGATCAGCACCTTTGAGTTTATAGATAAAATGAACTTTCTCCTTAAATATGTTGAATCGGTAGCCCTTCCCGTACCACGTTGAAGTAACTACACCATCGATTGTACAAATCCCACAAGGTTTGCTCTGACTTAAGGTCCTCTACATCAAAGGGCATACACTCTTTGTCTGACTTGATGTCCATATTGAAGAGGGGTTCACCTATCATAGCAAAGTAATGTTGTTATAGAAATGAATAATACAAAATTTGGTCGGCAACTACAAATTTCTGTAATAAGTTCAAAATTAAGTGCAAGCTATTTGCTACACCATGAACTTTTATCCCCATCAAGAAATATGTAACTGTTATTGGTACACAGCATTTGGTCGATATTTATGCAATGTTAATTACCACTATCAGTTAAATTGTATGATAGAAAGCCTATTCAAAGTGCTTCAACTCAGACCACACACCCATCAAACTGAACCCATTCAATAGGTTTCCAGTATAAACAGACCCCTATATACTGCTCCAATCTGACCTTTAACCAAATACAAGAAAAGTTTCTCTAATAGCATTTGGTTGCCAAATTTCATGTGTGGAATTGAACTAGCAAGGAAAATAAAGGGCATGTCAGGTTTCTTCGTCCATTTCATTTCATTGTAGTAACGTCAATTAAGGGCATGTCAGGTTTCTTTGTCAACCTAGGCCAAATGGGCAAGCCTAGCCTTACCTAGCCAAGGCAAAGACAGCAAAAATTAGGTTCTCCACATCCTCAACGCCTTCTTCCTCATGCTTCTTAGCGAGAGAAGAAACAATTCACATACAAACAAACTAGGGAATAGGTCCAAGCAAGCTAGAAGTTGCAACATGAACAAGAAAACAAATCCACATATGGGTGGAACACTTTGAAGCACCGCTGCTTGAGTGGCCTCCATTTCTCAATGGACATGGGCCCGATTTCAATTGATGGCTGCGCTATTTGGGGAAATGGAACACAACTTTGCAGAGATGAGGTCCATTTGACCTTGATTTGTCATTAATCCAATCCATTAGAGGTCATTTTTGCTGCATAAAGCTTTAGCTCCCATGGACGGTGCTTGATTTGGGGACGATAGAGCTCGATATGTTGTAACAAACATCTAATGTATGCAATGAATCAGGTGGGGACATCTGTTAAGCGAGCCTTGCCTGCGTGGTAGTGCCATATAAGTTGTGTAGCACCAAGGAAATCCTTTTCCAAGCTAAGCAAGTTTTCCTAGCAAAGGTAGCTTTCTTGGGACTAACAAACACACGTCCTCGCTGGGCAAGGGTAGGCAAGAGCCAGCAAAGAAAGCTAGGATAGCAAATTCAATTGATGTGGCTCTTTGAAGTGGCAATTTGTATGACTGGTGCTTAAAAGGTTTGTACTGTCAATAAAGAGGTAACATATATGCTGTTTACAGTGTCAGATGAATCTAAACGATTTAGCATTATCCTGAAAAACTATATTGCAGCCACTCGAAGGGATACTACCTGGGGGCCTTCTGTTGCTGAAGAAGCGATAGGCTTCTTCGAGGGGTAGGTACGCTTCCCCGTCGTTGAACTTGGAGGGGCGGGTGGAGGGAGGCGCTGTTATGACAGGTAAACCCATATCAATTTAACTAGCTCCCTCGTACTGATAATGGAATGCTCCATCTAGCGATACTGACATCCATATAAAATCGACAAGGTTTACCTGCCGAGGAGGGATCGCGGACGAGGCTGTACCGAGAGGGAGGACGGTTCACGCCACCGCGTGAGTGGGCTGCGGCGACAGCGGAACCGCGAGAGGCGGCGGCTGTGGCGACAGGGGAATCGCGAGCGGCGGCCGCCGCGGCCGCGGGAGGAGACGGCCGCGCGGGAGGCGGCCCGGGCGAGCTTCCACGCGTCGGATGGCATAGCGTCGTAACGGGGGCAGAGGGAGGAAGATTTGGGGGGCTGGATCCAGGCGACGGCGGGCGTCTGGCGTGATCCGGTGGAGGAGGGGGATCGGCTAGGCGGCTCCGGGAAGGCCGACGAGGCGGAGGGAGGGAACGGGCAGGATTGGGGACGCGTCTTAGGGTTTCGATCGGCTGGCTTATATAAATAAATCAAAAAATAGTCTAAATACCCCAAGTATTGGTTCCGGAACACGTCATCCCATAACCTATAAAACCGGTTGTTTTAAGTATGATAAACACTTTGGTTTTGTCTGCTTGGCGTTCCAGCGTGGCTGCTGCCTGTGCTTGGC
>CM041637.1:11374238-11438657 GCA_023333625.1 Bothriochloa decipiens
GGTTTTGTCTGCTTGGCGTTCCAGCGTGGCTGCTGCCTGTGCTTGGCCTCTACAACCTGGTGACGAACGCCTTGGCGGCCAGGAACACAACGCTGTCCGTGCGCAGCGCGCGGCGCTTCCGCCCGCGAGCGGCAGGCCCACGCCGAGCATCGCGGCCACTAGTATCGCCGCCATGGCCACCTCCTTGAGCGACAGCGCCACGGCGTCATCGCGGCACGCCGCCCCCTCTGCCACCTCCTGCACCTCGTCCACACATGTGGCAGAACCTCCTAAATCATATGGCCCACACGCATGATTATTGTCTAAACAGACTCCAAATAACCATGACTGTGTTCCATATGACTTAAAAAGTCTGTCGGGTAAATCCCGAATCATCCACGATTCTCCGAGCAGGATCAATCATTGTAGAGAGACATTGCAGTATTATAACAGTTTCATATAAATAAAATACCACGGAGTAAAACAGCGAAAGACTTACGATAACATAAGTTTACAAACTTCTGAGTTTCAAATATTTACAACTACAAGTTTAAATTATACAAACCATAATAGTAGTGGAGTAGCAGTAGATTACAATCTTAAACAAAAGCTCTGCCCACGAGCTAACAGCTTACTCGTCGTCGCTTTCTTCGACGACTGTCATGCAGCAGGATGCAAAACACTCCTGCCCATGAGGCTCACCTGCAACAGGGGTTTAACAAACCCTGAGTACAACAGTACTCAACAAGACTGACCCGACGAAAAAGAAGGGTAGAGACTTAAGAGATGCAGGCTAGAGGGACAAGGTACGGTCTGTAGTAGATAAGAATTTTTTTTGCAGAAAAGCTTTACAAAAGGGAAGGTTGCTTGGACTACTTCCAATTACCAACCAACTTCATTATTGAACCTTAATTTTTGTTCAAGTTGTTACTACGATGATGAACAACGATCGAGTCTTCTTCTCCGAGAAGCAACGGCGATTCGAATCCATTTTCATACCCAGCTGGGACCTAGGCGACTGAGCATACCGGAGACTTTAACTCCGAAGCACCCCAGATACACCGATATACCGGGATAACAACCTCAGCCGTATATCACCACATGATACACGTGAGCTCTTCGGCCCAGCGTACCGAGATACATGGGAACTTAAACCCCACAGTAAAACACACTATGACACAGATGGGATTCTCTGGCCCCACGCTAGGTCACTCCATGGCATACACGGCTACAACCATCCGTATACCACTTCATGCATGTGGATTTCTAAATTCTCGATATCATCCAATTCACCAACGGACGGGACCTAGGGCATCAACAGACGAGAACACTACAGAGGGACTCCATTCCCAGCGCAAGTTCGCCGTCCGGACTCGATTTATTACTATCATCAAGATTCCAACAATAAGGCCAATCTCATCTTTTTCATTCTTTTCCTTTGAATAATTAAATAAATAAGCAGGGCTAAGCACTACTACTCATCTTCCAAGTAGGTAACAAGCATTAAGGAAATAAGACAGGTAATGCAATTTGTAGGTTTTCACTCAACTCCTATCACTTAATGCAACATACCAGAGCTGAAGCGGTAAAACTTTTATAAATAGAATAGGGTTTAAATGTATCCGGGGCTTGCCTTGATGTTCGGGGTAGAAGTTCTCGAACTCTGGATCAGTTCCCGATTCTTGAATCTGCTCGTCCTTCAGATCTGAGTGATAATCGTTAACTCTCCGTTAACGAAAACTACTCGATAATTAATATGCTTTACATGATGGAATAGTAAACATGATGCTCGATGAGTGTATGATCAAATTAAGGGCTTGAGTACAACCTTTCTTCACGATAAAGTTGCAAGCTAACAAAACTTCTCTTAAATAACTTATTAGGGTTAGCTACGTCATTTAAGAGGTTAATTAAACACATAAAATAACGTTAATTAAACCCTAATGACGTGATTAAGATAAGCGCAAACAATTAATTAAAGTGTCAAAGGTCATTAGGGTTAATGACCTAAGGTCATCAATCAATCCCAAGTCACACCATTCCTATAATGATTAAGTTTAACTAAAGGGGTTAATTAATTATTTAAAAGCATTAAATAAAGGCATAAAAAATAAAAGTTATCAAATTAAGCCCAAAATTTTATTTTAGAAAGATCTTAGCCTAATTAGATGGCAAAACAAATTTCAAAATTAAAAGCCAATTATTTTAATTATTAAAAATCATTGAAGGTCCATTTTTCAATTAAAAGGGCTAATTTTAACATATGCAAAAAGTACTCAATTTTGGTATTTCAATTTTTTTCCTAGGTAGATGACATCATAAAGAACATTCACAAAAATTTTCAGAATTTTTGGAGCTATATATGATTTACTATGAATTTTCAAAGAAAATAGCATTTAAATCATTTTCTGAAAATAGAAAAAGGAAATTCGACACAGTGCTCCCGAGTCAACAGCCGACCCCGCCGGAGTTGACCTGCGATTCCTCGCCGTCGGTGAGGTCTCCGGCGATGGGGTTTTCCCCTACTTGCTCATCTTGACACGGCGCATCGATTGGAGTGGTTAACGGTGCAGGGGAGCGGCGGCGGCACCCACGCCGACGGCGATGGCGGCGCGGCGGAGCTCGGGCGCGGCGGAGTCGCTCACCGGAGCGGTTTCCGACGACGGTGACCTCACGAACTTACGCAGGACACCTAAACGGATAGGTTGGCTTACTACATGAAGGTCGGTCTCGGTCTCTGGACAGGACGGTATCGCGCGCGGCGGAGCAGCATGGCTGTGCCGGCGGCGAGCTACGGCGGCCGGCGACTACGGTGTAGGATGAGTGAAATTGATGGCACGGATAGATGCAGGAGCTCACCACGGCGCTGATGCGCACGTCAATGAAGGTCCGGAGTGGCTGGGTTGAGCGGCGGTCGACGGCGGTGATGGCGGCGGCGGCGCTCCGATGGCACGACGGCGTCACGGCAGACTCCGGCGATGCGCTGCTCAAGCCAAGGTGCGCTTCAGATGCAGGATGACACGGAGAACACGATTACGGGGTCGAAGGTAAAATATATTCACCTCCGGCGGCGGCAAACGGCGGCGATGGCGCGGCGGCTCGGCTGACCGGCCGCGGGGAAGAAAGCGACGTGTGTGCAGCTCAAGCGAGGAGAGCAGGCTTGAACTGGTTCAAACTGACCGTGAGGAAGTGGCGGAGCTTTGAGCGAGAGCAATTGGACAGAGGTGAAGCGTCGGTGGCGAATTTCGGCGGCGGAGCGAGGTCGTCGACGACGGCGGCGGGAGGAAGAAGAAGGAAAAACGGCGTCGGCCGACTGCTATTTATAGTAAGAAGATGATGAAGGAGCGAGTGACACGGCGACGGTGAAGTTTCTCGCGTCCGAAAACGTTCTGATAGCCGGGAAGGCGCGGCGGTGGATGGCGGCGCGCGATGAGAAGCCGGCCATGGCGTTCGCCGATAGGATTAGGTACTGTTCGGTTTATTTACAGAATTACCACTCGGTTTAAAATACAAATTACTTCAGAATTTGTATAAGAACTTGAAAATCTCCAAAAATATCATTTGCATAACTTTTCAAGAGCTACACTTTTCCTTTAACTGGCATCCTCAAATTCTGTCTAGATTTTTAAAATTTGAATTCAGATTTGAAAAGGGGATAAACCCTAGAAATAGGCATTTAAAATTACTTTTGATTTTTCAATAAAACTTGAAAATCTTAAAAACTATGAAATGTTAAGTTTGTCAAACCAAACATTTTTCATATACAAGGTTTTCTCAAATTATGCATAATTTTTGAATTATGGTTTTAAAATCAAAAGGGGATAATTGCTGGAAACTGTATTTTCAAATTAATTTGAAATTCCTTTTGGAAACTTGAAAAACTTTATATACCAACTTTGTAGATCTTTTCAAGATCTACAAACTGTCTTTTTAGAGTATCTCCAAATTCCTTATAGATTTTGAATTAGAGAAAAGGGGATAAAACTAGGGTTGGAAAGTAAAGGGTTTTTGAAATAGAATTTAAACTCAATTTGGTTTCTAACTTAATTGGTTGGTTATTAGTGATCACAAACATCATCCAAGGACATTTTTAGGTCATTGACCCAATGACACCCTTGGTTGACCAAGTTGACTTTTGAAAAACCTTTTATAGCATTTCCATTTTGAGTTTAAACTTGAATAGCCAAACTTAGAAATAAGCTTAGAAATCCAAATTAAACTCCAAATATGGAAATCATTTTTAGGGTTGGACTTAGACTTATACACTATGCTTGATACTAGTGTAAACACAGTTTACATCTCAAGTACATAGAGTATAAACTAAGCATTTGCGATGACATTAAAAAATAGGGTTTTATTATTTCATGTGACCAAACATTACAAAAACTCAATCAACCTATGAAATATAAACTTGTTTTAGTTAATGCACATTAATGTTGACTTAAACATGGATGCTTTGCAGTGCATATGATGACATGGCATGTTTTAGTTAATTTAACACCAGAGGTGTTACAACACAGCTCACGGCTGAGAGCAACGCCGCCATAAGCTCTAGCGGCTCTTGGATGACCTCCTGCTCCTCGTCGACGCACACGGGTGTATCCGCGAGACCCTCCTAGTGCGGCGCCAGCTCCTCGCCTCCACGTTGCGCGCGCGTCGGCGGCCTAGGCACCGATGGATGAGCTGGAGCGGGAGCAGGGGAGGATGCGCAGCGGCGGGCGACCCGGGGAGCAGGGGTGCGCGGAGCACGGGCACCGCGGGCGGGCGTCCCGATGAGGTCCCTCACCTCGGGCGCTCCAATCGCGGGTGCAGGGGGTCATCGACGACTCGACGTCAGTGTTCCAGACGTAGAGCCTCACGCTCCCCATGTAGTCCAGCTTCCACTGCGTCGTCGACATGGAAGAGTAGCAATGGAACATCGTGGCCCAGCCGTACAAATTCATGTTCACGTGCCTTTCCGTCTGCTCATGTGCCAGCGAGCTTGATCCGCAGGTCAAATTCGTCGTCGTCGTGCCACCTCTGCCTAATTCCTTTCACCACCAGGACCACCTCATCCTTGCACTCCTCCAAAGCCCGCTCGCAACGCCTCTAGTAGCCGGAGTGCTCCCCAGCCCTGGCGTCTTAGTTGCAGTGCCCGCCATGGCCGCTGTGAGCCGCTCGCCATGGCCAGTCCCCTCCGAAGCATCTCTCTCACTCTTGTTTGTTGCTCTAGCTTCCTTGGGACGTGAGCTCGCCGCCGGTTCACGCCGCCGCGGGCCATCACATGGCTAGGATCATATTCTTATGGAATCGATTAGCTTCCTACACCGTTCTGTTGCCATGCTTGAATTCTGAACCGTACTACTACACTACTAGCATCATGGCTCCAATTCTAACTTCTAGACATCACGAGTTCACGACGCAAGCATCTGTACATCAGCGAGCTCCACTGGTGGACGACGTCGTTGTACATCATCGAGCTCCACTCGTGCACGTCGCTTTACGGCCTCCACCACACGGCGCTCACCCAGCTGGACTACTTCAAGGCCATGGTGAAGGAAGCGCTGGGTGCCGCTACTGCCTACTGGTGCCCCAGGAGCGCGCCGAGAAGTTCGCGCATCCCTAGCAGCGCCGCCGTCGACTTCAGGGTGCAGCGCTTCGAGTCGCTGTGCAGGTGGCGTACGTGTATCCTGGCTTGGGCTCCCCTTTCTAGAGCAGGAGCGGAGCTCACGCAGTGGCGAGGGCGGGGGGAGACGGCGGGGAGGCATGGAACAGGCACGCCGTCGTCGCTGCTCCGGTCGCCGACCGTCCGCGTGGCCCAGGTGCCCCGTCCTTCCACGTGCTGGACACCCCGGAGCCCAACGACAAGAAGGCGAAGGTGCTGCTGCTGGGCAAGACCTGGGCGCTCCTCCTCCTCTCCCCATCCTCGCGGTCGCTGCTGCGGCGCGACGCCCTTCGCACGCCCCGCGCGCTCTGCCTTCCTTCCGGTCCATACAGGAAGGCCACCGGGGCTGTGGGTTGCCAGGCTAGGAGGCCACGTATGCAAAACTGGTCTCAAAAACATCGAGAGGTGAATTAGACTGTTAGGCATACTTTAAAGCGTAAAATAACTGATTTTATAGGCCGTGGGATGACATGTTTGAAGGCCAATATTTCACGGCTATTTAGACTTTTTACTAAATAAATGAATGAATATAAGTCCTCGTTCTGATTTATTTGACCTTCCGTTTTTGTCCCTGGCATCTTCTGCTGCCAGCTGCCCACCGCCACTTTTCCCCGCCTCTAGCGAGCCGTCACCGTCCACGCCTCCCGCGCACCGCCGTTTTCCCCGCCGTCAGGCCATCCGCCTCCCGCGCGTCGTCACCATCCAAGCCTCCTGCCTCGCTCGCAGTAGCAATCCTACCTCCCGTGCTCTGGACCTCTGGTCCGACCTAGCCAGCGAAGGCGGGCGCCGGGGAATGAGCGCCCAATGAGGAGAGAGCTGAAGCTGGCTGCACCAGATTAGGGAGTAAACACGTAGCCGCAGCCAGTGAGCAAGTCCAGGAGCGTCCAATTGAATTATCAATGGCGTGTTTTGTTGTTCTGGATTCCTTAGAGTTCAATTAGTTGTTCTGTCCTTAAGAGTACCCGAGTTTGTGAACTAGTCTGAATGAATGAATTCCTAAATACTTGGAGCAATTAACATGGATGCTAACCTTGATTTTAGTAATGCTAATCTCGATTTCAGTAATGCTAGTATGGACAGTAATTCTGATCAATGTTGCATTCATTTAATCGTGAATTCTTGATGTTAAATTTGTTGTTTATGTCCAGCTATCACACCTGAATAATTGATCAGTTGCAGTATGTTTCAGTAATGCTTTTTTTTTTGTTTTAATCTACGATGTTATATTTGCAGGGCTTCAACTTTCTCTGGCGTCAGAATTCTTACGATTAAGTTTTCAGAAATCATCTCAACAATGCAAACTGAACAGAGCAAAAGGGAATTTCAGTCTTCAACTGTGAGCATCATTTTTGTTTAAATTTCATGAGGTAATAATCCTTCTGCACAATCTGGTCAAGCAAGCTGTCTTTCTTCAATGGAAATGGCCAGCCCAAATTTAGTCATGTTCTGGATTCTTCCATAAAACAAGTCATTGACTTACAGGTGAAGCTCCAAGAGCTAGCAGAGCATGTACCAAAGGGTCAAGAAAGCAGTGGAATTGATGATCCTTATGAACCACCTTCTGATTGTGAGGTTAGTCTAAATCTTAGTCAGGCTATCTTGTTGCATAATCAAATTATCAATATTTCTGCACTTAGTTACTCTGAAAATGATTCCAATTTCTATCAGTACTCCTAAGCTCCAAAAGTTAGCAATGTCATTGGCACCTGAAATACTACTGTTGTTACTTGTTGGTATTTGGCCATGAAGATGTCAAGAAATCACTGTTGTCAAGAAAACTTGTGAACCCATTGAAAGCTTGCAGATGGCATGAATGTATGCATACTTTTCTTAAGAATCTGTATAACTTCCATTGTCCACTAAAGTTTTGCTGTATCCAACTGTTCACATTTCAATATTAAATGTAAATCTACAGACGAGAGGAGACCTGCACATATGCCTGATGGAGCTTCGTTGATGGAGACTAGGAATGCAAGTGTGAAGGCTGACAAGTTGAAGATCTTGCCAGAGTCTTTAGCTACCTGAAAATTTGGCAGCCTGAAGAGCGACCTGTTGATCGACAATGCTAAGCAAAATTTAGTGTTGTTCGAGTAGTATTAGAGAGTTCGTAGATCTCCGTTGTACAAATGTTCTCCCTGGATTATTGCTAATTGCAGTCATTGTGCTGTTAATGACTATACTGTTCACTGTATGCAAGGTTGAAACCTGAAAGGTTTAAGATCATTCTGTTAATCCTGTGAAAAGTCAGTTTTTTTTAGTAACCTGTGAAAGTCAGTTAATTGGTGCATAATGTGAACAGTATCATGAATTAACTGAAAACACAACAAAATTTGTCAAGATTTCGGTCATACTCACTGAATCCTTGAATGAACTTCATCTGGATCCAACCATTGAGGTCAATGAGTGGTATCAAAGCAATTATTAAACCATCAACTGCAAAAATCATCTTACTACAATAAATCCGACAAAACCTGACCCAAATAAATCTGCAATGGTAGAGCTCATATACAGGTGATAATCAAATCCATCTTACCGAGATTGCACACAAATCACAAGATCCATTCAAACAAGAATTATCCATTTGTCCATAAATTACCTGAAAATGCACCAATATCTAGAAATTACACATTTTCCCATGAATTACCCAAAAAAATGCACCGATATCCATAAATGTACACATTTTAGAGGTCAATTATTCAAAGATGCACCAATATCTTTTGTTTCGTTTTCAAGAACAAAATGCAGAACAATTGAAATAAAGTGCTCACTAAAGAGGGGCAGAGCGGGGTGTTCCGAGGAATACCAAACTTCTCAGGTTGCAGAAATGGAAATGAAGACCCTAAAGCAGCCGGAGGGAAACAACAAATTTGGGTTCTACGCCATGTGGGGAAATGCTAGGGAAAGAAGAACATCGGACACACGGGCACAAGAAAAAAGTTCTTGCACGGGACAAGATAATAAATAGGCAGAAAAGAATCATAACTTATAGGGACATAATAATTAGAAAAGTACAGAGAGTATACTCTTATCCTTTTTTTTTTATTCAAGGTCAGAGAATTTATTTGGATTAGAATTCCTAGTTGAGTTCATATTCACGTAGTTAGTTAGGGAGGCCATACCAAAAAAAAAGAAAAGAAATGGAGACTCTTTATTAATAGGTATAGATTCTGAAACAAAAATGGTTAGCATCTTATATAGTTCTATTCTAATTTCTATAAAGGAGGCCTTTTACGGTGGTTGGGGGTACCTGCTGGTTCCTCTTGGTTCCAAAGTAAATAATTAGTGCTAATTAATTTTATTAGTGGAAGGTTAGTATGGTAATTGTGTTTCCCACCTCCCACCTGCCCTTTGGCCCCGACGCACGACCCGTCCGGCCGTCCGTCACAGCACCTTCGCCAGAACACGCGGCTGCAAGCCCTACTCGCCGCCGCCGCCTCGCCCTCGCCCGCGAAGGACGCGAGGCTGCGCAGACGCCCTAGCCGCCTCGCCCTAGCCCGCGATCGCGCGCCGCCTCCACCTCGCCCTCGCCCGCGAAGGACGCGAGGCTGCGCAGATGCCCTAGCCGCCTCGCCCTCGCCCGCCATCTCGCGCCGCCGCCAGCGATGGCCTGCGCTCACCCGCGTTCGGCGCTGTGAACCCGTCACTCGTGTCTCCTCCCCGACGTCCACGGCTGACGCGCGCCGACGAGGTCGCCTCGCCCGTGCCCTCGACCTCGCCATCGCGTGACGTCGCCGCCGCCGCGCCCTCGCTCGTCGCTGGCACTTAGCCCGTCGCTCCTCCCTTCTCCCCGGAGGACCAGCCTGGTGCCGTCGCATTCAGGTCAGCGTCGACCCCGTCCTCGTGAAGAGCGTCGACCCCGTCCTCGTGAAGAACTCTCTGAAATGGATCCAATTGAGCTCCAATCCGTGGCCAAGGTTCCCCTCCTCTTCACTTGTTTGCATTTGATTTATCTCATATATTCAACTTAGGAATGCAACAATATGATTGTGCAGTTCCCTAATTGTTGAAATAATCAGCACTATGATTTTGTTTCTGGTCCTGCTGCATTTGAAAAGTTGGCTGATCCAGGAAGTTAGTGCTCTGGATGCTTGATGACGCATTGAGATCAGGAGATTCCAGATACGTAGTAGATGCTTGTTCCCCCGTGGAAATAGTAGTGTCAGAAGCCAAATGGGATTAGGCTTATCTTCTTAGCCATGTATCAGACATTGTGATATTTATCTAAAAAAACCAGACATTAGATGTATGGTAGTAGACTGCTTTATAGTTAGTTGTCCATGTCTTGTAGTTGAAATTTAGGTCTGTGCTATCGTAGTTATCTCAGTGACACCATCAGCTAGTAGAAAGTACACTGCTTTGTATCCTTCTCCATATTTTTTTAAGAACAGAAGCTTAATCAATTTGGTAACATGGCATATGGTATATTGTGTTACCCTCTCTTGTATTCTTTTTGGCCATTTCAAGCTACTGCTAATATAGTTTTCTTGTTTACTCATGATGTTTTTTCGTTGGTTTTAAGTGGGCATTGCACAGGCTCATAATTTTTATTGTTTGGAGGGCAACATCTTTAGCAAAAGAAACAATGTGATTGGTTCTGTTGGACATGTTCTGCCTTACATAAACTAAATGGCTTTAATGTGGATGTCCCAATTAGAATTGTTGCTTTTTGCCGTGATTTTACTGCTACTGAATTGGGATTGGTATGACTTGAGTTAGTTGCTTAGTAATAACCCACAGAAACATATGGTCAATTAGAATCAGTTGCTTAGCATGGTTATGTTTGTTCCTTCACTGGTGCCATTCTGCAAGCTTTTGATCGGGGAACGAAATTGTTTAGTAATGGGAACAATGCATGACAAGAAGTATTTATGCATGGAATTGCTTCACCTCTGTTTCTCACTGTTTGTGGTTGGAGAATTGCTTCATGGTTTGCAGATCCCCCCTAACCTATTTATTTGTGATTTATGAAATGAGGTCTATCTTTTACTAGTTGTAAATTCAATGTCCTAGTCTTGTTAAAAATATTTTGTTCTGCTTCTAATGGCTGGGGCAGAGTTGGTGTATTCTAATCATAATATATCTCGTTAGATCACTTACTTCGTACTCGAGCTATTATCTGGTAATTTAGATCATGTGGCATGCTGTGTGGAAACTGTGTATATGCCTTTGTACGTTTGTCTGGCCAGTGCAAGAGCTGCCATCTAATATGATATCTGGAACCATTAGACGAATTTGTGAAATTTGGGTATAACCTTCAGGAAATATTTAGTTCGGGTGCTATCTTTTCTGTTGGTTGTCGTGTTGCACTTTTGGTTTTATTCTTCATCTTTGCAAGTCACGTATTTGGACTTCCTAAGCAAGTGCTGGTAACACATTAGCTAGCTTATTTGTTCCCTGATACAGTGTTGTTGATGGATACAGGAGGAAATGTCGGATCTTGAGTCTTTGCTGGAATACAATAACATTGTCAGGAAGATTTTTGCTAGTGAAGAAGGATTTGAGTTTTATAACAACTACGGTTATGGCAAAGGATTTAGTGTGAGGAGAAGCTATAGTGAGTGGGACAACAGACATAGTGAGACGAGGGCGATTACCCATCGAAAGTTCGTTTGCAATACTCAAGGTTTCCGTGAAGAGAAGCACCTGAATAGGGCGAATAAGAACCGGAAGCCACGGAGGATTACCCGTGTTGGATGCCCCGCTAAATTTGTGATTGCATGGGATCAGAACTTGTAGTGGCATGTGAAGGATTTTATCGATGAACACAGCCATCTGATGGCGCCACCAGAGCTTACTTGTCTGCTCCGTTCACATAGAAGGATCAGCGATGATCAGAAAGGTGAGATTGTGGAGATGGAGATTGCTAGGATCCGCGAGCACCAGATTATGGATATTTTCGAAATACAGTATGGTGGGTATGATCAGGTTGGGTTTACAGCTAGGGACTTGTATAATTTCTGTCATCTCTATAAGGCGATTTGGTTAGGATCAAAGGCTACTATGATGGGTTCTCTGCTCTTCAGAGCCAAATTTGTTAGTGCTAACTATGCAATCTAATAGACATGGTTTGCAGTGTTCATTACGAGTTGAACGGCCATTATGCAGTTTTCATTATGAGTTGAACAGCCATTATGCAGTGTCCCAACCATGGCGTGTCTCAAATTTGCGTAGCACAAGTATAAGTCGTATCTCAAATTTGCATAGCACAGGTATAAGCTCACTATTGGAAGTAGCAAACCAATTGTATTGACAATACTATTTACGAGAATGAAACCTGAATGCACAATAACCACCGGCCTTATGCATGACTTTCCAACTTATATACAAATTTATGAGAGCTAAAGCGACTCCAAGAAACTCCTGCACCTCTAAACTCGCCTTAAGGTCTGCCTCAAGAGTTGCCAGCGTCGTCCAGGTCACTGTCCCTAGCTCGCATTCAGTTAACAGAAGAATATAAAGAAAGATACGAAGAACATAGCTTTAGGCATCGAACTGACATTCTATGTCAGATTTTTCTAAACATCACGATATCATCGAAGACAAAATGAAACCTGATTACACAAGCATCTAATCCAACAGTTCAGAAAAACCAATACTGCAAAGGGACTCTGTTGGGCACCAGAGTTCAGCTACTGAAACTTCAGTTGTCACAATCCAACACAGGTGAACAAAATTGGCAGAGGCATTATATCTTAGCATCACACAAACACAAAATCCAACACCCGGGAGATTAAAGGAAGAATGAAACCAGAATGCACAATAACCATAGGCGCCTTATGCATGACTTTCCAACTTATATACAAATTTACGAGAGCTTTCAGACGCAAATTCTGCATCAGGTTCTGACAACTGCCTCATCTCCTGTCCGCCCCCTTCGCTATCCCTGCTGAAGCCTGCCGTTGCCAGACAGTCCATGCCTGTAGAAAATAGAGAAGGCCGTGATCAAATATAAGCAGTATTTAACAATGCTATGATTCGGGTTGAGAAATTAGTTTCATACTCATGCCCACAGGGCTCACATGCATGTTTCACAAGCAAACGAAAAAAATTACAGTTCTTGTATGATGCACTCATTCACATGGAGGGAGTCATTTAACCAATTACCACAGGCCAACAGGTTTGCACATTAGCAACAGCTAGTTCAGAAAAAGCTAACAAAAGTACAATTTTGTTGGAAATCCTCTATTAAGCACTGCTGCATTCATCGTGTGACACAAAAATCTCAATCAAGTTTGTCCAAATGAAGAAAGCAAACAGAATCATTTTTGATCAAGTAATGGACTTGTGAAGCATTACTGAAAATTCATCCTAGGCAGCCAAAGGAAACGTACCTAAATCCAGCGACACGAAGGTAATGACCATCTCTTCCCAGAACGCACCGACGGGGACGGTTGTGAAGCTGCGGTCGTGCGCTGGGCAAATCGTCGAACAGGTAGCCTACGCTGAGCCTGCGGGCTGGCTGGCAGCGCCAGGCGAGGTGGAACGGAGTACGACAAGGGGAGAGGTACCCCGAGCGGGAACCGGGGATGGCGAGGCCACGGCCAGCTTTGCCACCTCGGACTGCAGCATCCGCCAGCGCCATCGCCGCCTGCACCCTCTCGGCATCGGGGACGGCCACCGCCGCCGCGATGGGGAGCGCGTACGACGCCGGGCTCGGACCTCGCCTCCATGACAGCCGCCGTGATGGGGAGCGCGTACGATTAGGGCAAGCAGCGAGCGCACAGCGAGCGCACAACGAGGACCACGCCCCTCCCCCTCCCAACTCCATCTCAACCCGCCGCCGATTAGGGCAAGCAGCGGGCGCACAGCCACGGCCACGATGGCGAGCTTGTCGTGCCCAGAGGAGCGGATGGTGTACGAGCTGATGACATGGGCTGCGTAGTTCCGGCATCACCCGCACGCTCGGCGACGCCTCGCCAAACGCCTCCAATGGCCGTCGCCGCCGCCATTGCCAACCCCAAAGCGAGCTCGTGATCTCTCCAGTCTGGCTGCCTCCGCCGTCACCGCTTCCTTCTCTAGACTCACAGGGCAAACCGCATCCTCCGCATCACTCCTAGACGAGAATCCGCGGCCGCATCGCCACCTTCCGAAGCTCCCAGATTGACGACCTTCACCGCCGCGCGTGTACTCGACCACATCGCGGCCCACACCACCCCGGCAGCGGGAACGGACACTGCCGCCGCGCAGGGGAGCGGCGCGGATCTACGTGTGCCCCGGCTCGCCCAGGCCCTCGACCTCGTTCTGGCCGCCGGCGCCGCCGCAGCACGAACAGATCGAGAAGGAAGAACATGGACCAAGTGGGTAGGGACAGGAGAAATACATTCAGACTATACTACTTCAATCATCCGTATAGTACTCTAAACGTTATACTTCTATTATACATTTACCATACTATCCTTAAATAAATCAAAAAATTCGAAATTACAATTATATTAATTTTTTTAGCCGTCGATCTCACCAATTTTAGTATGTGGTGCGTATGGGCCCACCATTTAATACGTACCTGGTGCTCACCCGGTACCTATCAAATTGGTTCCTCCTGATTACTATGTCTTTTTAGCCGTTGGATCGAGCGTCGTGAGCCGTCCAATTTTCGACAACTACTGTAAAATTTCTATAAAGATTAGAATGGCGCCGTAGAAATGTGGTTCGCCCGTAGCATACAAGGTCCCACGATCTAAACCTGGTTGTGATATTTTTTTATAAGTTTTTTTTTTCATTTTTTGGCTCCTTGTTTCCCTTTTTTATGTTTTTTTCATTTTTGGCCACTTGTTTCCCCTTTCAAATTCAATCCAGTCAATTCTAAACTTTTTTTTTGTTAATTCCATCCCTTGTTTCCACGTTAAATTTGAAAGACAATCCTAAACTGTTTTTCTTTGTTTAGTTACATCCCTTGTTTCGCCTTTCCATTTCAATTCAGTGATTCAGACATTCTAAACTTGCCGGCTTGGGTGGCGTTGGCTGAGCAGAGAAGAGAGAAGCACCAAGATGCTATCAGGCTAAGAGAAATCGGCTAGTACCTAGCAATCCAGTGTAAAAATCGCTCACTACCATCACATCCGGTGTCCATTCCTTCATGGCTCCATGCAGCAAGCTCAAGTCAGGAATGCAGTTTCAGAGCTAAGGCAGGCACAGGTTCTACGCATCATCTCACAAACGTAATAGGCGTGTATGCAGATCGATGACAAGGAGACCATGCATCCCATTTGATTTCTTTTCTTCATATAAATTTGAATCGTTCATACATCATACACACTCAGTTAATCAACGCAGTACCCAGATGTTATTGAGATTGTAAAAGATGGGGGACAGGCAATCATACAAGCAGTTTCTGTTACTTAAACTACCATTACATCATAACATGGTCAAACATCTCTAACATGGTCATACACACTTCGACAGCTTTCCCCTCTTTCTTTGTTGTAACTCTGGGTTCCTATTTTCATTAACAAAATCACAGTAGGCGCTTGCCCCTCCTGTTTACCCTCAAAAAATGGCTTCAACAGCTAAAAGAAAATGTTGTACCGGTCATGAGTCATGACTGTGTTGGCCGCTGCATCCGTCCAGGTAGTATGTCGTTGCAATCAGTCTCAACCCAAGAAAGGCAAGATAATGTTAGTATTGATCACCATAATCAAGTCATGTGAGTCTGACTATACATACGAGCTGGCACACCCAGGAGTACATCATTCCAAGGCCACACAATAGAATGACACCATTATGAGATGTAGGAAGGGGAGTGTATCACTCTGGTGTTAAGCATGCATCATATTGCACTTTATGAGCATAACCATCTCAATTGCATCATTTTTGTTACATGAAATGACAAAGTTTAAATATGTGCTTACCTTGACTTGAACTAGAACTACATGAAGGGTTGCTTGTTTGAGGTTGAGTGTTAAATGAAGTTTGTAGAGAAAATTATTTGGAGCAAAACTTATTTTGGGGTCATTTCATGAAAAGGCTTGGAAGTGGGTCAAAAATGTCAAAAACAGTTTGTAAAAATGATTTTCTTTTAATTTTAAATCCCCATTTTTGAAATTCAAATTCTAGGCAGAATTAGGTTTTGATGTTTAAAAGTGAAATGTTCTACTCATCAAAAGGAACATTTCATCTTTTATGAGTTTCTTCAAATTCGGATTATTTTGGAAAATATGGGGTTCATCAAGTCTGCACGAATCTTGGCGCAGTGGGACCCACCGCACAGTCTCTTCTTCCTCCTCTCTTCTTCTTCCTCGCGACGCTGTTCGACCCGACGCCGGCCGCGTGGCGTCCGTACGCCGGGCCGCTGCCGCTGCCCGCTGTTCCGACCCCGCACCCGAGCGCCGCACACGGATCCGCCGCACCGCGCTCGCCCGGTCCCACAGCTCGCCACTCGCCCTCCGCTCGGCCCCGCTCTGCCCGCATGCTTGCCACGCGCTCGAAGAGCTCCGACGCCGCGCTGCCTCGGTCCGAGCCCGAGCGGCCGTTTCAAGCCGCCCCGACCGCGTCAGTCTCTCCCTCCCTCTCTTCTCCGCCACCCGACACGCTCTTGCCCTTCATCTTCCACCAGAGCCCGAGCATGCGGACGTCGCCCCGCCATTGCCGCCGCCGAGAGCTCGCACGCCACCACACCTCACAGCCCTGACACTTTTTGCCGAGGACTCGCCAATCGCACCGCCGCGACGCTGGCCACACCCTGCGCACCCTTCCTGCCACCGAGACCCAAGGTAGAGGTCGAATCGACCACCTTCTCCTTCGCCGGTCATGGCCGCCCGACCGCCGCGCGGTCCGCCGTGCCCAGCAACCCCTCTCTCCTTCAATTAACTAGTGCATCGTGTTCGTCTGCTCGAGTAGGATCGATTGGAGTAGTTCATGAGGTCGATTAGAGTCTGAGCCCGACGAATTTGGCCATCCGCCGTCGCGGATTCGCGCCGCCGCTCGCCGGCGTACCTTGTCGACGTTGCTCCGGCCATCCATTCCTCACTTGATCTGGTCCGTTTGAACCGTCTTGGTCTGCTAGAGCTGTTAGGCTGGTCCGTTTGCCCCGCCGTGGCCCGAGATGGCCGGCGTACCGCCAACCCTCGCCGCCGTCCGCCTCTGTGCGTCGCCGCCGGTCGAAACGCCGATGTTTTCTTGCATCTCTTACACCAATGTGCCCGCTTTGACGAGTTGAGTCTGTTGGTAACCGTGGCTCGGCCGGAGACCTCGCCGTCGGCGAGGAATCCCGACGCCGACGACCATCCCCCGCCGCAAGGACCTCGGGCATGATTCCTGTTCTTTCCCGGACTTGAGTGTAAAGTTGCCAGACACAGAGATTTACCGGTTAGGGCTCGGTTAGTTTCTGGAAATCTCAGGGTCCCCGGTGTAAAGTCCTTTTTCCTTTTTCTTTTCCAAAAATGATTTCAGATTTTGTTTAAAGCTTTGAAAATTCATAACTTGCTCATTTTTCATCCAAATGAGTTGGTTCAACTTGCAGTATTTTTCTTATGAGATGATCTATGCATGAAAAATATGAAATGTGGAATTTGTGAAACTTTTCTGTATAGCTTTATTTATCTCTATTAATTGCTTTTATCTTAGGAAATGCATAACTAATTCTCTGTTGCTCAGAAAAATGTGAGACCAAGTTTGTTAGTCTTCTTATGTCATGCTCTATCTGTGAAAAATGTTATGAGGTTATGTCATGTGGAAAGTTTGCTCTGTTTAGTTATGGTGCCTATTTTCATGTGATGATAAATAATTCATAATAAATAATGTATAAGGAATTTGTGCATGAAACTTTTTAGAGAGTGTTTTTATGTCAATCTAGAGCTAATTATGTTCTGAGATCTGTTATTTGATATACTTTTATGTACAAAGTATTTTATGCCCCTGAAATTGTGCTGCCTTGTCATTTTTGTGCAGGATAAAGTACTTACTGTTTTGACTTGAAATTTTTATGGTAGTCTTTGTTTGGTATGATTAAGCCTCTGTAATTTTTACAGAATTTTCTGAGTAGTCTAAAGCCATGTTGTAGTTATACCCTGATTTCTTTTATTTATAAATAATGCTTTAGAGTTATCATTTCATGTGTGTAAAAATGCTTTTTATGCTATTCATGATAGGTATGATCTGCTATTGGTTTTAGTTCAGTAGAGTGTAGTGTGCAAAACAATGGTTGTTTATAATTCCTTATAGTGTGCGAGTAAATTGTAATGCGAGGCTTATTTGGAGATTTGTCGGTAGAAGAGAATGCAGATGACATGTACTTATCATACATGTTTTCCAATATCATATCATTCATCTTAGCTGAGCATTCATTTACCATCACCATCCGCATTGTATCTATATGTATGCACGGTATTCATACGCACTATGCATCATACAGGATCGTCAGAGCTCGAGACGGTAGTTCCCGGAGCACCAGGAGAGGAAGGCCAACAGGATGCTTTGGTTCGGGAAACAGCAGCAGAAGAGGATCCCGAAGCTGATCTTCCGGAGTGTCCCGACCACCAGCCAAGCGCTTTCCTGAAAGGCAAGCCCCGGAGCATTCTCCCTGTGGTTTGTAAAATATCTAACTTGAGTCCTTTACTTGTTGTTGCATTAAGTTATAGGCGTTGTTTTATACCGTTGCTGCATTACTTATATTTCTTGCCACTGTTTATACTTCAACCCTGTTAGGTTCAGGTACGATTATATGCTTAGCCCTGCTTAACTAGATTGGTAGAAGTCGGGTGATTTCCTGTCATCCGCGAGTTATAGGTGGTAACTCGGATGGTTAAATACATTGTTATCTTGGATAACCATGTGGAGATAATAAATCGAGACCGGGCGGGATTGGAGTTGAGAATGAACTGGAGGTTCAATGTGGTTTATCCCGTCTGTGTCGAACTAGGACCCCGTCCGTTGTACGTCCTCAAGTCATATTGAATTTATGCCTCACATTTAGCTGGAAGGATAAGTCGTTCCGACCGCGAAGCCTAATTTTGATTTGGGCCGGGAGTCAACCTGCTGTACGCATCGCATTGGTGAAGATGGGGGACCACGGGTTACGCGGTTGTAAGGCCTGAATATAGCATGGTGCGTCCTGCTGGCAGCCGGACGGTGCCCGGATGTGATGGTACCTGTTGATCTCGCGTTTTTCCTGAATTGGATGTCGGTGACCTGTAGCTCACCGTGGATGGTGAGTGTGGTTTGTGTGAGGAGTACCCGCCAGCTGGTTAGTAATCGATTATAATCGCCATCGTTCCTGGACAGTGAACACTTGACTTGAGCAGCGGCATCGTAGTAAGAATTTGAACAAGAGATGAGATGGTTGAGCTGTTGAGACCGAAAGATACTCAACCGGAAATGGTTACTTGTTGTTGAATAATTATTACCATGCTTGTTTAGTACAGGTGCTAATGTAGCATGATAAGGATAATCAGATTAAAATACATTGTTAGAAGGTTCTTATTAATTGTTTCTTAATGCAAGCTTTTTCGCAATTAAATGAGTCAGCTATCCTACTTATACAGCCTTGCATACTCCTTGAAGTCACTTATTTTAGTTTATGACGGGTAAGTCTAGCTGAGTACATCCTCGTACTCAGGGTTTTATTTCCCATGTTTTTGCAGATGGTGAGATGTTTTATGGTTATTGTCAGAACTGTTTCTATCCCGCCTTGGGAGATGATTAGACCTTGGGCATGGTCACTCTTCTCGACTTGATGCTTTTGCTGGATGTGGACCAAGGACCTGGCACTGTATTTGAACTAAATGCGTGTGTGGCTTTAAACTAAATCGCTTCCGCTTTTATTTGAAATTGAACTGGTTTGTAATAACTCTATTTCGTACTCCGATGATGTTTTAAACTATGTGCGAACTGTGTACTTGTGAAGGGAATCGCTAAACTATTACGATCTTGGTCGTGCCGGAAAAGTTTAAAATCCTTCGAGATTTCACGGACTACCGGGTTTATTAGGTCTCAATCATATGATTTGTCGTCCTAATGGTGAATTATGTGCTTGTGCTCTAATAAATTGGTCGGTTCTGTCACAGGGAGCCTGTCGCTGGATACATGATGGTGAAATACTTGGGACCATAAGTCTATACCCGCGGTTCCAAAAAGATAGCTTAAACCAATCCATCCAATGATGCCATTCTTCATCACCGTGCTGCCTGACCGATTTAATTTCTTTCCTTCCAGGTCAGAGTTTGTAGAAAATGGGACGTAAAACCTACCCACATGAGGGCGACGTAGGTTCAACTGCAGACACAGTTTTTTTAAGCAAATGATTAATCGGCAGTTAGCCAGGTTTACCACATTTCTGACATGACAATCGTAATACTACTCAAAAAACATAATATGGGAATAACGCTAGTACAGAGGTGGGCAAAATTGTAAAAGAATCATTTTTTTTTCATTGGCAGAAAAGGCACCCAAAAACGATGCTTCAAGAAATGTCACGAGTGGAACAAAGTAAACATTGAACTGTAACGAAGAGGAAAGCATACCTACAGACAACGGAAAGTAAGGGCCTGTTTGGAACATAGTATTTTCATAGGAATTTTGGAGGTTTGCATTCCTATAGGAAAAAAGCCTGTGAGTGCGTTTGGAACAAAGGATTTGTAGTTTCCCTTCCGGAGGAACGGCAACGAGCTGTGCATGTTTCACAGGAAAAAAAGCATCCAGTCGGAACCAAGGGAAAGTTAACTGGCTGGCTATCAGAGCTGCATGCACGCTGTTCCTGCCTTGGATAGAGTGAGCAGAGATGAAGATAAGAACACCCAGGAGAGAGAATGGGTGTAATTAATAAGTAATTTTTTGCGCCAAGGTGTAATTAATTAGTAGAGAGCACAAATGCGAAAGTAAAAGATCGATGTACTTAATGAACTGAATAATAATATACTAGACAATCTAGGAGTCTTCAATAATCACTTTAACTGGTGAGGGGCTTAGGACCGTTTTTTTCGGATAACAAATGTCATCTTTTTTTTGTGTCATCTTTAACCGGTCGTTCTAGTTAATTTGTCATCATCAGTAAAATAAAAAGAGCACTTGCATTAGTTCACCATTTGTATTCCTATTCCTGTGTTATGGTTTCCTGCATTCCAAACAGCTTAAACTTTCCATTCCTGCATTTTAAAATCCTATGGTTTTTCGCTTTTCAACATACCCTATTCCTGTGTTTCTTCATGTTCCTGCGTTTCGGATTCCTTCGTTCCAAACAGGCCCTAATGTCTGGCATCATTCAAGCTAACCATGGCAATTAGGGCAAGTGGGATAGTGAAATGAAGTGATGCCTTCTTATGTACATGCCACCCAAACATAATCCCACATGTGCATGCATATGAGACCCATCCAATAATATGCTTTGGTTGAGGATTAGAGAATGCTTTGATAAGATGAGGAGTCATGGCAAGAATGACCAATAAGAATGTAGGAATTGGGTTGACCTGCACTCCATTAAGTTCACAGATATGATATCATAAAGCCATCATGTTTCATTGAAATAAACAAAATGAACAGGCAGAATGGATGGTTGAAGAAAGAACCTTTGGAAAACAGCAAAAGGAGACGAATCACCAACAAGCCCCCCAGCGAAGCTTCAGGTGTGGCAATATTAAATCCTAGTCTTCTAAGAATAAATGCAAGAATCTTGTCAAGTATATATAATATAGAATACCCAAAAGTTTGGGGCCCAGTAAGCATGGCATAGGCCTCGTCCAAAGGAAACAATCGGTTAATTAGTTGTTGCATCTGCAAAATCATTAGAGCAGTAAGAACTGTAGTCATGTTAAAACAATACCACATTTATACATGTGAATATATGGAGAGGATTTTTCACAGTAGCAAAGGCAATAAAATGTAAGACAGATGCCTTCCCATTCCTCCTTCAGTTCTTCCTCTCTCTTCTGCTTCCCCTCTCTCATTTTGCTGATTTTGGGTCGTGGCGACCGGGACGCCCAGGTTTTTTTAGCGCCTTGACGCCTAGGCGGTACATTGGTAAATCTTGTATGAAAACATAATTTAGCTCAGAGGCTGCAGGCAGACAAGGTTAACATGATCTTACTAAGAAACACTCTATGGATTTGACACAAGCTTAACCACTATTACTATTCATTAGCGGAGCTACACAAGCTGAAATAGCTCCAGC
Source organism: Bothriochloa decipiens (assembly GCA_023333625.1). NCBI lineage: Eukaryota > Viridiplantae > Streptophyta > Magnoliopsida > Poales > Poaceae > Bothriochloa > Bothriochloa decipiens. Next base: position 11,395,961 of record CM041637.1, read on the forward strand.
TCCTATAATAGGAAATTCGGCAACACTGGATTGCTCAAGTTTAAACCTCTCTGCACTACCTACCAAGTTTCAACTGTTCACAAATCACAAGCCACATTTCCTACTTTCATCAGAAACTAGATGTTTACAGATAAGTACCGTATGGTGATAGCCAAGATACCAACAAGTTGTTGAATCCGAAACTTCAAGTAACCAGATTCACTCACCTGAGTATGGTGATAGCCAAGATACCAACAAGTTGTTGAATCCAAAACTTCAAGTAACCAGAATCACTCTCACCTGACAAGTGACCATAGTACACAAAGGGCGCAAATGCTGCAGCAAAAACAGCAGCCACTCCAGAGCCCATCAGCACGAGCCTTCGCAGCCCCTTCACGACACCCCGGCCACAGCAATAATGCCGGAACAAATACACAAAGTACACCGGCGCTGCCACGAGGAACAGGTGCTTCGAGCAGAGCAAACTCGCGAACACGACTCCCCCGGCAAGATCCTACCCCTGCTCGAGGAAGTGCAGCGAGAGCAGCAGCAGCCCCATGAGGAATCCATTGTACTGGAAGTGGACATGGTCGACAGCGAGCAGCGCCGGCGACCATAGGACGATCGCGAGAGCGAGGAACGGCCGCTGCTTCCGCCGCGCGTCCCTGGCCAGTAAGAGGACGGACCCGAGGAGGAGGAGGCCGGAGAAAGCGACGGTGAGGCGGAGGTAGAGGAGATGCGCGAAGGGCGGCTTGTCGCGCACGGGGATCGAGACGAGTGTGGCGTCGACGAGCGGCGCCGGGAGGGAGAGGAGGCGGGAGAAGTAGGCGAAGAAGGGCGGGTAGTCGAGCCACTCGGAGGAGGCGTCGGTGTACCACTGCCGCGCGGGGAGCGCGTGCGTGAGGGCGAGACAGTAGCGGTGGACGTCGAAGTCGGTGGAGTGGTAGGTGGGGACGAGGAGGAGCTTCACGCAGGTGGCGGCAGCGAAGGCCCAGGCCGCCGCCGCCGCTGCCGTCGACGTCGACGGCGACGGCGAGGTGGTGTAGGCCATCAGGGCGGCGCGGCTGTGTTGAGATCTGGAGAGGATGGGTTGGGTCGTGCGTCGCGTTGTACGGGTCTTCGTGTTCGTTCACTTTGTTGGAATTTTTTTTATTAATAAATTTATTTTTAAAAAAAATTACAAAATTAGTCTCCATTTTTAAAAAATTGCAGAAATAGGCCACCAGTCGCCCGTTGGAAGGGCGAAGATGGGCCTTGTCGCCCGATTGGCGGGCTACCTGGGCCATGTCGCCCGACCAGTGGGCGACTTGGCCGTGCACGTGGCATGGCGGGCCCCACGTCGCCCATCGGCCGGGCGACTTGGCCGTGCACTGGCATGGGCGGGCCCCACGTCGCCCGGCCGATGGGCGACGTGGCCCATGTCGCCCGACCAGTGGGCGACTTGGCCTATGTCGCCCGGCCAGTGGGCGACTTGGCCCATGTCGCCCGGCCATGGGGCGACGTGACGCCACTATATATAACGCGGCCGGCCGCGGCCGGCCGCTGTCGGTTGGGAGAAGAGAACAGAAGGAGAGGAGAGGAGAAGAGAAGAGAAGAGAAGAGAAGAAGAAGAAGAAGAAGAAGAAGAAGAGGAGGAGGAGGAAGAAGGAGAAGAGAGGAAGAGGAAAATTTTCGGTAAGTAAAAAAATAATTTTATATATAATTATTTAATGTGTGTTATATTAATTGTTAGATAATGTAATAAGAAGTTAAGCGATTAATATTATATTTCGGTAGTATTATTTATATTCTTATTTTATATATATTGTTAAATTAAATAGTTATAGTTGAAATAATATTAGTAATATATTACTGAAAAGGTATTTTAGCTGAAATTTTTAGATTACACAGATGTCGGAGAAGTTAGGATTTCAAATTTATTATGGAGAAGGAGAAATTATTCAAGGTGTACACGGGGTTGATCTGTCAGGATTTGCCTCAGTAACTAGATGGGTGTCTAGGGCAAATGAGAGAACAATTAGTGGTGTGCAGAATTGGTTGATGCGAATATTTGGGCTTGACAGCAACCAACATGACGTTAAGGTCATGGGTATCGTTAGTCATGCTCGGGAGGGCACTTTTTGGGAGTTAGTACCGCTTAATGCAACATCAACATGGAGAAAATACGTCAACAAAGCTGTAGAACGTGGGTGGCCTCTAGTCCTTCTTGTTCAGGCATATACGAAGGAGGTTTATGAGGTACACGGTGTAGAAGAAGAAGGAGGTCCGAGCCATGACAATTACAATGATAATGAGGAAGATAATGAAGAGGGTGATCATCACCTGTCATCTATGGTACCGACGGGTGAAACGGACGAAGGAGAGCGCATAGAGCATATAGTTGAAGAGATGGCGATGGAAGATATGGAGAATGAGAATATATCTGAAACTGAGTCATCTGAAGATGAGAATGAAATTCCTGTCCCACTGGAGTGGAAGAGTAACAGTTCGAAGAATTTGATGATCAACGAAGGAAATTCTGTGCCGTGGGAATATCATGAGAATGAACTAGTAGAGGGAGCTATGTACAAAGGCAAAGATGAAGTGATGAGTGCCGTGAAGTACTGGTCTCTGTCAATGAAGCGGTCTTTTGTAGTTGTGAAGTCCAACAAGAAAGTATATGATGTTAAATGTGTGTTTTCGGACTGTCCATTTAGGGTACATGCTTATGAGCAAAAATAGAGTACAATTTGGAAGTGCTCTATAGTAACAGAACATACATGTGAGTTACAAGAATTAGAGAAGTCTAATACTGCTCTTACATCGAGCTTCATTGCAGAGTACATGTATAATCAAATTGTTGATAATTTAAGGTATGAGCCGAAATCTATAGTGACTACTATAAAGGAAGATTTAAATACACCATCAGCTATTCGAAGGCGTGGCGAGCGAAACAGAAGGTCATTGAGAAGAGATTCGGTTCGTACGAAGCATCTTATGAGAACCTACCAAGATTGTTAGAAACCATCAGACAAAGAAATATTGGTACATATTATGATATCATGGATGTGTCTGATCCAAAAGAGGCCGGAAAGTTAATACTTTGTCGAGCCTTTTTTGCACTAGGTCAATGTATAATGGCATTTCGTCATTGCAGACCTGTTTTATGCATGGATGGTACATTTCTAACAGGAAAGTATAAAGGTCAGATTCTAACTGCTATTGGTGTTGATGGGAATAATCAAGTACTACCAGTTGCTTTTGCTTTTGTGGAAAGTGAGAACACAGATAGTTGGTATTGGTTTCTAGAGCGTGTGAAGTTAGCAGTGGTGCAAGCGACCTAATGTTTGTGTCATACATGACCGACATGCCGGTTTGTTGAAGGCGATAACGGATATGCAATATGGTTCAGTGGAGCGTGATCTTCCTCCTCGATGGTCGGACATACAATCAAGATGGTGCATGAGGCACTTGGGTGCAAATTTTTTCAGCCATTTTAAAAATAAACACCTTATGAATATGTTTAAGAGGTTGTGCAATCAGAACCAACAAAGAAAATTCAATGCAATATGGAAACGTCTTGATGAATTAACAACAAAGCAAACAGAAAAGTTAGCGACTCGTACGAATCAAGACCCGAATGATATGTCTGTTCTTTTTTCGGGCCTTCCAACGGATGTCTTGAGGAACGTGGTTCGGAGGTCGGGGTCATCAATCAGGTGCTTCTCAGATTGGATTGAGTACGAGCCAAAAGAGAAGTGGTCATTATTATATGACACAGATGGGGCGAGGTTTGGAATAATGACAACAAATTTGGCGGAGGTGTACAATTGGGTCATTCGAGGCATGAGAGGATTACCTCTTGTAGCAATCGTAGAGGGTATTTTGCATGGAACATGCAAGTACTTCCGTGAAAGATATATGGTTGCTTTTAATGCGATGTCAGATAATACATTGATTTTTTCAACATTCATGACAAATTACATAAAAAAAAGGTGGAGAAGGCAAGCTTGCATCGTGCACGTCCTATGGACAGAGCAGAGAATCGCTTTGAAGTTCTGTGTAGGGATTGGGGCCGTCGTGGTGGCAATCGAGAGAGAATTGCACAAGAGTGTGTTATTCGTTATAACTCATGCAGCTGTTCGTGCATGAAACCGAAACTTCTACACAGGCCGTGCTCACATGTTATAGCAGCTTGTTCACTTACTAATTTGTCCTCGAAGCCGTATGTCTCACATTATTTTACGAAGGAGGTAGTCATGACAACCTGGAATGCAGAGATTTATGGTTTCGCAATATTTGGTAGTTTTACAAATAATCCTGAAAGTAACTACCTGCGGGGGCCCGATAAGGACAAATTAAGACAGAAGCCTGGTCGTCGTAAGACACGGCGCATTAGAAATGATATGGATGACTCAGAAGTAGGAAGACTGGAGCATCGGTGCACCAAGTACAATGGCACAGGACATACTTACAAAAAGTGCACGCGTGCAACCACCACAGAGGGAGCTGCAGAAGCAGGACCTTCAGGGAATCCGTAAGACGGTCGGCGCCCTCGTGCACGTCGTGGATTCCGGAATCAAGGCGAAAATGCTCTTTAAAAATAATAGTATGTCTGCTTTTTTTGATTTTTTTGTTTCATAGTATTAATTATATTTGTGCATTATTTGGAGTTGTTGGACGCACAGTTGGACCAGCGCCACCGGTCCTACTTAAGTGCTGTGACAGCTGCTGAGCTACCTGTTCTACGGCCTAGGGTACCTCAGGAGTTGTGGCGGCTCGACGAGCGATGGATACCGAGGTATGCATGATAACACGTTCACTTATTTGTTTTACTCGTACAGACGATTTGGTAATATATATTTATATATAAATGTTGTATTTGCTACAGGCTACGAGCAGCTGGTCTACTGCCTCTGTGTAGGCTTATGCAGGCTAGTGCTGTTGAGGCCCCGGCCGATGCGGTGACACGGTTCAACTTTGACCGTTCCTTACTTGCGGCATTGGTGGACCGCTGGAGGCCTGAGACGCACACGTTCCACTTTCCTTGTGGGGAGATGACTCCCACACTCGAGGACGTCTCCTACTTACTTGGTGTCACCACTGCTGGGCAGGCCGTCAGCCGTCCAGACGTGGAGGCCACTTGGCGTGAGGACCTTCTAGTCCGTTTCGAGGGTGTTGTGCGTCGACCAGACGCTCCAGAGTATCAAACTCTTGCTGAAAACCAGCATCACGGGCCTACGAAGACCTGGCTCTTGCAGTTTCAGGTAAATAGATAACACTATGATATAGTATTGGACGACCAGTCATGGATTTCTCGACTTACGGAGCAGGGTTGTACGGGGAGACGGAGGAGGACGGCCCTACGATGGGTTCGTTGTGGGTCCGGCGGCGGGTAAGTCTTCTATATCGCGGTTGAACCTGTTTCTATTTATTTTTGAATAAATTGCACCTTACTATTATTTTCTATACAGCCTACTTGGGCAAACATTCAGGTTCACAGAGCCTATCCTGAGTACATGGCGGCGTTCGACCGGATTAGGCCAGACGACGTCCGCTGGACACCTTATAGCATGGAGGAGATTATCGTACGAGCGCCTAATGGGTTGTCGTCGTTCTGCACGAGGGATCAGGAGTACTGGATGACACGTAAGGCTGTCGTTTTTGACATCTTTGTCGAGGACTACGCTCCTCACAGAGTGATGCGGCAGTTTGGTCGTAACCAGACGTTCTCATTTCCGGTTGCCCATATTGTTCCTCTTTCCGTGCACGGGTAAGTATAAGACAATTAATTCGTTCTGATTGAGTATTTAATATATATAGAAAGATAATTAATATGTTTTGAAATCCATAGTTACGTGCGGAGGGGTCTACCGGCAGGCGTTACTTGGTCCTCCCATATACAGCCGTGGGTCAACGAGTGGGCCAACGCACTACATGATGTGACCTACGAGCCCAGACCGTTTTCCTTGCAGGCTTACGGGGACTACTTACGTTGGTATATTCCTCGCACACGGATCAGAGTCACGTATACACCAGCGGAGCCACGGACCCACGTCCCCAGGTTGATGGACACGTACCCTGTGCACAGAGATCAGGCGTTGTCGTTGGCGGTACGATCTTTATGAACTTCAACCCACTTCGTTTAATATTTTTCTTATCGTAATTACTTCAATGTTCTCGTTTTGTTAATAGGCCGACATGGGTCACCGTATCACTGTGGATGGTGGATCGCTCTTGCACCGGTTGAGGGAGGGCATTCAGATGACCAGCCACGAGCTTACCGCTGCGGTCCAGAGGATGTACGACTCTGCTGCAAACATTGTCAAGTTGACGTCGTGCCGGCCCTGCGGGCGACAGCCGGATGTCGTCCCTCGACCTTCACACGTGACACACAGGCCTGACGGACCGACGGCGCCACTACCTCCGCGGCCTACGTACCAAACAGGTGAGTAAGTTATATTTTCTTCGTATGTAGTAATGCTAACTTGTTCGTTACTTATAAGTTTCATTATTCAGGTCCACCTACGTACTCTGCCGGTTGGCGTCCGGAGTTCGATATCATTGGATCATCTTCGCAGCTTGCTCACATGCCTACAGGTACGATATAGTGGTGACATTTAATTATGTTATCTAATACTGCTTTATTCGTAACATTACATTCACTCTGCATGGTCAGGTATGCACTTTGACGGTTCGCGGCATCAGTTCGATTTCGGAGGTTCCTCTTCACACGCTGTACCCATGGTTCCAGGTATGACCTACTTTTAAGAGTTCGACACGTTATATATTAGTTTTACCATCAGCGTTATCATAACGTTGGTCTTATATGTTTAGGGACGACCCGTTACGACTACGAGGGATCGGACATCTCTGAGCACGCTGACACTTTTCGTCAGCGATCCCCGACACCCTTCGACCTTGAGAGTTACCTGCAGCAGGAGCCGGCGGACGTACTTACGTCATCGCAGCTACGTGAAGCACCACCACAGACACAGCCCTCACAGGACGAGTACGCGACACCACCTGCTGCTGGAGGCCGTCCTGCACGTGTTACAGTTCCTCCTTCGCCGCTTACTTACTCAGCCGGCCATGTGCGAGCGGGCCGCAGAGCACCAAAGCCTGGCACGATTAGGGGTGTTGCACCTAAGCGTGGACGATATTAGTTTTGTATGATTTGCCGCCGATGTTGTTTTCTATAATATTGTACTGATACTATTTTAGTTTTTAGAACTTAATTAATGTTTCACTGTTGTATTTTTTCATCTATTAAGCTTGGGCGAGCACACGACAACGGCGTTTTCGCACGCCAATTGCATGACTGCGTATTATTTTTGCTATTTCTCCGACTTCGATATTTTTTCTGAAATTTCCGAATAAATAAATAATATTTAAAAAAACCAAAATTTTTTCTGAAATTTCTAAATAAATAAATATTATTTAAAAAAATCCAAAAAACCAGGTCGCCCTTTGGCCGGGCGACCTGGGCCTGGTCGCCCTTTCAACGGGCGATTCTCTGGCGTCGCCCTTCCAACGGGCGACTGGTGGCCTATCCCTGTAATTTTTTGGAAACGTAGACTAATTTTGTAATTTTTTTAAAAAATAAATTTATTAATAAAAAAATTCCACTTTGTTGGGCCGCTGGAGTGGGCCGAGTTTTAGTGCCATGACTGCCGTTCGGCGGATTCCATTATGGGTCGGCAGCGCAGTTCGTGTGGAGACGGAGACGATGAGCCGGCGACGAGGGTGGGGGAAGCCGCGCGTGCTCCCGCCTCGGTGCTCTCTGCTCGCACTGGCTGGCATCCGACGTGACGTGGCAAGCGGAGCACACGCCTCGGTGCTCTCTGCTCGCACTGGCTGGCATCCCAGGAGCCCGCTGCAGCTCTTCCGTCCGGTAGGAGCATATATCTATCAGACACCGCTGCGGGTAGTCTGAGGACGAAACACAGAGCCCGGGTACAATCCCGCTCGCTAAAAGGGCCTGTAGCCTTTCTTCCCGGACTTGCTGCTGGTGCTGGGTTTCATGTGGTTAGGTTCATTCAAACATTCAAATCGTCGTTTGTTAGGCGACTTCGCCCGCCATCCCCTCATAAAAAAAAAGCGACTTCGCCCAAAATTAAACCAGCTCGCTGCCACGTCTTGCTCCACTATTTGTTAGATTCTTGTATTGTTCCTCCATAGCACTACGGTTGCCTTGGATAAACTTTATGTTCATATTCAGATGCTTGTTGTTTAACTAATCATTTCTTGCTCTATGTTCTTCCTTGAACAATATTTTGCCTGTTTTTTTCCATCTCATTGACTCAGCCTTTGGGTGTTTTGTGTCATGTTTATTCCCTTTTCAGTTTGGAGCACCAAAAATTTGGTTTATCTGTCCATTTTGTGGAATAAGGGGGACCAAACAGGACAATTTGGTCATGACCGGCTGACATTGGGAGAGCAGTTTAGTCTATCTTTTGCTCTGTTCATTCAGGCACATATACAGAGTCGCAAATACAAAAGTATGTAACTGCTCTCATCTGGACCAGTACAGGCAACACATGACCGGCTGACATTGGGAGATCAATTTAGTCTATCTTTAGTCTGACTTTGTATTATGCATTTACAGCAGAGTCGCGAATCTGACTAGCTGGCATTGAATGGCCTAAGCCACTCAGAGCCGTTGATGAAGGCGGTCGTCAGAAATGGCTCGGCTTGTAACTTGTTCAGCTTCCGGGCGAAAGGGACCCTGCCGGCCATGTCTGCGCCATCGACGGTACATGCAAATTCGCCGTAGAAAACGGTGCTGAAGACATGATTCGTTAGTCGTTAGCGCTGGTAACATAAGTTCAAAAGGAGATGTGAGCTGAAAACGATTACCTGTTTCTATCAGAGTCTCCCCAATTGTCCCAGCCCTCGGTGGCTACAATGGCCAGCATGGAAGTGTCCGAGAAGATAACATGTGAATATGCCTGCCACGGCTCCCGAGTAGGATCCAACCGCTCCCTTCGATTCTGCAGCCAACAAAGGAAAATCCAGTGTTGTTGTCGGGGAAGCGCTGGGCTTGTGCAGTGATCGCGTCGTTGATGGAGCGCTGCCCTGGGGGCAATTGTTCAGCCACGCTGCGAAGACATGAAACATCCTTTTAAAGGATAGGCTTAGTACTAGAGCTCTTCTTCAACGAAAATCTATGCATCTTCAATCTTACTCATGTGTTTTATGTCACCTTGCAATTGTTGAAGATCTACCCCATCTTTTTTTTCCATTGCCCTTTTTCCTTGTCGTGTTGGTGGAGTATTCAAATTTTGGTGCCTAACTCGATGGACACTTGTTTCACCGTGGAAAGTTTAAAATCTCAGCTTCAACAACCATTTTATATGGAAGTTATAGTATCTATGTGTTGGCGATTTGGACCTTGTGGAATGATAAAAATTTTCGAGGCATTGACAACTCAATTCAGCGTTGTAAGATGGTCTTCAAGAAAGAATTTGTCCAAGTTATCCTGCGCGCAAAAGCCGTTGTTCAACCTTCAATGTTTTCATGGCTAGAGGCCTTTGTGTAATCTTTTTAATTTTCTTTGTAACCTTTTTTGTTTCTTGATTCTCCAAAATGGAGCTTGTAATCTTTTGCAATCTTTTGTACTTTTCATTTGTTTTAATAAAATCCAGTAGGGGGTAAAACCCCTCCCGTTCCTTAAAAAAAAGAAGACATGAAATAACAGCTCGTAAAGTCTGCTTTGATCGGTTACTAACTGAGATCACAACGATTACCTTACCTCGTACAGGGACCGGGCGTCACCGAAGATGAAGTCGATGCTTCCTTGGATTAGGCAATCTTTGAAATAATGCATGTTCTCGTCATCGTGCAGTGTCCTGGGCTCCAAAGAAGCCGCAGCCCCAAAAGGCTGCTCGGTCACCGCTCACCCTAGGTGCAACAACTTGTGCACCTTCAGCTCCAGGTTTTGGAGCTGGTGCTGCATTTTGTGCAAAAGAAATCAAGCATGCAGCATTTAGTGAAGAAATACATCAAACCAATGCATGAAAGATTCAGTTGTATTGTATACCATGAAGCTGATGTTTTTCGCCACGAAGCCAGGTGCATCGATGTGGACAGATGTGCTGTTGGGCATGTTGCCCGCAGTTTTTTCGCGACCGGGACTTCACCCGTTTTTTATTAAGAGGATAAAAGGTAAAAAACAACAAGACGATTTCATAGTGACAGCAAGATGCCCGCACCGGTTAATCGCACACACAGGTCCACATTCCTAGCTACTGGATCCAGCTTATAGTGTATTACATAGGAAAGTAATTTGGCGACCAGAAAGCTAACAACTCTCCTACCGGCGCGAACCCGTCCTCCCATGGAAGAAAACCTGCATTGCCTGTTCCGCTTCCCCGGCAATTGCCACATGGAAGGCCGCATCATGGAATTCTTGGAACGAGGCCTCGTCTGGGCGCTCCGTCTCCACTTCATATCCTAGCTTATTCATGAGTACCTTGTGCGCCTGTGCTTCCGGCTTGTCAGCTCTGAACTTGCTCTTCGTGGCCAGGCGGGCGCTGCGCTTGGGCAGCCACCCCATGTCGACGATGGCCGGATCGTCCTTGGTGACGCGCAGCATGGGAGTGTTGAGCAGCGGTTCCTCTAGGGGTTTCTTGAACTCTGCTATGAAGTCGTCGATGGACCCCATTTTGTGTGCCTCGGTTCCCTGGGCATCTGATGCCACTGCCGCTGGCTTCAGGGCCGCCTCAGTGTTGATGACCGCGTTTTTTCGGCGCGCGCCCTCGACATCTCGGGCCGTGTCCACGTGCACGGAGTGGTCCTGCGCGTGAGCATCGTGGACGATCACCACCGGGTCGGTCGACACGCCAGCAGAGGGAGCGGTCGGCGGCTCAGCGGCCGGTGCGGTCAACGGTGGAGTAGCCGGAACATCCTCAGCATCCAATCCCGGTGCCTCATCCACAAAGTTGAGGTGGGCCATTCGTGGTGGTGACACTGTCAGGGCCTCCGAAGAGGTAGCTGTCGGAGGAGGCGAGCGCAACAGAGAGGCCTCCATTGACCCACTCGCAACGAGGGAGGCATCGAGCTAATCGAGCATCGGATCCACCCATATAGGAGGCTCCGTGCTCTCACCCAACACAAGCTTGAGCGGGTCAATAGAAGGTGGCAAAGTTGACGGCATAGTTGATGACGACGTTGACCTTCCTCCGTAGCTTTCTCCGGCGGCGGCGCCATCGACGACCGGCGCGAATGACGCCCCTCACAGTCCCATGCGAAGCACCGTCCTGTGGAGCGAGCAGGGAGGGCTGGGAGCAACCGGTCGCACACAACGAAGGGGCCAGACAAAGAATCGGTCCAACCATGATGGGTGGCACTTGGTGCTGCATGTCAACAGCACCCTGGCGGTCACCGACGCCATCATCAACAACACTAGGGACGACCAGGAAGTCGCCTCCATTGTCAACACCATGGCTATCAGGATGAAGGTGGCGCGGTTGCGAGCCAGCTCGATGACGCCGTGTAGACCCTCGCACTCGGTCCAAGGGGAGGCGCTGGGGAGGGCGACCGTGATGTTGCCTGCAGTTGTAGCAGTGTCGTTCCAAACGATCATGCTGGTGTTCATTCCTTGGCCTTGAAATGTGATGTTGGGTCTCCTGACGATGACCTTCTCACTGAGAAGACACACATTGATCATGTCAGTAATTGTACAAGTCGTGTCAAAAGAAAAGTAATCAAATGTGCCTGCACAGTGCTAAAGTTGCAGCAGCCATTGTGATCGATGCAGAAGATCGAAGCTGTCTCGGACGACGGTAAGCTCGGTGGGGAGAAAGTAAAATATGCCCTTAAGGGCATATCCCCCCACGATGTGGTCTATTGGATCACACACATCATAATGCGAATCTATACTGAAAATGTGTGTGTGAACACATCACAATGCGAATCTAATGAACCATATTGCGAGGGCATGTGCTCTTGAGGGCAGAAAAACCGCGTTCGGTTGGTGGGAGATGCTGATAGTCGGTGCTGCCATCGACACGACTGACATTGGACGGACGACTGAAGACCTGTCATGTTTGCTTAGCTTGTGAATTGTGAAGTGCACTGTTGTCAAGTGCTTGTAGATGCAGGCCTTTTATACTTGAAATTGTACTAGGGTCTTTAAAAAAATACTTATTGTATTTAGATAACCATGCAGTGCGTAATTTTACCACAACGAACATTTTTCGTTTTCCATTTGTGCTCACCGACCATGTACATTGAGAAAAGTCTTATGCATAGAAGCAAGCTATGCCTTGCTATTTCTGTGGATGCTCCTACGATTTGGCATTTGGCCGGTGCTTAGTTTTTTTTAAAAAAAATCCTTTCCCCCTTCCATTTTATTTACCGACCATGTACATTGAGAGCTTTTTACATATATACACATAAAGCAAGCATGCCTTGCTATTTTTTTCAGGACGCTCCTTCGAGTTGGTATTTGGCCCGTGCATAATTTCACAAAAATGAAAATTCTTTTTTTCCCTTCTATTTTCTTCACCGACCATGTACATATGCATATACACATAAGCAAGCACACCTTGCTGTTTTTTGGGGACGCTCATATACGAGTTGGCAATTTGGCCAGTGCATTGCTTTACAAAAATGAAAATTCTTGTTTTCGTTCTTCCACTTTTCCTGACCGGCCATGTACATTGAGAATTTGTTATGCTTAGAAGCAAGCATGCCTTGCTATTCTTGAGTCCGGAACAATAGCTTTCATGGTCACGTCCACGAGCCACCATGGAGGATGCGTTGTGCATGATATATGATTCTGATCCATGTAGCGGTACACCGCGTGGCTCATCATGGATGACTCCAGAGGACCACATGGGGAAGGAGCAGACAGCGAGCGATGACGAATTCATCGGTGTGGGTGATGAGGGCAAAAAACTGGGTTTACGTCTTCAGCGGGTATGGCCAATGTTGCGACACTTGCAACTTCTGCGCATGGAGACGCTGCAAAAACAACATAGGTACTTATTGGCCATTGGGCTGGTTAGTAGACATAATTTCTATGCAATTTAATAATCTATAAGCTTGTTGTTTTAAAAAAAAAAAGAAATGAAGTCAATTCACGGTATGGCCCAGCCCATTGGCGCAAAGGCTGCCATTGTACCTAGGCTGAATTTTTATATCAAGAATTCTCGGGTTTCTTGAATTCAATTTAGATGTTTTCTATTTTTTTCTCTCTTGCATTTTTACCGCCGGAACCCTATATTTTTATTTTTCACGTCCCTGCTTCAAACGACACACACATCACGGAGCTGGAAAAAAGGTGGCGGATTGATTGGTGGACAGAAATTTTCTCTTTTTATTATTAGGCTAATAGAAGATGGGGTTCTCAAAGTATAAAATTGGTTTGTGCGATTTGAAAATAGTATTAGAATTTTAGTGCAAAATTATAATATTTTAAAATTGGTTAACCCAACAAATATGCTCCTAACCTTTTCACGGTCACTTCAAAAACTTATTGATTTATCGATTATTTTTTTAGAACTATTGAAGTTGCTCTTGCTGACTAGATTTGGGGTCATGAAATAAATAGTCTATCTATTCTAAATATTAAGTCGTTCTAGCTTTTTCTAGATACATACTTTGTGCGTCCCACAAAGAATGTCATTCTTACAAAGAGTATGCAATTACTGTGAAAGAGAATATTTACTAACACCTCTAATTTCTATTTGAGCTACCCACCTCTATTTGTTATAAAAAAACTTCAAATCTATATTTAAATACTAATAAACTAGGAGAATATCCCGCAGTTGTTGCTGCGGGAATTGCCGATAAAAGTATCCTAATGTGAATAATACATGTAAGCGAATGATTTTTAGTATATGTGATTTGCTAATATGAATAACTTAATAAAACATAATGACATCTGTTAGTTGGATGTGCTAGTGGATGATGATATGGACACTTTGCATAGCGAGATAGAATATGCTACTGGAATGTTGAGTGGATGTTGATGTGGACACATTGCATGCAAAGAGAAATAGCTAGTGGGGTTTATCTATATTAGAGATATAGATATATTATTCTGAGAAATAACTGAGTGACATCCATAGTTAACCCTCCAGAGTTTGTCGTTAAATCTGACAACCCCTGCCAGGAATCACGTCCTATAACTTTTCAAACTAGGCCCTTATCATTTCAAGCTGGTTTTGATGGGAGAATTTGGGAGAATTGGTTGTAGGACATCGCCAAAGCTGAAAATTGGTTGTCACACACCTTCACTTTCGATATTGGCCCAGAGACACTGCGGTTTCGTTTCGTTTGGCCCGTAGACACCGCGCTCCTTATTTTATTAAGTTCCACCAGATGAGGAGAGAGAAAGATAGAAAAATGTCATTCTTGCCCTTGTCTCTTTTTTCCTCTCTCCCTCTCTTCCCTCCGCGACTCGAGCTCCTTCGGCGACTTTCCTCCCAGCGAGGCACCTCCCTTGCGCGGCGGCGCCCGACAAGGACCCTCCCCTGTGCGCCGCGGCGCCCCTCCCCTGCACGCGACTGCACTCAGCGAGGACCCTCCCCTGTGCGCGGCGGCGCACCTCCCCTACATGCAGTGGTGCCCAGCGAGGTCCCGCGCGGTCCCTCCCGACGCGGCGGTGCCCGACGAGGCTGCTCCCGGCGTGGCAGCGCCCCTCCCTTGTGCGTTGCGGCACCCCTCCCCTACGCACGGTGGTTCCCAACGAGGCCGCTCGCGGCGCGGCGGCGCCCCTCCCCTGCGCGCGGTTCCCGGCGAGGCCCCTCTGCAGCGGCACCCCTCCCTTGGACAGCTTGTCACAATGGGGAAAAAGAAAGGGACAAAGAAAAAAAGAGAGGAAGAGAGGAAGAAGAAAGAGACTGTAACACCCAAGGTGTTAAGCATGCATAATCACTTGCATTCTTTAGCATAAGCATCATTATGCATAACATTGATGTAAAGGTTAATTGTTATTTTATGTGTGATGGTTGATTTATTCAATTGTGCTTACATTTCACATGAATTAGACATGATTAGGGCACCAAATGAACCTAGGTTTATGTTCATGGTTTTGGTTAATTAAGCTTTGATGTCATGGTTGACCAAGGTGGACCATGAAAGTAACTTTGTTTGACTGATTTAAAAGTGGTAGCTAGAGTATTTGCATATGTGTGCATCCTAAATAAAGTTTGTAGAGAATTTCATAAGTAACAAAAGTTGTTATTATCACTTTTCATGAAAATGCTTAGAAGATGTTCAAAAATGTTGAAAAAGGCAGGTTTGGGGGCTGTTTTTCCATTTTAGGGAATTTTAAAGGTATTTTTATTTGGATTTTTGTATTTCAAAATCTATGTAGAATCTTGCCATACCTTGTATAGATGAAATGTTTTACTCTTCTAGAGCTACATTTTCCCCAATATGAGTTTTGGCTAATTCGGTTTGGTTTGGGAGCAATAGAGCAGAAAAGTTTATATTAGAGGTCATGGAAATAGCTTTTCAGTGACGGTTCGTTCAGGCCGTCAGGGAAATGTTCGGCCACCGCCCATCGCCCCCAGTCCACGCGCTCCGCGTGGCGAGCGAACACCGGCGGTCCGAGGTGGCAGCGGCCGTCCTGACCAAGTTAAAGCGATGCGGTCGTTCCTTCTCTTTGTCCCCCGCTCACTTCCCTCTCTCCCTGCCCTCTCTCCCTCTGCCCCGCGCAGCTCGCCGTCGCCGCCATCGACAGCTCATCCGTCGCCAAGCCTCGTCGTAGCGCATTTTCTTCCCCGAGCGCGCGCACAGAGTTGCCTCGACGTGTGCTCGCTCTTGCACCTGCCAGCAGCCGTCCTCGTCGAGGGTAAGAGCCCAATCGGGCGTTTCTTTCCCAAGGCCGGCAATCCGGCGACCACTGCCGCCGCCGTGTTCCTGTCGATTCGGCCGCCATTTTCTCTCCCTGTCTCGAGCATTAGCTACGCCTTGATGTGTAGGTGCTGTAGCCCTAGTCCATGAAGTCAATGCGGGTCGGTCCTCGCCGTATTTCGGCCACGCCGTCGGCCGGGGAGCCGTCGTTCTGCCCTGCACGCGGCCGAGCCGCCTCGGCCTTGCTCCGCCTGCGATAGAACCCTCTAATCGACACGCGTAGTCCCCCCTCATGCTTCCCCCTCTGCTCAGCTTCGCCGGAGAGCCTCGGCAACGGCCGGCGACGCCACGCCGCGCCGCGCCGTCGTTCTGTTCCATCTCTATCGCAGGGACCTCGTCCTTGAATTCAACCAAAGTCAAGGTCCTTCGTGCATAACTGCCAGACACAGAGAACTTCTTTATAGGGCTTGGTGGATTTCTGAAAACTCCAGGGTTTCCGGTGCAAAAGTGTTTTTTTTTTGTTTAAAGTAACTGTTTCCAGATTTTGCATAAAACCTTTGAAAAATCATAACTTCCTCATTTTTAGTCCAAATGAGATGATTCAACTTGTAGTATTTTTCTTATGAGAACATGAAAAATATAAAATGTGAAATTTGTGATACTTTTCTGTATAGATTTATTTATCCTTATTAATTTTTTTATCTTGGAAAATGCATAAGTAATTCTCTGTTGCTCAGAAAAATGTGAAACTAAGTTTGTTAGTCTTCTTATGTCATGCTCTATTTGTGAAAAATATTTTGAGGCTGTGTCATGTGTAAATATTGTCCTGTTTAATTATGGTGCCTTTTTCAAGTAGATGATAAATAATTCATAATAAATATATATAAGTGATTTATACATGAAACTTTTTGGAGGGTGTTTTGATGCTAATCTAGAGCTAAGAATGTTCTGAGATCTATTGTTTGACATTTTTCTATGTACAAAGTATTTTATGCCCTTTAAATTATGCTGCCTTGTTATTTTTGTGTAGGATAAAATACTTACTGTTTTGACCTGAAATTTTTATGGTACTCTACATTAGGCATGCTTAAGCTCCTGTAATTTTTACAGAATTTTCTGAATAGTCTAAAGTCATGTTGCAGTTCTACCCTGATTTCTTTTAAATAATTAATAATGCTTTAAGTTATTATTTCATGTGCGTAATAATGCTTTTTCTGATGTTTGTGATGTGTATAATTTGTCATTAGTTGTGGTTCAGTAGAGGGTAGTGTGTAAAATAGTGGTCGTTTATAATTGTTTTTAATGTATAAGTAAATTATAATGCGATACGTGTTTACGATTTTATTATAGAAGAGAATGCAGATGACATGTGCTTATCATGCATGTTTTAAAATCATGTCAATTATCTTCGACAGAGCATTCATTCACATCAGCATGTACCTTTGTATTTACTATATATTCGTGGTATTCATACACACCATGCATCATACAGGATCGTCAGAGCTCGAAATGGTAGTTCTCGGAGTACAAGGAGAGGAAGGCCAGCAGAAAGTCTTAGTGCGGGAGATAGCAGCAGAAGAGGATCCCGAGGTTGATCTTCTCGAGTGTCCTGACCATCAGCCAAGCTCTTTCCTAAAAGGCAAGCCCCGGAGCATTCTCCTTGTGGTTTGCAAAATATCTAACTTGAGTCCTTTACTTGTTTAATGCATTAAGTTATAGGTGTTGTTTTTATACCGTTGCTGCATTACTTATATTCCTTGCCACTGTTATACTTTAATCCTGTTAGGTTCAGGTACGATTATCTGCTTAGCCTTGCTTTAACTAGATCGGTAGAAGTTGGGTGATTTCCTGTCATCCACGAGTTATAGGTGATGACTCAGAATGGTTGAATACATTGTTATCTTGGATAACCATGTGGAGATAATAAATCGAGACCGGGCGGGACTGGTGTTGAGACTAAACTAGAGGTTCGGTGAGGTTATCCTGTCTGTGTCGAATTAGGACCCCGTCCGTTGTACGTCCTCAAGTCATATTGAATTTATGCCTCACATTTAGCTGAAAGGATAAGTCGTTCCGACCGCGAAGCCTGGGTTTGGTTTGGGCTGGGAGTCGACCTGCTGTACGCATCGTATTAGAGAAGATGAGGACCACGGATTACGCGGAGAGTAAGTCTGAGGTCAGGGTCGCCCTGAATAAGGCAACTGGGCGGTTCCCGGATACGATGGTACCTGTTGATCCCGCAATTTTCCCGAGTCGAACTTTCGGTGATCGGTAGCTCACCTTAGCGGGTGGGTGTGGTTTGTGTGAGGAATACCCCACCAGCTAGTTAGTAATCGATTATAATCGCCATCGTTCCTGGACTGTGAACACTTGACTTGAGCAGCGGCATCTTAGTAATAACTTGAATAAAGAGATATGATGGTTGAGCCATGATGTTGAAAGGCACTCAACCGGAATTGGTTACTATTCTTGTTAAATAATTCTTACCATGCTTGTTTAGTACAGGTGCTAATTTAGCATGATAAGGTTAATCAAATTAAAATACAATGGTAGAAGGTTATGATCAAATCTTTCTTTAATGCAAGCTTTTCTGCAACTGATGAGTCAGCTATCCTACTTATGTAGCCTTGCATGCTTCTTGGAGTCAATTTATTTTTAATTTATGACGGGTAAGTCTAGCTGAGTACATTCTCGTACTCAGGGTTTTATTTCCTATGTTGTTGCAGATGGTGAGATGTACTATGGCTATTGCCAGCACTGCTTCTATCCCGCGTTGGGTGATGACTAAACCTTGGGCATGGTCACTCTACCTATCTTATGCTTTTGTTGGATGTTGACGAGGACCTAGCACAGTATTTGAACTAAGTGTGTGTGTATTTGAACTTAATCGCTTTCGCTATTTTGAAATTTGAACTTGGTTTGTAACAACTTTATTCGTACTCCGATTGTGTAAAACTATGTGCGAACTATGTACGTTGTGAAGGATGAACGCTAAACTTATTACGATCTTGGTCGTGCTGAAAATGTTTGAAATCCTTTGAGATTTCGATATGACTACCGGGTTTATTAGGTCTCAATCATGTAGTTTGCCGTCTTAATGGCGAATTATGTGCTTGTGCTCTAATAAATTGGTCGGTTCTGTCACAGAGACAAGGGCAAAAATGACATTTTCCTACCTTTCTCTCTCTTCATCCGGTAAAAATTAATAAAATAAAGAGCACGGTGTCTACTGGCCAAACGAAACGAAACCGCAGTGTCTCTGGACAATATAGAAAGTGGAGGTGTGTGACAACCAATTTTTAGCTTTAGCAATGTCCCACAGCCAATTGGCCCTAACTTTTTTTTGAGAATGACATAGTACAATACAGACGCTCCCAACACGCACGCACACTCACCCCCACACTCACCCCTATAATTGGCCCTAACTATTTTCATATGAAATCACTAAAACAAACTTTATATGAAATTATAGAGCTCGATGTTATCTACAACTTTGAAGTCTACAAAATAACTGTTTGAGATAATTTAGATGTCTGAATGCTCATTTTAAATTAAGGTATCTTTTAAATTCAAATTTGTGATTTTTTTGAATGATCCTAGATTTTTTCCGAATTAAACAACCTTAGATGTTAATATAGTATATACCAAAGTTGTATCGTTAAACATGATATACTACTTCTATTTGGCAATTTTCCTGAGTGAGATTGTTTTAATGTGCAAAGATTTGTTTTAAATTGTCAGATTTTGAATTTTACTTTTTAAAATCAAATTATCGCTATGTTGATATGGGAGTTATACTTATGTCTCTTTCTGCGAGAACTATTTAGAAGTTCTTTTATTTTAGAATTATTTATGCAGCTCCAAAATCGAGATTTTCCCAGTAGGAAGGGCATTGATCACATATACTTCTTTCGAAATATTTATTTTCTATTTGGTAAGTGTAACATTTAGAGTATCTTCTTTCCTTCTCAAAAGGCTCCTTTCTCTTGCATAAATCTCAGAGGAGTCGATCTGGTCTTCGCAAACAACATGGCCAACTACATCCAGAGTTCAGCAATGGTGCCCGTTCTACTCCTTGCCGTAGCCATCGCCCCAGCCCCCAGGTCTGGCCATTGCGACCTCACCTGCCATAAACGCGACGTGTACCGCGCTCGACGCCCAGCACTACGACCATCCCTACGCGTACTGCGTGGGCGTGCTCTCCGGCGCCTCGGCGGCCGCCAACGCGACGGACGAGCGTGGGGTCGCCGCAGCCGCGATCAACATAGCAGCGAAGAAAGCGGCGTCGACGCTGAGCGTCGTCACCTACCTCGTCGACGAACTTAGCGACTGCAGCAAGTACTACGGCAGCATGGTGGAGTCGCTGACCGGCGTCCTCGCCGACTTCCACGCCGGACGATTCGACGATGCGGCGTATGAGAAAGCGCAAAACGCCTCTTTTTTGCCCGACAGCTGCGACATAATCCTGTTCGAGGGCAGCGCCAAGAAGAACCCGTTTTCTCTGGAGAACACCGACAACATGAGGTTGTCTGGCCTCGCCCGTGACATCACTTATCTTGTTAAGAGCAAAGGGTCGTCGTAGCCAAATGTTTCAGCCTGACGCGTGCCTGGATGATGTTTCTTCCTTGAGTGCTTCAAATGTACCCATCCAATCCAAGAGATAAAAGTATGGTGGCTTGTGCTTTGATTTCGCTTTCGTACTGATCGCCCCTTGCTGCATTCTTCTTTTGCAATTCTTCCATGGGCGAATCTGGAGTTGTGTTGTGCACTTGTGACATCCAGTTCGTGGAAATCTGGGAATTCAGTTTTGTTGCGGTGTTTTTCAGATTGACCTGCTGAAAGCGATCGACCGGGCTCTCATCTATTTGCAGCCTTCAGAAGTTCAGATACTTGATGCGATTAACGATCAAATTCTGTGTCTAAATGCTCTTTCTTTTTTTGTCTGCGAGCATCTACAAAAATTATTAATAACTTTGTTTGTTCAGTTGGCCAGGACAACATGTTCTGTCAAATCCATCGCATCGGCTTCATCCATGGTCCCATATGTACATCGAAAAAATATCCTTGCTAAGTTATTTAGATATTACGTAGCGCAGTAAGCCAGTAACCTTCGGTAATCCCAATCACCCAAACACCCCCTATGTAGAGAGAACAAAAGAAGAGTTTCTGCTCTTGCATCAAAGCTCTGTTTTGTTTACACAATCTAACAACCTCGGTTTGTCATAAGAAAACAAATGCAGAGCTCTAACGACCATGCACTTTAATCCTCTGTTTGTTGCAAGAAGAACACACACAGCTCTATCATGCAAGATGCTACCTTTTTTACCTCTCCTGGATGCTTGCGTTGTGCGACATCTGATCTATACAGCACCAAAATTCTTGTATTTCATCTCCTGATACAATTCCTTAGGCTTTCAAAAACATAAACAGCATGTCCCTTTCTTTACTGTAGTCTTTGGTGAATGAAGAAAAAGGAGGTGGAATTTTTGTATTTTGGTTTTTTTTGAAAACATTTTTTATAAATAATCCCCCGGCGAAATATTTTCTAAAAATGCACCGTCTTTCGGCGTATTAGGACATGACGCCGAGGTATGAGGCTCAGCGTCAGCTGACACAACGCCGAGGTCCTCGCCACGTCACCAGCGACCGCGGTCGTCGGCTTCCGCTGGCCCACAGCTCGGCGTCGCGTCAGCCAACGCCGGGCCTCAAACCTCGGCGCGGAACAGACGTACGCCGACATTTTGGACCAGCATGGACGGCCCACTTAAGCGTTGCGGCCCAAGAAGCTCGGCGTGTGACTAGTTAACGCCGAGGTTCATATCTCGGCGTGGTCCGACTCGACGCCGAGGTCTGGGCATTAGACCCCGCGCCGAGGCCCCTTCTTCCTCCTCCTTCCCATTCTGTTCGTGAGCCGGCGCCTCCCTCTCTCTCCACTCCGCCCCCCCTTAAACCCTAGGTCCATAATCCTCCTCTAGGTGGCCCGATCTCCCTCCCCGACGGTTCCCTGAGGTAAATGTCCCTCCCCTCCTCCATTCTGTCCGGTTGGATTTTACTGCATTGTCTCGAAATTGCTTGAACCGTGCTTATATGGTGGTGTGGTATATATGTTTCTTGAACCCAGAGTAGTTGGATGAACACTTGTTTTAAATTGTATTCATTTTTTTCTTAGCTTCACTGGTTGTTATTATTAATGGATTGGTGGATTGTGAACTATGCTCGGTTACAAATTTATATTAGTTGAATTTAGAGTAGTTGAATGTACTTGTTAGATTATATTCATTTTTTTTCATCTTTACTTGTTGTTTTAGAGTAGTTGAATTTGTAGATATTTAGCATTTGCATTGTCAACTATGTTATGTTATTTACAAATTTATAGGTATTGAGCATTTTCATTTTTGTTAGATGCAAAACTTGTGGCGGACGCAGCTTTGTACCCTGACGTGTCTAGCAAGGATGCCCCTGTTCCTCCTGCACTCCCTATTCCAAATTACGATTGTGGAGAACCGGTTGATATTGGCCAATCTCGCCATGAGGACACAACTGCCCGTTGCTACTACACATGCGGTGGATTTAATATAAATAATTGCATCTCTTGCATTGCGTCTTTATTTATTATACTACTTCGCTAACAACGTCGCTACGAATCATATTTTGTAGGACCATGAGCGGTGCTTTTTCTTTTAGTGGATTGATGGTCCAGACATGTTTGACTCAAGGTATCTCCAGTTTGACGAATGGTGGAAAGGGAAGCATAATCCACCCGGTCAATTCGAGTGGTGGGTGCCACCTCCCCCTGACCCCCCGCCAATGACAGACGAAGAGAATAAAATAGCCCAATTAAGACGGCTTGAATCTCCGCCTCGTTGCAAATACGGAGATTATTCAGTGATAAGTTCAGACAAGCCTAACCAGTTTGAATGTCCTAACCCCGTTGGAGTAAGTGCAAATTGTATGTCTTCATGTCTTTCTTAGTCTTTATGTATGTACTAATATTTCACTTTGTAGGGTGGGTACACCTTGTTGCGGAAGTGTAACTTCAGGGAGTGGCTCTGGGGTCCTAAGAACAAATGGCCAGAGCCGAAGGTGGACAAGAAGAGAAAAGTGGTTACCCCCGCTCCTCCTGTGATGTGCAAATATGGTGTCGAAGCGCAGTATGGCCTACTTCCTACGGAGCTTGGAATAAGGTATTGGTGCGGCCATATGGTTGATTACGATGAGGTTCGTTCGTTCTACCTCTTTCTTATTGATATTCAAACTTTGTTCTTTTTGTTGATTTGTGTATAATTCTTCCGTTCGAGCACAGAGCCTGAGGAAATACAACTGGGAGGTTTTTAACCATGGTAAAGACCGGAGGGAATACATGGGTACACTCAAGCATAAGCAATTCATGGACCAGAAGATGAGGTCTGGTACTTATTTTGTGGACAACTACATTAAGATGCGGAAGCAAGAGCAGCGTGCTTATGCCCACCGATTGGGTGTCCAAACCCCAAGAGCTGCTGCTTGGAAGAGGCGTGTACCGGTCGTCGTAGGACATGGTGATAGCGGCGTCATGTGTCATTGGCCTCAGCACTTTCAACACCTGCACAAAAAGACAAGACAACCAAGCAAATGTTGTGTCAATGAGAATGTGACGAAGGTACCATACAAAAAAGAATTCTGCTTTACAACCATGTATGAAAATGCAAGGGTTATACCTCTCCATTCTCTATCCTCCGGGCCCGGTGGTGCTCGTTGAACCTTGAATCAAGCAGTGGGTACCAATTCATTATGCAAGTGAAGTAATCACAAAGCAATTAGTATTTAAGAAAGAAAAAAGCATCCATATGTAGTAAGAAGTAATACAAAGTAAATAACAACATGAGGAACCAAACACTTGTAAGTAAAACAAGGAACCAAACTATTATACGTAACAAGCAGCTAACATAGATGATACCTGCTGTCTAAGTAATTCAGGACATTTCCTTCTATTGTGGCCCGGTTTATGGCACCTTGAGCAACGACTTTTTTGGGTGTCCTCTAAAAAATGTGTCCAACCTTACTCGCAGTTGATCTACCTGGGGTGGCTCGATCCATGTCCATCCTGAAACTCTTGCGCCACCTAGGTCCTCTACTCTTCCACAATAAACCAAGATAAGCCACATACTTGGGGCCATCATAGGTAGGCCACTGGCTCTTGTCTAGGAATGGCTCGAACTAAGGATTCCATGTGCTCGTTAGGTTCCTCAGAGAGAACTCCACAGCCATACGGGGAGGGACCTCAGCGTCAACACGTCTAAGGCGACAAGCTGTAATCATGTGGGAGCAAGGCCTATGGTATATGGTGGGTTTTCCACAAGAACATTTATTCTCATTGATTATTACTTTATGTTTTTGAGCACCCCAATCTTTACCACCGATGTTAGTTCCACCTCCCTCTAGAATCTCATATCCATGGTTGATTGAATCAAAACAATCTTCCTTCTGTTTTTTAGACTTTTTCTTTGAAAAAGCTAGTTCCCGAGAAGCTAAAAGTAGCCAAGCTCTGTTGTCGGTCCATAATTTTCTCGCATGCTTCTTCCTCGCAACAAACCAAGCATTCGACTTGTAGAAGGTGAATGATGCAATAGCAGTCACAGGCAGACCACGAAAACCTCTCAGAAGACTATTGAACATCTCTGCCATGTTACTAGTCATGAAGCCCCATCTCCAACCTCCGGTGTCGTATGCAAGCGTCCATTTCTCCTTAGACGCCATCAGGTCATTCAAGAACTGCCTGCCATCAACATTTGTGGCCAACTTCAAGGCATCTAGCTTCTCTTCGAATAACTCTACCTCTTGTTACCTGCAAACCTCCTCAAACAACTTGAAATTGTCCTTTGTGTGGTCACGGCTTATAAGATTCTAAACAAGGTGTCTTGTGCACCACCGGTGATGTATTTGCCCATAACCTGGCATCTCTTCTTGTACAGCATTAAGAATGCTAGCATGCCTATCCGATATGATACAAACATCATGTCCTGGCCCAATCACCACTTATCTTACGAGTCTTAGAAACCAACACCAATTGTCTGTGTCCTCTTTCTAAACAATCGCAAAGGCCAGTGGGACAAGTTGGTCTTCTGTATCTGTCCCGATACAAATAAGCATTGTGCCTTCGAATTTTCCTATAAGAAATGTCCCATAAGTTGAGACTACGGGCCTGCAATGCTTGAATTCTTTAATGCTCTGCCCGAAAGCCCAAAAGGCCCAACCAAAAACCTGGCTGTCATTCCTAGTTTCACCCTCCTTAGGTAAATACTCAAAGTGCATCCCAGGATTTACAGCTCTCATTGCATTCAACATTACAGGGAGACACTCATATGCTTCTTCCCAATTTCCAAAGATTATTTCTAGTGCACGCTGCTTTGCCCTCCATGCTTTTCCATACTTGACATAGTAATCGTAGCGTTGGAAGATGATCTCAACCAAACCAGAAACCGTGATGGTTGGCATATGCTTCACCACGGGGCATAATTGCCTTGCAATGAACCTAGAATTCAGCTGCAGGTGGCTCTCTTCTGCCTCAGCTGTGGCACAAAGATGTGGTTGCTGGACCGAGGTAATCTTCCATTTGCCTGCCCTGTTCTGTCTAGCACATACTCTCCAACTACACTGTTCTTGTTCGCAAGCCACGGCGTACCTATTGTTCTTCCACAAAGTGACAACTCTAAAGGGACGGTTGTGGAGAATAGAATACTCTTGCAACCATAATTTTAGTTGATCCATGGTACCGAACAATATGACGAAACAACCGCTATCATCAGGGACTACTGTATCACTTGGCCCTCCATCAGCTACTGCCCTATGAGCATGACTATGGTCCTCGAAATCACCAACTTCTAGATCCCTCCAGGGCAAGACCCTAGACAATATTTTTATTTCCCTAGCATTGAGACGATGAGCAGTGCGATCGTCATCAGAGTCCTCAGCCACGTCCTCTTTGAAATTTTCATCATCTCCAGTGACTTCAATGTCAACCCGGTTGGTAGCCCTAGCATCACCAAAGTCTTCTTCACCACTAACATCATCTTCGTCGCTAAGGTCATCCTCAATAACATCATCTCCGCTATCATCGTCTCAAGCATCCTCTTCACCACCCAATACATAATCATCATCCTTCTCATCAATATCATCATTGGCCTCAACTTCACCAACCACATTCTCGTGATCATGTCCATCGCCCTCAAAAAACCCTTCATCATGATCGGGCGATGCATACCAGTCGCCACCATCGTAGCTTGGTTATGTCAGATAAACCTCTTGTTCAAACATTGCACCGTCACTAGTATGAGCTGGGGAACATGGCCATGTTTGAATGTTATCATTTCCTAAGCTAGACTCCTTAGTTACCACTAAATTCAAAGAACGAACTTCTGAGCCCAATACAACTGCCTTGTAATCAATCCAATCAGACTCGGTAGAAATTTTGAACAACCTCTTTATCCGTGGACCTTTGGATGACCCAACATCTATCAAACCTTCAAACTTAAGATTCATGTTGACTTCATTCTAACCTAACTTTTCCTTCACTCGGTCCATTATCTGGTTTAAAGAGAGGGTTTCAGAAAAAATAAACAACTCTTCGGACATGTCCATCAATTTTAAACTATCATCTCTTGTCCTAAGAACATGACCTCCATGATGCAACCTCACTGATCTGTCCATCTACATCCAGCACACAACAACACTTGTCACTTAGTAGGAACTAGTTTCCACAGTTTCAAAAATACGACATAGCCTAATAATTAATAGTACTAATTCAAAAATATGACATAGTTGCCACAGTAGGAACTAGATGCTCTTTGGTTGAGGTCACATCTATATGACAGGTTAAAAGGATAAACAACCACTCTAATATCGTTTGGTATAAGTAATAACAACCAACCCATGTGTTTGTTTTGCTACCTGAATGAGATTGTCTAACAACCTAAAAAGAAGAGCATCTAGAAACCTTTGATTGAAAGATGGTAAACACTTGTGAATTGTTTCTTTCTGGTACATCTTTACAATGAAATACATAATTGACACTTATAATCTGCTATCAATGTTTTAGCCTCCATTGGTGCCCTACTTTAGTATATTCATCATAATTATTTCCTGATGATTGAATTGTGTATTATTTACTAAAAGTGGTACACTGAACTGTACTAAATCATTTATTCGTTTTAATTCTTGCGCATCAATAAAAACACTCCCTTTAGAAAAAAAATGGAGGTCATTTCCATGGACAGCTAACTGGGCACGCACGTGGAAGCACATGTTTAGAAGCGACTATTGATCCAGACGCCTCTGAAAAAAAACTTGAACACCTCTAAAATTCATTTATGTTGTAAAGCTTTTAACAATTCATTAAATTATTTATTTAAGGAACTATTCCAAACTAATGATCCATGTAATCCATTGTACTGTTGATTATCTTCCTTTACCATAAAAGTTTAAATGTCTCAAAATTCAGTGTCCAACTTTAGCCAACTTTATGGACAAGCAGGTGATGTTTTCCAATATAAAGCACCTCAAGACTCAAATGTAATAATGTAAAGCACGATTTATATTAGAAAGCAGACAAACACAGATGCATCCACCAAATCCATGTCACCACCATGAGTAGACAAGAATTATTAGTAATAATTTAACCAAACCCTAACCAAAGGGCACCATGGGAATATTCTAGCAATATGATGACATCCGAGTGAGACCCTAATCATCCTCCACTGCAAATAATCATCTTAATCCTACCATTTCGCAAATGAAGTTACATATACACCACACCATCATATACTAATGAATGAGGCACATTCGAGACAATGCAGGTAAATCGATCCAGACAGATTGGAGAAGGGGATGGAGCTTTACCTTGGCCAACCATCGGGGAGGGAGATTGGGCCACCTATAGGACCATTCACCACCTAGGTTTTGAGGGGGGGGCGGAGTGGAGAGAGAGAGGGAGGTATCGGCCACGGACAGAATGGGAGGGAGGAGGAAGAAGGGGCCTCGGCGTGGCTTCTAATGCCCAGACCTCGGCGTTGAGTCGAGCCACGTCGAGGTATGAAGCTCGGCGTTAACTAGTCGCACGCCGAGCTTCTTGGGCCGCAGCGCTTAAGTGGGCCGTCCATGCCTGGTCCAAATGTCGGCGTACATTGGTCCAACGCCGAGGTATGAGGCTCGGCGTTGGATGACACAACGCTGAGCTGTGGGCCAGCGAAGGCCGACGACCGCGGTCGCTACTGACTGGCGAGGTCCTCGGCGCTGTGTCAGTTGACGCCGAGTCTCATACCTCGGCGTCATGTCCTAATACGCCTAAAAACGGTGCATTTTTAGAAAATATTTTGCCAGAGGTTTTTTTGTAAAAAATATTTCAAAAAGGATCAAAATGCAAAAAGTCCATAAAAAGGAGGAACCTTGGTCCTATTGTATGTTGGCGCAGAGCCAACTCATCCCCTCGTGTAGGCCTTCTCCGGAGATCGCACAGCTACTTTGAATGTGCCTGCAGAAGCAGAAGCAAAAGCAATTCAGATGATCACTTTTTATCTTATCTGAATCTAAACCTCAGGTAAGCACGGACCATCTACGGTTGCCAAGAAGTGACTGAAGCCCAAACTTGTCTGCTATCTCTGCTGCGTTCATGGCGTTCGGACGGTCCTGTTTGGTTGCAAACACAAGTAGCGCGGGATCCCTGTCCCTGAACTGGTCCTGACATTTAGTTCAATTCAGATTGAGAAATCAGAAACCATACCATACCATGCATCCGCTAGCTACTGAGTAAAGTTTGGCTTGGCTACTGAAACCTAATGCTATGCAGCAATAGTATCTGGCTACCTACATACCTACCTCGTTCAGAATCATGTTCAGTAGATATTTGGCTTCAAGAATCCACTCCGGGTCGCTGCTGTCGACGACGAATATCACGCCCTGGGCGCCATAGAGGTAGTGCCTTAGCAACAGCCGGAGGAGCTGCAAACCAATATGACAAGTAATCAGAGTTCCGCAGTAGGTCGGTGATAATGCACATACATACGGAATGCCAGATCGAGAACAATGCCGATGCATGAAGGTACCTCGCGTTGACTGGCACCGAAGTCCCAAACACTGAAGCTGATGCTATTGTATTCAAGCGTCTCGGTGTTGAACCCTACAATAGCATATTTTCGTTGACTTGAGCTGGTCTGGAGTCAGGGCTGGAGCATGCGTGTTTACCTATCGTTGGTCCGGTGGTGGCGACGTGGCCGAGCTTGAGCTTGTGCAGGATGGCCGTCTTGCCAGCTCCACCAAGGCCCAGCAGCACGATCCGCGCCTCCTGCTTCCACCCAAGAAGCCTCCCTATCGCTAACCCCATGCTGGATCAGCACAAGTTCAGCAGCGGAGGGAGATCAAGGGAAGCAGGAGGACGATTGGAATTGTGGCAGCAAACAGGAGCAGGCTCGACAATCTTATATAAAGTACTCCTACAATTGACAGGGGAAATTCTCTGGTCAAGTCTCAGCTTGCCAGCTGCCAGCTACTTCAGTCCTAAGCGAACCATTTAAGTTGATCACTCACGTTCTTCGTTATCGTCGTCATGTTCATGTGCTAGCAGCGAGAAAAGTCGTCGCCATAGACTAGTGCGATTTTTTTTTTTTTTGAGATTAATAGACTAAGTACAAGGTAGTTCGCCACGTCTCGAGACTCCAGAGTCGTGGCCTGTGGGTTCGTGCCATGGCGGGCTTCTTTTCCCCTCAGGAGCCCAACTTTCGGCCCATCCCTAACTAGCCAAGTCGCCGTTTCCCAGCCCACGACCACCAGCCGGCTAGCCCCTACAACGTCTCCAGTCTCCAGAATTTTTCCCTGTTGCTCGCATCGGCGAACGGCGGCGTTCTAGTTCTACTTCTATACCGCGGCGAACCGCCAGACTCCTTGCCTGACTTGACCACCAGAACTAGCCCGGAGGTCCCTCAGGAACTAAGGCGCTGATCATCGAGCCGCCATCTCCCATCACGCGTTCGACGTCCAAGCGAACCATCTTCGCTTCGTGGGCGGCGAATTGCCATCGCCGGCTGCCGGCGTGCGTCTCTACCGCGTCTGCACTTCACGGATCCGTATTACTGGTAAAAATATATTCAGCTCATTGTGTTTTCATCTAACGGTTGGTTGGTAGCCTACCCCTGTACTTGTTTTTCTCTTGACAAATTTGTTTGGATTTGGTTGGCCATGGTTCGCCTCCATCAGGCCAGCCCTCCACTTTGCCAAACTTTAAGATTGAGACAGATTTACTGGTGGTGGGCAGCCAATTTCACAGCTGCGACATAATCCTGTTCGAGGGCAGCGCCAAGAAGAACCCGTTTCTCAGGAGAACACTGACAACATGAGGTTGTCTGGCCTCGCCCGTGATATCACTTATCTTGTTAAGAACAAACCCTAAGAACAAAGGGTCGTCGTAGAGAAATGTTTCAGCCTGATGCGTGCTTGGATGATTTTTCTTCTTTGAGTGCTTCAAATGCATCCATCCAAGAGATAAAAACATGGTTCTTTGTGTTTTGATTTCGCTTTCGTACTGACGCTGGTGACTGTGGGTTCGTTCTGAGATGATGGGCTTAATGGATGGATTCCTATTTCCTGAAGAAATGTCGGGCCGTAAACTGTGTTCATTCACGTTCTTGCAGTGTTTTTTCAGATAGACTTGCTGAAAGCAATCGGTCAGGCTCTCTTCTGTTTGCTGCCTTCAGATACTTGATGCGATTAACGATCGATTTCTTTCTGTCTAACTGCTCTTTTTTTTTTGTTTGCTAGCATCTAAAATATAATTACTAATGACTTGACTCCGTCCCTCACATGGCAAACTTGTTCTGTCAAAACCATTACATCGGCTGGTCCTATATACATATATATATAGAAAGGTGGCAAAAGTTTTGCCGGATTTTATTTAGGCGATATAAACAGAAAGAGCAAGAGTTACAGCAGGACTCGACTTTAGAAACCACTCACCTACTCGACTAAAGAAAACCACTAAGGTACTTAGAACAAAAAACAAGGAAAACCAACTTTCACATAGACTGTCACTGGTCCTATATATTTGTACATCGAAAAGATGCAAAGTTACAAATTTATTTATTCAGCTATGAACTAAGTAATCTTAGCTCCTTAATGAAATACACATGAAGTCGTGTTCTAGAAAAAAAACTAAATAATCTTAGGTAATCTTAATTCCCAATCATGTAAACAACCCCTGTAGAAAGCAAAAGAAGTATTTAATGCTCTCCCTGCATCAAAGCTCTGTCTGTTTTGATTACAGAACCAGACAACCTTGGTTTGCCATAATAATAGGGGGAAAAAGGCAGAGCTCTAACTACTGTACGAGGCACCATGCAGGTCAATCCTCTGTTTGTTATAAGAAGAACACACACACTGCAAACTAGCCATAAACAGAAACCAAACTCCTGTATTTCATCTGCAGATACAATTCCTTAGGCCTGCATAATCCTAAACTGCATGCCCCTTGTGTACTGTAGTCTTTCGTGAAGGAAGATAAAGGAGGAACCTTGGTCCTATTGTATGTTGGCGCAGAGCCAATCCATCCCCTCATGGAGGCCTTCTCCAGAGATCGCACAACTACTCTGAATGTGCCTGCAGAAGCAGAAGCAATTCAGACGATCACTTTTTATCTTTACTGAAACTAAAGTCAGACACAGGAACCTCAAATAGGCACGTACCATCTACGGTTGCAAAGCAGTGACTGAAGCCCAAACTTGTCTGCTATCTCTGCTGCGCTCATGGCGTTGGGGCGGTCCTGCTTGGTTGCAAACACAAGCAGCGCGGGATCCCTGACCTTGAACTCGTCCTGACATTAGTTCAATTCGATTCAGAAACAAATAGCCATGAGTCCCCTAGGCCTAGCTACTTAACTACCTCGTTCAGGATCATGTGCAGCAGATCTTTGGCTTCAAGAATCCACTCCCGGTTGCTGCTGTCGACGACGAACACCACGCACTGGGCTGCCATAGAGGAATGCCTTAGCAAAGGCCGGAACTGAAGATCAAAATATAAGTAACCAGACTACCAGAGTGCCACAATCTGTACTGTACCGCGCATGCATACGCACGAAATGCAAGAATAATGCACAAAGAAAAGATTGTTTCAAAAAATGCAGCTGCATGAAGCTACCTTGCCTTGACCACCCACGTCCAAAACACTGAAGCTGGTGCCATTGTATTCAAGCGTCTCGGCGTTGAACCCTACAAACAGCATATTTTCGTTGAAGCAACAACTTGACTTGAGCTGGTCCGGACAGTATATATTATATAGCTGTAGCATATATGCTTGTTTACCTATGGTTGCTCCAGTGGTGACGGCGTGGCCGAGCTTGAGCTTGTGCAGGATGGCCGTCTTGCCAGCGCATGGGAGGCCCAGCAGCACGATCCGCGCCTCCTGCTTCCAGAGGGATCAGCTCAAGTTCAGCAGCAGAGGGAGATGGAGGAAGCAGGAAGATGATTGGAATTGTGGCAGCAAACAGGAGCAGGCTCGAGAATCTTATATACACTACTCCTATAATGGACAGGGGAAGTTCAAGTTCTCTGGTCAAGTCTCAACCTGCCAGCTGCCAGCTACTTCAGTCCTAACCGACCTACTTGAGTTGACCACTCATGTTCTTCGTTATCCTCGTCATGTTCATGTGCTTCAGCAGCGAGAAAAGTCGTCGCCATTGACTAGTACACAAATACTGAGGTTCAAATAAAAAGCACAATACACGGTAGTTCTGCCACGTCTCGACTCGAGAGTCGAGACACTGCAGGATTGTTGTGCCCTGGTGGGCTTCTTTTCCCCTCAAGAGCCCAAAACTTCCGCCCATCCCACAACTAGCCATGTCGTTGTTTCCCAGCCCACGAGCACTAGTTGTTCGTGTTCCCCCACGTCTCCATAGTTTTTCCCTGTCGCGCATCGGCGAGCGGCGGCGTTCTAGTTCTACACCGCGGCGAGCCGCCGTGCAGCTGCCTGACTTGACCACCAGGCACTAGCCCGGAGGTCCCTCAGGAACCACGGCGCTGATCATAGAGCCGCCATCTTCCATCACGCGTTCGACGTCGAAGCGAACCATCTCCGCTTCGAGGTCGAATTGCCGTCGCCGGCTGCCGGCGTCCGTCTCTGCCGCGTCTGCCCTTCATGGATCCGTATTACTGGTAAAATATATTCTCCTATTGTGTTTTCATCTATTGGTTTCTGGTTGGTAGTCTACCCCTATATGTCTCTCTTGACAAATTTGTTTGGATTTGGTTGGCCATGCATGGTTCGCCTCCATCAGGCCATCCCTCCCCTTCGCCAAACTTTAAGATTGAGACAGATTTACTGGTGGTGGCCAGCCAATTTGACATGTCGGTACAAGTACCAGCTGGTAATGGTGATGTTTTTTTGGACGTCATGCATATCTGCAAGGATTCTGCACTGAAGCATTTATCTCTTTCAATTGTGTGGTCACCACTGGGTAATGTAATTGGGTCATTGATCAGAAAAAAGAAATTTATCTCGAATCTCTTAATATAAAAAATGATGTGGATGTGTTATTATAATTTAGAAACCCACGGCGCTAACTCTGTAGTAAATTTAAGTTCATGGAGGGTGTAACATACTGCAACACCGGGGGGACACAAAAAGTTCGTGTTAAATATGCTAACGTGGTAGATTAGATGGGACCAGGTGAAAACAATCTGCCGAAGCATTGTTTATGCAAGTGCTTTCATCAATTTCAGAAGCTATGTCGAAAGTTAGCTAACTTGTGCATGTAGTGTGAACATGATTAGCATAAACGCCAAAAACACTAACCTACATTCGCTCAGGGTATACTAAAATATAATTCAGATCGTCTACAGACATGAGAAAGTATAGGAGGACTTAAGAATCATGTTTGTCCTGTTGTCTCTATGGTTAACTTGTCCAAACTTGGCCATTAGTTCATTGTCTTGTTATTGACTGGCAGAGTGTCAGGTGTGACTTAGTTTGCACTTGTCAGTCTTTGCATTTTGATGTGTGCTATCGTCTTAGAAAATACTCCTGATAGTAAGGTTCTGCACTTGAAGTATCCAGCCTTAATGAGAAGTGGTTTGGAAAATGGTCACAGCTGAACTTACTGTCTTTTAAAAAAGATCAACCTCAGTTGCTATCTGTCAACCGGTACCGTGGACCATCCATCACTGTCCACTTTGCTTTTAGCTTCTTTCTACTCACCCAACATAAGCATGTAACGAACCCACCATGTCTGCCTCCGTAGCAATTCCCTCCCTTCTTTTTACCTGCCAAATGTTTCTCCCTTCGGTGCTTCCTTTCGGTAATTTCCCTTTTTCATTCAGCTTCTTCTCTTTGGTGGAGTCATCACTCATCAAAGAACTGAATTCCACTTCCATTTGGTGCTAATCTTTAAGCAGTTGTCAACCAGTACAAGATTGGCATTTGTAGGGTGGTTCACTATAAGGGAGAAAACGAGATGCCAATCTTGTTTTCTGGCCGGTTTTGTGTAAGCCCCTGAAAGGCTGAACCAATGGGCTTTACTTGCTGCTTTCCTCATCTGCTTTATATTTCCTACTTTATACCACCGCCACGAACCTTCTGCTCTTCTTCCAGTTTTTCTTAACGCGATTAGCTCTTCTTCATCTCTTTATGTTTCTTGGGTTGGTGGTCATCTAGCAATACTGATGGATCGGATGGTGACTTGATGCAGCCTGCTTCTGCCCTAAGATAAACAGAGTCATAGAGCAATTATCAGACTCACCTTATTATATGCTGCCATGACGAAGTTTCTAGTTGATGGATGAACTTAATTAACACTAGTCTAAACCTTTTCATGATTGATTTCTTTGAGTTGTGTAAACAAACAAACAAACAAATAATATGGGGAGAGTTCAAGGAAAATTAGGAATATTAGAAGTTAATTTCACAAATTAAGTGATGCTTTAAGCAGTTTGGGACCAACTTTTCAAAGAACAATTTTATCATTGGTTATGAAATTGTACTCTAAGCATACATGTGCATTGGTCGACCTGTGCATGTTATGTCTTTTCTACTATATAGCATACTTCTGATTAACCTTAACACTACATATAGTACAATATTACATTCATTGATGACATCGTGGCATACAACTTTTTGTGATGCTTACCTGTGAACTCTAGTGAAGTCCTTTGTACCTTATGATCAAGCAAAGAATCCTGTAGACATACTTGTCCGTTCAAAACCTCCAGCCTTCAACTCTACTGTTTCTGGCATGCATGAGACATGGTTACTTTAGAAGAAACTGTTAAGCCATGTGCCTGCACCAATCTAATGAGTTAGGTTCAATCTCGAGTATCTACATTATGCTGAAGCAAATGATGTGCTCCTTCTCCCGTCATTGCAGTATGATGATTGGATTAGATTTCATCTTGGCCTTTTCAGCATGAGAAGTTGGGTTTTAAAACGATTGTCTTGCTGGCATCATCTGGAGCCCTTTCGTCAACCAGCATGGGTGGAAAACCTGATGGGGTAGCCCACATGCACAGAACAGGGGAAAGAAACTTATTGTTTATGTGGAGCAAATCTGAATAGGATGCTCAATTTATCGTTTTCTCAACATTGTTTGAGGAAATTAAAAGTAAAATGAGCACCGTTTTAGTGAAGAAATGCTATAGTATATTTATAGCCTGACGTGCGTGGTAAGAATGTAAGATGCTGCTAGCATTTCAAATCTAGTTAAGTTGCCACCTTATTGAAAACCAGATGAGCAGTAAGATATGTTGTACACTTGGTGAGAGAGGATCTGAAAATACATACAGTAAACAATAATAGGCTTGCCCGTTTCATGTGATTGCTATCAAGTGGGGTGGAAAGAGGACCGAAGAGGTTGTCCTGCCTTTATGTGGTTCGCCAAGTCCAAATCAATATTCCTGTCTACAATGGTGACCCTTTCTATCTTTCTTTTTTCCCTTCTCTTTCCCTCTCCAGTAGCCTAGTGTCCCTATTCATGTTTTTGGACTGGAATCAGTCGGTGAGTGAGCTGTGCTCTGCTGGCCTCCCTCGATCCTGGCTCCCATTAGGACGGGCATCAAAAGACAGTGCAATGGTGCTGTGGACTAGATGGGCAAGCACGCACAGCATAGGACCAGGACCGACCCGTTGGAAGGGCATGCCAGGGAGCACACGTTAGTTGACAATAATATCGGGCCATCGCATGCAATTTAGGTATCTGACAGGGCGCTCTTCACCAAAACGAAGTAATGGTTGCTGCTGCGTGCTGGTGCTGAGGTGGGCAGTAGAAACAAATCTGAGGGGGTCAGGCCCGCCAGCCCAAGAGGCCGTGCATCATGCATCATGGGGAAGGAAGGACTTGCCCTTGTGATATGGAGCTGCAGCCTGCATCTGCATAGGGAAAGGACCAATGGCACATGCCGCTGCAGATCAGCAGATACCGATCTTGAACCTCTGCTTAGTTGTTTTACCTCTACTAGTGTCTGTTGCTTGCTTTGCGTAGGAGTATTAGGCTGCTGCCTGCTGAAGCATGCGTTCTGATGATAGCCCCGGGAACAGGTGCCCATTGATAGTAGCACTAGCAGTAGCTGCTTCAATTCTCAGGATCTTTCTTTTTCCAACAAGAATAAAGTGACTGATGGATACGTTTCATGTATCATCATATATAGGATAATAACCATCTTGTTTGAAAGTTGGAGCCATTCTAGTGTTACTTATTATTACTAGCCTGCAACCTGGCATCGTCTGAATCATTTTTGGTTTTATAGGTGTGGCGGTATGGAATCATGATCTTGGATCCCGCAGGAGGTATAGCTGTGCTGTGACAGCCCACCCAGCTTTGGTTCAGTCTTCAGTGTGCAGTGCGTATGTATGATGTTTTGGCACACAGCCACAGTGGCACATAGAAGCACACACTCCCACCTTGAAGATCGCACACGTCCAAGAGTGAGGCAGGCACACTGTGGCCTGTGGTGACTGCCTGACTAGGTTGGCAAGACAGACATGGGGAGCTGTTGAAACCAGAGCAGAGAGATGGCGGTGGCTGGTACCTGGTGGTGTCACCTTGGGCTTTGCTCACATGAGAAAGATCAGAAGGGGTGCAATAATATAAAGGCAGTGCATGTGATGGCGATTGGCAGGATTGGTGCTCCTGCTCCTCCAGGAAACACTCCTCCTGATCAGTCTCCCCCGGCATCAGTTACCATAATTAAAGACTGAAACACCTAGAGCCTATGGTGTTTATCCAACCAAGGAGCGAAGCAGCATGATAGTGTGAAAGAGATTAGTAGCTAGGGGGCAAAAAAAGAAAGAAAGAGAGGATGCGAATGAATGATGAATGGAAGGCAGGAAAAGGATGGAGACAAGGATGGCAATGTGAGCAACAGCAGAGTAGGTGGCTAAAGAACGAAGGAGCATGGCGATGGCATGGAGAAGTGTGAGCTTGGGGCCAAAGGAAAGGGGGGCGCTGGCTGGCTGGCTCTGACAGCACCCATATGCTTCGGTTTGAGCACTGCATTTAGTGGAGAAAGACACACACACCGGTCACCAGTGGGCGTCGTCGTGGCGACGGCCATGATTCGTGAGAACTGTGAAAGCGCATTATTAGCACTAAGCATGAGACTGATTAATTGTACAGTTTGGCAGCCTTGCGCCAGTGTCCTGTTATCTACTCGTTGCTTACTAAAATCTGTCGTCAAAAACTGAAAGCCTCTGGGGTACTGAAGTGCTGCTGAAAGCGTCAAGTGGACCGTCCAGGTAGATTCTTCAGGCGCTTTTGTATTTAACCACTGTTGGGGTTGTATGTATTTCTGCATTTACATGCATATCATGACATTTGCTGAGTAGTATATGCATTTTCTGCAATTACCCATTTTATTGGATTTGCAGGCGTGAATGTATCCGAATCGGATCCTCGATTGACATTTCCCCTGTAGCATTCGCATGCCAATGCCAACAACAATAATGCTCGCTTGTTGGGTTGGGTGGAGTGGAGTGGTCTCTGAAAGCAGGAGGACTGCATGACAGGGGCCGGCCTTTGCCTCTGCCTGTCTGCCTGCCAATTTGAATGGGCATATCATATACAATCCGGTTGCTGTTGCACCGTCCGCTTATCGGCATCCGCATCGCACGAAGGTCGCCGAGCCGTTGCTCCCCCCACTCACTTTGTTCAGATCTCTTTGGTCTCTTCTTTCCTTAAAGCATGGGAGAAAATGAATACCCGCTGGCGCTGCCGAGAGCATGAGGTGGTGGGGTTGGCGTGCCATGGGAATTCGGTTCTCCACACCACTGCCCCTTTGCTTGCTTGCGCTCTCTCTGACCAATCTTGCTTACCACTAGCTAGCTAGCATCTCTCTCTTTCTGCAATTTGGTTTGGTTTGGGTTGGCTTTCATGCCATCTTTCTGGTATTCAAGGATGTCACATGAAGCTTGCGTGCCCATCCGTGGCGTGCCGTGTTACGGTCCCCCACGGAGAACCGTGTTAATGGCCTTTGGATCTTTTTGATGGCGATGGGGGCATTCTCATGCCCTTTGCAAATTGATTGCATTGCACGCATGCAGTGGTGAAATCACATCGGCGGTAATGCATGGTAACTAGGAGTAATGGTGTTGGTAGAATTATATATTGTGCTTGTGCTTCTGGACCGGCCGCCGGTTCGTGATGAAGCCAACAACAGCGGTATGCTGTATGCCAGTATGTACAAAAAAAATGCATAGGGGCACTGTGTTTCTCACGTCTGCTAAGCATATATGTACATATTATACATATGGTCGTGTGTGCGTCGGCCATGATTGCAGCATTCCCGCCATTATGTATGGAGAATAAATCTTTGGGCTAGTGTGTGTGTGCCATCCATCATACGATACGACGGGACCGGACCGGCGCTAGCAGCTTGCGTTTCTCGTTGAGTGGTTTGCCATCAGCTTCCCTCAGCGGAAATATTCAGAAAAGTGCCGTGTCTTATTGAGGCTGGCAACCACCTCCAGTTGAGGCATCCAACTCATTTCTGAATTCCCAACCCAGCACCATGGATTTTGGAATTCGATGGCCATCTCTGATTTCATTAGGTGCGAGGCAGTGGCAATAAGCAATTCAGCATCAGCAGCTGCAGCCTGACACAGACTGTCTTTCTACACATTTCATTTCTTATTTCTTTACAGACGACGTAGTATATATACTACTAGTAGATGAGATGAGAAGAGATGAGATGAGAAGCTAGCTTAGCTAGCCGGCCGGCATCTCAAAAAGTGCCATCAGCTGCACGCTAGGTAGGCCATCTTTTGTGAGCTCAAAGCTCCATGCAGGACAGTGGCGGGCGGGCGACTCCATTTATACAAAGGCGGCAAGGCTGGGTGGATGGATTCTGGAATCCCTAGCGCTACGCTACGATCGATCGATTACAAAGCATGGAGCCACGAGCTAGCAGCTAGACTTGCGATGCGAGAGAAAAAAAAAAAAAAAGCTAGAGCTAGCTAGCCAGCAGCAACGTCTCCGGCCGCGCGCTGCAGGCCCGAACGGGTAGCACAAGGCCGCGCCTCACGGCACAGCGTGCGTTGCCGACTTGCAGCCGGCCTGCACGTGTTTCTGCCGCGGAGTCCATCGTCCTGATCGATCCTGGCCATTCGAACAAAAACAAGCAGTACTTAACCAAGAAGCTGTTGATTATTAGCCGATCGATCTAGCCTGGATTAACACGCATCCTCATCTGCAGCAACGCTTAATTGTTGACTGGCTGGCTGACTGGTCGTTGCTTTAATTTGCTGACCGAGGAGGTGTACGTGATCCATGCATCTGTCCATGTATATAGAGGCCTGCTGGCACTTGCAGAGATCGAGATCGATCGGAGGAGAAGGAGATGATTCATTAGGCAGAGGCAGGCCACCACCACCACTAGCTAGTAGGATAATCATTCATCCTACATGTCCATCCATGACAATAATCTGCTGACTTGTCCGGTTTGTCATGTGTGAGCGTGACAATGGAAGCGCACACCAGCAAAAGCTAGCACAAAGCATGCATACATATGGCACCAGCCGTTGCATGCATGGGGTTTAATTTCCAGCAATGTGATTCTTATTAAGCACTCGCTCAAAGCCATAATCATAATGGACGGTACACGGTGTGTCTTGTTTGCTTTTCTCTTCTTCTTTGTTATTTTTCTCCCCGGCCTGGTCGATTATGTACCAGTATTACGTGTGTTTGGAAATGGATAAGTTCCGCGCTTAAAATAAGTACAGACATGATTATTTCTTTAGGAAGAGGCACTCTCGATAGAGAATTTGTTGAGTTTCTTTTGAAAATTAAAAGCACTGTATATAAAAAAAATTAAGAGAGAACAAAAATGACATCAGTGTTATCGTTCTCGCCCACCGTGATACCGGCCGTATTTAGGCGCGTTAGGCTGTCTCCAACAATGAACGCAAAAAGCGACGCAAACATAAAAAAAAAACGTCGGCACAGTGGCTTTGGGTGATGAAAACCGCCTCCAGCAGAGCACCTAAAGAAGCAGCCATTTTTGGCTCCGAGGAGAGAGAAAACCCAATTATGGGTTCTTCTCTATCCTCGATGCAAATGGCCAGGTGGGGCAGGGCAGGGCAGGCTCGCTCTGCTGCTCGGCCTCCGCCGCGGCAAAGGCATCGATGGCCTCGGACACGCCCAGCAGTTGCCGCGCCACCACGGTCGGACGCCCGTCCGCGCACGCACACAACTCTGCTAGCATCGCCATGGCCAGCTCCGTCATCCTCCTACTGCCGTCGTCCGTGCTCGCTGATGAGGACGGGGATGGCCTCGTTGCGCGGCATCGGCGTCCGCGACCAGCACGCAGTTCCGGCTGTGACGGCGTGGAACAGCCCCCCCTGCAGCCGCTCCAGCACCGCGGAGCCACCGCGGTGCCCGTCCATGCCTCCCCGCCGTCTCGCCCCCTCCCTCGTCGCCGCGTCGGCTGTGCTCTGCTTTGTTCTGCTTGGCCCCGCCGCCGCGTGTGCTCTGCTCGCCCCGGCCCGCCGCCGCTCCTGCTCTGCTCTGCTCTGCTTTCTCGCTCGATTGCGGGCTTGTCTGCTCTGGCTCGACGACGCGAGGGTCCACGCTGCGCTGGCGCGCGGGCAGGGAAAGCGGTGGCGGGGAGTCTGCGATGCCCAGGGCGGCGGCGGGGAGGCCGGGGTGCCCAAGGCGACGGCGGCGGGGAGGTCAGGGCTGCCGATGGTGAGAGTTTTGGGTCCGGTGTTGCATCAGCTGTTGGAGACGGGTAGTTTTTGCATCCCACGGTGTGTTACTGTAGATCACCGAAACAAGCAAATGTCTCTCCTATTTCGGTTCTGTCTGTTGGAGACAGCCTTAGGGACCAGCAATCCGTATACAAATATCGCGCATGATTGCGTCGTATTTTACGCATCCACTTCACGGATATATAGCTAGAGACCGAAATAGCTAGACAGTGCAAACCACCATCGCTATATATATATATATATATATATATATATATATATATCAATCACACGGCCATGCTTTGAACCTGACAAATAAGAAATTAAACACAAATTCCAAGCTGCTAGCTGCCATCATACTCATC
Organism: Bothriochloa decipiens; assembly: GCA_023333625.1. Classification (NCBI taxonomy): domain Eukaryota; kingdom Viridiplantae; phylum Streptophyta; class Magnoliopsida; order Poales; family Poaceae; genus Bothriochloa; species Bothriochloa decipiens. The sequence goes on from CM041637.1 coordinate 11,437,279, forward strand.
ATATATAAGCACCTGTTGTTTTCTCAGCGATTGACCTGATAATTTTGGCCAGATTATATTCCCAAACGGTTCTACCAAGGGGCCGGGCCGGGGATGTCCACACGCACCCGCCGTTTACAAATGGTTAGCTCTCTTCACGTCAGCTGATCAGAGAAAGAGATAGCAGATAGAGGTTGTGGCCATTTTCTCCAGTGCAGCCAGCTGCAAGTATATGCATGGAGAGGTAGCTGGTGTCATGTAGTACTAGTACTAGTACTAGTATTGGCAGCAGGTACACAACACAGTCGTCGTGTATGCAGACCATTAAATTAAACTAACTAATAACCGCGTCTCAGTTTATTCGCTCAGCATCCCAATGTCAAAGCAGCGTGCAGCAAGTGCATCTGCGTCGATCGCGAATCGTCAAACAAGAGGTGCTTGGCGAGTCTGCCAGGTTTTCTTTTTTGTGTTTTCTCTCTGTCTGCTGTCTATATAGTGGCGTGGCGTCGATTATTGCCGCCATCTCGTGAATGAAAGCGGCTTTGATTTGTGCCCATCTGTGCCGCCGGTCGTCGTCTCGGTACACAGACATCAGGACCCGGCCGTAACTGTTTTTCCACCATGCATGCACGGCATCCGCCCATGTATGCCGGTCTCGATCTGTACAAACGCTATCTTGCGACTTTATTGGAACCGTACGGCAAGGAGCATATGTAACATGCCATGAAGTTTCTTCGATCGGTGAGAGAAGAAAGAAAATCTTAGCTGAATCCGAGGACGTCGATTCGGTCGAGAGAGCACTGCAACGCAGCATGTGTATGCGCGTACACATACTTGACCTGGACGGCTGTGGTTCACGTACATACTATACGCCTCGTTGCTGTCAAAGCTTAGGTATAGACAAACAGGGCTAGACTTAGCTTGGTGGCATATATGCATGGATCACGTCACCTGGCACCTAGCTCGGGTGGGCGCCGATGGACGGACGGACGCCGCCGCCGACGTGCGTCTGCGTGCCTTACAGTCATACGCATTGAATGAAACACACACGAGATTCCGTCCGCTCGGTGCTGCTCCTACGTGCAAAGGCATACGAGGCTGGCTCGGCGAAAGACGGGAAAAGCAGGAACAGACGACACCAAAGATTGGCGCGAAGCGAGCAGTCCACTGTCGCAGCGCAAAGACACGCAAAAGATCGACGCCCTCCGATTTCGGCCACCCGTTTTAATCCTTTTCTCGTCCCGCGCTCCGTATAAAGTCGCTAGCCTGAATGAAATGCATGGGAAAAGAAGTCGCTGGGCATGCCGTGTTGGATGAACAACAAGCGGTGGAGCCGGCAGGACAGCGAGGACGAGGACGGAGCACACCACACCCCCCCCCCCCCACCACCACACCCCCCG
>CM041637.1:11443113-11538713 GCA_023333625.1 Bothriochloa decipiens
TGCTTGCTAGTACTTGGCAGTTAAGCTATGCATATGTATGTGCTGTTCCGTTGCTGCACGCAGGCGAGCAAGGAACAACCAACTGGCAGGAAAGCAACAATAATTTTCTATCAAATATAGTAGTAGTGTGTGTAAGGAGCTACGCATGTACGCACGCGTCCTTTTTTTGTTGGATTGTTACTATTAATCTCCGATTCAAACACGACATGCTAGCTACTGACAACTCTCTCTCCAATTCATCATTTTGAACCTAAAAAACTCACCATTTTTCATTCAAGGGATTCCAAAAAACCCAGACCAAAGAATTTTGGCAACCACTCGGTAGTAGGTCGCATGCCTTAATCCCCTTCGGATATTCCTCCTCAGCCTTCGAAAAACATTGCATTTTTTTCCTTCACAAGACAATGAAAGTGTTGAAAGCGAAAGCAAGTTCAAAAACAAGTGCCTCAAGACACCGCTTTTATTTCTTTTTCACCTTAAAAACAAATACATCCCTTCTTATCAACAACATGCGCATGAAAATGAAGCAAGACTTAAAAATTGTCGCTCCGTGTTTACACACGTAGCCTATCTGCCAAAGAGAAGTGACGCGACGTGTTGCTTGGTTCGCTTATCACCACCATTTGATTGAACACTTGACAGCTAGATGCGGGGAAGCGCCAGAGAAAATTAAGTGCTTGGAAGATTCTAGCGTAGAGTACGAATTTGAATTTGTCACCTGACTTTGATGTTTCTTTGATCAATGTCAAAGGGATAAATGTACAATCCCCATTTGCATTTTTCAAAAGGTTTCGATTAGTGTGCACATCATTGCTTATATAATCCTTAAGATATGCATGAATGAAATGGTTTGAGATTCCGATCTCATGTACTCCCTCGGTACATATACTAAGAGTGTTTAGTTTGATGAATTATTTAGTCTATCATCAACTCCTTTATCTTTTTTTTTTGTTTGGATTGTGAAATAGAACGTGTTTGTGCACCATCAATTCATTCCTCTCAGACTAATAGTAAGCAATTTAATTCTTGTTTTCCGGTAGTTAAACAGTTCGAACTTCGACGGGTTTTTTATAAATAAGTACAATTTTTTATACAAAATAAAATATTTTTATTCCGGCAGGAGCCCAGCTAATTTTTGAAAGTGGTTAACGGCTAAGCTAGTAGTTATATGTGACTGTGGCTCTTTCTCCTCGATCTCCTTCCATGCGTTCCTCCAACGCCCCCTGAGACCTGACTTTTCCAAACGCCTCCGCCATCATTACTGCGTAGCGAAACCCGGCCGATCGATGGAGCCTCAGCCAAATCGAGCGGAATCGCGATCAAAACCGAAACCACCCCGCATTTACGCCACCAAACCGCGCTGTAAATAAAGAAGAAATCCCCACCCTCCGCGATCCATCCGTCGCCTAATTTTAACCATCCGTCCGTAACTCCGTCGCCACGAGCAATTTTAGGCCCTTGTTCCCCGTTCACTTTCTCGCGTTGCTTCCTTCCCTTCGGACGCGCGATCCGTCGTCGTCCCGTTCCACTCTCCACGCGAGCAAGATCAAGCACGGGAGGAGGGAGGGAGCGGAGGTTTTTAAAAGCGAGCGTGCGAAGTGGGTGCGGGGAATTGGACTCGGCTCCTCTCCTCTACACAACACAAGAGAGAGGAGGCTATTAAAACCACGAGTGGGAAGTTTTCTTCTCCGTGACCTCCCGCCCGCTGCGCCAACCCACCCACCCATCTGTTTCTCCTTCTCCTCGGCGGCTCTACCTGCCTCCCACCCCTCCCCTCCCCTCCTCCTTAACAATGGCGGTACAGGCGCAGTACCCATCCAATCTCCTCTTCCACGACAGGTGCGCCTCCATTCCACCACAGGAGCGGTATCTGCTCCCCTTGAGAGGTCGTCTTTGATTGGCGGGGCGTAGTGGTCTCACGGCTTCCTGTGCTCCGTGCTGTTTATCTATAGCAGAGGTGAGCCGGACAGGAAGGGGATGGACATGCCCAGGCCGCCGCCGCAGCTCGCCGGAGTCTCGCCGGCGGCAGTCTACTTCTCCGCCGCTGGAGGTGTGTGCCGCCCTCCCACCCGTCGTGCCTGATTGCCATTATGTTCGTAAATAGGAGGACGTCACGTCGTTGCTCGCCCTACGGTTCTTGGGTCGTGACGGTTTCGGTTCTCCATTTCTTGCAGCGAGTGCGAACAATCGGAGGAAGCGGCCCAGGGAGGCCGCCATGGCGCCGTCACCGGCGGCGGCTAAGGAGGAGTACGTCAATCTGTTCACACTCCAGGCGCCGCAGCAGTCGACGTCGTCGTTCGCCAACGTGGCGCTCTTCCAGAGCCAGAACAACAGGGTCTCGTCGTCGCCGTCGCCGGCCGCGACCACGGCGCTCGTGTCCACCGGCCTCCGCCTGGCACTCGACGAGCAGCAGCAGCAGCAGCTACAGCAGCAGCAGGAGAGCAAGCAGATGAATGCGTTGCGCTACTCGTCGTCGCCGTCGTCGCTGTTCGGCTCCGTCTCCGACGAGCTCGCCGCGCAGGTGAAGCGGCACGACGAGGAGATCGACCGGTTCGTCCGAGAGCAGGTATCTATCTTCGCCCGCCCACCGCAATCCGCCTGTGTTCTAATCGTCAAGTTCGTTTCTTGGCTCCAATCCAATCCTGATGTGCCGTTCTTGGTCAGGGCGAGCAGCTCCGTCGGGCGATGGCCGATCGGCTGCGGCGCCACAACCGGGCGATCCTTGTTAAGGCGGACCAGTCCGCGGCGCGGAGGCTCCGCGAGAAGGCGGCGGAGGCGGAGCGCGAGGCGCGGCGCGGGGCCGAGCTGGAGGACCGGCTGGCGCGCCTCCGCGGCGAGGCGGCGGCGTGGCAGGCCAAGGCGCTGTCCGAGCAGGCCGCCGCTGTCACCCTGCACGCACAGCTCCAGCACGCCGCGGCCGCGGCGCGGGCGTCGGTCGAGGAGCTCGCCGCTGCCGCCGCCGCTGGCGAAGCCGTCGGCCCGGCGGAGTCCTCGTCGTCGGCGTACGTGGACCCTTGCCGCCGCACGGGGACGTCGGACCGCGCGTGCCTCGGGTGCCGCCTCAGGCCGGCCTCCGTCGTGCTCCTCCCCTGCAGGCACCTCTCCCTCTGCGGCGAGTGCTTCGCAGCCGGCGACGCGGACGCCGCCCTGGCGTGCCCCGTGTGCCTGTGCGTTCGGACGGGCAGCGTGGAGGCCATTCTTTGCTGAGCGAGCTTTCCCCGCCCGGCTCATCATCCGGCTGTCGTCCGCCTCGTGAGCCGGTGAGTGCATGACGTGCAGGAATCCATCCATCAATGCCTTCCCAGAAAATGTGAAGGAGAAAAAAAAAAACAACCGTAGGGAAGCTAGATTTTTCTTTTCTTTTTTTCGAGTTTTTGTTCATATTAATTTCCAGCTCCTTTACCTTGGAGGAGTATCCCTTCCTCAATCTCCTTTTATTATATACTAGTAGGGGTTTTAGGAGAAATTCAATTGATAAGTTCATTGTTAATAGTAATCAGCAGCAAGTGCAGCAAGATGAACGGGGTGTGCACGGCACACCCTGATTTCTTTGTTTCTTTCTCTCGTCAATCTGTCGCTTCCGTGTTTCTTCCTGGGCACACCCTAATCAGAGTCGAGAGCAGGTCTTCGATGACGTGATATATAGCGCCTAATTTGCTGGCCGTGATTTGTATCGGCGTCCGTCCTCGCAACCGGATATGGCGGGCGATGATGGCAGATCGGCAGGCAAGCGGTGCCAGGATTAACGAGTGGTGATCGCAACCGCCGTGCCGCTCGTGACGTCGCCGGTGGCCCGTCCGATGCGACGCGACGCCTGCAGCGGCATTTTGCCCAAGGCAGGACGGAGGTTGGTGCGCCGCCGGCCGGTGACGGTTAACGCTTCCGGCGTGGGAGGAGAGGAGGACGAGGAACCGACGAAGGAAGCGCGCGTTCCCGCGCGCGATGCGGGGCAGTTAATTGCGGTGGAGCCCCGGGAGACGAGATGCGTGCCCCACCCGTCGGTGGCAGTGGCAGGGCCAGCGGCAGACTTGATGTTGGGAAGCGGGATCTGAGGTGGCACGGAGGAGCAGGCGCGTGATCTGCCTGTCAGTCAGCCGCAGCCTGCCACGAGGGTGGGGTGGGTGGAGGGCTGTCAGACTGCCACTGTGGCGGCCGGAGGCGGCCTGGCAGCGGGTGCGGCGCCTCCTCCCGTGCCTACGGCTACGATTGTCGGCACCGGCACCGCCACAACCACCGCGCGAACACTTGCCGCCCTCCCTCTCCATCCTTTTCTAGTACGCCACTCCGTATAAACCGTAGCATGGTCCGTACTCCTCCAGCTTGCCGTCTGCCTTGACGCGCGCGGCGCATCTCTGGGTGGGAGCCTGTATTGTACTGGATCAACTTTATCAGCAAAATTGAAGGAGGCGTGGCCGGGCAGCACTGTACAGGCCGTGGAGAGCATGAATTTGGGCGTCAGTTTCTAATGAATAAATTAGCCCGTTCCAAAGCGTACTGATTCCCCCCGTCAGTACGCCTCATAAAGGCTGTCCTCCACGCATTAACCAACGCTATCTGTGGCACGAACCCGTCGCACGCACTGATGTTTGCCGGCCGGGATATGCGACATGCGAGGATTCTGACGGAGCAACGACGTGGTGATTGTACCCGCAGAGCAGCAGTACCATGGACGACGGCCGAACATGGTTCCCTTGTGCGTAAAATAAGATTCTCTTTACCTTAAAATATCCACAAATGCATAGAGTGCTAAATATAAATAAAATAAAAAATTAATTATACAGTTTTGTTATATTTTATGAGACGAATGTTTTAAATCTTATTAGTCAAAGTTTAAATAATTTTATCAAATACAAACGAAATAGTATAGTTCGCTATAATAATATTTTGCAAACTTACACGCCCCAAGTTGAGGAATTAAACAAGGCCAAGGGAATAAAGATCACGTGGTTTTCACGTGCTGCCTGACATGATGCGTCTTCGTTCACGGCCTCACGCGGTCTCGGGGTTACGGGCAATCAGTCGTCGCTGTTACGGCCAACGATCTGACCTGCTAGCTGCTTCACGGGATTACTGCGATCGATCGAATCACATCGTAGTCGTCGTCGCTCCACATCTTATCCTGCTCTGGGACGCATGGTTTGATGCGTCGCCTACCGGCTGATTCGGGGGGGGAGAAGGAACGAGGAAAGGAACGCTTCCACCACAGAAAGGTTGTGGTCCCTGTGGAGGATACGCGAAAGAGTGGAAATCCGTCCAAAATAAAGCTGCTTACGCCTGACGTACTCCACGATAATGTTTACAATCAATCACATGCCTGCGTTTGTCAACCCGGCCCGTTGTTGGCGTAAGGCCAACCATGGATGCAGAAAATAAGAAATAGGTACCTAGCTCGTTGACCGCTGAGATATGTAATGGTATACATGATCAACAACTTGTAGCTAGACTAGAAAATATAGATGTTCAAAAATCTTTGTCAATGTTTTCCATTTCCCCTTAGATCAGCAAAATAAGAGTAGTTCATTCTGGACCCTTACGGTTTTAACGCTCAAACTCATAAGCCAGATGACACAGGGGTTGCTTCAAGCCTATGGGCTAACAATTAGCTCCGGATTTTTTATTTTAATGTCAAATATAAGGGCTAACTATAGGCACAAGTAGCCTTTGATTTTAAATGCCAATATGAGGACTAAACATGGGATAATTAGGGTGAGAAATAATCGACTCTAATAGTCCATTACTTCTTATATTAGCCCATAAAATACTCTATCTTTATTCTCTTCTAATCCCTAATCCCTCTTAGCGATGGCCAAACTATAGCCGTAGCCTGCGCATCCCCATCTGCTTCCATGCTTAGTGGGCCATGTATTTCATTTTGGGCTCTATTAACGATGACTTTCGGAGCCCAAAATGTTAGGCCCTCTTATTTTGGGCGAGTTACGCGTCGGGCCTAACACACAAACTTTGCTATACGGCCTAAGACCAGAGGAAGCCCGAAACTGAAACACTTTATGCCGTCCAGGGCAACCATGGGCTGCGAATTGGAACCATAGCGTCGTCATCATCTCCAGCGAGCGGTCTTGTCTTTCTTTCCCCTTGCTACAGTTGCCTAGGGTGAAAGAAGGGCGATTCTCGTCTCCAGCGGCGATTTCGCCGGTTCCTCTCCGCTTCGGTGGCCGGAGTGTCATCGGAGAGGGAGATGGGCCGGCGAACCGCCGTGTGGTTGTACATAGACTAGGTAGGAGTCCACCTAGGTCAAGGTGTTGCTTGCCAGCGTGGATGGCGGAGCTAGGTTTCGCCAATGAGTTGCTTCTCTGCGGCGTGTGTGTCCGGGTAGCGTCGGCGAGACGAAGGCATCGACGGCGCCATGGAATAATCTTTCGCGTCCTCTCCTTCATCCTGGCGGTGCTTTCCTCCGGCGCCAACAGCGAGGTCGGCGAGGTCTATCCAGGGGTCCAAGGCCGGAGCTTCATCGTCTTCACTAGGTGATGGGGTTGCTGCCCTTCTTTTGTTTGGATGCGGTGCTGTTTGTGGGTGCTGGGCTTGGTGGCGTGACGGATCTGGCTCGTTCTGCCTGCGGTGGCGGTGGTCGTTGCCGGCGAGCACAGATCTGGGAGCCAGAGGCGTCAGGGCACGACCCCGGTCGACGATCGATCGCCGTTGGCTTCATCCCGTCCTTGAGGTCGGGTATCTACATCGGCTCCACTCAAAGCATAATTGCGAAGGGACTCCTCCAGTTCATGGTGCCTGCTGTCTTCTTCGTTGGCGGCGTTCGTTGGCGACAAGGTGGACGATCGTGGAGGGTTCACGAAGAATCCGAGGGCTTCGTTGTATTTTTTTTCTTTTTGAGGGTTCTATGTGTATTTTGGCAGGGACAAACATATCTTTATCCTTTCGGGGCGTATGTGTATTTATATGCTAAGTTGTACGTTTTTCCTTATCTGAATATACAGATGCATTTAATAAAAAAATCTCCAAATGAAATCCTCTGCCTCAAAAAAAAAAAAAATCCTCTGCCACCGCCCGTGCGCCGTGCGTCATGCAGAAATCTTCTCTAGATCTAGCATCGTCCCTCCGTCACACAGTTCGCGCGTAATTCAGGTCCGGCTCGGTCGGCACGGGGGTCAAGAAGCTCTCTCAACAAGGACGGAAGACTTGGTTCCAAGTCGGTCAACACAGCACCCAATCACACGGACGGGACGACCTTGTCAGTTACGTTGCCTTGTTGTCAGCAAAGCCAACGACGTCACGACAAAGAGACACGGCGATAGGCGCGTAGAAAAGGCAAGCACACCGAGCAGAGCACAGGGGCCAAGCAATGCGGCAACAGTAGCCGCGTCGTTGTGCCGGCGCGCGTCGCCGATTCGGTTCGACGTCGCGCTCGCACGACGTCCCGTCCGTCCGTCGTCCGGCACACGGCTTCGCTTCCTCGCCCTTTCGCCCACTTTTTCCACCGCGGACTCCTCGGCCGCACTGCCTCAAAGTACGAGAAAACATGCGTCCGCCCAGATCCCAACCTCTCTGCTTGCTCCGGTGTTCCCAATGGCCCGACGATCCTTGGGCAAACAACGCCCAATACCATGTGCATTTCTTCTCAGTTCTCGCTGCCATTTTGCCAAAGCTTGGACTGGAGAAAAATTAGCAGTCTAGCAGCGAATCAACAATCTTCTACCATCGCTGAATTGCACTGAAGAATCGAGCGTGGGCAATAAACAATTGGGTCGCCGTTGTTGTTACTGCAGATCCTCCGGTGGATTCTGCCTGCGGCATCGCAGTTACCAACGCCGGCGCCACCAAGGCGAGCAGAAGGGCCAGGGGGGCTGGCACGCGGGTAATCGTAAGCCAGCCAGCAAACAAAAACCGGTACAGCAGCTTTCTTGTTGCCACTAGCGCTGCTCGTACGGCCAAAATGCGCTGGCCGGTTGCGATGCAGTACAAAGGAAGCAAGGAGGAACGAGAAGAGGTTCCTGGGAATCTAGCCGTGGTTTCTCGACAGCCACCTTGCCCGTATCTCCCGTCCTCTGCCTGCTCCTTTAACCTTTATAAAGAGGAAGAAAGACTTGCTCCTCTGGTCATCGTTGGCACCAAAGCTTCAAGACTTGTTCAGTTCATCAGTGCTAGCTTCAGTGTGGTAGTGTACTGTGTAGTGCTACTGGTAAGGTCTCCAACACTGAAAAATGATGGCGTCTTCCTCCTCTTCGTTCTTTGGCATCGAGCCACTCGACGGCGGCGGCGAGAGCGAGACCTGCCGCCTCGCCATGGATGCCTGCTCCCTCTGCGGGAAGCGCCTCGCCGGGGACCGTGACATATTCATGTACAGGTTCGTGCCGGCCGCGGGCCTGTTGTATGCTTCATTCCTCCAGCTTTTCTTTCCGATGCATGCAATGCGGAGTGCTGTTCTGATCTTCCCCGTTGCGAACGAACAACAGAGGGGACACGCCGTTCTGTAGCGAGGAGTGCAGGTACCACCAGATGGTCATGGACGACTTCGGTGCTGGAGGAGAGAGCATGCGCATCAAGACGAAGCGCCCGGCGACGAGGAAAGAGGAGCGACGCCGCAGCCACGAGGCTCCTGCCGCAGCGGAGCCGGCCCGTGTCCCGCTCGTGGCAAAGGTGCCCGTTGCGATCTAGTGATCAGCTGGCACAGAGCGGCGTCCGATCGGCATCTCTGAAGGAGGCAATGAACAGTTCGATCGAGACGAGTAGTAGAGGCCGGCAGCCACGCCTTCGAGTATCTTTGTGTTCTTTCAGTGTTCATTGATGTTGGCCACTTTTTCTGCACGTGATGAGCAACAGTGTGAGAGAAATGGATGTACATAACGGCATTTTCATGCAGGTCTATGCATTTTGGTGATGTCCCTTTGCTTTTGCCATCAGTACGTTTCTCTCTCGCCCTTTGAGCACCTGGCTTGAATCCGAGGGAAAAATCTGAGGTGTAACAATGATCTCAGTTAAAAGTGTGCCTACAACCAAATTGTTTCTAAAGCTTTCTTGGAATCATACTTATCCCTCTGTTTTAAATTGTAAGTTTTATACCTAAAAAGCTTTAGAGCAACTAATACTAAAAGAGAGTACACAAATTAATTATGAGATCATTCAAAGAGGTGAAGGCTAGCAGGGCTGCTAATGAGACTAGTTTGAGCTAACTCTACCTAGCGTTATCAGCCTATCAAAAACATACCCCTGGGAGTAGAGATTTTGATTAAAAGAAAACACCCCCCCCCCAACTGTTTTTTACAATCGATTCCCTAGTTTCTTGCAGGCTAAAGATGCGAGTAGCGATGACTCGCCGAGAATGTACGAGGCCCACGGAAGGTAAAATTACTAGACGTCGGCCCGTGGGCCCTGTACATGTCGATTCATAGGTGCAGCCGCACTTCACAACATGGACGGACACACAAATTGCTACGAGAAGCAGTACTAAACGGGCAATCCCCCCTGCTCCACTAGGCTTGTACTCATTCGTCGGGCGGCGCATGTTTCTTCCCTGCCAAGTGCCAAAGCATCGACCGAATCACATGCCCAAACTTGTGACGCTTCGATTAGTGCCAAAAGGCCAAAAGCTCATAAAACGGTGTGTATGTAGACGTGGAGATCGCCAAATTAACTAAGGCCCTGGGTACACAGTACGTGGAAGTGCGACGGACCGTTCACCTCTCGTGTAATTAGTGTGTGGGCATTGTTTGATCTTACAATACATAAATGCACAATAGTATGTGGACGGATTCTTACCTCATGCTCTGCTTTATAAGCACTTTAGTTTCTCGAGAGAGAGAGAGTTTATTTGTTTGAAGAAAAATATATAAGAAAAGCATGCACCCCTCTCGTGTATTAGGGTTGTCATGAAAATGACCGTTGACAAAGACGTACTGTATCGCTGTTGTTGTCTAGGTACTGCGTGTATTTTATATTTTATCATTGAGGACCGCTGGGACGAGGAAGACGACGTGCAGGCGGCGTTCTTTTCTGCCCGCTGCCGCATCTCACCTGAGTCGGCCCTCTCCGGTGGCGGGGATGTGGCTCCCCCCGCTCTGGAGGTGGACAGCACCTTGAGCAAGGGGGCCGCAACCAACACCGGCGCCACGACCTCGCCCGATGCCATCGACGGTACGCCACTGCTCCCGCCGGCGGGCGCCCCGGGACTCAGCTTCCCGGAGGTCGCTCGACGCGGGGCCTCCCGCCACGCGCCCCAAGAGGCATCGGCGGCAGCGGCATCGTCGCCGCAACAGGAAGGCCTCCGCCGCTGTCCCCTCTAACCCGCCCGGCTCACCTGCGCCGAGCCTTTGCGCCGGACGTTCGCGGCTGGCAGCAGGTGCTCCCGCAGCTGCCTGGGCAGGAGGCCGACCGGCCCACGGAGGCTGCCAGCCCGCCGGCCGGTCGGCGCAGCCTGTGCGTCCAGTCCCGCTAGGGCATGTGGGCCTATGCTTCAACGGCCTTGATCGGGGCCACGTCGCTGCTCAATGCCGTTCCCCGTCACGATGCCTGCGGTGTCGGTGTGCCGGGCACCGGGCCAAGGCGTGCAAGATGGTAGCGAGCGGCTGTGTGCCGTCCAGCAGGACTGGGCCTTCACCGACGCGGACCTCTACGGGCCGCAACTCGGCGGAGTTGAGGACACCTAGAGTGGTAGCTCAAGGCCCTGTCGTCCCTCCTCCGCAGAGGCAACGGCCGACCGCGCCGTCTTCGTTGTCAACTACGTCGCCGCCACCTTGCCCACCTCTGGATGACGAGAACCGCCCTCGGGCGGAGGCCTACGTCGTCAAGAGTGTCATTGCCCCGGTTGGTGGGACGGTTGCCCCTCTCATTCTTGTGGCAGAACCTCCTAAATCATATGGCCCACACACATGATTATTGTCTAAACAGACTCTAAATAACCATGACTGTGTTCCATACGACTTAAAAAGTCTGTCGGGTAAATCTCGAATCATCCACGATTCTCCGAGCAGGATCAATCGTTATAGAGAGACATTGCAGTATTACAATAGTTTGATATAAATAATATACCACGGAGTAAAATAGCGGAAGACTTACAATAACATAAGTTTACAAACCTTTGAGTTTCAAATATTTACAACCATAAGTTTAGATTGTACAAACCATAATAGTAGTGGAGTAGCAGCAGATAACCTTATTACAATACCAAACAAAAGCTCTGCCCAAGAGCTAAACACTTTACTCGTCGTCGCTTTCCTCGATGACTATCATGCAGCAGGATGCGTAGCATTCCTGCCCATGAGGCTCACCTGCAACAAGGGTTCAACAAACCCTGAGTACAAAAGTACTCAACAAGACTGACCCGACGAAAAAGAGGGGTGGAGACTCAAGAGGGACAAGGTAAGGTCTGTAAGAGATAAGAAATTTTACGGAAAAACTTAACAGAAAGAAAAGTTTGCTTGGACTAGCTCCAATTACCAACCAACTTCATTATTAAACCTTAATCTTTGTTCAAGTTGTTACTACGATGATGAACACCGATCGAGTCTTCTTCTCCGAGAAGCAACGGCGATTCGAATCCATTTTCATACCCAGCTGGAACCTAGGTCACTGGAATACCGGAGACTTTAACTCCGATGCACCCCAGATGAACCGATATACCGGGATAACAACCGCAGCCATATTCACCATATGATACACGTGAGCTCTGCGGCCCAGCGTACCGAGATACGTGGGAACTTAAACCCCACGGTAAAACACACTATGACACATATGGGATCTCTGGCCCCACGATAGGTCACTCCATGATATACACGGCTCCAACAATCCGTATATCACTTCATGCATGTGGATTTCTAAATTCTCGATATCACCAGTTCACCAACGGACGGGACCTAGGGCATCAACAGACGGAAACACTACAGAGGGACTCCATTCCCAGTGCAAGTTCGCCGTCCGGACTCGATTTATTACTAATATCAAGATTCCAATAAAGAAAACCAAGCTCATCTTTTTCATTCTTTTGTCTTTGAACACTTAACTAATTAAGCAGGGCTAAGCGTTACTACTTATCTTCCAAAGCAGGTAACAAGGAATAAGAAAATAAGACAGGTAATGCAATTGGTGGGTTTTCACTCAACTCCTATTACTTAATGCAACATATCATAGCTGAAACGGTAAAACTTTTATAAATAGAATAGGGTTTTAATGCATCCGGGGCTTGCCTTGATGTTCAGGTCTCAAACTCTGGATCAACTCCCGATTCCTGAATCTGCTCGTCCTTGGGATCTGGGCGACAACGTTAACTCTCCGTTAACGGAAGCTATTCGATAATTAATATGCTTTAACATGATGGAATAGTAAACATGATGCTCGATGGATGCATGATCAAATTAAGGGATCGAGTACAACTTTTCTTCACGATAAAGTTGCAAGCTAACAAAACTTCGCTTATAAAACTCATTAGGGTTAACTACGCCATTTAAGAAATTAATTAAGCACATAAAATAACGTTAATTAAGTCCTAATGACATGATTAAGGTAAGCGTAAACAATTAATTAAAGTGCCAAAGGTCATTAGGGTTAATGATCCAAGGTCATCAATCAATCCCAAAGTCAAACAAATCCTATAATGATTAAACTCAAATAAAGGGATTATTTAATTATTTAAAGGTATAAAAATTAAATTTATCAAATTAAGCCCAAAATTTTATTTTAGAAAGCTCTTATCCTAATTAGATGGAAAAACAAATTTCAGAATTAAAAGCCAATTATTTTATTTATTAAAAATCATTGAAGGTCCATTTTTTAATTAAAAGGGCTAATTTTAACATATGTAAAAATATTCAAATTTGGCATTTCATATTTTTTCTAGGTAGATGACATCATCAAAAACATTCACAAAAATTTTCAAAATTTTTGGAGCTATATATGAATTACTATGATTTTTCAAAGAAAATAGCATTTAAATTATTTTCTAAAAATAGAAAAAAGAAAATCGGCACAGTACTCCCGCGCTGACCGACGGCCCGCCGGCGGTTGACCGGCGATTACTCGCCGACGGTGAGGTCTCCGGCGACCGGACTTGCACCATCGGACTCAGCTTGGCACGGGGAGTCGAACAAGGTAGCTAACGGCGCAGCGGGGCGACGGCGGCACCCACGCCGGCGACCATGGCGGCGCGGCGGAGCTAGGGCGTGGCAGCAAAGCTCACCGGAGCTGTTTCTGGCGATGGAAACTACACGGACACACGCAGGGTACTCAGACGAACGTGTTTGGCAACTTTATGAAGCCCGACTGGAACTCCAGCATCGGCGGCTATGCGGGCGGCGGCACTGGCAACGTTGCGCCAGCGGCGAGCTACGGTGGTCGGCGACTACCATGCGGGAAAGATGAAATTGATAGCGCAGGCAGATGCAGGAGCTCACCACGGTGCTGATGCGCACGTTAATGGGGGCTCGGAGCGGCTGGGTCGAGGTGCGGACGTCGGCGATGATGGCGGTGGCGGCACTCCGATGGCAAGGTCGGCGTCACCGGCGTTCCTGTGCACCATCTAGCCGGCCAAGAAGCGTATGAGGAGCAGGATAGCATGGAGAACACGATGGTGGGGTTAAAGGTAATATATATTCACCCTGTGCGGCGGTCAGCGACGAAAAGGCTCGCGGCGGCTCGGCGACCGGCCGTGGAGAAGACGACGGCGCGCGGGCAGCTCGGGCGAGGAGAGCAAGCACGAACTGACCCAAAATGACCGTGAGGATGTGGTGGAGCTATTGGCAAGAGCAATCGGGCAGTGGTGAAGCGTCGGCGGCGAATTTGAGCGGCGGAGCGAAGTCATCGGCGACGACGGCGGGGAGAAGAAGGAGAAACGGTGGCGGCCGACCGGTATTTATAAGCCATTGGCAACGCAGGGATGGGCGACACGACGATGGCGAAGGTTCAAGCGTCTGGAGTGAGCTAGCGACCGAGATATTCACGGCGGTGGACGGCGGCGCGCGTTGAGAAGCCGGCGATGGCGGCCGACGATAGGTTTCGGTACTGTTCAAGAAAATTACAGAAATGCCATTTATTTCAAAATACAAGTTACTCCAAAATTTATATAAGAACTTGAAAATCTCCAAAAATATCATTTGCATAACTTTTAAAGACCTACACTTTTCCTTTAACTGGCATACTCAAATTCTGTCTGGATTTTGAAATTTGAATTCAAATTCAAAAAGGGGATAAAACCCTAGAAACAAACATTTAAAATTACTTTTGATTTTTCAATAAAACTTGAAAATATTCAAAACTATGAAATGTTTAACTTTCCAAACCAAACCTTTTTCATATACAAAGTTTTCCAATATTATGCATAATTTTTGAATTATGGTTTTAAAATCAAAATAGGACAAATGCTGGAAAACTGTATTTTCAAATTCATTTGAAATTTCTTTTGGAAACTTGAAAAACTTTATATACCAACTTTGTAGCTCTTGTCAAGATCTACAAACTATCTTTGTAGAGTATCTCTAAATTCTTTATGGATTTTGAATTAGAGAAAAGGGGGTAAAACTAGGTTTTGGAATAAAGGGTTTTTGAAATAGAATTCAAACTCAATTTGGTTTCTAACTTAATTGGTTGGTTATTAGTGATCACAAACATCATCCAAGGACATTTTTAGGTCATTGACCCAATGAAACCCTTGGTTGACCAAGTTGACTTTTAAAAAACCTTTTTTAGCATTTCTAATTTGAATTTAAATTTGAATTGCCAGACTTGGAAGTAAGCTTTGGAATCCAAATTCAACTTCAAATATGGAAATCATTTTTAGGGTTGGACTTAGACTTATACACTATGCTTGACACTAGTGTAAACACAGTTTACACCTCAAGTACATAGAGTATAAACTAAGCATTTGCGATGACATTCGAAAATAGGGTTTTATTATTTCATGTGACAAAACATTCAACCTATGAAATGTAAACTTGTTTTAGTTAATGCACATTAAGATTGACTTAAACATGAATGCTTTGCAGTGCATATGATGACATGGCATATTTTAGTTAATATAACACCAGAGGTGTTACAATTCCTCTCGCGCTTACTGATGCGGCCGCGCTGGAAGATCTTATGGCGCACCTTGCCTTGAGGTTCGAGGTGCGGGTGGCCGGCAGTGGCAAGGGTCAGCAGGAAGGCCATTCTTGGTATGCTCTGCAGATAAGTGGGGCGCAGGCACAGATGGCCTCCCAACCCGCGGCGGACCCCTCCCCATGCAGGGAATTCGATCCCATGGATGATGAGGCGGAGGTAGGCCGTACTGTGGCAGAGGCCACTCCAATTGTCGCGGGCTCCGTTGAGGACTTCGTCGAGGATGGACTTGGCGTGGCAGATGCTTCGATCAGCACGGCGCTGGACTTGGGTCCCTTTGGCTCTGTGGTCACGGCGCTGGTGGGCGACATCAATAGGGACGTCACCGACATGAATGCCCGCGACGACAACACGTCGTCTCCCGTCGTCGCGGGACACGCGGAGCCATGGAGGCGCCTCTCGTAGAGGAAGCTGAAGCTGCAGCGTCTGTGGCGCCTGACGGTGATGTGCCTGATGATGCCGCGCCTGACGACTCCCTCGACTTTCTCTTCCACTGCAGGAACTTCTTCTTCAATCGACTCCGCGCGCACATATACCCCGGTCACGGCTCGCTGGAGAAGACGACGAATGGATGTCGCGACGCAGCACCCGGCTGGCGGCGAAGTCCGCCTACCATGACCCCAAGCCGGAACGTCAGGCAAAGCGCGTGATGCTCAGCAAGTGGACGGGGCAGCCGCCGGCAGCGGTTCACGACCATTTCTATCAACAATGACTTTCTCCAAGCATTCGCTAAAGCAAGCCTCTCGGCTCGTAAGCAAGCCATGAGGGTGCTCTTTCCACAGCGTGGCGATCGATTGGCGCGGCCACGCCGCGCACCTAGGCCGTAGGTCGGCGATTTTCTATCCCGTAGCACAATTAGTTTTCTAAGAACTACAACCCTCGAAGCACCGCCGTAGAGCTGGCGCCTTGTGTAAGTGTTTTGTCCGACGCTTCCGTGGGCATCTCGCCACACGGAAGGTCGGAATATATTGAACAATTCTATCTTCTCTTAATGAGGTACGTGCAGCACACGTTTTCAAAAAAAAATGTGTGAGTAGTGTGTATGTGCTCGATAGACGCGTTCTGAAAAATCTCTGGCAGTGTCATTTGTATTTAAGCATGCAATCAATATAGATGTCCAATATGAGTCTTAGATGATATGTTAATGCTCCTAACAGTGTTAACTAAATCCACTTGTTTTAGATCTGAAATCCATTATAACAAAGTTGAACCTATCATTTTTCCAAGTGGTTGACCCTATCCTTGTGATTAAACCCCATCTTACAATACTTAAACCCTAAGTTCAACTTGCAATTTACGCACAATTCAAAACAAGCATTGGTGTGCAACCAAGCAAAGCATGCCTTATAGCTCTTTAATTGCGACTTGTTTATGGCCAGGCCACCCGCAAAACAAGGATCCAAGAAGCAACTAAGCTCTAGAAGCCAACTTTCAATATAAGCTTTAAATTGGACGGACCACGTACTTTGAACTACTAAAATGCCAATTGAAAATGCATAGAATAACTGGATTTGGCGTTCCACGAGCTCACGAGGTGCCGCTGGCCGTTAAAATATCAGACGGGCACCATACCAACCTGCACGACTGCACCCTCTGGTTTTCCTCGGCCGCCGGATTCGCCACACTGCACTCAAAGGAGCCAGCTTTAGATTTTGTTGCAACTTGGCCAGTTGCCTAACCACCTTCTTTTATTCTATTTGGAGGATCCAACTCTTATTGGAGGATGTTTGCACCGTTATTAATTCGATATATACTCCCTTCCTCCGAAAAGAACGACGCTATGGGATGCGTGCCCGTCAATTTTTTTTAATTTTAACTGGATTTATATAAAATACGTATAATATTTTTATCTCTAAATAATTTTGTTAAAAAATAGACTTAAGATCTTTCTAATAATATTAATTACTTAACATAAATATTTATATATTTTAATATATAATTATCGATAATTTTAAAATATTAACTTCTTAAAAAATAAGAATGACATTTATTCTGACACAGAGGAAGTATATTGTGGTAAGCTGTGATTGTAATATGGAACCGTAGTGAGTGTGCACTCCACTCATCCAGCTTTATTACTTGATCAAATCAAAGACTGGCATGTTATTTTTTTTCTAGAGTATTTTCCCCCTTCACGAAGACACTATAATGTGGTATTAGCATCTTTCAACACGTATATATATATGAATGTTAAAAGATACTGTGGCCTCACACACTTTTTGCGAACCCACTTTAATGTGCGTACAATCATTGTGTGGCGATATGGAGTATCATACCATAGATACATGTTCTCTTTAAGCCATAGTATTATACCAGTCACTGAACCTGGCTTAACGTGTCTGGATTTTATTTCATATTCCCATCAACACAAATGTAAGTGTAACTTTGAATATTTGATATGCCATCGCTGAGATCAGAAGCGTATCCTTGGCCACACATGTTTGTTGTTGTACTTCCATAAAGTCGCTACTATTTCCTTAGAATCTATCTTTTCGCATGTAGTCATACTACATATTTTGTATGTTTAAAATTATAGTGAACTTTGTAATATATGCCATGGGTATACACACTGAACCAAAAAATGACACTAGTAAGTCGTCTACTTAGCAAACAAGGCTTATGGAGACTTGGGACAAAACTATGCGGTGGCGGATGGTTTGATAGGAGAAGAGGTGGTGTACTATGTTGCAGTGCGCTGTTGGGCTTGTCAACTGTGTGGATTGCTTGGCCTGTGGGCAGTTTAGGATACACGGTTGTTGGCAGCTATGGCCCGGCGTGCAGGTTACTGCAGAAAACCAAAGAGACACCTGAAAACGCCAACAGCGCAAACCAAGCCATAAGGGCAGCCTCCATATATACCTAAGCACACACTAAAACCACCTCAAGCTATCAAGCTTAGCACACTGCAACTGCATAGGAGCACCACAGAACCCCACGGAAAACAGAGGGGCCAAAACGGAAACCGTTGAAGCCCTGGCGGGCCGGCGGCCTCTCCCTTTATAAGCTGCGCCAATCTAGGCCGCGCAAACTACTCCAGCGCCACCTTCTTCCTCCTCCCCTCCCATCCCAGCAAGCGAAAAGGGAAAGGGAACCCACCGGGGCAACGAGCCAGCAGCAAAGAAACTAATGGAGGACTACTACTACTTCCCCACCTCATGGGGGACCGCCAGCTACGTCGTCGAGGCGGGATTCCCAGGCCACCACACGGCGCCTCGCAACCTAAGCTCATCACCGTCGCCGAGGACGACCCGCCGTGCGTCCCGCGACAGCGCTGACGCCGGAGAGCTCCACCACCACCACCACCACCTCGACGCCTGCTTCCGGTGCGGGCGGCATCTTGGCGGGAACAAGGACATCTTCATGTACAGGTACACAACGTGGGACGCCAACACGCTCTTAGCCAATTTGCAAGAAGACATCGTTCTGGTTGTGATCGATGCGCGTCCGTTCTTTGTTGTGCAGCGGCGACACCCCGTTCTGCAGCGATGACTGCCGGCAGCAGCCCGGTGCGGCGACGAAGCAGGGGCGGGAGCGGCAGCGGCAGAGCAGCAGCCCGCAGAGGATTCCCCTCTGGGCGCGGTGACCGGCCGAGGCAGCGTCGTCGTCGAAAACACCACGACGACGACGTGTGGGTTTTAGAGCTAATCATCATTGCGCATGAATCGAACTGATTCACGTATGTCTCGACGCCTCAAGCTCTTGGTAGGTTACGCATGTGGCCTCCAGCATTAGCTTGCTGTTTGCCAGCGAACAAGAGGTTAAGCGGTTGAGTCCCGGGGACTCATCGGTGTCCCTGTTGCCCGGAGAAAGAACAGATCGATCGTCTCCCGGTTTTTGTGCTAGTACAGCTTTGCTTCTTGTTCTGTTGCTCGGCTCAACCAAGCTAGCGCGCGTCGATTGCCATGTACTTCCACCATTCCGGTACCTACTGTGATGAACAAATTCCAAAAATTCCGGTACCATACTGTGGCTTCTGGCCGGCTACCTGAACGGACCAGGGACCATGATTCTACTATACGCTAGACACTACCAAAATCGTACCATCGTCCCCTCACATGTCAGGTCGAAAGCACCAAGACTTATCATTCCAGCCTCACTTCTTGTTTTCCTTGAGCTAGTTAAGAATCGTTTCTTCCAAAACAGATACAGTAAGCAACTTACTCTTCAGTTTCGGTTTGCACTGAATGAAATACTAATTTCCAGTACGTGGTTTCAGCAGAAACGGGAAAGGCTACGGGGCCGTACTGCTTGTACGGCGGACATGCCACACGAATGAATCCCAGACGCTGCAAGATCTATCGATCGCCTCTGACTTTCGCCAACGGAAATGGTCATATAATTAGATTACCAGAGGTGCCAATCGATCAGTGCTTGTGAAAGTGCTATTCGGAGTTAACAAATCACCACGCGGGCCCCCACGCGCTCTGATGGTCGATGAATTCCGTCGATTATTGTTTCATTGCCTTGCTAGTGGCCTAGTGCTTTTGCAAGTTGCAAGCATGTGCCCACCGCAGGGAGAACCGGAGCGCCGGGAAGAGAGCGAATCGTGTCCTAGGCAGGCGCGCAGCCTACCGCCCTCCGAAACAACCCTAAACGAAAGGCACACTTGGGGAGCTTCGCGTGCAAGATTCTTGACACGTCACGACATCTCATCAGCCACCGAGAGATGGGCGACCATTCGCCTCGCACTCGCCCTCTGGAGTCTGGACGGCCGGCGGCGAATGCCGGGCGTTCGGGGGGCACACCGCACACGTGAGCGCTCCCGCGCGTCGCGTCTCGCGCCGCGACGCTGTCCGTGCACCGGCTGCCAGTGCTAGCTGTAGTGCTCCCCCTCTCGGGCCGCTGGAACCATGTGAGGTGGAGGGTCTGATGCCGAACGACCACGCCCGAGATGGTTTAGTCAGTCGAGGGATCCCGGTCCCGGTCCCGGCCCCGGCCCCGGCCCGGTAACCACACAGATGACAGATGCGTGCGTCGATTGCGAAATGAACATCAGAACATATTACTAGAAAACGCCAATTATGCAGTTACTGTTTTCTAGAAGCAGCGTGCACGGAACCATTTGCACGTCGCTGATGGCTGGGGCGGAACCATTATGCAGTTACTCTATGCCTCGTTAGTTCCTTTCAAACTTCTGGAAAATGCACCATACAAAAAGGAATCTCAGTCACATTAAACTTACGGCATATGCATAGAGTACTAAATACAGACAAAATCAGAAACTAATTTTATAATTTGCTTTAATTTTACAAGTTAAATTTTTTAAACCTAATTAATCAATATTTAAATAATTATTATCAAATGCAAATAAATGCTACAGTACGCTACGAAAAATTCGACGTCTCTAAAGTTTGGCAACTAAACAATGGCCATTTAGTATGTTGCTAGTGGCGGAGGGAGGGGGGGGGGGGGTGCCTGGCACCCCCAATGCTGTACTAATCCCTTTATTAGATATTACATATATGTGTTCAATACTTATTTAGCCCCTCCTAATTTAGACCAAGTAATCAAATATTTACTGTAACTGAGGCTCAGTAACGTTGGGCAGTTACCTACAGCAATAGCCCGTTTAGATTTAGGCCCTCCGTCCATTCATCGGCTGCTTCAGCTACATTAAGTCCCATATTTTCCTAAAAAAAGGTAATAATTAAAGTCTCATCTGATCAAGAAAATAAAAGCTAATCAAGTCTCTCACGAAATGCCAAGCGTTGCGATGGCCTTCTCCTGCTTGTCTGTTCGTCTTCTTCAACTTTCGGCTTCGCGCTCGGATACGGCCCGACAAGAGAGTGCCAGACATCGGGCACGAGTACGCATTTATGCGCCGCCGCCGACGCTGTAGATGTGGCGATTGTTGTCCATCAATCATTAACCCGGTCAGATTATCAGCAGTTCATCACTCTGCCTCGCACAGGAGCGAGGTAAGGTGCTTATCTAAATTCCCTCTTTCCTTCCTCAAATTTTCTTCCTCTGTCTGGTTTTAGATAATTATAAGAAAGACCATTCATATCAAATGTCACACCCTGATTTCGAAGGAGTGAAACCAAGGCAAAAGCTCATGTACGTCAGGAATAATTTACACACATAAACGATAAATTATATGGTTCTAAAGCACAGTGTTCGAATAAAACTTAATATAACGATTACATCGTACCAATATTACATAACTATCACCAGAGTAAAGTGGAATATAAATCACATCGTCCAAAGCGAATAACAACTAAACGACGTAGACGTAGCGACTCCATCTTGCCACATGAAGGTTGACGGCAGCATCACGACGCCTAGCATCCCGGATAGTTCTCAGGAAAGTCACCATCCGAGTCATCACTCGAGCATCCTTTGGTTGGGAAATAGCAAGGGTGAGTTCCATGTCGAAACTCAACAAGTACAGACGGAAAGTAATGACATACATGGCTAGTACAAGGTCAAGCTGAAAGGTAGACTGCGGTAGTATTTTAAAGTTAAACAATTAAGAATTTACTTATTGCAACCTATTCTCTAATCAATCTTGGTTGAAACACCCAACCCTTTATTAAGGTTCAAGTGATAATTAATGATTCATTTATCATCACAGATATAAGCATATATCATTAATATCGTTAACCTTGAGATCGCCATCTCAAGCAACACAGGATAGCCATCCCGTTCAGAAACAGAGGTAACCACCTCCTCAACCGCATCACCATGATTTAACGATTTATTCCATTTGGCTAATCATGCGAGGATCTGGGCCGCTCGTGACTGTGAGCACGGACGATATATCGATTTTAACTCTACACAGAGGTGTACACTTTCACTCTAGATTGTGATTATTCTTGGTGCCCGAGGTGATCAGCCCCTTAGCCCATTGCCAAGATAGGCTGGCAGAGGTCACAACGAGGTCCTTCACAGGGTCATAGGCAGTGGTAACCCGATCCACGATGTCCCAAGCACATGAGAGACGTACTCGTAGCCGCCGCCCCGGTCTACGGATCAACCAGAACTCCCATGCTAGAACTTGTAACACCCTTCACGTCATAGCTATGCTACCCGTCAGTAAGCCACCCTCCTGCCTATGATGATCCTGCTAACAGACCAAGCCAGAGCCCATTAGCCTGGAGATGTACGAAAGTCCCAGGTTGCCGCTCCACGAAAGGTCCACAAGGGGGACGAGATACGGATGCCCCCCGTCGCTACGAGGCCACTGACATCCATTCCTCCCTTCTTTCACCGCCAACCAACGATGCGGACATGCATCAACCTCTCCAACGGCCGAAGCTAAGAGCCCACGGCTTCAACATATTTTAAGAAGCAAGTTTTATCTTCATTACGTAGGTGAAAGGTGAGGTAGAGCACTAGCAACCTAATAACCTGTTAACTAGAAACCCCCATAGGTGATATATGGATAGAGTGGCTAGTCATCCCTATGGTTTGCCGATTTAAGATACATGCAATGTATTTAATTAAACATGAACAGGCGCAATATGTTCAAAAGAATTCCTGCACTTGCCTTGGTTGATGTCCTGCTGCACGTAATCCTCCGGGATCTGCTGGTCCTCGTTCACCCACGTCTCGTTCTCTATACGCCACAATCATCACACACGCACAATACATGCAAACAAATATATTTTAATTATAGTAGTACACCACAACATCTTAACAGTAGCAAACAATAGCATAGAAATATTCTACTCGTCGAGACAATTCCGAAAAGTATAAGTTTGTTAAAATCAGAGTTAAAACATGAAAGTTATGGCTAAAACAAGACTAAGGGCCAAACTGCAAAAGACAGGGCTAAAATCTAATTATTTTTGATCTGCGCAGGACTAAATTATAAAAATGCAAAACCGTAGGGGCTTTACTGCAAAGCTGCCAAGGCTGTCGGCGCGCACATGTGGCGCCGACGTGGCGCCTGCGTGGCAGCCACGTGGCCGACACGTCAGCAGGTGACGTGGCCGGGTTGACCCCCGGTCCACGGCGGGTCAGCGGCCGATTTGAGCGGTTCGGCTCAGATCCGACAGCTGGCGATCACCTGGCTGCGCGGGGTCACCGAAGCGGCGCCAAGGCGGCAGCGCGCTCGCCGGAGTTGGCCAAAAACGCGCTACGGCACTTGGCTGGTTAGTCGAAGGGTACGGGTAGGCTCGTCGTGGCCTCGCCAACACGTTTCCGGGGCCAAAGACGATGGCCGACGACCGAAGCCGGTGGCCCGTGCGGGCGGCGCCATGGCGGCGGTCTCGCGTTGGGAGGGCGCTACGGGGCACAGGGAGGCAAGCCACGGGCACCGGCGGCTTGCTCATCTCCTGGAGGAGCTATTGGCGGCGCTCTTGACGACGGAGACGAAGCGACGGCGTAGATCGATGGCGGCGGCGACCTAGGGTTTCGAGAGGCGGCGTGAGAGCTCCAGGTGGCGGCTAGGGTTCCGAGAGGCGGCGCGGAGAGGCGAGAAATCCCCTTTATAGGGCCCGATGGTCTGCGGGTCACGCGCTCGCGCGGCGCGCGGGTGGCTCGGGCGGCGCGCGGTCACCGAGCCGGTGTCCATCTCCGTGGAGGAGATGACACTGTGCGGGTGGGCCCCGCTCGGGCGGACCCCACCTGTCAGCGGCCGAGGGCGGTGACGCGGGTGCTGGCGCAAGCTGCTGGCGTCGGCGCTGACACATGCGGGCGACGCGCGGACGCGGGGGGCCTGCTGGGCCGCTCGGCCCATCAAGCGGCGCGGGCGCTAAGGCGGCGTGCGGCTGGGCCGGCCCGGCTTGCGCGGCGCGCGCGGCCTGCTGGCACGCTTGCGTGGGCGCGCGCGGCGCTGGGCTGCGCGGCAACGGCCTGGCCGAGCAGCGGAGCGGCCGGCTGGCCTGCTGGCCTGCCTGGCCGGCTGGGGCTGGCCGTGCTTGGCCAGGAGAGGCTAGGGTTGGCCAGGACCCACTAGGGACTGGCCCGGGCTAGTTAGGCTAGGTTTTGTTAGCCTAGGGTTAGCGAGGGCAAGTTAGAGCAGGTTGGCAGATAGAGAGCAAAGCAAGAATCGAACAACTAGCTCAAACAAGTCAACCAAAACGGTGCAGCAGCATGAATGCACAATGCATAGTTTCTAACGTGCTACACCTTTTAAAGTTATTCATAAAACATTAAAACTGGCCTATAAATGTAAAGCATATTTGTAAGTATAAACTCAAATTCATTTAAAATTTTAAAATTTTAAAAAACCAGGGTGTTATATCAAACCGGTTTGTTCAACTGATAATTGTAAATTTGTAATCCATTAGATGCCTATATGCTGTCAAGGTAACGTGGAAAAAAGTTCAACACGAATTTTTACTTGTTGTCCAAAGAAAAACACGAATTTTTACTTTGCTCTATCCATTGACTCCCTGTACATAAATCCTGACTCCGCCCATATGTTGCCATCACATGGACTGGTACACATGTGTGATTGGAACGTCAATGTGCTCGTTCATGAATAAACACGATTGATGGTGATAAGGGGGCGAGGGGAAACAATGTAGTACTCGCTTTCGCTTGTCACCGTGACTGCAATTTGTCGGGTTTTTTTTGTCCCGTCCAGGTCAGAGGGACCTCTTGTTTTCACTTTGTAATTTTAGAGTGTGGTGTTCTGAGTTCCCACTCCAGCACTGATCGGTGATCAGATTGGGTGACAATACTTCGGTCCTGTTTGGCAGATTCACTAGTGAAGTTATCTTTTTTAGAAAATGGCTTTATAAACAATGAGAAAGTTTGTTTAATAAAATAGCTTCACCAACAACTTCATGCATACTCTCTCCGTCCCTATTTAATTATCGCCGTTGGTGTGTGTGCCACAAGTTTAACTCGATTTGTAGAAAATATGTACAATATTTGTATCTTCAAATAAATTTATTGAAAACTAGATTCAAAGATTTTTCTAATGATACTAATTATGTAGTATAAATATTAATATTTTTTAATATATAATTGTCGATAATTATTTCTTGGAAAACACAAACGACAATTAAAAAGGAACGGAGGGAGTACATATAAAAGAGAAATGAGTGAGAAAGCAAAAAAAAAAAGCTACTATTTTTAGTACTCTTATGTTCTACTGCTTTGTGACAAGGGGAAAAAATAACTTTACTTATGAAACTTTTTAAAAAGAGTTGTTTGATAAAAAAAACAGCACATAACAACTTTACGAAGCGATTGTAAACCCTCCAAACATGCCCGAACACCCGTCGACTCATAATGCGGCAAAAGCTCGTCCATTTCCATAGGTTTATTTAACACAGTAGCTAGTTCTTCGGGTGAAAAAACAAAACAAAAACCTAGCTAGTGGCGCCTATCTTTGGACTTTGGGTTGATGCAGCGAACTCTAAAACACACGACGCCAGGTAAATGAAGCTGTATGCCAGAGCACAAAGGAACCTCTAGGCTGGCATAACCAGATTTAACCACATGCATTCACCCGTGTTTCTCGCCAACCCCTCTCCCTCCCTGGCAAGGGAAGCCAGACACGAGTTCGTTAATTAACCGCCACGCCGTTACCATCTTGAGGCTGGTTTAAAACCGAGCCCCCTCCGCCTCTCCTCTCTCCAAGCCCAAGCTTGCCGTCCTGCGCCTCCGTTTGCGGCGTGACGACAGCTCCCTGGACCGGCCCGCGCGCGCGTGCCATACGTGCCAGGGACGTACGACGCCGGCCGGCCGGATGGAGTTCACGTCGTCCTACTTCCACGCCTTCGGCAACCCCGACTTCGTGGCGGTGTTCTCGGGCGGCAGCGGCGGCGGCGGCGGCAGCGCGCAGGCCCACCGGCCGCCGCGGCGCTCCACCGACGGCACCCCGAAGGCGGAGGACGGCAGGAGCCCCTCATCGGCCATGGCGAGGCGCGCGCCGTCCGTGTTCTGCGTCCCCGACACGGAGGCGGAGGAGCCCAACAGCTTCCTGGACGAGTGCACCCTCTGCCGCAAGGCGCTCTGCGGCGACATCTTCATGTACAGGTCTGTTCCATGCATTATGCTTGCAATGCATACGCGCATATTGATTGATTGCGCCGAGCCACCGATAAAGTAGAGGATTATTCACGAACTAACACTGCGCGTGCGATGGAACAGAGGGGACACGCCGTTCTGCAGTGACGATTGCAGGAGGGAGCAGATCGAGATGGACCGCATAAGGCACCGGAGGAAGAAGCAGCAGGCCCTCATAGCGGCGCAGCAGCAGCAGCAGGCCGCGGCGGCGGCGGCGATGGCGCAGAGCGACCAGCGCACCCAGCGGCAGCTTCAGCCACAGCATTAGACGACGGAGGAGCTCGAAGCTTCTTCACATACACCGGTTCCGGCCCGGGCTCGTCCAATGTACCCACGGACGGCGAATGAATTCTTGCACGTTCATAGTACTAGACAAGGATTCTCCTATCGTATGTAAGGACCAAGTAGCCACGACCCTAGCTTGTTTGCGTTTGTATCCGACGCTAAACAACAAAGTGGTCGGAAGGTTTTTCGTGTCCTGCAATTACATGAGCAATCCAAGCCTTGCTAGGTTCCTGTTTGACTCCTGAATCCTGATTAAATTGGGGCCATTGGAGCACCTAAACGAGCTATTTTTCTCTGCCAAGTCCGCGCCTTTTTGTACATTTCTCTAAAGACTTGCTTCTAAAAAGATGGAAAAAAAACCAGCCGTTGCATTATTAAAACTAGTTCATCAACCCGTGCTCTCGTACGGGTTAGAACTTGAGTAAATATTTGTATTAATATTTACTTTTAGGTATCATGATGACATAGGTAGTTAAATATATCAGTGGTATTAGCAGTGCCGAAAACATTTTTTGAAAGAAAAGTCCAGATAGTTAATAAAATATGAAAATATTATTTCAAAAATTTAACCCTACACCATGTCCTTTAAGATTAGTGATGGAGAGATTAGTGATGGAGTTTGGTGTGAGATTACGATGGGGAAGACATAGACACCTTTGTTTAAATGATAAGTCGTTTTGACTTTCTTGGTTCATACATTTTGCTATATATTTAGATAATATTATTATAATAAGATGCATAACAAAATAGATGTAACAAAAAAAATTAATATGAATTATAATTCATGGAGGGAGTAATAATATCCTCACTTCTAAAGATGTCTTTTACCAGTAAAATTTCATGTAGTAGTGGTTATATTATCAATATAGATATGTCAATCATTTTAATTAAAATTTAAAAACATATATCTTAAGTGTGTATGTGAGAGAGATTTGCATGTTGGCATAATATGTATGTTTACTTAAAACAATTTTATTGTATTAATTTAATAAAATTAGCAATAGAGAAACATACTATGCTTTCAATATTTTCTATAAGCTAATAAAATAATTCTAAGATATAGATAATTAGTAGAATGTATTAAATTAGTAGTAAATCCATATAGGTGGCCTTATAACATCATACAATTTTAGTCCCCTATTTTTTTAACATTGTTAGCATGTACATCGAAAATAATCTAACGATATTATATCATAGTATATCATAGTAAACAATAAAAATCATACTGAGACTTATTTGTTTGCCACTACCATGCTAGATTGCATCCCATGCTCTGAAATCCATTGGATAATTTATTTTTTCATAGTTCCTTCATTGGCTTAATCAATCTCACTTAAAGTTTGCTGATCATCGCAACAGTAAACTGAAATATTATAATAACGATGATATTAATTTATCTTTTTTATATAGAATTACTACATAAAAATTAAATAACAAACACCATGATCATGGTAGACCACACAAATAGATTTTTATTTGTGTGTTGTTGATGAAAATTGGAGCTCTTAGTTTTTGATATATATTTTTTTAAGATTTTATTAATAAATACAATAATTAACTAAACATGATAGATATGACAATCTAATATTTTTATTTTATACTTTATATTAACCAACTATGAAAGAATATTTGTAATGTTATCCAACTTTTTTTAATTTTTTATTTTTAAAAATATTTTGTATAATAGTATAGGTGGGTAATTTTTACAAAATAAAATAAATCCAATGGTTATTTCAAGAGTTCTATTTAATGCCAATATGTTTACGATTGATATGAGATTATCTAGTTTATTTTTGTAACACACTTCTAGTGTATTGATACATTAACCAAGTGACATAATTATTTGGTCAATCTAATATTTTATATTAACTTATCTATAAGCAAAAATAGATTTACTAATCTAATTACAAACATGGTAACTACAAATAGTTGTATTAATATTAAGATATATTAACTAAGTCAACATGATAGATAAGCTAATCTAATATTTTATATTAACCAACTATAAGGCAACTTCACATTTTTTCTTTTGTTTTGAAAAAATATTTTTTATTTAGTATAATAGCAAACATAGATAATTTATATGCAAAATAGTTATAAATATGATGGCTACAAATATTTGTATCAATATTAAAATATATTAACTAAGTCAACGTGATAGATAGATCAATCTAATATTTTATATTCACCCGACATAGATACTCCCTCCGTCTCAAATTGTAAGTCATTTCAAGAATCTTGGAGTCAGAGTAATCTAAATTTGACCAAATTTATATGATAATGTAATAATAATTAGGATATCAACTAAGTATCAATGGATTCTTCGTTAATTATATTTTCATACTATATCTGTTTGATGTTATAAATATTTGAAATGTTCTCTATAATTTTGGTCAATTGTGAGAAACTTTGATTCTCCAAGAATGACTTAAAATTTGAGACGGAGGAAGTAATTTATATGCAAAATAGTTATGAATATGATGGCTACAAAATATTTATATTAATATTAAAATATATTTACTAAGCCAACGTGATAGATAGACTAATCTAATATTTTATATTCACCAACTACTCCGTATGAGGCAACGTCATAATTTTTTTTGGAAAGTACACTTTATTTAGTATAATGGCACGTGTGGATAATTTATATGCAAATTTAGGGGGTTATTTTATGTATTTTTTATAATGGCAAAGATGGGTAATTTACCAACTATGAGGCAACATCATGATTTTTCTTTTTTTTTTTGGAAAATAGGCTTTATTTAGTATAATGGCACGTATGGGTAATTTATATGCAAATTTAGGGGGTTACTTTATGTATTTTTCATAATGGCAAAGGTGGGTAATTTCTTTATAAATTACAATAAATTCAATAGCTATTATCGAATATGATGATTAGAGTCTAGGAAATTAAAGGCCAGATGTTTCTGATTATTGTGAGATTTTCTTGGATTTATCTTTTTTTCTTAGCGCATCTGATGAGAGTTAACGTGGTGGCTCCGTTGGCTCCGTTAAAGCCTCTAATTTTATATGCAAATTTAGGGGTTACTTTATATATTTTTCATAATGGCAAAGGTGGGTAATTTCTTTATAAATTATAATAGATTCAATGGCTATTATCAAATATGATGATTAGAGTCTAGGAAATTAAAGGCCAGATGTTTCTGATTATTGTGAGATTTTCTTAGATTTATCTTTTTTCTTAGTGCATCTGGTGAGAGTTAACGTGGTGGCTCCGTTAAAGCCTCTAATTAGTAATAATAAGATAAGATAAGATAGAGATATCTAGTTTACATGAATAAAATCAATAAAAAAACAAAAACGCTTATTTTACACGTGAAGGCGTGAAGCCTCCACTCAATGGCCGATGCGGATGGGAAGGGGTACAATGAATTTGGAAGAGGAATATAGTTCTATCACTGGTTGGGCCTTGAGATTTCTCTCTCTCTCTCTATACCACTGTTGGCTCAATTACCAAAAGAGATTATATTTTATTCTCAGTAAATCTTACCCCCTCCTACCTTTACTTCTACGCTTGAAATTTCAAGCTGCACGTTGCTCGTGGGGGGTGTACCAAGGGATGATTCTAGACACCTGTCATATATTTGTGGTGAGCTATCGAGGACATCAACCCTTAAGGGAGAGTGAATGTAATACTCTAGCCTATAAGAAACCTGTAGTAGTTGTGAAGTTGACTCGTTTAGCCTTTGGCTCATGTGGAGTTGTAGTTGGTGGGTTTAGTACCAAGGTGAGGCCCAGCTTATAATTCTTGTTGCTCCAAACGTAGCACCTCCGGGTTAACCCTTTTATATGAAGCTAGGCCAAAAAGTATAAGCGAGCTGTGCTACGCATATGCAGGACCGGTAACCGGGGGAGGGGGGCTCGAGCCCCCTGCCCCCATCGCACACCATTTGATCTGGGCGATTTTCACTAACAT
The DNA here is from genome assembly GCA_023333625.1 of Bothriochloa decipiens. Classification (NCBI taxonomy): domain Eukaryota; kingdom Viridiplantae; phylum Streptophyta; class Magnoliopsida; order Poales; family Poaceae; genus Bothriochloa; species Bothriochloa decipiens. The sequence goes on from CM041637.1 coordinate 11,473,358, forward strand.
ATGTTGTATGAAAAACATCCTTCACTCTCCTTTGTATGTTTGTGCCACATTGACCCTAGTGTTCCTTCGGATCTCGCATTGCTATGAGATGTAGAAACAACCTTGCGCGAGCCTTTTGTTGGCTCGAGACCCTCCTACCCCCATCGCACACCGTTTGATTTGGGTGATCTTCACTGACATATATTGTGTAAAAAACATCCTTCAGTGAGTACCTAGCCTCCTTGTATGTTTGTGCCACATTGACCCTACGTTCCTTCGAATCTCGCATTGCTATGAGCTGTAGAAACAACCTTGCGCTGCGTTCCTTCCTTCGGATCTAGCGGTGACATCTGCATTGCTATGAGTTGTAGGAACAACCTTGTGCCGTTATGTTTCATAGGTCGTGGTGCCCTATAAGTGGGTTTGGATTGGAGGACCGTGTCTCTTTTTGCCCAACCTTCGTGCATTCCATGACGAGTGGTCGAAAAACATATGCTACTTCCCTCTATTCAGTTGCCCTCAATCCTTATTGATCCAGCCAGATGTGGATTAAGCCCTTCACTTCTTGGTGTTTATCTGCTCTCTTGATTCCCTTCTTCAATTCTCGTCGATGCTATGGTGTGTGGATCAAATGAAGGGGAACCATATATCTCTCTTTTGGATCTTCGTGCTTAAGCCCTCGTATGATTGTACATCTTCCCTAGGATCTCACAGTGACATCCGCTCCGCAAGAACCCTAGGGATGACTTAGTGCATTAGTGCACCCGTCTTGGTTCTCTACAAGGCTACAAGTGGATTAAGCACTCGTGTTCTCATGCGATGCTTGTTGCCGATGCCCCGTCTTTTCCAAGGTGTGGGTATTGGGAGAAGAAGATCACTTGCCCTTCTCTTCTCTCCTTGTTCCACACTCTCTTGGTTCTCGCCAAATAACAATGGTGTACGGATTAAGGTTGAGAACAAGACTGCTTGGCTCGTCTGTCTGATTCTCGTCATCTCCATGATGCCCGGATCAAAGGATCATGAGCCATGGTGATTGTTTGGGATGAGTTTAGGTCTATGCCATTTATCTTGAAGCTGTACAGGGGTTGACACATTTGACCCATGAAGTACTGGCTAGGCTATGACTTATGCTTAGCAAACCAGCACTCCTATTTTCTTTGGCCCAAGTATCGGACATCCGCCGAGAGGGCTAAGTTGTGTCCTTTTAGGTGTTCGTTTGGTGTTTTTGGTTCGTCACTTGTTTTTCATCCTTTTTGAGTATTGATTGTTTTCTTGTCTTGAGTATTATATATTGAGTACGTATTGATTACACTATTGTAACCTATTTGATTTGGGCGATCTTTACTGACATATGCTGTGTAAAAACATTATTCAGTGAGTACATATATATTAAGTACGTATTGATTACGCTACTATAACATAAATTTGCCTCAAGTTGAACCAGGGTCGACATTTCCCGTGATTATAGAAATAAAAGAGTTGAAGGGATGTTGAATTTCTCCTTTGCTCAATAAACACGTGGAAAGAGGAGAGAAAACGTGTGGGCAGGGTGGACACCACGTGAGTGTCCGTTTGGTAGTAGAGTCTATAGAACATGAAAATTGTGTTGTGATTTAGCATGATTGGTGATCAAAGATTTGAAGTTGGTAAGAGTGGATAAAGATTTAAATAGCATTACTAGATGATCTAGAGGAGCATGCTACCATTTAGTAGAATAAAATGATGGCTCGCTGACGTGCATATAGACGCATTGGAGATAAGAGTAGGAACAAACAAAATTTGAAATAATTCCACAAACCAAGTTCTAGAAACAGATGTAATGCATGTATGAGAAATATTAATATGTGTACAAAATTATTGTCGACCCTAAGAAGCATGACATTGTCCCAACTAGTTGTAGATCCTACAACAGATACCTTGCGGGCAGGAAGAATGTAGCACTCCGGGACGACGATGATCTTGGTGGATGGATGCAGAATTTTGCTGCAACATGAGGTGGCCGGTGGGGACACTCTATACCGGCACCTCAATAGAATCTTCACGCTAAAAAGTGCTTCTACTAATTGGACTATTTTGGATGGATTAAGAGGCTTCCATGGATGAGGATATATTCATTCATGATGAGGGGGTGCTCAACGTTATATACTATGTCACGATATAGGGAAATGGATGGAGCAAGGAGAGGAATCGAAAGAGGAATGGTGTGCAGTGGCATTATCAAAAGCTGTTGATAGCCGCATTTTTAATTTGCAGTAACTATGATCGGTTATCATTTTACCGATGGATTGGAAGCTTAAGAGGAAGACATATAAGCGGAATTTTGGCCGAAACAATCAACGGCAAGGATGGAGATGACGTGGGAAAGCAAAGGGATGGTCTATTACTGTTTGGTGAAAATTGATGCCGGGAGAGAATACAGTGAGAGAGGCAGCCGATGGCATGGAATGTAAGATATAAGATGCAGTGACTTGTGAGATCTTTTGATGACGTGGCCTCATGAAATTACAGAGAAATAGGTATTGGAGTTTTGATTCATAGGAGTGTATAGATTTATGGCAATATAAAAAATATCATGAGAAAGTATTTCTAAACACAAAATCAATGTTAATACTACACTAGAAAAATTTTATATTACTTAGACTAATTGTTGGTTAGAGATAGTTAATTTTTTTAATTTTGAAATACACACCTTATATTTTGATGAGGCCTGAAGGGTACTTGCTAGACTGCTGCCTGCTGGCTGCTGGGCACGCCAGGACTGAATTGATCGAAGCAAGTGACAACGCAGCGCGAAGAAAACGCTCTACAGGAGTCCAGGCTTGCGATTGCGCCATATCTAGTTTGTGTGTGTTAAGATGCAATCCGTGGCCTCAAGGAGATGACCAATAGGATTACAGGGATCACATCCACATAGATTAGTGACTTGTAATAATCCTAGTCTTAGAATCTAATCTAACGATCTAATATAAACTTCTCTGTAACAACCGTGATTTCCGTAAGGCCTACTCCTCCTCTTACGGGAACCGACATCAACGGGAGGATGTCCGTTGGCGGCCGCGTATCCGCGTCCCCGAACGGGCGTCTCGTCGCTCCCGTTGCCGTCGCTTCACCCTGTATAAATATCGAAGATCATCAATGGAAAGTATAGTTCGATTCATTCCCTCTCGAGGGAAACCTTTGATTTTAGACACGTTATCAGCACTGCTCTGAGATCGAGAGGGAGAAAAGTTCCGTCGAGAAGGTGAGATGGATCCCGAAAACTCACCTTCCATCATGACCGCGATCCTCCTCGGGGTGCCGCTGACTCGCCGCGCTCCACTCCTCATCAACGCCGCTCGCCTAGCGGAGAGCCGCGCCTAGCACCGTCGCGTCTTCGGCCATCGTCGTCGCCGTGGCCGCCGCAGTCGTCGCCGCAATCGCCTTGGCCGGGGCATCCCTCGTCCTCGTGCCCAGCGCCACCGTGCTTCTGACATCGCCCAGGCTTCCGGAGCGGCTCCGGCACCACCAGCGGCGGTCGCGCCTCCGCCACCACCGCCGCCGCCGGTCGCGCCTGCAACTCCTGTTCGCCTGCCGTCGCCAACTCCAGGGTCCTTCACCCTAGCAGCCGGACCAAGGGACGGCCCTACGCCGTACGCGTTCCACCGCCAGATCACGGCGAACTCCAAGGTCGCCGAGTCCGGTGCAATCGCGGCTCCAGCAACCGCCCCGGCGGCAACCCCGGCGGCCCTCGCGCCAGCAACTCCTCCATCAGTGTGGGAGCGCCGCGTTCGCCGCCGGAGCACAGCAGAAGTCCCGGAGTACACCCCTGGAATTCCTCCTGGCTCTTGGACTGCAACCTTCCAGAGGCTCTCCAATGGAGTTCTCCCCAACCGCTTCAATGGCGAGGCTGGTCCCTCCGGCGGGGGGGGCTACTCGCCCAACTAAGCGGCGAAGCAACACTGGAAGATGGCGGAGGCAGCAGTAATGGTGAACGGCGGCGCTCAGTGGATGGATATATTCTGAACCACCCACGCTAGTACTTTATCCGTTCCCTTACCTAACTCACGAGTCGACAGTACTAGATGTCGACATCGTGTCCTCATGCTCCTCCCCTGTGTGATTTGTTTATTATAGTATTAGTTGATTCTGACTTGTGATTTGTGACTATAATTAGTATTAGCAGCCATTTCACTTCAAATCCTACGGGGTTTTCATGTAATTAGAGCTGCATATTGTGTCAGGACTTGGATTAATGCTCAAAGTATTTGTGTTGTGATAAATCCAATAGCATTTGTCCCTGTTCCATTTTATTGCAATTATTTATATCCTTTGCAATACGACACAAATTTAAGTCTACTTTAACCATGCAAAGTTGAATACTTAAATAAATGTCACAATCACTTCACGTGTATCATAAAGAAATAATATTAGACATTTAAATTTATTTGCCAATACAAATAAACAATTCATTTTATATGGTCTATATATTATGTCATCACATAATCATTACCTATAAAGTGTTTTTCCAATATTCAAATTTCACACTAAATAAATCATTCTTGATTCAAATTTAATGTGCAATTTTATGGTTCACGTTTAAGTTTTAATTTTTCCACTTCAATATATTTTACATCTTACAACACATCACGTGCCTTACATTATAAACATTTATATAAATGTAGGCATAATGTCAGATCTTGGCAAATTAAAAGAAAGAAAATTTGACCAACTTGCTCTTGATGGACATAATTTTCCAACGTGGGCAACAGACCTCAAAGTTAGTCTCTCTTTACGGGGATTCTACCATGTCATTGCTCCACCAAAAGAGGGTACTTCAGTACCAGATGACAAAGCCAAGTATAGCGCCTTATATATAATAAGGGCTCATATACATCCAGACCTCAAGTCTGAATATTTGATGGAAGAAGATCCACGTGTTTTATGGAACGCTCTCCAGCAACGCTATGAATAGCAAAAGGCAATTGTCTTGCCTGAAGCTTTGCATGAATGGAATCATCTCCGTCTACAGGACTTTAAAACCGTAGGAGAATATAATCATGCAATTCACAAACTTTGTGCAAAACTCAAATTTTGTGAAAAAGAACCTACTGATGCAGACAAAATAGAGAAGACTTTGTCTACTATGATGCCTGCAGACAGAATCCTTCACCAATAATACCGTGAGAGAAATTTCTAAGTTTATTCTGAGTTAATTAATACACTACTCCAGGCCGAACGGCATAATGAGATCCTTCTTTGGAACTCAAATAAACGCCCATTGGGTGCTGCCCCATTACCTGAAGTACATACTAACACTCAGAACACAAACAAGAAGGATGTTGCCAACCGGAAACCATTCAGGAAATTCAAAGGTAAAGGTAAAGGAAAGGTTGATAACAAGCGCAAGAGAGAGCATAAATCACATGATTCTCCCAAGGGTAAGGATATTCCCAAAAAGAATTTTGACAAATCCAACGTTTGTCAAAAGTGTGGTTGTTATAGCCACATCACTAAGATATGTCGCACCCTCCGTCACTTGGTTGACTTGTACTTAAAGTCAGTCGGTCGTCATCGCGCAAATCAAGGACAAAAATATGAAGCCCATTTCAACTTCCAGAATGATGTTACGATGCCAGATGTTGCTCCATACAACTTCCCAAATGACATCAACATGGCAGAAGCTAGTTGCTCCAAGGGTGTTCGCAATGCACCAAGCAACAACAAGACTCTACCATCAGTGGAAGACGACCTCATGGACACAGACAAGATGCTCGTGGAGTTTGCCTCCAGCGACATGTTTGGAGATCTCAATTAGACTCCCATAGTCCTTAATTAGTACTACGTACTAATTTATGTCCCAAATAAAGTGTTGTAAATTATTGCTAAATATAGCAGTCTTGTAAATATATGTGGCTTGCTCGCTATATCCTATATATAGCCCGCATGTATCAAGTACAATTGATATTCAATAAAGTATGTATAATTATATATATATATGCCATTCTCAGATTTTTAAATAAATTCTCATTTCATATATATAGATTTCTACGGGATAAATCCAATGGAGGAGGAAATGTGCCTTGTAAATAGCGGTACTACAAATTCTATACTAAGGGAGACCAAATATTTCCAATCTCTAACTAAGAGACAAGGAAATGTTATAACAATCGCTGGACACGATGCAACAATAGTAGGCTCTGGTTGTGCTACTATTACACTTCTCATGAGTACTCAACTTACAACTGAGGATGCATTACTATATCCTGATTCAACACGTACCTTACTTAGCTATAGAGATATTAGAAAAAATGGACTTCACATGGAGACACATGAAGAACATAAAGAGGAATTTCTCCTCTTAATTAAAGATACCGGATATGGCAAACAAATTCTTGAGAAAATTCCCTCTTTACCATCTGGAATATATTATACATACATTAAACCCGTACCACATGTTGCCTATAAAATAATTTTTCAGAATGTCAATGCATTCCAGACTTGGCACGATCGCCTTGGTCATCCTGGCATAGGGATGATGCAAAAAATTATAAACAATTCTCATGGTCATAACTTAGCTAATTCTAGGTTCCCTGAGTCTTCTGATTTTATATGCACTTCATGTGCCACTGGGAAATTGATTTTAAGACCATCTTATCTTAAGATCAAAGCTGAACCACTTAAATTCCTTGAAAGAATTCAAGGCGATATTTGTGGTCCTATCACTCCATCATCTGGACCATTCAAATATTTCATGGTTCTAATAGATGCATCTACACGATGGACTCACGTGTGCCTATTATCCACACGCAACCATGCATTTGCCAAACTAATAGCCCAAGTTATTAGACTCAAATCAAATCATCCTGAACATCAGATAAAATCTATTAGAATGGACAATGCAGCTGAATTTTCCTCAAAAGCTTTCAATGACTATTGCATGGCTCTAGGAATTCAAGTTCAGCACTCAGTTCCATATGTCCACACTCAAAATGGTTTAGCAGAAGCTCTTATCAAAAGAGTTAAACTAATAGCAAGATCACTATTGCAGAATTATAATCTACCAACTTCATGTTGGGGTCATACAGTCTTACACACTGCTGACTTACTACAATTACGACCAACTGCATATCATACAGCTTCCTCGCTACAATTAGTACGTGGAAATCCACCAAGTATTTCCCATCTGCGAAAATTCGGTTGCGCTGTATACGTACCGATTTCACCACCAAAACGTACAGCTATGGGCCCACATAGGAAATTAGGGATCTATGTCGGGTATCAATCTCCGTCAATCATTAAATACCTGGAACCCCTTACAGGGGATCTATTCACGGCCCGATACGCTGACTGTATCTTCAATGAGGATCATTTCCCGGCATTAGGGGGAGATTACAAGTACCAAAAGGAATGCCCGGAAATAAATTGGGATGCAAAATACATCTCCACTAATGATCCACGTACACAAGAATCTGAACTCCAAGTTCAGAAAATAATAAATTTGCAAAATATTACAAATAATCTGCCAGACGCATTTACTGACTATAAAGGTGTCACTAAATCCTATCATCCCGCTAGGAATGTACCTGAAAGAATAGAGGTACCAAACAAAACTATTCAACTCCCACCTCAAAAACCGGTTCTAGGTAAGAGGGGGAGAAGTAAGGCCGTTAATCAGGATGTGGCTCCTAAACGCCAAAGGAAACAGAATAACAAAAATTCTAAATCAGTAAATGTGACTCAACAACAAGTTGTGAGACACCAAGTGAATAAGAAAAATTCACATCCCACATCAACAGTGCACTCAATATCTGATGTTGGGACATCGAAACGCCCTGACGCCATCGTATTGGGAAATAATGAACCGTCACAAGGGGTACAAGAAATTTCCATAAACTATATTGATTCTGGAGAATCATATGACCGAAAGACTACAATTGTCGACATATAGTTTGCCGAAACAATTGCTGAAATAATCCAAAGTAACCCAGATCCCAAGACCATGGCAGAGTGCAAAAAGCGCTCGGACTGGAACAAATGGAAAGAAGCAATTCAAGCAGAGTTAGCCTCGCTTGCAAAAAGAAAGGTATTTTCATCAGTAATACCTACACCTTCAGAAATCTTCCCTGTGGGATACAAATGGGTTTTTGTTCGAAAGAGGAATGAAAATAATAAGGTGGTGAGATACAAAGCGAGACTTGTAGCACAAGGGTTCACGCAGAGACCCGGTGTTGATTTCAATGAAACATACTCTCCAGTTATGAGTGGAATAACATTTCGATATTTAATAGCATTGGCAGTTCAAAATCATCTATCTATGCAGTTGATGGATGTAGTGACAGCATATTTATATGGGTCACTCGATTTAGACATTTACATGAAGGTTCCCGATGGAATCCCAATTTCGAACCCTAAAGCAAGTCACGCCACATATTGTGTAAAACTTAATAAGTCACTATATGGCTTAAAATAGTCAGGACGAATGTGGTACAACCGACTAAGTGAATTCCTATTACAAAAGGGATACATCAATAACAATGATTGCCCATGTGTCTTCATAAAGAAATCTCAAACGGGATTCTGTATTATATCTGTATATGTGGATGATTTAAATATCATTGGCAACCCACATGATATCGATGAAGCACGCAATCTCTTAAAGACGGAATTTGAGATGAAGGATTTAGGTCAAACTAAATTTTGCTTGGGTTTACAAATCGAGCACCTTCACTCAGGAATTTTAGTGCATCAATCTGCCTATATCCAGAAAACACTTGAGAAATTTAATATGGATAAATCATATCCATCCAAAACTCCTATGGTTATTCGAACACTCGATATGGAGAAAGATCCATTCAGACCAAGGGATGAAGATGAAGAGGTACTGGGACCCGAGGTTCCATATCTCAGTGTCATTGGAGCACTAATGTATCTTGCAAATCATACTAGACCTGATATTGCCTTTGCAGTAAATTTACTGGCTAGATACAATGCTGCTCCAACTAAACGTCATTGGACGGGAGCTAAACATATCTTACGATATCTCAATGGCACCAAAGATCTTGGATTATTTTTCAAAAGAAACCAAGATCCAAATATAATTGAATACACTGATGCTGGCTATTTATCTGATCCTTATAATGGCCTATCACAGACAGGCTTTGTATTTCTATATGGAGGAACAACTATATCATGGAAGTCTTCTAAACAGACTCTAGTAACAACCTCCACAAATCATTGTGAAATTGTTGCACTATATGAAGCATCACGGGAGTGTGTATGGCTCCGCAGAATGATTAATCACATACAGCAATCTAGTGAAATTGGTCCCATTGAATCACCCACAATTATCTATGAAGATAATGTTGCTTGTATCACACAAATGGAAACAGGTTATATCAAAAGTAATATAACTAAACATATTTCTCCCAAGTTATTTTATCCTCATGAATTACAAAAGAATGGAGAAATAAAAATCTTGCAAACAAAGTCTTGTGATAATCTTGCAGATTTATTTACTAAGTCATTACCCGGACCCATGTTCCAAAATTTTGTTCATGGCATTGGTATGCGACGACTTAAAGACTTGCAAGTTTCAGGGGGAGATACTCTCTGAAAATAATCATTTGTGTTAAATATTATATTGCGCTCTTTTCATATTATGAGTTTTTATAAACTTTCTCATAAATAAGGTTTTTAATGAGGCAATATCAAATATATATAATGTGTCATATTTCTTATTTTCCTCATAAGAGAATATCAAAGACATTTTTCTTCTTCATATTTTCCCACGTGGTTTTGGAGGAGGAAATATTGAATATGGCTCATAAACCATAATATTGTCCTAAACCAAATTAATGGATTTTTCCTATAAAGGTTTTTCCATATAAGTTTACAATGGACAATAATCTAAAATATGTCATATCATTTCTACTTATTTTTCCCACTGGGTTTTTAAGGAGTTTAATGACATATCAGCAAATATTATCACCTCATATTTTTCCTACAAGGTTTTTGGAGGTTCTGAAGATATTGATTGATCTCAAGACTGGATGCGATCAGGGGGAGTGTTAAGATGCAATCCGTGGCCTCAAGGAGATGACCAATAGGATTACAGGGATCACATCCACATAGATTAGTGACTTGTAATAATCCTAGTCTTAGAATCTAATCTAACGATCTAATGTAAACTTCCCTGTAACAACCGTGATTTCCGTAAGGCCTACTCCTCCTCTTCCGGGAACCGACATCAACGGGAGGATGTCCGTTGGCGGCCGCGTACCCGCGCCCTCGAACGGGCGTCTCGTCGCTCCCGTTGCCGTCGTTTCACCCTGTATAAATATCGAAGATCATCAATGGAAAGTATAGTTCGATTCATTTCCTCTCGAGGGAAACCTTTGATTTTAGACGGTATGCATGTGGAACCAAACCGTGCATCCTCCTACCGTAACCCGGGGGTTGCGGAATCCAGGAGAACCAACAGTTTGAAGCGGTCTTCGTTCTCGTCACATTTCTGTTTGATTTACACCTGCCAGCTGCAGAATCTTTCATCAGCCTAACCAATCACAAGAGTTCACCACCTTTTCATCTGATGTTCCTTTGAGCTGAAGTAGAATGACTAATGCTAGCTAATTTGGCTGCTACTGCTAGTTTAGGCGGTAACTGTCATGCAATCAGTCTATGTACTAGAAATGGACGCGGCCTTGCCGCTTGTGGCCAGTGGAGCCACTTGGAGCGTAGGCCTGTCTTTTTTTTTCTAGTACTGGTGTCGGCCGAATTTGGGCACCATTTTGCTTGCTACGTGCATCCCCCTTTGTTCTTGCCGGCACAATGTTGGTTTCGGGCTTTCTTTAGAGCATATATAGTCCTTAATTGACATTTTCTTCTCAAACACATGTTATATCCATGTCCAAAATTTTAGCCGATTAAAACATAAAATAAAAAGGAGAAACCTGATCTGTATAGATGATTTTATATAAAAATTTTGTATATAGGATTGTACTCTATAGGAATGTGTATGGTTCCTATAGTAGCATATCGGGTCGCAGTTGAGTGTGTGTGTGTGTGTTTTGACAAATAGTTAAGCATATTGTTGTGTCCCGTTAGAGACAATATATGTGCTCAGATCATGACCCAATTAACTTAGTTTCCAGACTTTTTGAAGTGTTATTCAGGTATAATAGTTAATTTTACTATTGTTTGATTACAGGAAAAAATATAAATTACCTTTTGCGAGTATCTTTTATTTAAGTGTATTAGTTGTTTTTAGTAGATTGCTGCCTGAAATAATCTTAAATTCAGGGAGAAGTATAGTAACTCAGCAACAGTCAGTCCACTTGTTAGAGAAGAACCAGAACTAAAATGGAAGTATCTTTTTCGTATATATTAAAATTAATTGTAAACTATTTAACAAGCGTAAATCTAGGTAAATCAATAACTTAATCGTGCATGCACCAGTGAAGCTGAATTTTTTTTTACCATATATCAAGCATCACATGAATAGCGTATGATAAAATTTTATGATAATTCGAGTAATATAACAGTAGATATGAATTTATAACATTAAAAAGTATGGCTAAGTATCCGAAGGTAACACTTTCTATAAAACATGTCATTTTTTGTTTACTGCATAGACTTTACATAAATGTACGTAAATAAAAGTGGATTTGCCATTTTTGGATTTTTTTTTCTATGGATTACCACTACGCATTAAAAAGTTTTCAACTGATTTAAAGATTTTTTAAAAAGGGAAAATCAATAAAGACATATTTTCTAACTGGAGACCTGAACTTCCATGGAATTAACCCACGGCACATGACACTGTGTGGTGCTATTCATTTGAGTCTAGAACTTTGCATTGGGAACCCTGTTAAACGTCCTTAATCATGTTTCGTCCTTCCCTCTCTTCTTCCTCACGAAGAGAGCAGGGGATCATGCTGGGCAGAGCCGATTCCGGCCAGGCCGCAGTCGCGCCGGTGGCGAGGGGCAGCGTTGGAGTTAGCCCGGGATAGCGCGCTTCCGTGGAGTGGTAATCGAGGGCGGAGGCGACCTTTATCACCACAGCCACGAGCAACGGCGGCCTTCGACCCGTGCAGCTCGGTGCGAGCAGCCTCAGGTCGTATCGATCTGGCTGGGGATGGACATGGCCACGGCGGCTGGCCGGCTGAAGAGTGTCAGCAACACCACCATCCAGGACCAGACCAAGGGCGTGACAAGGAGCGCGACGTCAAGCAACCAGCGCGCGGTCACCAACCAGCCTGGCGCAGAGCGGCCAAGGCGCAGGCGCCAACCGAACACAAGCATCAGGGACCCGAGTGGGCGTGAGGCTTAATGCGACTGCGTCCGCCAGTTGGCTTTGGTCGTGTATAAAACGTGAGGCTGAGAGAGAGAGGAACATCAACTTGAAAAACAAGTAAACAATTAATCATTCATCGCTACTCTTGCGTGTTCTTCCTGCTATCCTCGCCCCTGCTCTTGCTCCGATCCCTAATTCTACTCCAATCCTATCCCGTTGCTAACAATTGGTATCCAGCTCTAGGTTTCTGGATTGTGCACAAAAAATTCTCTTGATTTCGCAAACTGTCGTGGTTGGGTTCTTCTCGAATTCGATCAATGACCTGTTGCATCGGATCCTGAGGCCCCGTCATTCCACGGTGCCGCGATCCATTGAAAACGCACGATCTGGATTCGCCGGTGACGCCACCACCACCTCCACCACCACCACCACCACCTCCGCTTCCACCCAAACCTCCAGTTCGCCTCCGCTACACCCACCACCACCAGTCCGCCATGAATCCTGACACCAAGATGCTCCTCGAGGAGTTTCAGAAGCTTGCATCGTCCACTACCAAGCAGATCGCCAACACCTAGAAGCAGATCACCGACGTCCTGACCATGATCGATCGCCGCTTCAGTGACATCCAAGCCGGCATCGATGATCGCTTTGAGGAGGCCGGGCGTGATGTGGAACAGCGCATCATTGACTCTGAGCTCCGCCAGGACGCGCGCCTGCAAACCGTGGAGAAGGTTGCAAGCGACATCTCCGGTTGGCGCTAGGAGCAGGAAGGTCTCATGGATGACCTGCGCCTTCACCTCAACAAGTTGGATCGCTTTTGGTCCCGCTCCGTCATTGAGATGGTGGCGGCATGCTTCACGAAGCCGCTGTGCTCGACAAAATTCCAAACCGAGCGGAGCTGACCAGCGACTTCGACTGGGAGCAGCACACCGCGCCCATCTCTTTGAGCTATCAGGCTGCTCGGCCAAGCGGGCAACGCGATGATACAAGCCATTGTTGGCGCTTTTTAGCGTTAGCAAAAAAGTCTACAAGCGCATGGAAGTACCGTTGTAGCCTTCACCCGGAAGTATTCATGGTATCATATTTCCACAAGGAACGGAGGTGTAAGAAGTCTCTAAACTAGTTCTTTCAGAATGATAAGATGAAGAGTAGCATGGATAAAGAGGTTCGTCTAAGGAAAGAAACCCTAAGTAAAGATAACTTTCCAACTACTTGCTTGCTTCGGGACTGACGCACCTGGGCTGCCAAGCGATATCAGCATAAGCTCTACTCCGTGTCCGGACGTGGAGGAATGCAGCTATGAGTGGATAGGGCTATCACCACCTGCCACCTACCCCTTTACCCATGCGTGCGCACAGCAAACAAAGGTAGACCCCAACCTAGACACCACGTCTATGAAGGCGACTACTACTCTAGCGTCGTACAGGAACATCCGTCTCTATCAGGAGTCCTCTACTAGAGCACCCGCCCAAAGGACGAATGACGATCCCACAAATAAGTAGCTTTATAAAAGAGACATGCTTAATGAATCAAACCAAAGTTGAACACGAACTTCTTAATTCAAGTAGCAAGACGATCGTAGAGGTACAAGTTGGAGCGAGAGCCGACAAGCCCGGCACTTCATCCACCCAGAGGTAGAACTGCTTCGACTTCGCTCTTTCTCCAGCTCTTTCCCTCTCTCACTCCCTATACTAATTTAGCTAGAAGCTAATGGAATGGATCTTGCTCTTCCTCTCTACATTGTGACCTATTTGTGTTGATGAATGAATTGAGTGGAGGGAGGAGGCCTCCTTTTATAGCTTGAGAGGAGGAGGCTCTATGCAAAAGGGGCCATCCCCACATAGAAGGACCCAAATCGACCTCAAAGGGTGGTTTGCACTTTCCATCTGCATCGATTGTAGGTAGGACCGTCCTTGAGAAATCGTCCTACGAACCGCCTGAGAAAACTGGGCCCAGGAGGGACCACCAGGGGACCGACCGCCCCCGGGGTCGACCGCCCCCTGGTGGGGCCAACTGGCCACTGCCTTCGCGTGGTCGGTTCACCTCTGGACCTGGACCTCCCTTGTGGTTATGATCGGGCCTAGGTATGCACCGAAGGTGGGCTCCTTTGCTAATTTTGGTTGCGTATTTCCTGAATTCGCATTTCGCATTTACGCTTTCCAATTGGTGTTGTGCACTTCCACTTGTTTCACCATAAATCCTGTAAAAACATAAACACTAGGGGTACAAGTGGAACTCTGTTAATAGCATATTTCTATGTGTTAAAGCATGATAGTTTCTCTCCTTTTAGGCATAAGTTGGCGGTTAAGTATGATCCGCAAGGACCGCCAACAGCCATCGGATGAATGAGCTTGGGGTTGTCACCACCCTGGTTCATTCCTCGGTCAACGGTACAATTCTCCCACCTCACCATCCCCCTGTTCTACATGGTACCGCATCTGATCTCATGCGCTTTCACAATCAGCCTCCGGACCATCCTTATGTTGTTAGCATGGTTCCGAAGCTTGATTTTCCTTGGTTCGACAGCACCGATTTGCAGTATTGGATTGCATGTGCTGAAGATTACTTTTCTATGTCGCGTGTTGAGTCTGAGCTGTGGATCTAGTGTTCTCGGATGCATTTCAAAGGTCCGGCGAAGCGTTGGGTGCAGTCAGTTTCTGACAAAGTCAAGTCCATGAGTTGGTCCAATTTTTGTTGTGCTTTACACACTCGCTTTGATCGCGATCATCATGATCTGCTGTTGCGTCAGATGAATCATATTTACCAAAATGGTTCAGTTCAGGATTATGTAGATCATTTTGTAGAGCTAGTTGACCTTCTAACTGCTTATGATACTTCCACACATCCCAGAGTTTACATCACCCGCTTCTTAGATGGTCTACAGCCTGACATTCGTGTTGTTTTACTGCTGCACAAGCCCTACACACTTGATACTACCTATTCTCTCACCTTGATATAGGAACAAGCAACTGGGACACCGGGGCGCAAGGATGGCTATCATTGGCATCAGCAAGGTGGTTTTACCCCGGAGCTCATCCCCATCATGTAGAGCGGCCGCAGGGAAATTCTCAGGCTGACAAGCTTCAAGCCAATCCAAAAGGCATTGACAAGAAGTTCGCTGATCTCAAGGCTTTTCATCGAGCATGGGGGCTTTGTGACTATTGTGGAAAGAAGTGATCACGTGATCATAAGTGTGCACAGCAGGTACCGCTTCATGTCTTGTAGGAGACTTATGCTCTATTTTGTGAAGATGCTACTATTTCATAGCCGACAACTGATGATGATACTGAAGAAGATGCTGAACAAGCTTGCAACTTTCTCACTGCTTCTACTGATGCAAACCCAGTACCTCCAACGCTTCAGTTTTTGGGTGAGTTTCAGTCTACTCCTGTCAGGATACTTCTGGATTCTGGTAGCACATTGTCCTTTGTCACCTCTAAATTGGTAGCTCAGTTATCTCTGCATTCAGTTGCTTGTGCTCCAATCATAGTCAGTGTTGCTAATGGAGAGACTGTTCAATGCTCAGCCCTTATACCTGATGCTAGTTGGTTCATTCAACAATATTCTTTTATGCATGATCTTAATATTCTAGATGTTTCACACTATGATATTATTTTGGGCATTGACTGGCTTCAACTTTTTAGTCCTATGAGGTTGATTGGAATAGAAAATGGCTGGGTATTCCTTACAAGGGTGCCACTGTGCTACTGCATGGCATTGCTGCTTCTGATGCCACTTCTTCTGATACCATATTCATTCAGTTGTCTGCATTGTCTGATACTTCTTTGCTTGTTGAGAATGAGCTGCATCTTGACATCAGTCAACTGTTATATGGGTTTCCTGAAATCACAAACACACCTACTTCTTTGCCACCTAAGAGATCTTGTGATCACAAAATTCCATTGGTGGAGGGTGCCAGACCTGTGTCAGTTCAACCTTATAGGTATCCACCAGCTCTTAAAGATGAGATTGAAGCTCATGTAGAATCCATACTGCAACAAGGAATTATCCAACCCAGTGTCTCTCCATTCAACTCTCCAATACTATTGGTGCGCAAGAAAGATGCTTCTTGACGATTCTGTGTGGATTATAGGTATTTGAATGCCTTGACTGTCAAGACTACATTTCCCATTCCTGTCTTTGATCAACTAATGGATGAGTTAGCTGGTGCCAAATGTTTATCTACTCTAGACCTGCTATCAGGGTATCATCAGATCAGACTGCATGAAGGGGAAGAACATAAAACTGCATTCTCCACTCATTTTGGTCATTATGAGTTCAGGTTGTTGCCTTTGGTCTATCAGGTACTCCAGGAACATTCCAAGGGGCTATGAATACAACTCTGAAGCCAGCTCTGAGGCAGTTTGCTATTGTCTTCTTTGATGATATCTTGATTTACAGTAAGACATTTGAAGAGCATCTGCAACATCTCAGACAGGTTTTCACACTACCTCGAAATGATCATTGGCACATCAAATTGTCCAAGTGTACTTTTGCAAAGACTGAGATTGCTTATTTGGGACATGTGATCAGTGAACAAGGTGTTGCTACTAATCCAACCAAGATTGAGGAAGTGGTGTCTTGGCCAACTCCTTCTTCAGTTAAGGAATTTAGAAGTTTGTTGGGCTTTGCTGGATTCTATAGAAGATTTGTTAAACATTATGCAGTCCTAGCTCAGCCTTTAACATCACCGTTGAAGAAACATACCATGTTTGTGTGGACTTCAGAGCATGATCAAGCTTTTGCTGCTCTAAAATAGCAGCTATGCAATGTTCCTATTCTTGCTTTGCCATATTTCTCTAAACAGTTCTGTATTGAGACTGATGCCTCCAAGTTTGGCGTTGGAGCAGTCCTGTTACAAGACAACAGACCAATTGCCTTCATAAGTAGAGCATTGGGTCCAAAGAATCAAGGCCTCTCTGCATATGAAAAAGAATATGTGGCTATTTGTATTGTTGTGGATAGTTGGAGATGTTATTTGCAGCTTAGTGAGTTTCTCATTTACACTGACCAAAAAATCTTAGTTCACCTGACCAGAGATTACACACTTAGTGGCAACAGAAGGTTTTCACCAAGTTGGGATTGCAATATCAGATCATCTACAAGCCAGGAGCTGACAATAGAATGGCTGATGCTCTGTCTCGTAGGGGGCAGTTGGAGTAATGTTCTACTGTATTTGCACCAATTCCTGTCTAGTAAGAATCAGTTAAGGATAGCTATACTAATAATCCTACTTCTCAAAACTTATTATCAAAACTGACTATCAATCCCTCAGTTGATCCTTCTTACACATTGAAACATGGTCTTCTTCACTACAAAGGAAAGATGTGGGTTGGACCTGACAAAGAATTGCAATTGAAAATCATTGAGGCATTTCATTATTCTCCAGTGGGTGGTCATTCTGGGTTCCCTGCAACTTACCAAAGGGTTAAAGCTCTCTTTGCTTGGTCAAGAATGAGATCAATGGTCTACCAATTTGTGAAGACCTGTCTAACTTGTTAGCAAGCAAAACCAGATAGATCCAAATATCTTGGTTTATTGCAGCCTTTACCCACTCCAACCATGGCTTGGCAAAGCATATCATTGGATTTTGTGGAAGGTTTACCTTCTTCTAGTGGCAAGGACTGTATCCTAGTAGTTATTGATCGATTCTCCAAATACAGTCATTTGGTTGCTCTGTCTCATCCCTTTACTGCTCTGACAGTAGCCAAGGTGTTCATGAAAGAAATCTATAAACTTCATGGAATGCCACAGTCCATCATTTCTGACAGAGACAGAGTGTTTACCAGTCAGCTTTGGTTGGAATTATTTAAGTTGGTCAAAGTATCCCTAGAAATGTCTTCAGCTTACCATCCACAGACTGATGGACAAACTGAGCGTGTTAATCCATGCATGGAGACATTCTTAAGGTGTTTTGTCAATGCAACTCCATCTAAGTGGTCTAACTGGCTGTATTTAGCTGAGTTCTGGTATAACACTTCTTGGCATAGTTCTTTGGGCTATTCTCCATTTATGTCTTGTATGGCCACCACCCACGCCACTTTGACATTTCTTCAGATGATGTTGTAAGTACTGGGTCTCTGGAAGAATGGATGCAGGATAAAGCTCTCATGAACAATCTCATCCAACAGCATCTGGGTCGAGCTCAAAAAAGGATGAAAAGTCAGGCTGACAAGAACAGATCAGAGAGGCAATTCAAGATTGATGACTGGGTTTATCTCAAGTTGCAGCCGTATGTCCAGACATCCCTTGCACCCAGAGCAAATCAAAAGCTGGCATTCAAGTTCTTTGGACCATTCCAAGTCATTCTGAGGATTGGAGCCACCGTTTACAAGCTCAAATTGCCTGATTCATCATCCATTCACCCTGTGTTCCATGTGTCTCAACTCAATGCTGCTTTGCCAGTGTCGCAGCGTTTTGCCAATTGCCATCATCACTGGATGGCCTCCAGATTCCACTGAAGATTCTTCAATAAAGAGTGGCGACTGCTAACAATGTTGTGACTCCACAGGTGCTTGTACAGTGGTCAGGTATGCATCGCTCGTTGGCTACCTGGGAAGATCGTGAAGCTCTAAAGGAAAGGTTTCCCAGGGCACCTGCTTGGGGACTAGCAGCTCCTCTTCGTGGGGGGGGGGGGTGTTAGCAACACCACCATCCAGACCAGACCAAGGGCGTGACAGGGAGCGCGACGTCAAGCAACCAGCGCGCGGTCACCAACCAGCCTGGCGCAGCGCGGCCAAGGAGCAGGCGCCAACCGAACACACGCATCAGGGGACCCGAGTGGGCGTGAGGCTTAATGCGGCTGCGTCCGCCAGTTGGCTTCGGCCGTGTATAAAACGTGAGGCCGAGAGAGAGAGAGGGGATCATCAACTTGAAAAACAAGTAAACAATTAATTCATTGCTACTCTTGCTTGTTCTTCCTGCTATCCTCGCCCCTGCTCTTGCTCCGATCCCCAATAAATTCTACTCCAATCCTATCCCGTTGCTAACAAAGAGTTGCGTCGGTTCCGTGTTGTCTCGACGCCGGCCACACTGCTCGGAGGTAGGCTGGCAGTGGTCGGCTGGCCACGGGCACTGGCCCTGTTGCGGCGCCGCAGCGTGGACACGCGACAGCTGCGGCTACGCAAGAGAGAGGCAACAGGAGTGCGCCGTGCCGGCTCTTGTGCCGCTTACCCTCCCCTTGCCGGGAGGATTAGGGAGGTGCAGGAGTCACGCCGCGATGGGGGCGAAGGTGCGGAGGAGCCCATGGTCGGGTTCGTGAGAATTCGCGAAAGCTCCAATCGACGATGAAGCGGGCGAGGGATCCAACCGATCCGCAATCGGACGGACGTAATCGCTTCTTGGCCGGATCGGACAGGCAGCGGGCTTACGGGCGACATGGCCCTATCCGTTAGCCCGCTTTTGTCGCAGAAATCCTATTAGGAAGATACATCGTCCAATGAGCCGCTGAAACGAACACTGTCCGCTGGTACAAGTCAACGAAATCAACCCATCAACCATGCATGCAAAAGCAGTGCCACACAAAGATCCTCGGTGAAGTGCTGCAGAAGTGACGCCCGTGGATGGCCGGTCCTGATCGAGGGACTCGTGGGTCAAGGTCTTCTCAGCGTTTCGGGAATCCAGGGCCCCGTGCAAAGCGTTCAGTGGTCCGGCCGTGTGCAGGCCGGTTGATGCTTCGATGCGAGTAGCTCAACTACTCGGGAAAATGCCTTGGCCATTGACTGCAAAGTCTGAAAGTCTCTTGCGGTCCATGTCCACCGACGATGCGCAGACAGAATCTGTGCCTCTCTTCCGGATGTCCTCCCGAAATATTCTGGGGGCAATTTAATGAATGAATCCCCAAATCCCCGTTGATACGGCAGGCGCGCGTGTGGAAAATTAAAAAGGCTGCAGGGATCCAACTCCATGCTGAAACTATGAGAAATTGAAAATGCATTCCTGTACAGCTGCGCGATCGAGCTCGATTCAAGTCATTGCCAGGGCTGGGAGATTCGCAGGCCAAAGGAGAATCCGAGGCCTCGTTTGGTTCGCTAAATTTGGCCATCAAATTTTAAATTCTTATTCTCCGTCACATTAAAATGTCGGTACATGTATAGAGTATTAAATATAGATAAAATTAAAAACTAATTTTATAGTTTTATTATACTTGACGAGACAAACATTTTAAACCTAATTAGTTAAAATTTAAATAATTTTTACCAAATACAAATAAAATACCTAATCGGTAAACTAAACAAGGCCCGAGACTTCATTTTGTACGCGTGCATGGCAAGGTTGCTGTGATCCCACGGACACGACCGCACGAGGGACAGCTTGCCGCATATCGTATGGCTGGCGGCTACTTGACGAGAAGATTCGTCGCGAGTCCGCCCCGGTGACCCCGTCTAGATCTCGCTGACGAGTAGGGCCAGCCAATGAAACGCCCATGCGACACCGTGACAGTTTTCTCCCGAGGAAGCTGCACGGAGCAGCAGCGAGTGGACGAATCGCGAGCGTGGGGCCCGCGGATCCGGCCCCCCGGGGCCGTGACTAGCGCGCCGGGCATGGCCACACATGCTGACAGGTGGGCCTAGAGCGACGTCCACGCGGTTCCTTCGTCCTGGCTGCTGCTGCTGCCTCCCTTCGGGCTCCCGCATTATTAAACGGCAGAGCAGCACCCCCCACCTTGCCTTGCCTCCCCACCAAGCATCTTGACGCATTTGACGCGGACGCGAGACGAAGCCGGTGGCAGCGGAATCGGAGGCGAAAAAGAGCACGGACGATTTGCCGCTGCAGCCTACACAGGCAGGAGGAAAGGAAGAGAATTCCCCGATCGTCTCGTACTCTCGTCTCGCCGGCTGGGTGTAGTGCGGGCCGGCCGGGTAGCGCGGCCGTGCGCGAGGAGCCGGATCCGGATTGCTCGCTAGCTAGTCCGGCGGCGGCGCTCGGCAGCCGAGGCGGGAGGGAGAACATAGATCGATCATCCATGGGAGTAGCGGGCCACAGCGTGCATTTCTTAGACGCGTGCTTCCTCTGCCGGAAACCGCTCGCCAGCAACCGCGACATCTTCATGTACAGGTACCGGCACGGCGGCACCGCTACTTGTTCTTGTTCCTTCCTTCTTTCGTCCTTGCTTCCTTCCGCTGTTGTTGTCGAAACGGCGTCCTCACCAGCCATACATGCATGCCGGCGAACAGAGGCGACACGGCGTTCTGCAGCGACGAGTGCAGGAGCGCGCAGATGGCGGCGGACGAAGCGGCCGAGAGGAGGAAGGCCAGTGCCAGGGCGCTGACACATGGGGCCCTGCCCTCCAGGGAAGCGGAAGCGGAAGGCCCACCACGGGAGCACGGCAAGGTCCGGGCCGGCTCTGTCCTGGCCCTATAACCAAAGTTTTCAAGGTTCTCAAGGAGGGCAATGGCAGTTTTCTTTTCTCTATCTTCTATCTACGAGACGCGCCACCGGAGGTCGTCAGTTTCGTGCACACGGGTTTGTATTTTTTTTTTTTTTGTTGAAGCCCCATTGGGGATCATCCGCTGGCGTGTTGGTTCTTGGTTGCTGCAATGTTGCTTTGCTTGGTGGCTGGTCCACAATTCATGTATACTGCACGTACGCACTACTATCCATGTATGCATTATTATTATTAGTTAGTCTACAAAATCAATAAAGATGACTAGTGCAACATTGCGTGATGTGGAGAAGCTGTATATATTGCTTTTAAGAAATGTTGATCCATCTCTATATGTACGTGTACTATGGCTATTAATGTCGCGTGTAAGGAAGTTTGGAACTACGTCACCGCGCCGGTGTCGTATGATCATTTGATGCAACGCAACCGGACAGGGCGGGGGCAGGTGGCGGCTAGCTGGAGACACCTCACACTGCGATGATCAGAGGAATACTGACCAGTGTGATGCTACTAGTGCTTATTTATATTTTGGACGTGCACTACAGTTTTGACTTCAATTTTCAATCCGTTCGATCGGCTTGTGCAAACAAATGATGACTACGTGGACCAATAATCTGAGCACTGATGAATCATGAACCGACTGCTAAAGTATTAACCAATGGGGAAAAAGGAGCAGGGCCCGCTGTTGCATTCTTGATTCTTGCATCGCATCATCAGCTGATGGTGTCGCGTCAGTGGACCGTACCTTAGCCGGTCGTGACCGCGGGAGGGACCGCCAAACGCATCGCCAGCACCCGTCCGTGCACGCCGAGTTGCCGACATGTATGGCCACATGCCCTTGGCGCGGCACAGCACGGACGCATGATTAATCCGGGTTCTTTAAAAGTCACTCCCGTTTGCTCGCACGAGAGCAATAAGAACATCGGTGGCTGTTCGGCGCAGTGACACGCGTTTTTGTTGCTTTTGCAAAAAGACCCTCCAGTTATGTGATAATCAAATATCAGTCTAATATGCACTTTGTAAACCGTGATCATGTTTGAACATTTTATGTCTTGAACCCTTATATAAATTTTATTTCAAGCGAAAGAAGAAAAAATTCGGTCGCCTCACTGTTTTCCAAATCGCCCCCTAAAAGCATCATATAAATTGATCCTGTCCCTTCAAAAAAAAAAAGAAAAAAAATCCCCTCCCCTCCCCACCCCGACATTTCTCGTCGTCTCCTCCGCCTGCCCCAGATGCGACGCGGGGCGGGGGCGCGCGCGGGCGAGCGGCGCGCCGGTGCGGGTGAGCGGCGGCGGTGCGGGCCGGCGAGGGCGGCCACGGCGGTGCGGCGCGACGCTGCGGCGCGGGCCGGGGGCCCCGCGACGCACAAGCGGGCACCGGCCAGGCGCTCCCGGACTGCCGGCGCTGGTGCGGCTCCGCGCCGGCGGCCTCCACCCTCCTCCCCTCTCTCCCTCCGTCTCGATCTGGCACTGAGCCATGGACGGGCTCGCGCCACGGCTGGGCGGCCGCGGCGTTAGGGTTGACCTCGCCGGTGGCCGCCGCCCGGGGTCGGCCTCGCCGGTGACCGCAGTCCGCTGCAGCCTCCCGGCAGTTCGCGGCCACTCGATGAAACCCTAGCTACTTGTTTCCTCACCGGCGGCGGTACGTGGTCATCTTCTTCCCCTACCCTGCTCCCTCTTCCTCTTCGCACATGCCGCAGGGGCGGTGTGGGACGAGCGCCCCCGGCTGCTCGCGTGCCTCTGCAAGTGTGCATCCTCCACCTGCACGCAGCCTTCTCCTCTCCGTCGGTGGCAGCGGGTCTGCTCGGCGGCCGAATCTGGTGGAAGGTCAACATTTTATCCTCCCCTGTCCCATGGCTCCTCCACCAGGCCCCCTCTCCTCCCTCTCTCCCTTTGCACGGTTCGTTGGGCATGGTTGCAGTTGCAGCCTAGGCTGCCTCCCCTATGGAGGAGTTGGCCCTACTGCTGCTACCTATCAAGGAGACAGAGGCCTCTGTCTCTAGCCTCTGAGTTTCGTTTTAGTTTGGCCAAGTGCCTTTTTTTGTTTTTCCATTGCTTTCTCTGGTTCGCGTTACTAAGATGGCAAAGATATATTGCTTTGGGACATAGATACATACTGCTATTGGATGCACCTGTTCATTCGTTCGTGCACAATTTTTTTCCTGTAGTGTGTGTGCTTGGTGGAAGCGACACAAATGTGTTTTTTTTGGTATAGGTGATGATGAAAATGAACTCCATATGCAAATATGGACTGATGATGTTCAAAGGCTTAAGGCATGTTCATTAACCCCTACCATTCTATGCCACTGTCGAACAAGAGCCTCTGGCCACGTCGCTCCAAATTCTCTCGGCCTATCCACATCGCTGAATTAACCATAGCCACATGTTCCATGATATGTGCTGGCACTATACCTGGTTCTTTTCTAACCATTGTTTTGTATATGTACCGGCAACATGAATTGGTAAAGATGATGCTATTTCTCGCTACATGCTGTTGTGCCTACCTATAAAAGATCAGGTGATGTCATTTGGTTTATTTCTGAGGCCTCTTTTATTCCCCATATTCTTTTAATTTTTGATTTATCCTACCCTTACAACAATCTGCTCATTCTCCTTGCTTCCGATGTTTCACAACGGTTATATTTTCTCCTGATGATGCCCCCCAAATCATGTGTGAGTTTGTTCTATGGTACTAAACTAGAGGTGGATGTCGGATTCAACCATGTGTTTAATTTGGTTCCTTTCTTGCCTTTCCCATTGTGCTTACCTATGAAAGATTAAATCATGTCGTTTTGTTCGTTTCTAACACTACTACTATTTCCTAGATTCTTCCTAATTTTCCCAAATCATGTCGTTTTGTTCGTTTTGTTCATTTATAAGACTACTCTTATTAGATTAAGTGTACTTTGGAGATGGCTGAAGCACAGAGCTATGAAAATTCTGTCCTATTTTAATGTCATATATAGTTTGTTCAGCCTACTAGCAAGAATATTTTTCCTAAGGTGTAGTGCATTTTCAAAAATGTGACCGTGAAGTGGTTAGTGTGGGTGTGACTTTGACATATATAGGAATGTGATTGGTCTAGGAAAACTCTTCCTGCATTAGTAACTTGATGAGGATTCAGGCATTCGGTGATTGTTGATATCCTTGCAGATAACGACACGTGAATAATCCATGGGGAGAATGGAAACTGAAGAAAAATTATGCCTTTAGTGTTGCTTTGTGTAGGGCTAATGGATGGGTATGGCGACTAAGAGCATGGCATGGTCTACAAGACAACGACGACAACTGGATGCTCATCGACGACGTGTAGTGGGAGTAAGTTCAAAGTTCTCGGAGTAAAAGATTTAACCAAAATTCATGTAGCCATTAGCCTTTTGGACAATATTAATTGCTTAACTGTCATCACGAAGTATATTGACTTGCTTCTTATTCTGATGCGTATATACTGATCTGTCAGTAATATACTGCTTCACATTTCTGAGTAATCTATTTGTACAATAGCACATGCTCTGCCGGACATGTCTTAGACTTTGAGTAATCCATTTGTTCATTGGCACATGCTTACTGAAATGCCTTAAAAGTTCTGAAATGACGTGTGCTACTAAAACTAAGATTCTTGCTCAGTATTTATAAATTATTTTAGGGCTGTTAGCAGTGCATTGAAGGATCACTATATGCAAATTCTTATTCGCAGAAGATTATTTTTGTACTGTACTGGGAAATGTTTGAGGTGCAAATTAAATGTGTATATGCATCCAATCCATTTGCTCAGTGTTTTAGTGACTTATCCTGATTACCATTTTGTAGTTAAAGCATATATATCAAATTTTAGGTTGTGGAAACGATGAGTTCTTGCATGGCTAAAAGGACAGAAGTGATAAGTGCAGAAGAGAGTAACAAGATTCTGCTGAATGATTGTGAATGAGACTTGAGAGAGAAGATTGTAAAATCACATATGTTTATTCGACAACCCTTTTGTATTATGCATTATATTTATATGGTTCCATCTTATTAATTGTGGTTGCAAGGTATGTATGGACATACTACAAAGTACGATTATCTGTTAGTCATTTGATATTACGTATATTATTCATACATCCTACAGCTAAAATTATTATGTCTTCAAATCATGGTAGGGCGTCCGAAGAACACCAAATGTACTTGTGCTTCGTATTGTATGATTATTTGCTCTTGTGTCATGGTATTATTGAATATACTTGTGCTTAGTATTTTAACTATGTCTACTGATAATATATTATTTTTTCTCAAATCATTGTAGGGCGGCCGAAGGGCGCCTGATGTTCTAGTCGGAGGAAAGGAGACGTCCGACCTGCCGAGAGCCCGAGACCAGCCCCATGCTTGAGCCTGATTGGTCACACACGACACGACGAGACCCCGCCGGGCGGCCGGGCGCCGGTCGGTGCCGCCGTGCCGGTGCACTGGCTCCAGCTGCTCCACTAAACAAAAGGTAGCAGAGGTAGTGGCAGGAACAGTAGCTGCAGGCGGGGCCGGCCGAGCTGGGTCACCACCGTCAGTCCGTCACCATCAATTTCGTTTGCCCTCGTTGCCTGGTACAGGTCGGAGCAAATGGACAAGCCTCCGTGACGCACCCGGCCGGGACGGGAACGGGACGGGACGGGACGTGTTGTGCCGAACACGCATGATCTCGGACTGTAGCACACCCAGTCACCCACAGTATCGGAGTATCAGCCGGGGGGGCGGAGAGAAGGGTCGCGGTATATGACAAATCGAGTCACACAGGTGCAATGACAAAATACAAATCATGGATAGTTGAATCCAAATCAGAAATCAGGGAGTTTTGATCCGTCAAGTCAGTTTGTGCATTTCTCTGCAGTTAGCATGGTACTTTTCATCAAAGTAATCAGGAGTCACACGATCGGCAAAAGATACGAGTGTTGCATTATGCATGAGTCTCTTATACATTGTTTGGCTCTTGGACGGTTGGACCCGATTGATCTATTACTTCATTGTTAAACTACTGTTGTGTCGTGCTCTAATTTTGCCTTCTCGAACTCTAAAACCAAACAACATCTTACCTTTTGAATTCTCAAAATCCTTCAAATGATCTTTCTTTGGGGATAGTATTAGTTGATGTGATTTTAAAGAACAGAAAATGTCTCTAAGATATAGAAATTCTCAAGAAAACCTAGAGTAGAATGGATATGATAAATTCAAATAAAAAATATTTAAACCTCGTAAAAATATTTAAAATTTTTTAAAAAAGGTTTAGTTCTAGGAAAATAGGAAAGTGTCCAGAACAAACTCAAATATTTAATTGATGTATGCGTATAAACATGTTTTAAAACTTTGCACGACAAAAATATGAAATACAACATACATTGATTTATAATGCTTTGTTGGTTGCATATTATGTTTTTTGTTGCTAAAAGTTTTTAAAAACATGTTTACATATCGATTAGAATGTTTTTATATATTTTTTGGAATATTTTTCACTTTTCTAGAGATAAATATATTTTTAAGCATTTAGAGATATTTTTATGAGCTCTAAATATATCTGGATTTTGTATTCCAATCTTTTTCTAAAATTTTGTTTGAAATTTTGTAAAGTCTTAAAGATTTTTTTGTGGTTTTAAAAACTTGTCAACTATTTATTGAAATTCTTCAATCAAAGACAAACGCCTTCAAAAAATCACTGCAAATCAAGAAATGGTCCATGTCTTGTCAAAGTGGTGAGAATAGATTTTTTTTCCACCTAATTTCGGCTTCATGTTAACGACGAACAGATCATGCACCTTCATGGTAATGGGCTGGGTGGACCTCAGCTTCATGTCAAGGCCGAACAGATCACATGATACATGGCCCCTTTATTGTAAATGGGAAGGTGGACCTCATATCTTAAGCCCATTCATAAGAAGCTCTCGTCTGAATGTCATGAAGTGTGAAGGATAAACTGTGCTGAAATTTAGTTTACAAAGCTTAAAAAATATGTTCTATGACACCACCTTTTATATTTTAGAATACCATATATTGCAGGGCCATGTCTTAAACACACTGTCGCTTATATGTGTATAAATCTTATAGTTATATAAATAAATACAAAAACATGTGAAATAGAATTAGAATAGCATCATTGTGGGCCATGATGATTACAGGGCCAGCGGGGCGTTGTCCGTTGTTGGACAATGCGTCCATGTAGAGCCCATTCTTAAAACAAGTGCACGAAGAGGCCCGGTACTCCATCAGTCTCCAGTAATAAGAAAAACAAAAGCCACAACGCCAGATGCTTCTTTTTCGCATAAGGATGCAGAGTCGAGGAACGCTGACCGCACGGCAGCGAAGCGCCGACGGTATCCTCTTCTCCAGTCCACGCGCCAGGCCACCAGGCACCAGCTTAGGGCGTGTTCGGTTGCCCGCATAAGGACATACATGCATCTGCGGATGCAACCCAACGATGTTTGGTTGCATGTTCTTCCCCCTCCAGCCAGGCCAGCGTCATGCAAAATCCCCTCTCCGGCCTGACTCGTAAAGAATGGTCAAATCCTCTGTTCCTCTCCGGCCAGGCTCGCGGCGTGCTCCTGCCTGGCTCCCTCCGTGCGCGCGGAGATGGCGCGAAAACCCTAGGGTCACCGCCCTCGTTCCCGCCTTTCACCTCCCTATATATCCTCCTTCCCGCCTCTTTCCTCTCTTCTCGTCGCTCTGTCTGCGCCGCCGGTGGGTGCTCTTACCCCTTCCCCCTCTTGTTCTTGTTCGATTCTTGTTCGATTCTTGGCATGATGATGCTTCCCCTCTCTAATTCTTGTTCGATTCTTGCAGGTGTTGTGGATTTGACGCCTCTCTAATCAGCAAGTGAGTTCTCTCCCCATTTCTTTCTCTTTTTCTTCCACCGATTTGCAAACCCTAGGTCCGATTTCTTCTTGATCTGGATGCAGGCACGCCTGATCTGGATTTCTGAGTGTGGATTTGTGTTCTTTTATTGGTTTTTCTTTTCCTATACATGTAAATATCCTAACTTGTGTATGCCATCCTATTTTTTTGTTTGTTCTTGCAGATCTGAGCTCTCTGACGTGCTCGCGGGCTTTTGCTGGTGATCCTGCTTGTTGACGTGGGTATTTCGTGCATCTTTCCCCCCATCCTTTCTCCTTCATTCTATAGGTTGCGGTAGTTGATTGTGCGGTTCTTTGATTGACTGGATATGAGCCAGAGGTTTCGATGATGATGACGATGGATCTTTACTGAGCTGTTGCCCTTGCGTGTGATGATGATTTATGTTTAACTGAGCTATTGCCATTGCCTGTGATGACCGTGGATATTTTTTAGGAGCTATTTCCCATGCCTGTGATGATGTTTTTTCTGAGTTTTTGCCCTTTGCTGTTATTTGATTGGTGGTAGTAACAATGGTCTTAAAATGTTGTATTTTTTTAGATGGACTTGCAAGAGAAGCGACGCTTTCTTATTGCTCGTGCTCGTGCTCTTATCACTGCTATGTATGCAATGGTCATGGCTAGGATTAGATTGCTTGAGTCTCAGCGGCCTCAGATATGTTATGGTCCAATGACCATTAGGGACGAGGAGCGGCAAAGGAACCTGACCTTAATGTACAACTACAAGAGTGTGTGAACATGCTTAGAATGAGAAGGGCGCCCTTTTTCAGTTTGTGCAACTTGCTTAAGGACAGAAAACTACTTGCTAACAACCTAAATTCATGTGTTGAAGAGCAAGTTGTAATGTTTTTTACATATTGTTGGTCATAACCAACGTTTTAGAGTAGTCAAGCAAACATGGAGAAGGTCTATAGAGATAGTGCACCGTTATTTCAAAGATGTGTTGTATGTTGTTGGTAAGTTGAGACAAGAAATGATTACGCCAAGCAATGAGACCCCATTAAAGATTAGCAACAGCCATAGATGGTATCCTTACTTTAAGGTAAACAACTTGTCTTGTAGGTGCTAGGATGTTGGTGCTTTGCCTCATGTTAATTTACTACTCATGGATCGGTGTCATGTAGGATTGTGTAGCGGACATGGATGGTACTCATGTGTATGCCAAGGTTCCAGCCAGGATGTAAGCTGCATTTAAGGGTAGAAAGAATGCCCCCACACAAAATGTCTTCGCTGCAGTTAGCTTTGACTTGAAATTCACATATGTCCTGGCTGGTTGGGAGGGTTCAGCTCATGATGCTACAATTCTTGCTGATACATTACAGAGAGAGGATGGGTTAAGGGTTGAACCAGGTAACAAAATGAATTGTTAACATAAAAAATACATGTAAATTCAACTAATGATTTAGCTAATTGACTTACAATATTTGTTTTAGGCAAGTTCCATTTAGTAGATGCTGGATATGCTTGTCGGCCTGAATTTCTTCCTCCATATCGAGGAGTTAGGTACCATCTAAAGGAATATGGGAATAGGAACTACCCAACCAACCCCAAAGAGCTGTTTAATTTGAGGCACTGCAGCTTGAGAGTGACTGTAGAAAGGGCATTTGGTTCTTTGAAGGGACGTTTTCGTATCATTGACACCAACAAACCATTCCATAGATTCAGGACACAGGTCAAGCTAGTGATTGCATGTTGTATATTGCATAACTAGATTTTAAGTTTTGGGGTTGATGAGGTTGTTCCTGAAGAGTTTTCTTAGGTCCCAAATGCTACCAACAGTCAACCTCATCCTGCTCATATGGATGATAATGCTGCATGGGCTACACAGAGGGATGAACGGGCTAACCACATGTGGGCAAATAGGGGTCTTTCTAGGATTTGAGCATCTCTTGTGAGATTTATTTTTGTATCATCCAGAGGTTGTGTAACTTAATCTATTTCTGAACACTTGTGCTGGTGTTATTTGAGAACAATTGGTATGATGTCATTTCTGGACAATTTGTATCAATGATGTTGCTTTTTCTTTGATACTACACTAGTTCTGAGGCAATGTCAATAGCAATAATGTTGCTTTTTCTTTGATACTACACTAGTTCTGAGGCAATGGCAATAGCAATAATGTTGCTTTTTCTTTGATACTACACTTGTTCTAAGGCAATTGTTGCTTTTTCTTTGATACTACACTTGTTCTAAGGCAATGGCAATAGCAATGATGTTGCTTTTTCTTTGACACTACACTTGTTCTGAGGCAATGGCAATAGCAATGATGTTATTTATTCAATGGTACTACACTTGTTCTAAGGCAATGACAACAACTTGATTGACCTTTAAAAATGAATTTGAGCCTAACAATGCTATCCTCATACAAGTTTGTGAAGATTGTAGTGTTGGGTCTTCTTTTATTTCCAAAGGTCCAGTTTTTGTAGCCAATGATGCCATTTTTCTCTAAAGCTTGACTTCTTATGCTTTGGGCATGTGCAATGATGAATTATTAGCTGTTGTGCTTCATTTCTGCTGAGGCTTTGGGCATGTGCAATGATGTTATTTTTTCTGTTATACTACACATGTGCTGAGGCAATGGACATGTGAAATGATGTTATTTATTTTGTTATACTACACTTGTGCTGAGGCAATGGGCATGTTCAATGAAGTTATTTTTTATGTGATACTACACTTGTGCTGAGGCAATGTACATGTGCACTGATGAATTAGGCTATGGCTGATGAAAGGATGGCTGCTGATGAGGAAATCTTTCCTGGGCTAGATGGTGGCTATGTGGCTGAGGGTGACAATGTGGTTCCTGTGGCTGGACTGATGGGGATGGGGCTGATGGTGAAGGTCTCTTAACAGCAACTCAGGCCCTTGCTCAGTAGAGGATCACTCTAAGGTGGACGGAGCCCATTCCTGCCTTCATTCTTAGGCAGGTGTGCCTACTCATTAGCACTGGTGTCAGGACTGACAAGGGCTTCAAAGAGGCGCACCTCAAGAAGATTGCAAAGGCCCTGAAAGAGTTCTGTGGTCAGGAGGTCACTAGTACCCAGGTATACAACCACATGAGGAAGTGGAGGCAGAGGTGGGTGAAGCTGTCCAAGCTCAGGGACCTCAGTGGAGCTCAGTGGGATGAGGATAACCGCATGATTGTTCTGGAGGAGGAGCACTACAATGGTCACACCAAGGTAAAAACTATCATGCTACTTGTTGATGTTTTCTTCATTAGTTAATGTCCTAGCTGCTCTTGTCCAGTAGTGATTTACTTGTTCTTGTTGTTTTTCAGGATCACCCCAATGATGCTCCCTTCCTCAACAAGCCCATACAACACTACAAGTAGATGATGATCATCTTTGCCAATGGTCAGGCCACTGGAAGGTGGGCTATGGGCTCTAATGAGCCACTTGGCACACCATCAGATGTGGTTGAGAGCTCACTCAAGACTGAGGCTACTGAGATCTTGGCTAGTGGCAAGACTGAGCCTATTGAGCCTACCAAGAGTGAGGGTGTAGTTGGGAATAAGAGGAAAAGGTCCCTGCTCTCAGAAGATGATGTGGTTTTGTTCAGTGGCATGTCAAAGGCAGTCAAGGATGTTGCTGCTGCTATTAGGTCCACTAAGATTGAGGATTGCCACCTAGAGCTGTATGGGTCATCATGTTCATTCCAGGCTTCACTGAAGGACTCATGTCTGCCTATGGTCACCTGCTGGACAACAAGGCTCTTAGCACATCATTTGTGCAGTGGTCTGACAATCACAAGGTGCCGTGGCTCAGGGGCCATTTGGCCGAGCACTACTACCTGTGAGGACCCTTGTCAGCTTGGCAGCTTGAGGTTGATCCTTTTATGAAGTTCTGGTGGATGTTTATGGTGTGCATTGGAGGCTGCTTTTGTGCCTAACTAACTACAACTTGATGGTTGTGTAGTGGGCTGACCTACTCTTTTGTATAATTCATCTGCATGCTTTACTTACTAACACTAATATATAGTTAGTGTCTAAGATAACCTAGTCTCTGCTCCCTAGATCAACCTAGCTGGTGGAGTCATTTGAAACTTGTGGCAATCTGACCTTCTGTGTCCATTGTCAGTGATGTGAACCTTATTTGGGCACTTGCATGTGCTGTTATTTGATTCTGAGGACTTGTTCATTGCATGTGATGCTTGTTCTTGCAACTGAGCACATGTCCATTGCCTGTGATGCTTGTTCTTGCAGCTGAGCACATGTCCATTGCCTGTGATGCTATCTTCTTTAATCTGAGCAGATGTCCATTGCCTATGATGCTATTTTATTTAAACTGAGCACATGTCCATTGCCTGTGATGCCTTTTTATATAGGGATGACATGATATGTTGTTCATTATGAAAGGGAGCCTGGTGTGTACTTTACTTGGGCACAAGCACATGAACAAGTGCATGGATTCCCTGACAATTGCTAAAAGAAGTACAACACTGAAGTTGAGGCTATGCATGCATTCTATGGTCCTGGACACCCTTTGATTGAACCTGTGCATCCACCTCTGCTTGAACCACTTCATCAACCTTTGATTCAAGATGAAGAAGTTCACCATTTTCCTGCATGTTTGATTTCAGTAGTGGTGTTAATCATCTTAGTTATGGCTGTGATGATTAGTTATCTTATTTATAGGTTGCTATAATCTGAGCACATGCTCATTAGCTTATAACCTCATTTGGTTTTCTAAAACTCATTTCGTTTGGGTTGTAACAAAGTTGGATTTGGTTGGTGGTAATCATACCACTGCAACAAAGTGGTGAGTGCACCAGCGTGTATATAGGTAATCAAACATGATGCCTGCGTCTACACCATTTGAATCTCATACAAGGGAAGAGAACAAACAACATTTCTATCTAAATAAGTTGCTGGAAGCCAGACAACTAAACAACCTTTTCTACATGCACTCAGCCTAGATAAAAATGGTCTGACCGGCGAGATGCAGCCTGACTGAGTTCATGCCTCAACCAAACACGGCCTTACCCTCGCCTCCCCACCGTTAGTGCCGCGGTCCACCCAGCATCGGCGGATTTCATCAAGTTCCCGCGGCCGCCTTCCCAGCGTCGCCGCCTTCCTCCTAGTCCCCTGAATGCGTCGTGGGTGTGGCGACGGTGGTGCTGCTGGCTGAGCTCCTCGTCGTCGTAGGAGTTCTTTGGCACGAGGAGGGCGGCGACGATGCAGCTGCTAATCAAGGTACAAAGTTATCATTTTATAAGGAAAGATTGGATTGTTGGGATTTCATATCTGAATCTGGAGCGGTAGTGGGGAGCGCAGGAGGTGGAGCCGCAAGGACGCACTAACGTGTGGATGTGAAGGATGACGTGGCGCTCTGAGATTTCAGAAAAATAAACAAATAAATAAACGGGAGCACATCAGAATAGCGCATAGCAAAAAGCCCCTGCAAAACCCTACCTCCTCCCATCTCGCGCATCTGACGAGAAGACTGGTATGCTCGCCGCCGCCTGGAGGCTGTCGCAGCGCGCCGTCACATCTCCTCTCCTAGGCATCGGGCGATCCCAAATCCGAAACCCTTTTTCCACCATGGCGTCTCTCTCGCCGGCAGCCGCCTCGCCGAAGAGGCTGAGGGTCTACACGACCGCCGCCGCCGACGGCGACGGAGCGGGGAGAGGCAAGCGCGTGGGGACTCACAACGGCAGCTTCCACTGCGACGAGGCGCTCGGCTGCTTCCTCATCCGCCTCACCTCCCAGTTCGCCGGCGCCGACGTCGTCCGCACCCGCGACTCTCAGGTGCGTTTCTCAGGTGCTCCACCAGTTTCATGTATTTCCGGTGAGGATTGCCTGGGTCCTGGGGCGAGTACGTCCCTTGCGGCCGTACCCACTGGCCTCTGCGCAGCCGCCAGCAAGGGGGAGGCAGCAGGCCCGGAGCCTGGGACCGAGAGGGAGAAGCAGGGGGCAGCCGGGTAGGGGCAGGGAGACTCCGCGCGCAGCAGAGGAGAGCGCGACTGCGCGAAGCCCCGAGCCACCGGCGGCGCCGGGATTGGGGCGACACGCCGCTGTTGCCGCACACGCGAGAAACCGAGAGTCACGGGGGGCTGGACCTCTTACACTTCTAATTCTTAGAAAGTTATTTGGTCTAGATTGAATAACCCTGGATCCATCACCATTTCATCTATCACAAGTCATAAGCTAATAATTAGTATAGCACGAGTTATGGATTGATTCCACCAAATTTCATGCAATGAACTCATGATGTAGATGCACCACCTCATCTAGGATGGGGTGATTCCTTGGACCAAACACCCCCTTAGATTTCACTCTGCTATTTACAAGGTTTGGATTGTAAACCTGGTGAATCTGTGTGCTTCATCCTATCATCTGGGACATAATTTGAGCTGTCTATATACGCTAAATGGGTCAATTGGTAACACACTGTTGAATTGCCTTCATACACACTGTTGAATTGCCTTCATACACTGTTGAATTGCCTTCATACACATGGTAAATAATCCATCTGTTCATTATCTTAAGTCTTTGTAGGTATATAAGTGCAATAATGGGGCTGCATCCTGCTATTTCACTCACATGTTTGCCTCCATTTCTTTAATTTCCTATAGATCCTTGATACATTGGATGCTGTTCTTGATGTTGGGAGTGTCTATGATCCCAGCCGACATCGCTATGATCATCACCAGAAGGGCTTTAATGAGGTTTTTGGATATGGGTTCAACACAAAACTTAGCAGTGCTGGACTTGTCTACAAGGTACTTCCCATGGATAATGCTGATTTTGAATTTCTTTCTGAAAAGTTCCATTGCCCTCAGCAATAACACAATCATCCGAAAAGTAAGTTTTTTGTTATGAAGTTCGGTGACACCTGGGTTTTCAACTTTTATTTTGTATGTATAGCATTGCTTATGTGCTAAGTTATTGAGGCTTACAGGTTGCACAGGATATTGTTATTAGTATTCTTTTTTGACCGATTGTTATTAGTATTGACAGAAATAGAATACTTATAGTCTAAACTTGTCCTAATTGTGCAGCATTTTGGTAAGGAGATAATTGCTAAGGAGCTTGGGGTTAATGAGGATCATGAAGATGTTCACCGCCTGTATCTTGCGATATATAAAAGCTTTGTTGAGGTATCATGGTCTAAGTTATTCCTTGTTCTGTCTTTGTAATTTGTTTAATAATAAAAAAATTGGTGACTGTCATCAACTCCCAAGCTTTTGTCTTACAGTTCTAGAACTGTTTATCTGGCATTGGCTAATGGGAAATTTTATGGTAGCCAAAAATCGTTGTGATTTGCTTTCCTTTCCAAACTTAAAAACTTCTGTAATTTTGTTGCCTTGGTAATGAAATTCAGGTTACCGTTGTGGAAAAAAAAACAGTTGCTTGTTGAGGCTTTAGAATATGTTTTCACCCACCTTCTATATTGATTCTTTTGATTGGATCTTATGAATGGAGGAAATATCAGCAGCTAATGTATGTTTTCTCATTGTTGGGAAATTATGGGCTTAGTAATTGATTTTTCAGGGATTCAATGTAAACATGCATCATCTGTTTATGCACATATGGCTATTGAAGTCCCACTTAGAATAAACTTTTTTAGCTTATTCAGGTGATGAGATTTATCCACTTCTTTAGTCCAAAAGGAAGTGTTAATGAACCTGTTATATGATGTTAGTTGCCTTCTTCGATTGTCATTTTAACTAGCTTCAATCCCTCAACCATCTTTTGACTTCGAACTTGTTTGAGACACTTCTAATACTGTTTTTCTCTTCCATCTTTACGAGTTCGTACAGTTTTTCTTCGATGTGCTAAAGTACCAAACACCTTGGTCATGTCACAGGCACTTGATGCGATCGACAATGGAATCAATCAATATGACACAGATCAACCGCCAAAGTATGTGAACAATACACACTTGTCTTCACGCGTTGGACGCCTTAATCCAGACTGGACTGATCTAGACCAGTCACTTGAGAAGGAGAATGCAGCATTTCAACAGGCAATGATACTAGCTGGAAGTGAATTTATGGAGGTATTTGGCATTTTTTGACTAAAGCTCACTGTCATGTTGTGTTAAGTTCGTTCACTGCATAGGAACTAGTAGGTTATGTGTTTGCTCTAGCTCCTCTTTTTATATGACAATATTATCTATCTGGTTATATGTCAATACAATAAAAGTGGCTTAGTAGATTATGTGTTATGTTTGCTATCGCTCATTTACTCGTTTTTTTATATGCCAATATTATCTGTTTGGGTAGACTATGTGTTGCGATATATCACTTTTCTTTTGTTATGACAATATTATCCATCTTCATTGCCAGAGTGTTCGCTTCCATGTTAAATCATGGTTACCGGCAAGGTCTATTGTCCTGGAGTGTTTGCTATCAAGAGGAAATATTGATCCAAGTGGAGAAATCATGGTTTTGGATAGATTTTGCCCGGTAAAGTCTTGATCTTTTTTTTTGTCATATCAAACTGAATCTCACCAATATCCACAAGTGGATTTTTCTGCTTGGTTTCTAAATTTAAAAGAAGCCATAAATATTATGCTTGTCTGGTTGTTTTATTTTACTATCTTTCATGTGCATGATATTTTGTGATATCTACCTGTGATCATGTGGTCCTGCTCTTGTTGTAAAAAGAGACATTTGAAAATTGTTGCACCCCTCAAAGGGAAAAATACATGGTTTGTGCTTTAGGTACCATCTTCAAACTTGGGCTGACCTATGTTTGGTGATTTTAGCAAGCTATTTAATTTAGTCATAATATCTTTGTACATGCTTGTCAAAGTGCTTTGATCAACTGCCATATCGATCATGTAAGCTGACCATTTATCCTATAACAGTGGAAACTTCATATATTTGAGCTTGAAGAGGAGCTGAAGACTGATCCTCTGACCAAGTATGTGCTGTATCAGGTAAGAGTCTTCCCTTCTCAGACCAATTCAGCATGAATTTCATGATGCTCCTTAGTTTTGCTTGCTATTCAAAGACAAACATGACGCAATTTGTTGCAGTCTGCGCTGTAACCCTGAAATGATTGTTTCCCAGCTACTAAAGGAAAGCAGGCTTTTGTATACTTACTTTTTTACTGGTTGCCGACGTGTACACTCATTTTTACTGGTAGCTGATTACTCTTATTTGAGTTTACATATTTTTTACTTGTTGCTGAGTTCCCCAACATTTTGTATTCTCTGATCTAATAGCTCCATATTCAATCTCATAAGCTAGGTAACAACTCCTTTGTTATGTCCGAACTGATGAATTTTAAATGCTTCCATAAATATTTTAGCCTTGTTATTTACGTTTTCTTTTTAAAACCCATCATTGCTACATGTATTTGATTTTCACTGCTTAATTGCAGGATGAGAGGAGCAAGAGTTGGCGAGTCCAAGCAGTTGCAGTTGCTCCTGACAGGTTTGAGAGCAGAAAGGCTCTGCCAGAGAAGTGGAGGGGCATGAGAGACGACGATCTTTCTGCAGAAACCGGCATTCCTGGTTGTGTGTTTGTCCATATGAGTGGCTTTATTGGGGGCAACAAGACCTACGAGGGGGCATTGGAAATGGCAAGAGCTGCTCTGAAATGCTGATTCAACGAAAGCATCTACACCATTGTCTCAGTAAAACACATCAGCAATACAGGATGCAATTGCGCCTTCGTCCATGTTGACTCTCGTAGCTGACATTGATTCTTACATTGATGTATGTCATCCTAATCTTGCAGAAGTGGTCGAATTTATCCTTTTTTTCCTTGAAATCTGGTAGTGCTTAGAATGTGACAATTTATTATCAGAAAAATGATAGAACTTATTATTACTCCCCTGGCAACCCATCCATATCTCAAGCATGTTTTCCTTTTGTGGCCTGGCATTTTGGCACATTCATCATGGTTTAGTGTGCGCATTGACAGAAGAAAATGAATGGAAACAAGGCTTGTGGCGATCAAGTTGATTTGCCCTAAACGACTGTACTTGAATTATAATTTCAGAGTTGGATGTAAACATGATATTCAACTTACATGAATTGTAGGTGAGACACTATACATGTAGTATAGCAACACTATGCACGAGCTATGCAAATTAACAGGTCATACAAGCGCTGAACAATGTGCTGAT
This sequence comes from Bothriochloa decipiens, assembly GCA_023333625.1. NCBI lineage: Eukaryota > Viridiplantae > Streptophyta > Magnoliopsida > Poales > Poaceae > Bothriochloa > Bothriochloa decipiens. The sequence goes on from CM041637.1 coordinate 11,511,939, forward strand.
GATCAGGGCTATGCAAATTAACAGGTCATACAGGCGCTGAACAATGTGCTGATGATCAGGGCTACAGGGCAGCACATGTTCAGGCCTTAACTCGTTTGGCATCTGCACAGGCTTTCTCCAGATCCCCAAGGAAGAAAAGGATCCGGTTGGATATCTGCCGGTGCTCGTCCCCAGCGTCCTGCTGCGGCGTGTTCTTGCCGCAGTCACCATCCGTGTCCTGGCGGGAGCCCAGGTACCTCTGGATTTCGCCCTGGTAGATCAGGTAGTAGTCCTTCCCTTCCCTGATGATCCTGACACCCCTGAGAAGAAAGCGGCTCGGTCACACTCACAGGCCAAACAAAGGAGACGACGGCTCAACTGTTGTTGCTCGACAGCAGTAGCTCAAGCTGCTGATGGCAATTGCCAATTGGCAGCATCAGAAGCAGTGGAACAGATGGCTGAGTGGCTTACAGTCCGTATCGGTCGCACCGGTCCTGCACGACGAAGACGTCCTTCCAAGACTTGTCGCCCTCCGGCGCGTAGAACGCTGCGGCGTCCGCTCCCCACCTGTCGTTGAACAGCTTGCGCCACAGTCCGTCGTCGGAGGCCAACGCACACCATTTCCTGCAAACTGAGCCAGGAGCAGCGTCGTCGCAGTTATTGGTATGCGTAACTCACCAAAACGAGAGATCGCACCGTTTCTAGACTTTTAGTGCTTGATGCTATCTGCTGGTAATATGAACAGCTATGACTCGATGCGAACGCCTGAAACCGTTTTCAGGCTTCAGCAGCATGTAGGAGAAAATGATAGACAACTGGTCCTAAAGGCTTGGAAGAAGTCTACAGAGATACACAATCAAAATCTGAATTGCCAATGGAAACCAAATACCACGGTTTGTTTTGGGGCCGTATTAAATTGGACGTTAAGAATTCAGACCACGGGAGGTTCAGAATTACAGAGAAACTGAAATTGCTTTCGAAAAATAATAAAAAAGACAGCAATTGCAATACTCGTGCTTCCAATTCCACATTGGGATGCGACGGTTTTGAGGAGGCGCCGAACCTTGGGGAGCAGAGGCGAGGGCCTGATGATCCAGGAGGTGGAAGATCTTGAGGCACAGCTCCCTAGGCAACCCATCCATGTCTGAATTCTCCTCGAGGCTTCTCGGTCCTGAATTCTCGCAATCACCAAGAAGCTCTGGCTGAGACTCGAAAGCCCTGTTTCTCTTCTACCGTGCGACTGCTCCTCGGCCTTCCAGATCCGGAGCTGCAGGCGAAGAGCTTGAGCCTCTAGGGACGAGGGGTGGACGACGAGTGGAGAGGTGAGGTGAGGATGAGAACATGCGGGAAGGAGAAGCAAGCAAAGGTCGTTGGACCCCGCCGGTAGTTAGATGCAGACAACAGCTTGGCGCTTGCGGTCCCTTTGGCCTTTGCGGCTTTGTCTCTCTACTACACCAGCGTGTCCCTGAGAGTAACGTGGACAACGTTCGCTGCTGCCTGCTGACACGTCGGTCCCGAGGCAGTCCAGCGGCGCATGGCCGGACGGTCAGAGACAGAAAGGGGGGTGCGTGCGCAACTCGCAATTCGCAAGACGGCAGTGCTGGATTGACACCTCGCACCACCTGGCATTGTCCCGTCTCACGTGCGTCCCGGGCATTACGCTTCTGTGCTCCAAGACCCAAGGAAGGCTGGTCTGGCTTCCGCCTTCCGGTTGTACTTTAAGAATAAGAATAGCTCCAGAGAGGGCCTTGCGGAGGACACAACGCTTGGGTCATCAGCCTGAACACGATTACATACTACTATGGCTAAACCGAGAGCGTCTTTACCATTGAGGTAAGCTGTTTGCAAAAACTTGCCAGCACGCTTTTATTGATCTGCTAGACGGATAAAGACTGGGTTTTGTGTTGAACACATAGCACGATGGGCCTTATGAGTTCCGTGGAAGGAATGGACTTGTGATTTGATCAAATTTAAGATTCCTCTTCGTTTTGGAGGCCATTAACTATATGCTAGCATAAACAACTCCTGAAGACATATGAAAGGATCACCGAGGGTTGTTCATTCAAACTAATTTTGACGCATTGTTATCTTGCAAAATAAATATTTGTAGGGGTATTAAAAATTTTCTGCTATGTGTGTGTGGGTGGGGGTGGGTGCACGGACCCCTTGGCCCTTGGTTCCGCCGGTGTCGGCGGGGTGGAGAGTTGCGACGACAGCGTTGGGAGAGGGAGAGCTGCAATGACGGTGGTGGGCGAGAGAGCTGCGATGACGGTGGTGGGGACTCGTGCACTGCTGGTGACGACGGGATGGCCATCCCTGCAATGCTGCCGGGGACGATGCTGGGAGGAAGAGTGAGCTCGGCAACGTTGACGGTGGCCATCCCTGCACTAGGCTGACGACGACGCTGGGAGGAGTGGCAGGCGAGACGAAAGTTGTTGTTGTCGTCGCAGGTGAAAGGGAAGGAGTAGGAGCAAGTGAGACGAAAGTTGCTGTCATAGGTGAACAAGGAGGACGGGAAGGAGGGTTACGTTGTTCCATCATGAGAAGCTTCTTTGCATTCCTCTGCTCTGTCTTTCGCTGTATGTGAGAGCTTCCAGCTTTGTCTACACACCGAGTATACATGTCGCAATCAAACCGAACGTGGAGGAGGTCATCTACCGTGTCATCTAGCAGGTTGTGCAATTAATAAAACTTTACAGAATTAGGTCGTGAAGAAATACGGCTCATGGGTAATATTGCAAGTATTTGGAATGCATCGTTTTGTTATGAGCTGTGTATTTGTCCATAGACAATGTATAAAACTGATGTTTGGTAAGTATGTAACTGATGCCATGTATTCTTGGTTGCTGAGAATTACAATAGCTTACCGTTGACTGCCCTTTTTGAAATTTGGCTCAAAGGATATGAATATATAGATTATGGGCACCATGGCTTTTTCATCTCATCTGAAAACTATACCAAAACAAAAAGGACATCACATCCAAAACGGAAAACGAACCATGCCCATATGTGTTGAAGTTGATTAGTATGTAACTTAGTTTAAATACCCTCTAATCTACTTCGACGCATGTGGATTAAAAAAAAATACACTTGTATCAAACTAGGCTGAAGTATGGTCAGCCGAGGATCGAGCCAGGAGTGAGGAAAAAAACGCAAAACTGGAATTGCAACATGCTCAAATGCTGGATGTGAGTTCAGGTTTATGTGCCAAACTCGATTATGTGATCTATGCTCAAATGCTGGATGTGAGTTCAGGTTTATGTGCCAAACCCGATTACGTGGTCTTACGGTATGCCCGATGGAGGCTTTGCTTCCGCGTTCCGGTTGTACTTTACGTGTTCGTAGTTAGTTTACGAACAATCACGCGACGGTTACACTGAACTCTCTCGGTCACGGGTTCTCAGAGACAGCATCTCATCGTCTTTAAGCCGAGGCCTCAGCGTCGGGCCGTCGGCGACAGCCCCAGCCCGCGGCCGCCGACGCACGCCTGCAATGGCGAGGCCGTCGCGGGGAACCCCGACCCATTCCTCCGTCGCATCCCCGAGCGGCTTCGGGGGACACTCGCCGCAGCCGCCTTCGCGCACGTCGGCGGCGTTACGGCGAGCGGCGGCGGCGCTCCTCCTCGCGGCCGCAGTGGCGCTGCCCTGCGCCGTGCTGTACCGCGCCGCCGTGGAGACAACGAAGCCCATCTATGTCCCGCGTGTGCACGGGCCCTTATTGCCTGCGCCGCCGCTTCCTCCGGTTCAGGTTCCCCAGGATGACGGCGACTTCGATCCGTTCTCCGCCGACGATCTGGTGGGTTCCCTTTAAGATCATGCAACGATTGCTGATATGTTAATATACTTGAGATCTGTTGCCTTGTTGGACAGACTAGTCGTTTTTTATGATACTTGATTTTCTAAGCCTACTTCTAAGCTGTAGACCCCTTACTCCGAGTACAATAAACAAGTACCAATGGCTTGTCTTGTGCTATGTTGTCAAATAAAATACATGAGTGTATTTCTGGTGCACACCTGTGCATGATCTCTTATGCTCTGAACCTGGTATAGTTGTGTTTGGGTGAGTTCCCTTTAAGATCATTCAACGATTGGTGATATGTTAATATATTTGAATTTTATTGCCTTGTTGGACAAACTGGTCATTTTTTGTGATACTCGATTTTCTAAGGCTACTTCTGAGTTGTAGACCCCCCTTAAACAAGCAATGGCTTGTCTTGTGCTATGTTGTCAGATAAAATACATGAGTGCATTTCTAGCGCACACTTGCGCATGATCTCTTACGCAAAATAAGATCCTTTTGTTATGTCAGAGATAAACCTGACTTGGTTGTTACTTTTATGCTCCAGTCAAGCAGTTACTCCCAATTTTCGTCTCCTAATTAATATGATATCTGCAGCTTCAGTCATGAGGCAGAGCTTGTAACTTGGTATCTCAATCAACATATTTGTTGTTGTAGGACAGCGAAGATCTCAGACTAGAACTGGTTCTGCAGGAGGCTTCCATGGACAATAAGACCATAATATTGACGACCCTGAATGCTGCATGGGCTTCGCCGGGCTCAGTGATAAATCTTTTCATTGATAGTTTTCGGCGTGGTGTTGGTACTAGTTCACTCTTGAGGCATCTTGTTATAGTAGCATTTGATTTGAAGGCGTATCAACAATGTGTCAAGATCCATCCCTACTGCTTTGCTCTTCCAACCAAGGATGTGGATTTTTCTCAAGAGAAGAGGTTTCAGACAACTGGGTATCTGGAAATGATGTGGAGAAGGCTGGATTTCTTGCGGCTAGTGCTTGAAAAAGGTTACAGCTTTGTTTTCTCGGTAAATTTATACCTTTACAGCCCTCCTGTTCTAATGCGTTAATTTTGAGCTTTTGAATTATTCAGTGTGAGTTTCTTATTGGTAGTTTTATCTGATATAAACTACTGCTTCCCCCCTGTATTTCAGGATGCTGATATCATGTGGTTCCGCAATCCATTTCCCCTCTTTTATAGTGATGGAGACTTTCAGATTGCATGTGATCACTACGTAGGGAATGCGACGGACTTGAGGAACATAGCCAATGGAGGATTCAACTATGTGAAGTCAAACGATCAAAGTATAGAGTTCTACAAGTTTTGGTATTCTTCCCGATTTAGATATCCTGGATACCATGATCAGGATGTATTTAATTTTATAAAGCATGATCCTTACACCACAGACATTGGTCTGACAATTAAGTTCTTAAGTACTACATACTTCGGTGGCATATGTGAGCCAAGCAGAGATTTGAACAAGGTTTGCACCATGCATGCAAACTGTTGTATTGGACTGCAGAGCAAAATTCATGACCTAAGAATCTTGATGGAAGACTGGAGTAACTATATGTCGATGCCACCAAGCTTAAAACAACTCAGGGCATTGTCATGGAGGGTACCACAAAATTGTAGGTATGATGCCTCTGTGGATTTGAGTGTGAATACTTTTTAAAGATCCGCTGTACCCTGGCTTATATTACTGAGTTGAAAATTACAAAGACTTGTTAGACTCTGAATATTCTTTCAACCAAAATCATTCTGTGATTCAATGAAGTACAGCTCGTCTTAGGTCAATTTTTCTTTCTGCTGATGGCACTCTGATCATACTTGATTGGTTTTTGCAGTCTTTCGTTACTAAACCCATGAGGATTGTGAAGTGGAAGAATACAAGCAGTTAAATACGGCAAAACATGTCGAACATGCATTTTTGAAAGAAACACTTCAAAGGTTGGTTTTCTTGCTTACTATCCCATTCCTTCTGTTTCATATATAGTATGTTGTAGCTCGCAATCAACATTTCCTTGTGTAGGTATGAACATAAACTTTGGATCTTGTAGAAGGTTAAAGTGTTAAACCATGAGGGATACTGAAAGAGAATGAAAGTCTATGCTACATAGTAATTTAACTGCTTGAAACAATTGGAGAGCATGATTGTAAGATTCTTTGATTGGGTTTATTTAAGCATGCTTTAAGTGGTGCACATAATTAAGAATTGTTTTCCAAACAATGTGGTCATGGAGAATGGTAAACCTGATGTATCTTTGTTTAACATTGCAGCATTGTAATAGGATACAAAATTGTGTCTTACTCCACCTTAATGGGAATATATATAAATATTTGACTTCTGTAATCTAAAGCAGTGGCAGAACCATTGACATTAATTTTCTGTTTTACAAAGACCTTAGGATCTTCATTCTACAAAATAAATAGTTGGTTAAAATTGCACGATACCATGTTCAGTTGGTTATTAGCTTACAGACAAATATTTGTCTTTCAGGCACAGGTGGTGCGTAATCAAACATCAAGTATCTACTCTGCCAATTCAATGCCATTAGCTAATGCTGCCAATTATGTGTCATTATCTGCCTGGCCAGTGTCCACTCATGCATTGTTTGAAAAGGGTTTCAAGGTTTCAGACTTTGGGGTCAAGGGTGCCTAGGGAGGAAGCAGCTCAGAGGATTTATCTGCACAGCTAGCAGGATTTCACCTAGAAGGAGGAACTGCAGTGATGAGGATGAGGATAGGGGACAGGGAATAGAGGGTCGAGATGCAGACCAATCATGGGAAGGGTGGAGAATGGATTATGAGTAGCTGTCGCAAGTGGTAAGAATCAGTACCCCTGTGCCTCTTGTGTGGAAGTTCGATATCAGATTGTCCACCTGCGGTTGGCTCAGTAATCTGTAGAATACAATTGATAGGGATTTTGCTTGGGTTCTTCACCTAAGCGCACACTTTGAACACAGCAAAGGACCAACAACTCCTAGTAATGTCATCGACACAGTGGACAACAGACTCATCACCCAGTACTTTCCAGGCATCATCAGGAAGACCCTCAGGAATCTTGGGTAGTCCTATGCACTAAACTGCAAAGAGACCTTGCCAATACTCAACCTTCCCCTTTGCTCTAAGTTTTGTACATTACCATGGCTTCTTTGTCGATGTTGATTGTCCTGTGTATGATGTCCATGGCCTCCTCCTCATCCTTTGCAGGCCTCTCTCCATCACTGTTGTCCACGACCACCGACTGCTCCTCCAGACTCCAGTGCCAGCTTTTGAACATAGACCCTGTCACCTGGGGGATCATCTCAAAATATACTGAGGCTTGTTCATAAAAACGCGCTGCAAGGGATTATGTCCACCTGATGTTCTTATGTTGATATCAGAACAGTGTAATAGGATTTGAAATTTGAATTTATCCCGTACTCTATACAAATGGGGGATATTACATAAATAGTGGGTCTAAAGCAGAGGCACAAACCTTTCCATTATTTTTCTTGATTTGCAAAGGCAGGTTCTCTACTCTACATTTAATTGCCTGGATTCACTGTCAATTGGTTAGCAGCTTATACAAAATAAATAGTTAGCTTCAATTGTCTTTCAGGAAAAGCTGGTAAGTATAAGCTCTGCCAATTCAATACCATTAGCTAATGCTGTCTCTTGTCGTTGGAAAATCCGCTGTGTATAGAAGATTCCTTGTTGCCTGTACTACTTGAAGTTCTCAACGTTTTGGTTCTAAAAGGATTCATCACGAATTGCAGCCATATATTTGAATCTTTCAAACTGTATCGAGTGTAGATGTTTTATCTACATAGTAACAACGCAAGAGGCAAGTTGCGCAACAAAAGTGAAGAAAGCTTTCAAAGGGGAAGCTAGCATGGGACAAGCGAATGCGAGTGGCCACCTGTTACTGCCATTGGCACGCAGAAAGACTGTTGCAGTCCTATATGGACCCATTTTCCATGTGAGTGATTTCTCGTCTTGATGCTCTGAAAATTGGATACCTGAAGCGCAATTGCTCTTTGGGCTCAGTCGTGCTACTGCTCTCAGTTACTCATGGTATGATGAGAATCAAAAGAACCAAATCTGAACGGTAATTCTTTTTTGGTAGGGTGTTATACAGACCTGTCTTTTTAAGGGATATGTTATAAAGAATTATGAAATCAGCCAATCAACTTCGGCGATAGAATGAAACAGCTAATCGACTTCCCAGTCAGGCTTGCTCATTCAGCAACTAATATCGAATCCAGTGGGCGAACCTGAATTGCTATCACCTTTGTTCAGGGTGATCGTCTCCTAGATGTTTCTGCCATTTCCACCAGAACGCTATAGTCGGTAGGGTTGCTGTTCGGATGGCTACGAAAAGATAAAAATCGCCCGCTCATGCCACCCAGTTAAGCCAACCTTATCTTCTTGTCATAAAAACCAGTGTCTTTATCCTAGAAGATGCCCTTTCACGCTTTGCCAATCCCGAATCATCTCAGATTTAAAGTTGGGCCCATTTGAATCTATTCATATATACCTGGGATGTGGACACGTGCTAGCAATTCTAATTCAAAATTCAAACACCTTCTATAACCCAGTTCAAACATTGTTTTACATTATATAATATATAACCTTTCTTGTTCCAGCCAGTTTCAAATTGTATCACCCTGCTAGATCTGGATTTTTTTTTTCTTTATTGCAACTAGAACCAAGAAAAATACTACTAGCATTCATGCCAGCACTCTACAGTGATTCTGTGAAGCCCACTGCGTGTTTGATGTCTGTGGAGAAGCCACGTTCGCAGTCCCCGTTCTGAGCTGGTGCCATTCCAAAGCTGTTCTCTGATACGCAGTGCGACGTAGTAACGAAAGCGCCGTGCGGTCGAGATCAGCGTACAACGTAACGTGCGCGCAGTCTGCCCCGTTCCCATCGCGTAGATCTTTGTGGATATATATGATATATGATGAGATGTCCATGCTAGCAGGATCTGCAGGGTCCGGTCGTGATCCAAGTCCAGGAGAAAGCAGCAAAGGCGGCGTCGTTAAACATGAGGCACCAGCAGCAACCCCGTCTCAATTGGATTCCGGAGGTAATGAAATGGATGTGCCGCTTGTGCGTCTCACACTCCCACCCACCTTTGGATCAGCTAGCCTCCCTTTTGTTAAAGAGCAAGGGCCAGGGGCCGTTCATCCTTGATTCAAATGGTTCCGGGGATAGGGGTGTTCATCTTTTTCTTAAAGGAAAAAAAGAGCCCGAGGTGGTCATTGCTTGCACTTGGTCCTTGCGATCCAGGATGCCACCCGGTAGATGGTTTTACGCCGCTGATAAGCCGACTGATACTGTTTCATTGTGAGAGAAAAATACTCTGATTGGCTAATAAGTTCAAACAATTATTGTTTCGTCCGTCAAAACGAATGAATTCTGCTTCCCCGAGAGACGATGCCCAAATTTTTTGCCGTTCCAAGTTCGAGGGAACGAGAAAAGTGGCCATTATTTGGTCGACGATGATTAGGTAGGTGTAGCGCGAACCCGTCTCTGCATAGCAGCTGCAGACGGCAGGTTTAGGCGTACTACGTAACATCCTAGCGCTTGTACAGTACGGTGTACAGGGCACGAAGACCGTTCCGGCCACGGCGACTGAAAGTTGGCCGGCGGCTCTGACCGCTTTGGGCAAAAGCAGGCAAGAAGGAGGCCACGGAACACGCGGTTTCAGGCTGGAAAAGCCACCGTCCCCGAACCACCCAACCGTCTCGTCTCGACAGATCACCACACGCGAGCACTCCCGCGCGGTGCCCCCGCGAGACCCACACGTATGTACGTCGTCGTCCCATCGGTGCGCTTGCCTTGCCGCTGCGGTTGCTGCCGGCCGGCCGCCCGTCAGTGGCATCGCACAGGCAGCCGCACCATTACCGCCGGCGCCGGGGAGGGGCATGTGATCCGCATGTGCCCGCGAGGAAAGGCCCCCAGGCGGCTCCATCCATGTGCGGACCGCGCGTAGTGGAGGCTGCTTTTCTCCTCTCCACTACCGCTACTGATCGCTCGTTCGCGCGCTCGACCCAGCAAGCACCCAGCACGAAGGCAGGGCCGCGGCGTCGCGGGAGGAGGTCGGGTCGCCTAACCCGGAAAAGGGCCGGTTCCATTTCCATCCCTGGCCGAGGCCGTTTCCCCGGTAAACTAGTCGTCCTCGGAGAGCAGGAGCACACGGCCGTCCGTCGTCCGTCGGTCCCCGGACGTGCGCATGTCACCGCGCACTACTTCACTTGCGCCGCTGCCGCTGCACACGCGCCACGAGTCGGCGGCGTTCACCGGCAGATGCAGATCATCATCGGTTCCGGTAGCTGCCGGCCGGCGTTTCCTGGTGCGGCATCGCGCGCAATTGTTTTCCGGCGTCACGGAAACAGCAACCTCCCCGCGCGCGCGCGGGCATTGGTGAATTGCCGCTTTCGGAGCGCATTCGCGCCAGGCGTGCGGTTTCGAGGCCCCCCCGGCTGTGCGCCGACCACGCGCGGCGGGCGACGTACGACGACGAATCTAAAGAACGGCCGCGAGGAGGTCTCGGCGCGGGCTCGAAATGGACGGTAGGTCGATCAGTGGAACAGCACATGCGGGCTATGGCGGAGTGACAGGTAGCCGGAGGAGACCGAAAGTGCCTGTACCCGCCGCATTCGGCCAAGTGCGGTGCGGCTCCTGTGGTTCCGTGGAACGCCATCTGTCCCTGCTCGCAACGCGTTTTCCTGCCGGATCTGTTTCATGGTTGTGACGGCTAAGATGTATGTACAGTAGCACATACCAATGTGATTTAGATCTTGCTCGCGGTCACGGAGGCATGCAGCTAATCCTTCAAATACATTTGGGTTTTAGCCTTTTATTACGGAGAGCAATTGCCGGAGAAGGCAACATGTCGAGAAAGAGGGGTAACGATCGACGGAGACAATGGATAGATGCAGCTGTGCAAAATAGCGGCAGCCGGCAGCGATGGCAGGTGAGTAACTAGAGAAGAAGGACAAGAGGGCTGATGCAATGGCAGAGGAAGCAAGAGGCACGAAGATAGCAGCGCCGGCGCACATGGAGATAGGAGTGTTCAGAGAGAGAGTGTGAATGATTTATGCACAATAATCGTTCGACGCACAGCCTTGCTGCACACGGCCACCCTAGACATTAGCTTCTTCTGTGGCTTCGATTGGTTACAATTGATGATTGGACCTTGGACGGTTCATAATGAAACATGTGTATTCAGCACCATGGAAGTCCAACCGAGAAAGCCATGCCAGTATTGGGAGTTTGAGATTACCGATGGCAGGCACGCTAGCACATGTGAGGAAGTTTGGACAATAGGGAGGGTTGGAGAAGCCAACCAAGGAGATGCTGTGCTAGGCTTGGTTCGTGGCTTTATATAACCTCTAAGGCAATTGGGTAGGATTATTTTTTTATATAGTTGGATGAAAATTCAAGCTCATATATATGATTGAAAAAAAAACATGTTTGTAATTTTTATTTTTAGAATTTTGAAAGGATTATAAGTCGCCTCACCTGAAAGTCTTTCACTAGTTATAGATGACGGTTGGCTAAAAGAAATACCGAAAGAGAGCATTACGAGTGCCAAATCAAGCCCTGAAACGGTGAATAGCTATTTAAACCAAAAGGAACCCCCAGCTTTTAGCATCAATCATCAACCACTACACATTCGATCCACTGAACTGCTGTGTGTGAGTCTGTGTCTTTCTGCTGTTATTCCGAAGACCACAAAAGCCACCGATACACTACATCTGGCGCCCGGCGCTCGCGCTCCATAAAAGGGGAGCCAAACCAACCCCTTCCAACACACTTCTCACGCCGCCTGCCCAGAGCCTCCCCCGCCTCCGCATCAGCCAACGACAGCGGCACGGCACGCACACAGCACTCGCGCCGTCCGCCATCTCTGCCAGTGTGCACTGCAGACTTATGGCGAGGATACTCGTCGAAGCGCCGGCCGGGTCGGTCTCGCCGGAGGACTCCATCAACTCGGACATGATCCTCATCCTGGCCGGCCTGCTCTGCGCGCTCGTCTGCGTCCTCGGACTGGGCCTCGTCGCCCGGTGCGCGTGCTCGCGTCGCTGGGCCACGGCAGCGTCCCGGTCGCAGCAGCCGGGCGCCAACAAGGCCGCGAACAAGGGCGTCAAGAAGGAGGTGCTGCGCTCTCTCCCGACGGTCACGTACGTCTCCGACAGCAGCAAGGCGACGGACGAGGAGGGAGGAGGCGCGGACGAGTGCGCCATCTGCATCGCCGAGTTCGAGGAGGGGCAGGCCATGCGCGTGCTGCCACAGTGCGGCCACGCGTTCCACGCCGCCTGCGTCGACACGTGGTTGCGCGCGCACTCCTCCTGCCCGTCCTGCCGCCGGGTGCTGGACGTCGAACAGCTGCCGCCCGGCGAGCGGTGCCGCCGTTGCGGCGCGCGCCCCGGCGGTGTCGCCGGCATCAGCGAGCTCTGGAAGGCGCCCACGCCCTGCAGCGTGGAGGGGCCGGCGTTCTTGGCGTAGTGCGTGCCGTGCGCACTCGCTCCACACGTGGATGCGCGCTCACTTCCTCCTGCCCGTCGACCTGCCGCTCGGCGAGCGGTGCCGCCGTTGCGGCGCGCCCCCCGGCGCGGGCATCAGCGCGCTCTGGAAGGCGCCCCACGCCCTGCAGCGCGGAGGGGCCGACGTTCCTGGCGTAGTGGTGCCGTGCGCACTCGACACAGGAATTGAGCCAATGCGCAAGCTCAGTGGTGAACTTGTTTTTTTAGCCTTGTAGGTTTTATTCCTTTTTAGGTGTGATGAGTAGTGATTAGCTCAGTGTCAGTGGGGGAGTGTTCTGGACAAGCATCAAGATTTGTGTGCCTGATTGATGGATACAAATTGTCCCTGTAATTGATTTGTACATATGTGCAGTGCAATGATAAAAAGCTTGAAGTTAGTTGCAATCTATAGAGTCTACAGTCAATCATCATATCACGAAATTAACCGTTAGTGCAGCTGCTGACATGAGTGCTCGTTTGAATTTCAGTTATTTTGGCCAACGTTTAAACGACAGTACAGAGAATCTGTATTTCAGGATAATAAACTCTGGTCATCAAGATATTTGAACAATTTCCCTTTTCCTTTGCGTTTTTGTCTCTGTGGGGAATTTGGCCTTTTCATCTATTGCATCCAAAAGTTGTATCGCCTTTTCTGCATTGGGGCATTGGGCACATTTGTTGTTTGAAAGAAAGTATAGGCCATCTTATCATTTCTCGGGTAGGCCCCGTTCGATGTAGCACTGATCGGCACTCATCCCTCCAAGCCTTAGCAAGAAACTATTTCTTTGTTTTCTTAAAATAATAAAATATTCATACATAAAGTCAATATTTTTTATTTTATCATGTTCGACTTCTTTCCAACAAGAAGCCGAAGAATGAGACCGAAGAATGAGGGGACCCTAATGGTGGAAGGAAAGTCTAAAGATCATCACCCTGAAGACGGCGGGCGCAGCGGGTGAAGCTGTGGTTTGGCTCATGGATGACGCTCGTCATCCTCCTTTTGCTGTGATATGCTTCCGGGAATGGATGTTTTACATTTTCTTGTTGCTCTGTTAGAATCTAGGTCGGTGCCTAGCTATCTTCATTTTCTTTCCAGGTTGAGCTAGTGACGTTTGAACAATAGGCCATTGCTTTGAGAGCCGGTAGTATGCTCTTGAAGTTCTCTTGTTTCTGGTCTGTAAGATCTAAACTCCAAATGCTGGCTGTATTTCCGTTATGCAATTAATAGAAATGCGGAATGCCCTCGGTTCGAAAAAAAAATGTTCGACTTCTCTCGTGCACTGTAGCTAAGAAGCCGGATTTGTTTGGAGGCAGTGTCAAACAAAGTCTTATTGTATACGATCAAAAGAATGAAGCCAGAGCATTGGTTTCTTCATGACTCAATGCTAAACAACTTAGAAGAGCATAAAAAGTTGTCAAAAAAAACTTAGAAGAGCATAATGCAGAGTACACTTGGATAAATTCCAGATAACCTACTTCGATGGTACCCTCATCTATGATGGAATGTTGGTAAGGAGCACTGTAACAACCCTAGAAATCCGGTCTCTAAAAATACGGGCTTTCAAAAATTTTTCTAAAGTTTACCAGTGTATGGTGGATGTCATGTAGGAAACCTAGTTGCACAAATAGCACCTGACGATAGCCCGAGCATTGCATTTAAATAACCAGAGTTTGATTCGCCTCTTATTCGATTTTATGTGATGTTAATAAAAATCGATAACCTTTTATATGTATGTATACATATATGCCTGCTACCGAACCCCCCCGCGCTGGCCAGCTCGTCCGCGCGCTCGACCGCCGGCCTGCTGCGAGCTCGAGGCCCAGCTCGACCGCCTGCCCGAGCTCGAGGCCCAGCTCGACCGCCTGCCCGAGCTCGAGGCCTAGCTCGACCGCCTGCCCGAGCTCGAGGCCCGGCTCGGCCTGCTGCGCTGCCGCCTGCCCGCTCGCTCGCGCGCTCGCCCGACCGGCCTGCCTCGAGAGTCGGCCCAGTCGCGCTCGACGCGCTGCCGCGTCCCGACACCCGCTCGCGCGCGCGCTCGCTCGCGCGCTGCCGCGGCCCAGTTAACCAGGACGGCCCAACATGGGCCTGTCTCCGCCGCTCGCCGCCCCGTCCCGCTGACGTGTGGGACCGAGCTGTCAGCTCCTTCCTTTTACCACTTCTGTCGACCGCGCGTCGCGTCCGACGCACCATTTTTGTGCACCGCGCGCCTCCGCCGTCCGCCCGAGTACGGCCGCGTCCCGCGCCGTCCATCTAACCGCCTGCTTGCGCCGCGCTTCACCGAACCCTAACCCTAATCGTGGCCGCGCACAGCCGCCCGATGGGCATCTTCTGCCTCCGCCGTCCATGGCCGGCCGCCGTTCCTATTTAAAGGGGAGCACCCTGGCCTCTAGGGTTTCCCCATCGCCCCGCCGTCTTTGTGGAGACCCGCCGCCAGATCGGTCGAGAGAGAGAGAGAAGGAGGGAGGAGCAGGAAGGAGGCGGAGCTAGAGTGCTGCTGCTGCCGCCGTCCGCGCGCTGAGGAGGACCTGGGAGCGCCGCATAACCGCCTCGACGCCCCGGCTTCCCCTTCCCTGCACCGAGTCGCCACCAAGCCTGCGTCACCTGCCTCGACCGTCGCTGCGCGAGTAAGCATCCCCGCCCTCGCCCTGCTCGGCCATGGCCGCCACCAGTCCATCGTCGATGTTCTCGCTCCCCTTACCCCTGTTTCCTTCCTTACCGCGACCGATAGCTTCGCCGTAGTCTAGAGCACGTTTTTGGCAACCTCTTGGAGCCGGCACGGGCCACAGTTGGAGCCACGCACTTTTGCAGCTCTGGCCTCCCCGGACTCTGGCCGCCGGAGCGTCCGCCATGGCCGCCGAGCCGCGCACGCCCCGCCGTGCCTCGACCAGCCCCGGTAGTTAGCTCATGGAGATCCCAGCTTCTCCAATCGAAGGGCAAGAAGGAGGATGGAGACCAATGCCCGGCTTCGCCGGTGAATTTAGCCTCGCCGCCGCCGCGCCTCGCTGACCGCCACCGGCTTGAGGGTCGAATTCCCCGAGTTAGAGCACCTAGCCGACCAGCCACGTAGCTCAGCTAATGCTCCGACGTTCGTCGAGGGTCCGCCCGACGAGGTCGAGGGTCCGCCCGACGAGGTCGAGGGTCCCCCGACGAGGTCGAGGGTCCGCCCGACGAGTCGAGGGTCCGGCCGACGAGTCGAGGGTCCACCCGACATTCGTCGAGGTTTCGCCCGACGAAGTCGAGGGTCCGCCCGACGGAGTCGAGGGTTCGCCCGACGGAGTCGAGGCTTCACCCGACGAGTCGAGGTTCCGACCGACGGAGTCGAGGTCCTGGCCCTAATCGAGGCCCTGCCCGAGTCGAGGTCCCGGCTCAAGGCCAGATGGTCAAGTCTCGAGGGGCGCACTGTTCTCGAGGGTTGTCCCATTCGTGCGAACAAAGTTCCGTCTTCGAGGTCATGCCCGTTCGCCGAGCGAAGTTTCGTTCTCGAGGCCAGTCCGTTCGCCCGAGCGAAACTCCGTTCTCGAGGGGTCGCCCGGACCGCCCCACCTCGAGTGTACAGTGCCGACCTAACTCGAACCAGATCCAGCCCTGTCCTTTCGAGGCCCAGACGAGACCTGTCAACGTTGACCGTTGACCTGGCCCCGCCTGTCAGTGACCAGACAGTGGACCCCACCTGTCAGCCGCTGATTGGTCCCGTCAGTGCTGATGTCAGCATGACGTCAGCACATCCTCTGCTGCACTGTTCCTGCACGCCACGTGGCCCAATCAGGAGCTGCCACGTGTCAGCACCAGGTTAATCTGCCCTTTTTCTTTTTCTGAAAATAGAATAAACTTCGAAAATTCATAACTTCTTCATACGAACTCCGAAAAATATGAACCAAGTGTCCAAATTTTCATAAAAATAAGCTCTACGTCATAGGCTTGTGTATGAGTGCATTTGGAGTTATTGAATTTTATTGCTTCTTTGTGTTGACTCTATAGGAGCCGCTAACGCGGCTATTATGTCTCGTTTCAGAGGAGGATCAGCTTGAGGAGGACGACTACGAGTACGAGGAGGAGCTCGGTGATGACTTCACAGGTGCCACACCCCACCCAACCTCGTAGATCCTATTACGCATGGCATAATATCTAGTTGCTAGTGCTCAATTATGAATATCACCTGATGATAGGTTGCATGATAGAACTGCTTGATGAGCCTTTACCTTGTCGCAACCTTACTCCTGCACACCTGCTGATAGGCTAGACGCTTGCTTATTTCGCTTATGATGCTTTACTTCTACTACGCTTATATCTGTGTGATGATGATGCGTGGTGGAGAGTATGATCATATGGTTAAGGCACGTGGTGCCACTTTACTCGGGGAGAGTGCTGCGTGCGTCTTGGGTGTGTGGTGAGGGTTGAGTCGATCGGACAGGATTCTACGACGAGCCATGTGGGCGAGTCTTGCCGGGGAATGTGTTCTGGGCATTCCCGTGTGAGGTGCTTGTGGCGGGCACATTGTGATGCATAAGGAGATCTCGGGGGTGAGAACCTTCGTGGAGCGAAGCCCCGGGAAGGAGGTGCTGTTGTAGCACGGACTGTTGTAGTCCCAAAAGAGAAGATAATCCTGTCTGATCCCCCCTAGGACCTGATATCTCTTGAGGACCGGAACCTTGGGACTTACGTGCTCACCACTCGCTCTTGAATGGGCGGGAGACGGATGTCTGACTAGCTAGGACGGTGCCACTACTACTAGGTTGTTAGCAGAAAGTGTCGGGAGGTACGGGCGTGGAGACCCACACCCTCCTTAGACAGCATAGTGACCACGGGGGCCCGGTACTATGTCTCACAGTCTCAGTGTGCCGGTGGTACCTATCCGGGATGTCCCAGTACTGAGTGGTAGGGTGGCATCGCACCGGTTAGAAAGCAGCCGGAATCAGCTTAGGCGGGGCACCGCCGATGATAGTGATCTTGTGGTTACGGGAGTACACGCTCTGCAGAGTTTATGAATCTATATATAGTCCGTGGGCCACTGGTATGGCTCTTTCCTAAGACCCACGCTTCTCGGGAGTAGTGAGAGGAGTCCTTCTATTTATCCCCCTGGTGTTACCCTTCCGGCTGTGAGCCGCTGAGACAGGCTCCGAGAGGGAGTTGGACCTGTCGACTGAGTGCGAGAGGGTGAGATGTGTGTGATGGTGATGGAATGGGTTTGGATGTGTGGTTGAGATGGATTAAAATTTGATGAATTATATTATATAATATTGGTCACTGTTTGCATAGGAAACTACAGCCACATAATAGGTCGATTTGATTATATCCTTGCATCCCACCAAATACTACATAGCAAAAGCAAAGCATAGGGTGGGAGATGTGGCCAGTACAAACCGTACTGAAAATTATTTGGCAGGTGAGCCCGACTACGACTATGACGATGAGGAGGAGTAGACGTCTCGTTCCTACGCTCAGGCTTCTTTTTGGAGATTTTATTGTACTTCCGCCTTTTGCAGCTGTTCCAGAGGCTGCTGCTACTCTGATGATTCCGCCAGTGTGGCGATAAATTATTTATGTAATTCCCCCTAATTGTAATCTTTTGTACGATGTATGGATCCTGTATCGACTTCTGCGGGATAATGAGATGGTTTGATGCTTCAAACTATTACATTATCCGCCATTCTGTGTATTTTCCCTTCGTGGAAAATTGAGGATGTTTCAGTTGGTACCAGAGCCATGCTTGACCCTAGGACGAGACCCATAGGATTGGACGATAGAATTAGGAAAATCTTGAAATCTCTCGGTTATACACCGACCATTGCATACGCTTTTATGCATGGCTTACCTCTTTCTGCAACTTTTCTAACTTCTTTCTCGTATCACCTGCAGATGGACCCCAACTTGCCGCTTGGTCCGTTACCGCCAATGGATGTCATTGAGTTCAGACTCGATGGAACGGAGCATGGAGGCTATGCTCACGTGCTTCGCGAGGTTCTCACCGAGTTAGGTGTTCCCGTGGAAGACGTCGAGTATCTTTGCCGCGGCAAGCCCACCCTTGAAGGAGGCATCGAGGACTACAAGGCAGTCCACATCAACGTGCCTGCAAGCATGAACCTGCCCGAAGTTACCGCCTTCACTGACTTCGCCTTCGACAACGACACCGGCATGTGTGTTCAGACCGTTTCACGCCAGGCACTCCGTACTGTGCTGCGCAACGGAGCTGACTATCTGAAGGAAAGTCGCTTTCGTCTGCTTCCTCGTGCCCTCGATGATCAGCAGGATACTTGGGGAAAGGTCATCTACATCGAGCAGAATACCAGAGTCGACCGCAACCCCTGCCACCGCGCCTCCATGATGTACATGCAGTGTCAGGAAATGTACATTGCTGAGTTGGAGCGGAAGGGACGCCGTGATCGTCGCTACCTGATGGAAGTTGATGAGAGGATCCGCAAGTCAGAGGATAAGGAAGCGACATGGAAGCAAAAGATTGCGGATCTAGAGCGTGAGATAGCACGCAAAGAGCTCGTTCACCAGGATCAGATCACTAGTCTGATGAGCGAAATGGATAAGCTTCAAATACACAACAGCCAACTCAACAAGAACATCTGGGAGCTTGAGACCACTATGGCTGAGAAGAACGAAGACATTGCAAAGAGATTCCAGGAAAAGAGTCAAGATGCTGCCTACAGGGACAAACTCCGTGAGCAGTGCAAGGCTCAACGTGGGAAGCTGCTACAGGAGTACACCCTTGCTAGTTACAACCAAGGACACCTGATCAACTATGTCCATAAGACGGTATACCTCATGGATAAGCTCAAACGCACTGTGGAAGCTTGGAAGAGGTCAGATCGTAAGAGGGTCAGAGAGTACGAGGAGTTGCAGGATGAGCTTCCCTTACGTGGCCGTAAGAGGGTCAGGGTTGAGACATTTGAGCTAGGGCAATCTCGCCTCAACTTGAGTGGATGTCCCACCACTGGACTTAGTGGACAGGCAGTGTCCACCCCTCAGCTCGAGGAGGCCCGTCGCTATGTCTCTCGCCTTCAGATGACCGACGAGCAGATCCAGGCTTCTGGCATCGGCATACCTCCCACAGCTTACAGTTTGGACCAGCCTCTAGAGATGGACTAGAGTAATATCAGGTCAGGAGGTTATGAGCCCTGTATGGCCAAGTGACCAGACTCACCATGATGCTGAGTAGTTGTCCACCCCTTTTGCTAGACTACCTACGTGTAGTACGTTTCTCGCGAGTCTCCAAGCGTAGCCGCTAAAGACATCGCCATGTAACCTCCCTGATGTAATGAATGATTTGGTTTTTATCGCATCTTATTGGATCTTCATGCTTCTTCGTCTGAGTGTTGGATAAATTAGCAATGTTTTAAAATTATTTCAAAATAGTATATCTTTAATGTCAAAGTTATATTAAGCGCGTATGCCCTAATCTAAGGTTTCTGTTGAGCAGGATGTCCAGTCGTCGTGCCAGCCGCCTGAGAAACCGCTCTCCTTCACCCGTGCCCGCCAGGGGCTGCGGACGCAGAAGTGGTCGTGCACGCGTTGGTCGCATACCCCTCGACCTTGAGGAGCCACCCCGCGCTGCCACCCCACGACCTGCACACCCATCGTCACCATCGGTAGTTGAGCCGGAACCAGCTGCCAGAGGTGTGGCTGGAAGACAGCCACAGCCTGCTGCTGAGCCCGAGCCTGCCGCAGGAGGAGATGCAGCTCCACCACCACTTCCCGTGCCACTCTTGGCGGATGTGATGGCCCAGCAGACCGAACTTCTTCGAGTCTTAGCTGAGAGCGTGCTGCACCCCCAGCACCGGGAGCCCCGCGATGATTTCTACAAGAAGCTGGAGTTCTTTCTCAAGCTGAGGCCCCCGACGTTCGACGGCACCAGCATCGATCCCATCGCTGCTGATGATTGGCTTAAGGAGATTGAGAAGAAGCTGGACTTGACCACCTGCACTGACGAGGAGTGCGTTGGCTTGGCAACTCACCAGCTTGTGGGTGCTGGACGATCTTGGTGGGACAGCCTCTGCGAAACCCACCGAGACCCCGCTAACATCTCCTGGGATGAGTTTGTGGACGAGTTCCGCGCATTCTTCATCCGTGAAGGTGCGCTGGAGAAGAAGGAGAATGAGTTCCGCAACATCTCCATGGGAGCTGACAAAGTGCATGAGTACACCACCCGCTTCACCAACCTGCTACGCTATGCACCCGTCTCAGTGGTGAACTCTGAGAAGGAGAAGATGTACTACTACCGCAAGGGCTTGTCTAGCCGTATCAGGCTCTCTCTCTCAGGCACCAAGAGCCACACCCTGCGTGACCTGATTGACAGGTGCATGGAGATTGAGAAGGACCGCGACGAGGTTTTCGCGGAGAGGGAGGCGCTTGGCAAGAACAAGAAGCGCCGTACTGAGGGCACCTCCCGCGCACCTGCCCCACGGAGGTCGCGTGGTGAGACCTCTCAGCCTCCTCGCTCTCGCTTCGCCCAGGGAGCGGCTCACGGTTCGAGCCGGGGCGGTGGTACCCACACCAGCAACTACCCCCGCCCTACTCAGGACCGCCAAGCATACGCTCGTGCCGCACCTGGAGGTAGCACGTGGAGGTCCGCCGCGCCAACCCCCACAAGCGGCATGACCTACACTTGCTTCGCTTGTGGCCAGCCAGGTCACAAGGCCGCCGAGTGCCCAAACAAGGCTGCACCAGCTACACCAGCGCCCGCCAGGCAGAACCAAGGCACCCCGCACAAGCAGATGCCATCCGGAGCGCCCCGTGGCCGCCTCACCCACATCTCAGCAGAGGCTGCCCAGAGTGCCCCCGACGTGGTGTACGGTATGTTTCTAGTGCATGGAGTTAAGGCATCCGTGCTGTTTGATTCAGGTGCTACATGTTCATATATATCCTCCAAGTTTGCACGAGAGCACCATATATCTGTCACTCCACGAAAAGAGACCTTATACACCAGTTCACCCTTGGGCAACATTTGTTGTACCAAGATGTGTAAGGGAGTAAGTATCACCATCGAGGGTCTTACCTTTCTTGCTGATCTTACCTTACTACCCTTCGAAGGCCTAGACGTCATTCTAGGGATGGATTGGTTAACCCAGAACAAAGGAGTGATATCTTGCTCACCCAGATTTGTGGATATAACCCATCCAAGTGGCCGTCAGGTCAGATGTGAGCCAAACAAAGGGACAGATATATCCATGCTGTGTGCCTTGGAAGAGAAGTCACTGGAGGAAGTGCCCGTAGTTTGCGAGTACCCGGACGTCTTTTCGGAAGAGCTACCAGGAATGCCACCGGACAGAGATGTTGAGTTCGTGATCAACCTGATGCCTGGTACGAGTCCGATTTCCAAGCGACCCTACCGTATGGCAGTTGACGAGCTTAAGGAGCTTAAGAAACAGCTTGAGGAACTATCTGAGAAAGGGTTCATTAGGCCCAGTGCCTCGCCCTGGGGATCTCCTGTGCTGTTTGTTAAGAAGAAGGATGGAACGCAGAGGATGTGCGTTGATTACCGGAACCTGAATGCCGTAACTATAAAAAACAAGTATCCTTTGCCGAGGATAGATGACCTGCTTGATCAGCTTCGCAACGCCAAGTACTTCTCCAAGATCGACCTCAGATCAGGCTACCATCAGATGAAAATCAGAGAGGAGGACATTCCTAAGACAGCATTTGTCACCAGATATGGGCAGTATGAGTACACCGTCGTGTCCTTCGGTCTTACGAACGCGCCAGCTTATTTTATGAACATGATGAATAAAGTGTTCATGCAGGAGCTGGATAAGTTCGTGGTGGTCTTCATTGATGACATTCTTGTCTATTCTGCCACCGCCGAAGCGCATGAGCAACATCTGAAGATGGTGCTAGAGAAACTGAGAAAACATCAGCTCTATGCCAAGTTCAACAAGTGTGAGTTCTGGCTTGAGGAGGTCGCTTTCCTAGGACATGTGCTCAATGCTGATGGAGTGGCTGTCGATCCGTCCAAGATTGAGACAGTGAAGGAATGGGAGCAGCCACAGAATGTGACTGATGTGAGAAGTTTCTTGGGATTGGCTGGTTACTATCGCCGATTCATCGAGAACTTTTCCAAGATAGCTCGCCCCATGACCAACCTCCTGAAGAAGACCAAAGAGTTTGAATGGACGCCCCAATGCGAACAAAGTTTTCAGACCCTGAAGGAGAAGCTCACCACAACGCCTGTTCTAGCCTTGCCCGACATCCACCAGGACTTTGTGGTCTATTGCGATGCATCTCGCTTCGGGCTTGGTTGTGTTCTAATGCAGAATGGGAAAGTCATTGCCTATGCTTCCCGCCAGCTTAAGGAGCATGAACAGCGTTACCCCACCCATGATCTCGAGCTTGCAGCTGTGATCCATGCCTTGAAGATTTGGAGGCACTACCTGATAGGGAACAAATGCGAGATCTACACCGATCACAAGAGCTTGAAATACTTTTTCACCCAGGAAAATCTGAACATGCGACAGCGTCGTTGGCTCGAGCTGCTTAACGACTACGATGTGGAGATTCTCTATCACCCTGGAAAGGCCAATGTGGTCGCTGACGCTCTTAGCCGCAAAAGTCATTGTCATGCCTTGTTCACCACCGCCTTGCCCAAAGAGTTGCAAGAGGGCATTGATGAGTTACAGATGGAGGTGATACCTCATGGCCTGTTGAATGAGCTTCGCGTACACTACACCCTCATGGATAGGATCCGTGAAGCCCAATGCCAGTGCCCAGAAATTTGGGAGATACGCGAACTCCTGACACAAAGCAAGTGCCCAGAGTTCAGTGAGGATGAGCTAGGCACTTACTGGTACAAGGACAGAATTTGTGTGCCTGCCGACCCAGCTATCCGCAACGAAATCCTATCAGAAGGTCATGATTCTAAGTATTGTATCCACCCAGGCAGTACTAAAATGTACGCTGATTTGAAGAAGAAATTCTGGTGGAAGAATATGAAATCAGACATAGCAGAGCATGTTGCTAGATGTGACATTTGCAAACGCGTCAAGGCTGAGCATAAGAGACCTGCAGGGCTGTTAAAGCCGCTGGATATACCTGAATGGAAGTGGGATAGCATTTCTATGGACTTCATTGTGGGTTTGCCTCGAACCCCGAAGGGCCATGATGCCATATGGGTGATAGTCGATCGCTTGACTAAGGTAGCTCACTTCCTAGCCATCAGGACTGATGCCCGAGTCGGCCAGCTAGCAGATTTGTATGTTGGAAACATTCTCAAGCTGCATGGAGCTCCTAAAAGCATAATATCCGATCGTGGACCGCAGTATACGTCCAAGTTTTGGAAAGCCCTGAACAAGTCGATCGGCAGCAAGCTAGATTACAGTACCGCATACCACCCTCAAACAGATGGGCAGACAGAAAGAGTGAACCAGATACTTGAGGATATGCTTCGAGCTTGTGTTCTGAAATATGGGACTGATTGGGAGAAGAGCTTGCCCTTTGCAGAGTTCTCCTACAACAACAGTTACCAGGCTAGCCTCAAGATGTCACCTTTCGAAGCTATGTACGGAAGACCATGCAGAACACCCTTGATGTGGTCTGAAACGGGTGAAAGATCGTTCTTTGGCCCGGCCACCATTAAGGAGGCCGAGGAAGGAGTCGCTCAGGTACGAGAAAATCTAAAAATTGCCCAGAGCCGTCAAAAGAGTTATGCCGACAAGAGACGCAGAGACCTCGAGTTTGAGGTAGGAGACTATGTCTACCTCAAGGTCTCCCCGCTTCGAGGGACCGTCAGGTTCCATGTAAAGGGAAAGCTAGCACCAAGATATGTGGGACCGTACAGAATCAGTGAAAGGATTGGCAAGCTTGCCTACAGAATAGAGTTGCCCCCACAACTGGCAGGAGTACACCCAGTGTTCCATGTGTCGCAACTGCGCAAGTGTTTGCAGCCGCCAGAGCATCCGATACCCGCAGAGGCACTCGATATTCAGGACACTTTGGAGTACAGAGAGCACCCCGTCCGCATTATGGACAGAACCACCAAGGAAACTAGGAATTCCAGCACACCATATCTGAAGATTCAGTGGAGCAATCACACAGAACGGGAAGCAACTTGGGAGAAGGAGTCAGAAATGAGGAAGCTCTACCCCTACCTTTTTGAAGAGTAAGTTACACTCTTGAATCTCGAGGACGAGATTCTCATAAGGGGGTAGGACTGTAACAACCCTAGAAATCCGGTCTCTAAAAATACGGGCTTTTAAAAATTTTTCTAAAGTTTACCAGTGTATGGTGGATGTCATGTAGGAAACCTAGTTGCATAAATAGCACCTGACGATAGCCCGAGCATTGCATTTAAATAACCAGAGTTTGATTCGCCTCTTATTCGATTTTATGTGATGTTAATAAAAATCGATAACCTTTTATATGTATGTATACATATATGCCTGCTACCGAACCCCCCCCGCGCTGGCCAGCTCGTCCGCGCCCTCGACCGCCGGCCTGCTGCGAGCTCGAGGCCCAGCTCGACCGCCTGCCCGAGCTCGAGGCCTAGCTCGACCGCCTGCCCGAGCTCGAGGCCCGGCTCGGCCTGCTGCGCTGCCGCCTGCCCGCTCGCTCACGCGCTCGCCCGACCGGCCTGCCTCGAGAGTCGGCCCAGTCGCGCTCGACGCGCTGCCGCGTCCCGACACCCGCTCGCGCGCGCGCTCGCTCGCGCGCTGCCGCGGCCCAGTTAACCAGGACGGCCCAACCTGGGCCTGTCTCCGCCGCTCGCCGCCCCGTCCCGCTGACGTGTGGGACCGAGCTGTCAGCTCCTTCCTTTTACCACTTCTGTCGACCGCGCGTCGCGTCCGACGCACCATTTTTGTGCACCGCGCGCCTCCGCCGTCCGCCCGAGTACGGCCGCGTTCCGCGCCGTCCATCTAACCGCCTGCTTGCGCCGCGCTTCACCGAACCCTAACCCTAATCGTGGCCGCGCACAGCCGCCCGATGGGCATCTTCTGCCTCCGCCGTCCATGGCCGGCCGCCGTTCCTATTTAAAGGGGAGCACCCTGGCCTCTAGGGTTTCCCCATCGCCCCGCCGTCTTTGTGGAGACCCGCCGCCAGATCGGTCGAGAGAGAGAGAGAAGGAGGGAGGAGCAGGAAGGAGGCGGAGCTAGAGTGCTGCTGCTGCCGCCGTCCGCGCGCTGAGGAGGACCTGGGAGCGCCGCATAACCGCCTCGACGCCCCGGCTTCCCCTTCCCTGCACCGAGTCGCCACCAAGCCTGCGTCACCTGCCTCGACCGTCGCTGCGCGAGTAAGCATCCCCGCCCTCGCCCTGCTCGGCCATGGCCGCCACCAGTCCATCGTCGATGTTCTCGCTCCCCTTACCCCTGTTTCCTTCCTTACCGCGACCGATAGCTTCGCCGTAGTCTAGAGCACGTTTTTGGCAACCTCTTGGAGCCGGCACGGGCCACAGTTGGAGCCACGCACTTTTGCAGCTCTGGCCTCCCCGGACTCTGGCCGCCGGAGCGTCCGCCATGGCCGCCGAGCCGCGCACGCCCCGCCGTGCCTCGACCAGCCCCGGTAGTTAGCTCATGGAGATCCCAGCTTCTCCAATCGAAGGGCAAGAAGGAGGATGGAGACCAATGCCCGGCTTCGCCGGTGAATTTAGCCTCGCCGCCGCCGCGCCTCGCTGACCGCCACCGGCTTGAGGGTCGAAGTCCCCGAGTTAGAGCACCTAGCCGACCAGCCACGTAGCTCAGCTAATGCTCCGACGTTCGTCGAGGGTCCGCCCGACGAGGTCGAGGGTCCGCCCGACGAGGTCGAGGGTCCCCCGACGAGGTCGAGGGTCCGCCCGACGAGTCGAGGGTCCGGCCGACGAGTCGAGGGTCCACCCGACATTCGTCGAGGTTTCGCCCGACGAAGTCGAGGGTCCGCCCGACGGAGTCGAGGGTTCGCCCGACGGAGTCGAGGCTTCACCCGACGAGTCGAGGTTCCGACCGACGGAGTCGAGGTCCTGGCCCTAATCGAGGCCCTGCCCGAGTCGAGGTCCCGGCTCAAGGCCAGATGGTCAAGTCTCGAGGGGCGCACTGTTCTCGAGGGTTGTCCCATTCGTGCGAACAAAGTTCCGTCTTCGAGGTCATGCCCGTTCGCCGAGCGAAGTTTCGTTCTCGAGGCCAGTCCATTCGCCCGAGCGAAACTCCGTTCTCGAGGGGTCGCCCGGACCGCCCCACCTCGAGTGTACAGTGCCGACCTAACTCGAACCAGATCCAGCCCTGTCCTTTCGAGGCCCAGACGAGACCTGTCAACGTTGACCGTTGACCTGGCCCCGCCTGTCAGTGACCAGACAGTGGACCCCACCTGTCAGCCGCTGATTGGTCCCGTCAGTGCTGATGTCAGCATGACGTCAGCACATCCTCTGCTGCACTGTTCCTGCACGCCACGTGGCCCAATCAGGAGCTGCCACGTGTCAGCACCAGGTTAATCTGCCCTTTTTCTTTTTCTGAAAATAGAATAAACTTCGAAAATTCATAACTTCTTCATACGAACTCCGAAAAATATGAACCAAGTG